>CP136062.1:28323712-29040928 GCA_032622095.1 Siphonodentalium dalli
TATCACGGTAGATGATATATCATTTTGAATAAAGATTAATCACGGGCATCTCAGATGAGCGATCATATTTAGGGGTTTAGGTGAATGCCGGGCTCCACATGTACATGTACATTTAGTAAGTGCTTTGAATGAACGTCTATTATAGAAGAGCAACGGGAGGGACTCGGTCCAAAACAGCATCATCCCAACCGATATCTGAAGCTGCTGTTGACCGCGAAGACTTGTTCTAATAGAAATGGAGAATCATATCGATCAAAGTTATTTTTGTTTCAAATATGATATTCAAATTGACAGCACACGCATGTCAGTCTTGTGTATTAATTAAATGCAGTGACTGTCAATGGCGAAATCGTTTTTGTTAGTTTATGGTAGAATGTTGCGTCCAGATTCGAGAAGTGATCATTTACAATTTAGCGCAGTTCAGACGATGTTTTCGATGAAGTGGTACGGTCGATTTACTTGAGATGTTCGCCCATGTATGTTAGTAGAATACCACATTTCTCCAGTTTATCCAGCCTGTGTACTAACATAAGTTTCACGGATTCGAACAAGTCCTTAATTAACAAAATATATGTAAATTTGCCAACACAACAGCTGTAAAATTTGCAAAAATCGTGGGTATATAAGATGTATGCTTCGGTATAGTACTAGTATTTGTGATGTGAAATCACTCAGTCACTACACTATTTGCGCTTAGGGGTGGAAATATTATTGCAATATAACATCAGACGGGCGACAACCTTCCAATACAATTATACTTGTGTCAATGCGCTGCAGAATTCATTGAATAAATAAAGGTTAATTATACATTTCTGTCGTCGACACTCAATCTATTGATTATTATATTCCCTTTTATCTTCATTTCAGGCATGGTGGGTAGAGGTAAGTTCTGTCTATACAAGTTAATGAAGGTCTCCACACATATTAATTAGTGGGAGGAGCTTACAGTTGCTAGGAGACAACGCGTCAGCAGAAAACGTTTAATTGGCTTTTATTAAAGAAGGGGTTAATATAATATATAAATTTCATTTTTCAAAGTGTGTGTATTACACAATCAATTAACATGATATACTTCTCTCTGGTATCTGGTTTTTGAGATCTAGAACCACCAGACGGTCATAAATGTTCTAAGTAAGATAGACACCTCGGTGATATTGGATATGCGGGAGAAACAACCCCGTTTCGGGCCTACGGCCATCAACGGTGTTGTTTCTCCCGCAAATCCAATACCAACTCGGTGTCTATCTATAACGTAGAGTACCCAATTATATGCAATAATACATCAGGGAACACATGGTATTTTCTTTAATTGTGATAAATATGACGAGTGGCACGCAAAATGAAAAATAATGTTATAGAATAGAATATAGAATAGAATAGAATTTAATACCATAAAGGACCCCGAGGGGTAAAATGTAGTGCATAATCAAACAACTATACACAGATGAACGCAAATGGAAAAATAACATTGCATAATATTATTATATGATATCATAAAAAATGATAATAAGGCAGTTTAAGGACGCATAACATAATGGATACAAAGCAGTTGTCTTGAGAAGGCAAATGTCACCTACTTATGTCTACAAGCTTATGATTAGAAGAGAAGATTACATAAAACTGACATAATTAGGATCAGAGATATTGATATCTATACTGAACATTGGTTAATTATAATATTTGTTGCAATTACAATGAATTAATCCGTCAGTTGAATTCAGATAAGACAGATGCCCATTCAGACAAGTGGTAAGCCAGCAGTTTTAACCAACTGCAAAGGTTGGGATGAAACAAAAATTTAAATATCACATCAATGAAATCAATAATATAGCTATTTACATTTATCACTGAAAGTATGCGTGGACATGAAAATGAGGATGGATAATTTATTATTTGATTGATAGCTGGGGAAAGATCCATTGGAATGGTGATTACATACCTGAGAAATATATGAGTGCAATGACAATCCCATGTTAAGTAGTCACGCTAATGGGCTATGATGCTGGTTGTTCCTGATAATGTGCTATGATGCTGATGGGTCCTGTTTTTTCGTTCTGCTGCTATTTTCGCCGCCTTAACATTGTTTAACATAAGCACAATCGACGTTGGCGCATCCCGCCACCTTGCATCATCCTTTCCTAGCGACCCACTACAATCATTATCATTCACCAGTCACCATTATATCACATTCCACACAGCTGTAAATAAGTTACTTATTGTGCCACTATGTCTAGTATGTACTCATGTAACAATGTATACAAATTTTTAAAGATTTACCAACGAAAAAAGCTTATGGGTCAGATGGTATTAGTAATCGCATGCTTAAAGAAACACATGCTATTGTATGCAAACCACTTAGTATATTATTTCAGAAATCGATAGACCTTTGTTAGTTCCCTGATGAATGGAAAAAAGCGGATGTTATACCTCTATTCAAAAAAGGTGACAAAAAAGATCCAAATAATTATAGGCCAGTTTCACTTCTGAGCGTTCTCGGTAAAATATTAGAAAAAAATTATCCATAATAAATTACTTCAGCATTTACAAGAAAATAACTTGTTATATGATTATCAGTCTGGGTTCCTTCCTAAACATAGTACCGAATATCAGCTTATTGAAATAGTTCATAGTATAGCAGAAGCACTAGATGAAGGATGTAACACTTGTGCGGTTTTCTGTGATGTGTCCAAAGCGTTCGATAAAGTTTGGCATGACGGACTTTTACACAAAATGGAGAAATATGGGATTAAAGGAAAACTTCTTTTATGGGTTAAGAGTTATCTTAGCAATCGCCAACAAAGGGTTAGGGTCAATGCCTGCGTCTCAAAGTATGATTGTTTAGATTCAGGGGTGCCCCAGGGGTAAGTTATCTGTCCTCTCCTATTTTTGCTCTACATTAACGATATAGCCGATAGTATGGAATCCAAAAACGTGTCTCTACGCAGATGACACTTGTCTAATGAAGAATAGTCCTGAACTAAATACACTTGAAATTTCACTGAATAATGATATGATTAAGCTGAGCAATTGGTCGAGGCAATGGATGGTGAAATTCAATCCATCAAAAACCAATCTAATGTTTTTTGGAAGTTTCCCTGAAAATACAAGGCCCGTGGTTAAATTCAATGGTGAAGTCCTGGAATACACCGAACATCACAAGCATTTAGGCATTGACTTGCAAAGTGATCTCAACTGGAATATGTGTATTGACAACACGTGTAAACGTGCTAATGCGAGATTGTCCCAAATAAGGAAACTTAAATGCGTACTAAGCAGAAAGATTTTAGAAACAATGTACTTGACATACGTGAGACCGCTTCTCGAATATGCAAGCCCAGTGTGGTTTGGCGCTCCGAATTACCTCCTTAAAAACCTTAATGATATTCAGTTAGATGCAGCCAGAATCGTGATGGGTTGCACTCGTTCTGTATCAGATATCAGATTAATGACGGAGGTAGGCAGGGATAGTTTAGAGGACAGAAGATCCGTTAAACGGTTATCCACCCTTCACAAGATAATAAATAATAACGCACCTCGTTACTTAAGCACAATCTTGCCCGAACGTTTCAGAGATAGGACCGATCGAGAATCAAAATATGCTTCTGATTTCATTATTATTCGCTGTAACTCTGCAAGGTTAAAATCCACTTTTATCCCTGCCTGTACAAAGGAATGGAACTCCATTCAATTAACTATTCGCAATCTCGCCCATGATGAATTCGTGAAGCAATTGAAACATATGCACTACGCGGGTACAAGACTGAAGCCACCTTTGTATTTCACAAATGGGAGTCGTTATTATAATATTATCCACACGCAACTTCGATGTAAACGTAGTGCCCTACAATCCGATAAATTACGCAATCATATCTCAGATTCCGCAACATGCTCGTGTGGCTTCCGGGATGAAAATGCTAATAATTTTTTCTTTGAATGTAACCATTATGCCGAATCTCGGCTAAAATTTCATAATAATCTTATGCAACATAATAATAACTCTGTAGACATACTTCTTTATGGGAAACCGGCACTAACTTATACTGAGTATAGTGAAATCTTTAAGGCTGTACACTCGTATATTAGAGATTCCGGCCGTTTTGAGAGAACCTAACACTTTGACCATGCCATTTTACACCAAATCTACTTATAATAGAATATATTCTATGTGTGTACCTTGTTTCCTATGTACAATATATCCCAGTTATGCACTGAATAATTGATATATGCCTGTACTATCGTATTTTTATTTGTTGCAAGGGAATGATCACCGACGGGTTGATGAAGCATACACACACTCATCCCATCTCTTCACTGTAAACCGAAAATCCTATTCTACTCCGCAATCGCCATTCTGTTTATTTACTTATATTGTTCATTATATGTATGTATATAATATATCTTGTGTTTTGTTCGTCTTTAGTGTTATAACATTTGTCAGTGTATTATACTAGGGATAGGAGGGTATTCTAAGTGATTTAGCACTTGTCCTCCAATCCCTTTTGTCATAAAACCAATTTATGAACAAATAAAATATGTTTAAAAAAAAAAAGTATACTGGAGATGGGCTATTTATGTTATGTAACGTGTGCCACTATCCACTTTGTATTATTACAAATAAAATATGTTTAAAGTAAGTGCTATGATGCTGGTGGGTCCTGCTAATGTGTTATGATGCTAGTGGGTCCTGCTAAAGTTCTATAATGCTGGAGGGTCCTGCTAATGTGCTATGTTGTTGGTGGGTTCTGCTAAATTTGATGCTGGTGGGTCCTGCTAATGTGGTATGATGCCGGTTGGTCCTGCTAATGTACTATGACGATGGTGGGTCCTGCTAATGTGATATGATGCTTGTGTGTCCTGCTAATGTGCCATGATGCTGTTGTGTACTGCTATTTGCTGATGCTGGTGGGACCTGCTAATGTGCTATGATGCTGGTGGGCACTGCTAATGTGCTATGATGCTGGTGGGTCCTGATAATATGCTAAGACGCTGGTCGGTTCTGCTAATGTGCTATGGTGCTGATGGGTCCTGTCAATGTGCTATGCTGCTGTTAGGTCCTGCTAATGTGGTATGATGCTGGTGTGTCTGCTAATCAGCTGTTATGCCGGTGGGTCCTGCTAATGTGCTATGATGATGTTGGGTCCTGCTAATGTGATAGGACGCTGGTGGGTCATGCTAATGTGCTATGATGCCGGTGGGTCCTGCTAATGTTCTGTGATGCTTGTGTGAACTGCTAATTTGCTATGATGCTGGTGGTCCTGCTATTGTCCTATTATGCTGGTGGGCCTGGCTAATGTGCTATGATGTCGGTAGGTACTGCTAATTTGCTATGATGCTGGTGGGTCATGCTAATGTACTATGATGCTGGTGGGTCCTGATAATGTGATACGATGCTGGTGGGTACTGCTAATTTTCCATGATGTTGGTGCGTCCTGCTAATGTGCTATGATGCCGGTAGGTAACGTTAATGTGCTTGTGGGTCGTGTCAATTTGTTGTGATTCTGGAGGGCCCTGTTAATGTTATATGATGCTGATGGGTCCTGCTAATTTTCTGTGATGCTTGTTGTTCCTGTTAATTTTCTATGACGCTGGGTGGTCCTGTCGTTTTATTCTGGTGGGTCCTCCTAATTTTATTTGATGCTGGTGGTTTGTCCGATAGTACAGCAGATAGTATATTTATTGTTATATGTTTTCCCAAATCTATGATGAACTTCCTTTCCCCAGTGATTGTAATTGCTAGGGCTAATTGTATAGATAAGCACAATACATGGGAGACAAACTATATTGTGTAGAAACACACACGCATAATTAACAAGATCATATTCTTAAGTGATTATGACTGGTAGCAACCATTGTATAAGTTAGGGTGGATGAAGCCAGTATCATTCTATTAATTTCTATAAGACAGGATAGTGATACACGTCATATCCAAGGGTACCATGGTATATCATACCTTATTTAGACGCATGATACACCATACGTTGAAGTAGCTACCCGTGCTCTGTAGCGGAGACTTCACTTATGCGGCAACCTTGCTACTACCAACACCTCTGTTCGTCCACCTATTCATTGTGCCTAGCGAGAGAGACTTATACATATATAAAGTTATACAAATCTATGGACTCTTTAGTGTTTAATGTTCCCGAGCCACGGCCAATCAACCCTTCAACTCTAGACGTATCGGGACAAATTCGTGTAGATTTGCTATGCTGCTGGTGGGTCTTGCTTATTTGCTATGATGCTGGTGGGCATCGTTAATGTGCTATGTTTCTGGCGGCTCCTGATACTTTTATATGCTGCTTCGGGTCCAGACAATTGCTATGATGCTGGTGGGTGATGCCAATTTGCTATAATGCTGGTGATTCCTTCTAATTTGATATGGTGCTGGTGAGTGCTGCTAATTTTCCATGATGCTGGTGGGTCCTGCTAATCTCCTTTGATGCTGGTGGATCCTGCTGATTTACTATTATGCTGGTGGGTCCTGCTAATCTCATATGATGCTGGAGGGTAGTGCTAATTTGAATTGATGCTGGTGGGTAATGTCAATTTGCCATGTTGCTGGTCGGTCTTGCTAATCTCCTATGATGCCGGTGGGTCCCATTAATTTCCTGTGATGCTGCTGGGTCCTGCTAATCTGATATGATGCTGAAGGGTAGTGCTAATTTGAATTGATGCTGGTGGGTAATGTCAATTTGCCATGTTGCTGGTCGGTCTTGCTAATCTTCTATGATGCCGGTGGGTCCCGTTAATTTCCTATGATGCTGGTGGTTCCTGCTAATTTGCCATGATGCTGGTGGGTAATGTACATTTTCTATGTTGCTGGTCGGTCTTACTAACTTCCCAGGATGCTGGTAGTTCCTGCTAATATGTTATGATGCTGGTGGGTAATGTCAATTTGCTATGTTGCTGGTCGGTCTAACTAATTCCCCATGACGCTGGTGGGTCCTGCTAATTTACTATGATGCTGGTGGGTCCTGCTAAACTGCTATGATGCTGGAGGGTAGTGCTAATTTGCTATGGTCCTGGTGTGTAATGTCAATTTGCTATTTTGCTGGTTGGTCTTACTAATTTCCCATGATGATGGTGGGTCCTGCTAATATGTTATGATGCTGGTGGGTAATAGTCTGGCTGTTGAAGGGTTGCACCCGGAAAAAATTCTTAACAAGCTGAATTTGGTGTCATTCCAAGCAGAATAACCCCCTGGTGAACATATCCAAAATCCGCTAAAATACGCTTTGGGGAATTATTTTTATTCAAGATGGCGTCCAACATGGCCGCTTGAAAGTTGATAATTTCGAGAAGTCTATTGTTTGACTCACACAATAAAACTATCAACCCGTGTTATAACAAACTTCCTTTTGTAGTGTATACAATATATTTCCAGAGCAAACAATGTTGTTTCCGGGTAAATGACCTAAAGATGGCGGCCAAAATGTCCGCCAAAACCGGAAAATATGTGTTTTTCCTTTATTTTCCCACTAATTTTCCATATTGTGAATCTATTGACTTTGAATCTCCCACCCGAACGAAAGATAAATCTATTGAGTGTTGAGATTGCTTTCTGGCTATACAGCCACATTCAATCCAGTTCCTGATCAACAACCGTTTGCTCAAAATTCGTGCAAATCTCATCACGTCATTCCTCACAGGCAATGACGCACTTAAGTCCATTTTTGCAACAGGAACATTCATTTGTGCACAAGGCTTTCTTGACGACATTTTATAATTTCATCGAATGAATTTAAGAATATTTTATGGTGCTGGTTCTAGGTCAGTCATTATTGGGATAAGTATTGACCCCTGCAGTTTCCATCCCAAATGTCTTGGTTCTAGATCTATGTTCCCGAGATATGCCCAGATTAAAACCTGTAAGTGAACCCCAAGACTATGGAAATAGGCTGCCCTCTCTGTAGGTGGCAATTTCTGAGGTTCTATAGCAGACCGGCCTGAGGAAATCATGGTCATGAACTTCGCGTATCTTGTTGTTCACTGGTCTTCTGTTTTGTGTTTGTTAAGTCTGTCATTGCGCCGTGTATTTTGATGGCGTACATATTCAGTTATTCCCCTTCCTCGCGAAAGTCCACCCCGACTTTTGATGGAACGCATCAAGACTTGCTCAATAACTAGGTCACTTGATAGTCCTGCCCAAAACCTACTGCTCATTCGAATAGTATGAACACCATCCTCTATAAAACATTTGTATAACCACGGATATTTCTTGGGTAAGTAAAGCATCATTTGCAAATACAAGCGACATCTCTTCGCATAGTGCACGTGCCCAGTGGCGGAAAACAAATTCAACATTTTTCCTACTAAATGGAGATTCCAATCTCCTGTTCTCTCAGCTCGAATAAAATCTTTCAACATATCTATGTACTCCATATACTGTATCCAAATTTTACATGTTCTGGATTTCTCGCCAGGTACGTCTTGTAATATAACATAAGTTCGTTCAATTTGAGCAGTTCTATTGAATCGGAAACAGCCGAAACTGGGATGGTCCCATCGAACACTTTTTCATACAGCTCATTTATCGCTTTCACTTCAGCCTCAGGCTGACTAAGCTTCTCCCATTCGAAACTGCCTGTACCAGTTGAAGCGATTCTTTCGATTGCCGATTCTTCGACATTTGATGTCGAAGGTATTTCGATATTTAACGTTGGCGGTAATTCAACATTTGATTTTGCAGATAATTCGGTAACTGTTTGACCCCGCATCATCGGCTGTCGACTTGGAAATTTCATTTGAATCCTCAGAGATCAATTCACCCAACAGTTTGTTAGTAAGGGCTCCGCCCACAAGGAAATGACCTCTGAGTGTTCGCGAGAATGCCTTCCCGGAAAGCATTGTGGCAATTACGTTTGAGCCATAAGCGTTTTCAAGAGCCTCATCTAACCCCGACCCATTCATCATGGTACCAATGCTACCTATGAAACTCATGAGATGGAAGCCGCCGAGTCTACAAACTATTCCTAGCGACTTGGCTTCAATTATCTCAACCGCTTTGAACCAAAGTGGCTGGTCTAACGTCAAGCATGGAGTCACAATTCCCAACGCATGATTCTGAATATACATCAAAGTGGAACACAAACAAGGCTCATCTGATGGGTTGAGGTCTATTATCGGTAGAAAAAGAACTTCTGACTTGGCTGAAGGTTCTGAGCGATTTGAAGAAAAGATGTGTTCCATGAATCGAGACCAGTTCGGTGTATGCTTCATTGCTCGATTTGAAAGCCAACCGCAATCCCATAACAAATCAGTGTTCAAACCTTGAGGCAGTGTGTATGGGTTTTGTAACTCAAGCATGGGTCGGTACTTTATTGTGGATAATTCCAACTTTTTAGGTTTCAAATAGTGTATGATAGGCACACCCTTGTCTTCGATTAGTCTTCAACCATAACACGTTTTTGACGAGTGATCACTTTTGATGTAGGTGCAAGCAGGGTCTCGTCCTTCGGAGTTGATACTGCGATTATCCCCATACCATGAAACGAACCTTTACCATCAACAGTAGCGACATTGTGGTCGACGTTATCTGCTACCCACTGAGTAAAGGTACCTGGAAAATACTCCACTAGTGTACTCTCAAGACGTTCCACATACATCACTGATTGCTTGTACCTGCTTACTTCGTCGTAAGTAGTTGAAAACTCCCAATTTAGACACTTCATCAACATGCCACCTTGACCCGAACACGTGATCCATTTCAACCCCAATACCAAAAAGGGTAGTGTGATAACAGACCGGGACCTCGCAGATTGCACGATACTGTGACCAATGCTATTCTGTTTGATTTCAGATGGAACAAGTATCTCCAGATTCATTTGTAAATGGTGAGGAATCCATTTATTTCTGTCGTCAATATTCCCTATCTCTTCGCTGGTGGGGTAGGTTTTCTTATCATATGTCATTTCCCACAACTTTGCCCTAATCATCTTCGCGGCTGTCACAACAACTCTGTCTGCCTCCTCCTCTATGTCATCTTTCTTATCGGCATACCACTTGTCATTTATCAAGTACTTGGTCATATCTTTGAAGCAAATGACGTTACTACGCCCTTCTACTTCAGCAAAACATATATACTCCCCATACCGTTCTTCCAATTTCCGTTTAAGGCGTTTTATTGAATATGATTCTGACCCAATTGCTAACTCTACCATTCGAGAATGTAACTCGGACAGAGTATATAGTTCTTACTACCCCAGACTCCAGCCATACACGCAACGAATCAAATGAGCGTTACATTTCGACACTTGGTGTTCTGTCCTGTGGTTTTCTCTCAGATGGTTCCTCATTTATTTCTCCCAAGAACATGGAGAAACAAGATGCATGATATACGGCTTCTGCAGCAAGATCGATGCAACTTAGAATGCGTTTCTGAACCTTCAATGCCCACGAATCCTCTCTTATTCGGCAATGTTCTAAAACTTTATCTCTAATAGGGAAGGTTGCTACTGTTCGCACTTGCCTTCTACCGGGATGACGGGGCTCTGGTGTATGGCACCCTTTCCACATATTCTTCTTTGAAATTAAATGGGTCTTGTTTAGACCTCATTTTCGTAGATTGCGGAACCGTATCCATACATCCAGGATTGACACTGAAGGTTCTTTTCCTATCAGTGAAATCACACCTACAGTCTTTATGGACCAATTAGACCTTACCAATGGGTGTGGTTATTTGTTGCCCCTTTAAATATTCAGATAAATGGTTATATCCTCGCTTATCAGAGAAGTCAATCAAAGTCTCCAATCCTTTTGCCATAAGTTTTACCAATGGATTTTCCTTAGTGTCCACATAACATTGACATATGCTATGAAATGATAAGACGCACAAGTCCTCTTTAAAGTTGCTGATCCCTAGATACGGGGTTGGTTCTGCCATCGCCGAACACGTACCACACCAAACCAATGAGACTAGTATGAGAACTAAAAAAACACAACCAAGAAAAATGCAGTTTGAATGTACAATAAGCCTTCTGCGTATATGTGGGCACCGTTAGGTTTCAACAGAAGGCGAAAAATAAACACAATGTCACACAAAAACCTATCAAAATAACTATATCAAGAAATTATTTGCCACTACACGCTTGAAGAAATAATCGCTACGTTATATTTGATAGTTATATTACATTATTACATAAATCATTGAATTTATCGTCTTGGACCATTAAGGAGCGTTCAACATGAATCATTTCCCGATATAGAATGATAAATTCTAGACTGACTCTTTGTAGTTTAATGAAAGCTATTAAAGAGCGCATATATAGAGTCGCTTAGTCACAATTACCTTCATAAATTACGTCAGACCCCTCCCCTATTCAGGGTGCTGTAGAAAATTTTCCCCAAAGCGGATTTTAGCGGATTTTGTATATGTTATACTCGAAGATCTCCTCTTTCCAACGATACCAAATTTAGCTTGTTAAGAATTTTTTCCGGGTAGGTCCCACTGTTCAGCTCCGACAGCTAGACTATAATGTCAATTTGCTATGAAGATGGTGGGTCCTGCTAATTTGCTATGAAGCTGATGGGTCCTGCTAATTTGCTATGAAGCTGGTGGGTCCTGCTAATTTGCTATGATGCTGATGGGTCCTGCTAATCTGCTATGATGCTGGTTGGTCCTGCTAATTTGTTATGATGCTGGTGAGTTCTGCTAATTTGCTATGGTGGTGGTAACCCTGCAAATTTGCTATGATGCCGGTGGGCCATGCTAATTTGCTATGATGGTGGTGGGTCCTGCTAATTTGCTATGATGTTGGTGGGTCCTGCTTATTTGCTATGATGCTGGTGGGTCCTGCTAATCTGCAATGATTCTAGTATATTCGCATTTACAGGCAACACCGGCGGAAAACAATATGGAGAATAATTCCTCGTCCCCATATCGTCCAGATTGTACAAAGACATATGTATGTATTCCCCATATGCTGGTCAGTAAATACTAAACTACGTCTATCGTGTCCAGTTACAGGTTTCGCTCAGCTCATTCGGAGTTGTTATGTATGAGTTATCGTAGAAAATATTATGGTATGCACAGAAGTTGTTGCTATATGTAATTTCTGAGATGTAGCGACAAATTACACCAAGACTCGCGATCCCATTTTGTTTTACCCACTTGCACATCAAACACTACCACAATATAATATCAGGATACGCACTACACAGGGTCCACTTGCGTCTCGTATAATGAGATAACTGTAGATAGATTTGAATTTAACAGTAACACATCTGGCGATAGATATGACGGGTGGGTGGATTTATAATGCTTTCACCATGAACGGCCATACTCAAAGTATGGTATGTTTTCGGACATCCGACCTGCTGGCATCAGCAGGTCCCTAACAGCATTATACTTGGACTTATCTAGAAAGTTATTATACGCTTCCTGGTATCAACTTGTGTATGGCATGAAAACAAATAATTTCATTTGTCGTCCTTTTCATTTTGTTGTCGATTCAGTAGGTGATATTGACGCTTCTATAGACGTCGTCATCAGAGAAGCGACATCATTAATGACAGCCTGTTATGGGGTTCCATCATCCGCCTCGATGTCCGAAGCAAGGGTGGGCCAGGAGCATCAAAAGTTCCGAAACTATTCACCTTGCCCCCGAGTACACAATCTTTCATAGAGAACGTCAAACGCGCCCATTTGCAAGCATGCATCTGGAAGCATGCGTTGGATCTCGATCCACCACCATTGGACCCAACAGACTATGGGTTTGTGAAAGACGAGGCGTCAAAATCACTAATACCTACGACTGTTCCCCGGGACGTCCCTCTTGCCCCTGACAATATTCTGCAAATGATTCGATGCTCATGTTCAAGCAAACAGCCATGCAGAACGGCAAGGCGCAGCTGCATTGCAGCCAGATTAGCATGCACTGTGTTCTGTAGGTGCCATGCAACTATTGAATGCTGCAACGAACAGTCGAGGTTAGCAAGGGACG
Source organism: Siphonodentalium dalli (assembly GCA_032622095.1). Classification (NCBI taxonomy): domain Eukaryota; kingdom Metazoa; phylum Mollusca; class Scaphopoda; order Gadilida; family Siphonodentaliidae; genus Siphonodentalium; species Siphonodentalium dalli. The sequence goes on from CP136062.1 coordinate 28,336,651, forward strand.
GGTCCTCTCGGACTTCTGGAGACTAACATCATTTCTCATTCACTTGGTCGTTGTACAGAACAATATGTACCTATCTACTTAACAAGCTGTTTGTGTAATTTCGATAACCCTCCGCCCAGAAGTCACACCTCGTCCTGTCTCTGCTTCAACTCCAATCTGGAATCTGGATTCTCACTAACCTCTCTCCTATTGAGTATGAAACTTTCCACAAGAGAGGTTTTCTTACACCTCAACTGAGTGCGTTGTTACGTAATGGGAAACTTAGTGTCAATTTGGCGAAAAAAGGCCATATTTTTGACATTTGGTAGAAAATTGCCCAAAAGTTTGAGTTTTTGATGATCAAAATATATTCCAACTGAAGACTCTCCTCTTCTCGCAACGTTCCCTTATGATTTCCCCCGGTTAACAGCAAAGTTGGTGCCAAGAAGTAATTTCCTCTTTTTGGCAGCCATCTTGTTTGATGCTCGATAAAAAAGTTTCCTCAAGGCTGCCAGAAGTCCAACCGATTGCATATTGATCTGGGATGGTTATTCAACCAGAAACCGATTAGAAAGAAACTTTATACGCTAAAACACGCACAAGCCTAATATTTTACTTTGGCTGCCGGACTATAAGGGATATTCGTCTAGTTTCAAATCTAGGTTATTTGTGAGTGGTGAAAACAGCAACGACTTGGTTTTGGTTGCATTAAATATCACCAACCATTGTCCCGACCAATCAGACACTATATCGATATCATCTGATAAACTATCTGATGTGAGCTGCACTGAACTCTGTTTAGTAAAAAAAAACATGTATCGTCTGCATACATACGTGTGCATGAATCAATTGTTTTGGTTATATCATTAAAATAGACAAGAAACAAAAAAGACACCCAGAATATACCCTTGAGGGACTCCTGCAGGTATCAGTTCAAAATTAGAAAAGGAACGCCCAACAACAACTCGCTGGTTACGGTTACTAAAGATCAGTTTCCAACCAAGCAAGTAACGGACCACTAATTCCATTCTGTTCAAGTTTGAAAACCAACCCCCTATGCCAGACTCGCTCGAAAGCCTTTGATATATCACCGAATAATTTTAACTTCTCGTCGAGAGCCAGGCTAAGGGAGTGATATATTTCAAGTAGTTGATAAGTTGTACTATATGGCCAGGAGTTAAACCAAATTGATATATCGATATCATCTGATAAACTATCTGATGTGAGCTGCACTGAACTCTGTTTAGTAAAAAAAAAACGTGTATCGTCTGCATACATACGTGTGCATGAATCAATTGTTTTGGTTATATCATTAAACTAGACAAGAAACAAAAAAGGACCCAGAATATACCTTCTCGTCGAGAGCCAGGCTAAGGGAGTGATATATTTCAAGTAGTTGATAAGTTGTACTATATGGCCAGGAGTTAAACCAAATTGAAACTGGTGAATCAATTCGTTATCATAAAAATGTTTGGAGAGATATTTCATTACCACTTTCTAGAAACCTTTAATCAAACAAGGTAACAAGGATATTGGGCGGTAGTAACTGTTGCTAGTGGAAGTGCGTTCATTCATTTTAAAGATTGGCACCACATTCGCCCTTTTCCATATAGCAGGGAATTCATTGGATTTCAGGGATTTTTGGAACCGTATTTTAATGGGCTTTTCTATAGCGGGGTAACAACTTAGATCATTTTTACTGTAATTTCGTCGTACCCTGGCGCTTTGTATAGGTTTAATCATGATTTAATCGCCGTGGGGATACCTTCGGTGTTGATTTTTAACTCAGATTTTAATGTAGCTTCGCATGCTTTCATAAATGGGGAGATCACGTGACAAATCATCAGGGCTCGAATTACCAATGAAAGTTTCGTTCAATAAAGTCGCTTTAAAGGTACGGTTGGCCTTAATTGTCGAAAATATTCATATTTGTTCCAAATACAGTAAACAGAAAAACATTAAAACACATACAGTTTCGTTCATATATACCATGACCATCGCGTAAACAGCATGTCATCATAAAGATCTACTATATGTTACATAAGCAAGAGCCTGATTGTGTTACAGAAGACAGCACAATGTTACTGGTTAATCACACACAAATTGTATAAACGCTCTTTATTAGTTCCATATCAGGAATTCACCAACAAAGAGCGCTCTTTATGTTTACCATCATAATATAAACAAACACCAGAAAAGTAACTTTTTATGCTTTTGTTTACATAACAATGGTAAAAAATACGACGATAACATACTGTTTGTGCGATATTTCTTATTTGTATACGGACACAGTCTATCTACATTTTGATGTTCTTTCTGTTTGTGGCGGTTTTTGACGGGTGAAAATATTTTCACAGGATACCCACCGCCAAGGCCAACCGTACCTTTAACATTTTTCGTGATGTTTTTTGGCATATTTTATTTTATTGTTAACAGTGTTTCTTATTATTTTGTATTTTTTTCCAATCCATTTCTTTAGCAGAATTTGTAGCTTTTTGCGGACTCTGTCGAGTCGGATGATGAGTGAACGTATTTCAGTTGTAAAACAGTGGTTATCTCTCGGACGGATGTGTTGTCGGAATTGTTCGATCCATTATATCTTGCAATTTACATGTAAACATTTCAGTCGCATGTGCATGGTAGTATTTTCCAAATACTTTGAGCCCAATTTGGATCAGATATAAGTTCTCGTGCTTTGTGAAAGTCACTCTTATTGTAATTGCGGAGTAATGCGGACTGTCCGATATGAAATTATAGTCTCGCCTGTTACATACTTAACAAATGCAACAACTGCGTAGTGGTGAGATATTTCTAAATCTAGGGTCTTGGAGAAATAGCAGGTAATATTGTCACTAATTATAATAGGGCCTAATAGAGTACTGGTGGTCGAGGTAACCCTGGTTGGTGTTTTGATAACGTTGTTTAATTGGTAGGCAGAAGTCAGTTGACGTATTTGTGATGAAGGATCTAAAGCATTTGAATTGAAGTCACCAAAAAGAAGTATAGGTAGATTTGTATCTAAAGCGGCCTCTACAGCAGTGTCGAGAAGTTCCCAGTATCCGCTGTCACAAAATTTCTCAGAACGATAGGACACGCACAGAAGGTAACAGGAGATCTTGGACCTCAAGGCAAAGCACATAACGGATGTATCAAATTCCAAAACATATTTCCGTTCGACAGCTATATGATCAGAAAAATACACTACGATACCCCCGCCATAATTAGATCGGACGTTTCTAATTGGGTCCTGATACCCATTCAATCTGATTTTATCTGTTGGGAACATTGAGTCAATGTGTGTTTCGGTGAAACAGATAATGTCGTAGTCGCTAATAATTTAAGTTATTTTCTCAAGTTTATGTCTAATACTGCAAATATTCAAATGAAAAATTGATAATGAATCAGAGTCAGAGTTGTCATTGTGTCCTAAATTGATTCGCTCCACAAGTTGATCAATGATCTATTATTCATTTGGAGGGATGTTCAGTAAACACGAGCAGACGACAGGCAGGCGAAAGGCTAATACAATGGAGAATGTTTCATACTCTTTGGTGGGAAATGTTCAGATAAAAAGTTCAACAAATTACCTACATACAGGTAGGCACATCCCGAATTCCACTATTATAGTGGTATATGACCAGAACATATTCACGTATCCTGCATTTGCGTCGGGAATAGAAGACGGCGCATACCCGCGCACAGCCAAATGTCACTCTTAAAAATATCGCAGTGAATGAACAGTCTTTCGACAAAATTTGTTGTGCGATCTTTTGCGCCAGCTTTGTACTTCAATAATATTATCTATTATATATTTTGGAAGATCTGTCTGTGTGTGTGTGTGTGTGTGTGTGAGGGTGTGGGGGTGTGTGTGTGTGAGGGTGAGGGTGTGTGTGTGTGTGTGTGGGGGGGGTGTGTGTGTCTGTGTGTTCACGATGAACTCGAAAACGGCCGAGCCGATTTCGATGAAACTTGGTATGTGGGGGTATATTATGTCGGGAAGTGGCATAGGCCTATGGATTTTCAGATCCGAGGTCAACTTTTCACGTGCCGAGGTCAAATATGTTTTTACGCTGTGTTACGGGACTTTCATTTGAGTTCGGTGCTTACAAATCGATTCGAAACAGCGCGAATAATAAAATGCCAGTCATAATAATGACACTGTGAGAATCTTTCATGTTTCCTCTTTCCAACGATATATAATGCGTATGTATCCGTTTTAGTTATCTGCCTCAATTATCAAGAAGAAGTGGTACTATCTCCCATCAGGATAAAAGCAATGCATAACTTCTATGACGTCGTTAGAGGTCATAACGTTAGATCACGTTAACGCTTAACCGGCCGATGCATTTGACTGTTTCAGACGTCTTGGCGATATCTCGGGCACCGATGGTAATTTATCTTTACGTTGAAACTTGATAATTAATGAGCGTGTGTATATGAGGCGCGTTTATATACTTGAGTGGAAATCAAATCGGGTTAAACTGGCGGATTTTTACGGACGATGCATAGGGTATCTCGGTATCCGTTGGGCCGATTTCCCGGTATCCGCTGGGCCGATTTCCACCATTTTTGTGGTGTTGGTGTTTGACCCCACCTGACCTTGACCTTCAAAATGGTCAATTCAAGGTCAAAGCCCGGACGAAGTCGGGTCACCTTCTAGTAATATATAATATTGCTAATATATGCCTTTTGTGGAAGAATGAAGTCAGTTCTTGTATAAAGTTTATTCATCTGTAACATCATGTATAGTAAGCAGCTTGTGATGGTAAATGATACATAATTGTGAATCAATCATAGATGTCATAGAACGACCGAAAGCGTCGCTTATTAATTAGCGACCTGATGTTGATGCCTGCCAATTAGTCTGAAGAGCCGAAACTAATTGAAGTGTAGATTAATGTTTGGTTTATATATACGCTAATGACCTATAGCGCCATTAGTATCTTCCTTTGTCTGTACTGACCGATGGGTGAACTGGAATTGTTACATAAGAACTTCTTTCCTTTGTGGCTAGTATTGCATAACTCATAGGTCGCGGCCTCTCCGAGTATGACCTTGGCAATTTGGTTGGGGTCACTATAGTTCGATTATATTCTGTCTCCCCTATAGGTAAGATGGATATGTTTAGTATGTACTATCACGTCCCTTGAATAAGAAGGGGTAGGGGTGATTACTCTACATAGGGTCCCCCTTATTTTCAAATTTTGACTACTAGTGTTAAAATCTAGGGGTTTGGTACTTCGGTATGCTTGGACAATGAGTAGAGTTGATTTTATGAGGTTAGTTGCTTTTATGATTATGTATGTTATCTAATTATGGTAGTTGTTTAAATATTTAATTTTCCTATATCGACATGCTCTGTTCGTCTGTGCTATTTTTGTCGGTTTGAGTGGTTATATCGAAAGGATCATAATTTTCGGTTGACATGTTATATGTATCGCAACTGGACTTGCTTTTTCGCTTGTTTTGTTGTACTCATTGTTGGGTTGACATGTCATACGGATTGTATGGCTCGGTTGATGAACTTGCATTGTACATTTTTGCTTCATCGTTTTGAGTTAGCATATCATAAGGGTTGTATGGTTCGGTTGATGAAAATTATTGTTTTTCATGTTCGCGTTTTGATGCTATTAACTTATGTGCCATCTCTGGTAGGGGCACTGGTTCATTTGAATCCGATCCGTCCCGGATGACGCGGTTTTGTCGTATTAACTGTGTTAAGGGGGCTGTATCGTGGTTCTCATTTTCGGTGTCCGAATTGTTACTATTACTCGATATGTCAGCATCTGAGCTTTGTGTTGATGAATTATGTGGGAATACAATTCTGCTTTTCCGAACTTTCTGGTTCTCTTGTAATTGTGGTGTATGCCATTTAGTCGTCGCTAATTTTAAATGTTTGGCATGACTTTTAGATAAACTGCCTGTGATTTGATTACGAATCACATATGAAACTGGTCCTGTTTGTTTAATTATCACCCAAAATGGATCATATTTCATACCTAGTTTATGGGTTTGTCTGTGATTCTTAACATAGACCTGGGAACCTATGGGAAATTCCGGTATTTTACCTTTACTGTTTTCGTTTCGTTTCGTCTTGACTTGTTTCATATTTTGTTTAACTAATTGAAATGCGAAGTGCTGCTTCTCTAGTAACTGTTGGACGAGGCATTCACCCGTGTATTTCTGTCGCGGTGTCAGTATCTTGTCAATATTTATTTGGGGGTGTCTGCAGAAAGTTAAAAAATATGGAGAAAATTGAGTTAATTTGGCTAATATCCCGTTGTAGTCGCGATGAGATCGCTCACTTGATCCGTTGCTGAAAGGCGCATAATACGAGGTCTTGCGATGCTGAATCACATAGTACTTAGATATTATTTTGAAGACCTCACTGCATACGTCACTCCCATTATCTGAGACCAGACAGGCGGGATAACCAAATATGGTGAAATACTGAGTCATAATTCTTTCAGCGACCACTTCGGCTTGTTTTGTGGGAAGCGCGTATGCCATTTTGTGTAAACTGAATAAATCTATGACCGTTAGAATGTAGGAATTGCCGCTGGCTGTGGGTGGGTTGAATTTTCCCATTAAATCTATCGCGATCATTTCCCCTGGTCGGCTCGGTATATCCGTCATTTGATTTGGAATACGGGCAGTGTGTTGATTTCTTTGTTTACAAATGTGGCAATTGTTGGCGAAACTGACTATCATTGGGAACATTCGTGGCCAATAATATCGCAAACGTATGGTATGGTACATTCGTTGGGATCCATAATGACCGACAATATGATATTAAGAAATTATCTGCTTAGTCAGCTTTTCCGGGACATAAATGCGTTCTGATGCTTGCTCATTAAATACAGACATATAGTATAGAATTCCGTCTTTCAATATATATTGCTTTGTTATCTTTTCGGGTGGTTTATCGGATTTTAATTTGCGAATTATGTCTGATATAATATGGTCCTCCTTTTGCATTTCTTCGATATTGGTAGGTACATTTAGTTGTTCATTTTCGGAAATTAATATAGTGTCGGGCAACGTATGCACTTTTTGTTTACCTATTGTCTTGACGTAATTTTTTATTTTCTGTGAATCTAATATGTTTAGTGATCCGTCATTGATCGCTATGTCATATGGCGTTTTCTCTTCGCTCTCCACTGAACATTCTGACATACTCTGTTGGTTTGTCGGGTCCACCCGAGAACAAAAGTCAGCGGCGATATTTTCAGACCCTTGTATATAAGTAATTTTTGGATTGTATGCGGAAATTTCAATAAACCATTTTTGAATACGTTTATTAGCCATCTGAGTATTTTGAAACATAGAAATTAGGGGTAAATGATCTGTTCGTATTTCTACGTCCGATCCTTCTAGATAGAAATTGAGTTTCTTTAGACATACATATATGGCGAGTGCTTCGCGCTCTGTAGTACTGTAATTTCGTTGAGAGTGATTCAACTTTTTGCTAACAAAGCAAATTGGAAATTCCGGGGTTTTGATATCCGTTTCTAATTTGTTTTCTGGGTATGGCTGTACTAATGATCCCCCCACTGAATGCATTGATGCATCGCAATATAAGATCATTTTCCTGTTCCTATCAGGGTAGGCCAGAGTAGGTACTTTAAGCAAATTTTGTTTTAGTGTATCAAAAGCATTTTGACATTCTTCGGACCATGCAAATTTTGCGTAACGAGCAGTTAATTTAATTAATGATGCAGCAGTGTCGGAGAAATCTTTACAATAGTTCCGATAAAAATAAAAAATCCCTAATACTGTACGGACTTCTTTCACTGATGTTGGGGCTGGCACATCTTGTATGGCTTTAACTTTGGCGGGATCTGGGCGGGTTCCATTTTGTGATACGATATGACCTAAAAAAATTTACTTCTTTCATATAAAATTGGGACTTTGTTAATCGTGCTACTAATCCATACTCTCTGAGTCGTTCGAATACTATTTTGAGGTGCTGTTTATGGAGGGCCTCCGTTTGGCTGTGACAAATTAAATCGTCGACGAAGCTGTCAACAAAACTTAACCCTTCCAATGCTTTATGGATTAATGTCAAAAACGTCGCGCTCGAGTTGCATTAGCCAAATGGGGCCCTTGTAAAAGAAAACAATCCGAAATCTGTGTTCATAGTTAACTTTTCTTGATGTTCTTTGAGAACACCGATAACATGATAAGCTTGGCTAATGTCGATTGTGGAAAAAACTTTGGATTTTTGGAGGCGGCTGGAAACTTCGGTAAAAGAGGGGAGGTACCATCGTAATGGGACGGTGATTTTATTTAGCTTTCTCAGGTCTATACATAGTCTATAATTTTGATTTCCATTAGGATCTACGATCCCCTTACGGATCAATAAGGCAGGGAATGACCAACTCGCGTTTGTAGTTTTCTTTATAATACCAGCATCTAATAATTTTTGAAGTGCTTTTTCCATGTGTTCGCGTCTATGTAATGGAGTAGGATACGCACGACAAAAGATAGGTTCTGCATCTGGTTTGTTATCAACACGCATGACTATTTTATCGCAAAATCCTACCTTATTTGGATCGTTTGTAAACACATCTTGATATTGGGAGACCAGTTCAAGTAGTTCAATTTTGTGGTGGTCGGGGGCACATATATCGTCCAATTTGAAAGGTTTCTGGCCAGCCTTAGATATTTTTGTTTGATTTTCTATACTAAATACTTCTTGAGAATCATTCATTTTATTTGTGGTGGGTACCTTAGCCTTTGTATGACAGATCTGGTCTGAACTTAGGCCATGTGTTTTCGCAACTATATTACCTTTAAATATAGACATATACGAGTCTGAATTATTCATGATCATGACCGGTATATCTCGTTTTGATGCAGAAACTATCCCGTCCATAATGGACACATTAGGTTCATCCTTAAATATGCCGATATCGGCGTGACTTACTCCAAGATATGGTGTCTCATACATGTCTGGTGTACCAATTATTTTTGTGTTCACCAATGCACATGAATGGGGTGGTAATTTGATATCTTGCCGCGAACGAAGCAAAGATGCTATATGTAAATCCTGTAACATGGGAAATGTTTTGTTGCCTACTCTAAATGCATTCAAATCGAAATAGAGTCTTACATGTTTGTCTGTTAAAAAATCGCGACCAAAAATCGCTGATCTTGCTAGGTTGGGTAATATAAAGAATTTATGTACTAATGACATTGATCCAATTTTGAAGGGCAAATGTATACTGTCGTATACTTGCATATTTTGGCCTGTTGCTGAGGTCAGAATTATTTTTTCTTTTATTAACGGGGGCTTATTTGGAAGGGAGCGATATACGTCATATTTTAAGCAACTTGTACTTGCCCCATAGTCAAGTAATGCCCTAATGCGTTGGTTACCCATTTTAATAATTGTTGAACAAGGCGTTTACTGTTGCAGTCCTTGTGCAATCTCTGTATGGTATTTGAGTTTAGGTAATGTATGCAATTGCATCTGTTCAGACTGGTTATTTATACTTTGACAGTTTTTACTCGGCTCATTATTATTATTATTTTGGTAAACCGTTGCAATTCGATTAGCTTGTCGTTGGTTTCGAGTTTTAGTGTTTACTTCACTATTAATGTCCTTTTGTTTGGGAACGATCTTATGTAATCGTTTATTCATATCTGTTCTAACGTGACCAGCTGAATTTCTATTTATAATTGGAGAATGCACGTGTTTGTTCGTGCTCGTATCAGCATGATAAGATGTATTAGGTTTCAATTTATTGGCCTGGTCTGAACGATGTCTCTGTTCTTTTATAGTAACACGTGCTGCTCTGGTGTTTAGGGTACCAGTCGCTGGTTTAGTTGCATAACCACTTTGCTTTGGGTAATTAGGTGCAAATCTATTTATGGTCGTAAATTTTGAGGGTGTTTTGAAGACGGTTTTGGTTTGATATCTCGCGCTCTGATGTGATGTATTATGATGATGACGATTATGATTTATAGAATGTCCTTGCGGCTTCTTCAAAGACATTCTTACATGTTTAAATATTGTTTGTTATTGGCGATCCGTCTTCGGCAATTTCGTATATCGTGGTTGTTCATCTTACATAGTGTGCAGAACTGGCGTTTCCTTTGATTTGGGAAGTTTGGCCGGTTTGAGTTGTAGTCTATATTGTTTACTCGATCCTGACGGATATAATTGTTTTGTCTATTAAAGTTAGCGTTTTGAAATTTTGGTGACATTCGGAATGGTGGGTTTGAGTGATGATTTGCGCGGTGCACTGGTTTGTTAGTTGCAGAGCTATCAGATATATTATTGCGAGGTCTCCATAGTATTGGACGCCGGCTAAAATGATCAACTTCCATGGGTTGTGGGAAGGAGTCGTGCATTTGGTGTTGTTCATTTGACCTAGATGTTCTATCACCATAGCGAAGTTTGAACCTCTGTTTAACGTTCATTTCTTTCATTGCTATCTGTGTGGCACAGTCGAGCGACGTTGGGTCATCTTTAATTAAGGTATATTTTATGTGGTCATCACGTATGCCATCCGCGAAAAATGTTAGCAGTTGTGTTTGTACCGCGCGTGTATTTATTTCGTCAATAAAGGCGGTGTTTGCTAGTGGTCGAATTCTCTCTGCGAACATAGGTATTGTTTCCTGGTGTGTTTGTTTTAATGTTCTCAACATGGCCAAGGCCTGTGGTGCGTCACTGATTGCGCTGAAACGCGATTTTTTGTCATCATTTAGAAGCTTTCTGGTGTGGTGAATGAGAAACCTGCAGTAATAAGCCGTAGTTGTTTGTAATAATTCGAAGGATTAGTTGTTTTAACGGAATTCTGAGGCGGTGAATTCATGTAACCAATATATTTTATATTATAATTTATATTTATGGCTAATAATATGATCTTGAGGGCGTTACCATTTCTGATTATGGTTTTCTTGTTGTTGCTATGTTTGACCACAGTTAGTCAAGCTCTGAACGTGCAGAGAGTCGTTGGCTGCACGAAGTCGTCAGGCCGCTTAAAATAATTGTTCGCGCGATAACCCAAATGTTGGACGTTCTGTTTAAATCATTGTCAGTCTTCTCTTGATTTCATACCATTGATGGTCCCAGAATTTCCCAAATGCAGGGGCTATGATCCCCCAACATGGGGGCTATATTATCCCGCAAGCTACCGGACTGACCACTACATATTTCCTCGACGGGGTGGGGGGGGTGGCTTGCATCACCCTGAGTCCTGACCCCCTGAAGCCACGAAGCCACTCCTCATTTGTAAATATTGTAGCTGACAGTCATATATGTCGTGCCTGTTTGCTGCGAGTGATTAATCTCATTTGCAGCAATTTATGCTATTCATATAATTATGAACATATTATTACAGCTTTAAATTTGAAGGTACAGAAGGTGGTGTTGCTGTGTGTCTTCATTCGGGAAAAGGGTTATTTTTCTCATGTGTTATATACGCAAAATGTACAACTATGGAATATTTAAGTAAAACATTATGTTGTACATTCTTGCCCATATAATCCCGGCCGATACATGCAACTAAATTCCTTAGTTATTCGAAACTTTCGAGAACCAGCCCCGTCCCCCAATCATAGTTTATAGACCAAAATGTTATAATTCAAGCCTGTACAGGCTAAAATTGTGACAGTTAGGAACTTGTTCATCCTTTGGCCTGAGAAACATATACTGTTCTGTAAATTCTGGGTTAAAAATGTACCTGCATTAATTTTTTTGCGCTGTGATGGATATATGTGACCCGCCATATCAAATCCAGTCGTAAGTCGGGATTTTTTTACCCTGTGCCAATGTGTTTTCTTATATATGCGAGTCGACCATAGGTCGCCTCGCATATATAAGAGAATGCATTGGCCTACCAATTGTTTACAATTTTAATAATTTTTTCTTGTATTCTTTAACAATTTTATAATTTCACCCATACAGAGCCCCAGACAAACATGAGCAGACGACACTCTTCTATATGCTTCTATATATGTGTGGGGCTCCCTGCATGGTAATGGATGTTTTTTTATTTTATGTCCTAAAAATTGTAAGAAACATTTATTTAAAAAAAATGATGAAAAATTGTTAGGCCAATGCATTCTCTTATATATGCGAGGCGACCTATGGTCGACTCGCATATATAAGAGAATGCATCGGCACAGGGTAAAAAAGTCCCGACTTACGACTAGATTTGATATAGCGTGTCACATATGCATGGAAATCCCAATTGAATGTTATCACATGAGCTCGCCCTCAAAGTATCCGAACAATCACATCAAACTGGTATTGTCTGTCGTAATTTTCCTATGCCTGTTATTCAAGGCATGACAGCACCATATCGGATTAATAAAATTTGAGCTCAGGCCATGTATAGTTGAGAAACAAATATCCTTATCCTTACGACTAGTCTTTGTCCGATTGGGCTAAATCACTTAACACGGAATTCACCATGTATGAGTTAGTTGATTGCCATGTGTATTAATATAGCACTTCCAAAATGTGGAGCCAGAGAGCCGTTCGGGTTTTGCTGGACGAGATCAAATTGGGAGTCAGTGTGTGGGACATTAAACACTCATGTATCACAATCGTCCTAAAAGAGCTTCAAACGTCTGCACATTTTATTTTTATTTTGGATTACCCTGTTTCCAAGAAATGACGAGAAACAAATCAAGTATAAAATCTACGGACTCAAATCCACATTTCGAAATGAACTAAAACAGATATCAGACAGGATTATTATGCTGGGGACTGAGAGCTTTCCGATGAAAGGCAACAAGCCATATTTCCGACTAAATCCTGAAAAGTTACCCTTAATTATGCTGGGGTTAAGGAGTTGCTTATTTACGGCATTACTGTAGCATGGAGAGGATCAGTAACTTTCAAACTCGTGTACAAAGTACAAGCAATTGATCCCCATTGTTTTCACTATAAGATACAACGTGCTACAAGTCTTTAATGATGTCTGTATTTTAGGAGCGCCTTTCCGATGGTACGTGCGTTGTCAGCGAATGGAAGCATTGTGTAAGTACATACCTGTTTAATTAAATCTCAGGAACATTAGTTCACATAGCTGGCACATTTGCCTGACAATTTTCATGAAATGCTTCATATATACACTAGAAGGCTATCATGCAATTCTTCATATATATGTAGGTGGCTATCACGAAATGCTTCATATATACATGTAGAGGGCTATCATGACATGATTTATGTATACACGTAGATGGCTATCATGCAATGCTTCATATATACACGTAGGGGCTATCATGCAATGCTTCATATATACACGTAGGGGCTATCATGCAATGCTTCATATATACACGTAGGGGCTATCATGCAATGCTTCATATATACACGTAGGGGGCTATCATGCAATGCTTCATATATACACGTAGGGTGCTATCATGCAATGCTTCATATATACACGTAGGGGGCTATCATGCAATGCTTCATATATACACGTAGGGGGCTATCATGCAATGCTTCATATATACACGTAGGGGGCTATCATGCAATGCTTCATATATACACGTAGGGCTGTCCATTGTACACTTTGGAGTTATGTATTTTAATAACGAAACAAAGCAATCTTGTTTTGTTCATAGGCTTATTTGGTGACGTCACCACTTGTGTTTACATAATACGAGGAGCAATTTTTTTTAGATGCGAAAACTTTTTATAGCACAGCAGAACGGTGGTCTACTGCAACTCGGGTAAGAACGGTGGTCATACCACTAGTAGCGATCATGGGGAGTTGCAGTTGCATGGGACAGAGAGTTGGCGGCACTGTGGGAGAACTACGCCTGGCGATTTGGTTCTCTACCGAGCTTTATTTGCATTCTCTACCGAGCACAGTTTGTGGGTGTCATATACTTTACATAAGGCAGAGAATCGAGTTATTCGCAGAGAACAGAGTCGACCATAGGTCGCCTCGCATATATAAGATAATGCATTGGCTTAACACATATTAAAAATGATAAAATTGTCAAAGAATGTAGAAAAATATTATAAAAATTGTTTAAAAATGTAAGAATTTTTTTTTAGTCCAATGCATTCTCTTATATATGCGAGGCGACCTATGGTCGACTCGCATATATACGAGAATGCATTGGCACAGGGCATAACTGTAACCATCACAATGTGGTCAATGAACCGGTTCCAATGATATCCATATTTGTATGGTGTTATTGAGACAGACCGAAGATATTTTAGGCTGTTGAAGCTTTATTTGGGCGTTTTTGGCCGTTTTGTTGGGTAAAGGGTTAAACAATACTTTAAATTCGGAGACACATGGTTACCGACGCTGATAACTATTCACGATGCAAGGGTATACCACGGTCAACGAACATTTGACTTTGCCGTAGGAATATGTAACACCATGCAGCATCAATCTTTGATTGAATAGAAATATATATGTAATCATAATATTGAAAGTGGCTCAATTCCGTTTGCCTTGGTGTGAATCGGTTTATAAATATGTCATAACCGGCTTGGGTATCTGTAACTACTCGCCTTGGTCTGTATTTATTGTGCAGATACCCAATCGGGTTATAACATTATAACATTACACAAAGAGTATATTTTCTTTTTTATGTTATTCCTAACAGATGAAAGCAGAGCAGAGACACACCGGAACACCATACTGTGTCTGTAGATCCTTAGCGGAGTTATGGTCAAAATGTGAGTGGCATTCAGAGTAGTTTAATTTTCGAACCCCAGATCACATATTTTATTCCACACCCATTGACGTGAGTCACATGTATTCAACGGAATCCCAGCCATTGAATACATATTAGTGTATACCTCTAGTGGGATACAAGCCGGAACTATTCTTGTTGACGTTGTCGCCAAGAAATATGACGTACATTACGTCGATCATCCGCTTCCGGTGATCCCCACCACATAATTACTGGTTATTTGTCAGGCTTAAATCACAATAAAGGTAGCTATAGTAACAATGAAGGTGACATTCGTGGATTGAACTTATCTGTAGAATAAATACAGAACACAACTTGCATCATAATCTCGAATCTTTATCGAACTCGTTGCGGACGGCGCAAAGTTAGAAATATATCCTTGAGCCATCCGCAACTCATTCAATAAAAGATTCTCGATTAAGATGCGCGTTGTGTTCTGTCTATATATGCCATATTATATACCATGAAACCCCAGATCACATATAAATTATATGCCATATTATATACCATTTGAAAGAGGAAGCTCCAAAACATTGTATTATCAACTTATCCGATGTAATAAACTGTCAACATGTTGTTTTTGCTGAGTTACCGAAGTGTTTTGTGCTTAAGTTTCATCTGGTTTTCTTGCACAAACGGTATTATTTTTAGTGGAGGGGAATAACATAATAAAGTATATTTTCCATATAAGGATATAAACAGGCAACACCTACAGGTAACATACATTGGTCACGTGGGACCGTTAACGAAACTACATAGAGAGACTCGTCTCCTACATGATGATATGCCCCCTGTTTGGGGTCAGATCAGGAACGATAACTCTATCCGACGTACATGACCTATTTTATCTGCAGTCCGCCCACGCATTGCATCATGGTCTATTTGTGGTTTAGGTTATGATCCCCTTGTAATCTGATTATTATTTCGATAAAGCGTATGTATCAGTGTATTATCTACATTTATCACATAATTTGGCCATAAAAGCAGTTTCATAATTATCGGTAATAGACACGTTTAATATCAGCGCGTGCGATGACGTCACGGCGTTCTTCAAATCACTTGCGATCGCTGTAGTTTATGATTGTTGTTTTCGATGAATATTTCGCGTTGCTTCGGGTTTATTTGATCATGTGATAAAAGGTATCTCACACTCGTCCTATTTTATACGTAATTTATCAACCTCGTCCTCTAAATTCTATTTGAGCCTCGGTAAACCTCGGCTCAAATCGAATTTAGTGAACTCGGTTGATAAATTCCGTATAAAATAGAAACTCATGTGAGATCCTCTATGTATATCACGTGATGACCTTGTTGGGGATAGCTTCAGTCTTGAATGTTAAAGGGACACTCGGTACTCACTGTAAATGAATGTCAACGTGACACTAGGCTCTCACTATGGATGAATGTTAAAGTGGCACATGGCACACACTGTGGGATAATGTTAAAGTGACACTCGCATTGAAAACTTCAAAAATCTCAAAAATTTCAAAACTTCGAAAACTTCAAAAATCTCAAAAAATTTCAAAAAATTTCAAAAACCAAAAACTTCAAAAATTTCAAAAACTTCAAAAATCTAAAAAAATTCAAAAAACTTAAAAAACTAACAAAATTTAAAACAAAAATGAAAAAATGAAAAACTTCCTAAATTAAAAAAAAATAAAAAACTTTAAAAAAAATTCCTAAATTAAAAAAAAATTAAAAACTTGAAAAACTTCAACTTTTTCTAAAATTGAGAAGTAATTTAAAATTAAATTAAAACTAACTGTCTGACGCAATTCCTACTTCTGGCGCAATGCCTGAGTCATTCGAATATGACGCAATCCCTACTTCCGGTGCAACGCCTGAGTCATTGGAATCTGACGCAATCCCTCGTGAAACCTACCGTCTGACTCCCCCGCCCATTGGCTAAGCGTTGTATCACATGCTTATTATTACAACATATCATGGAAATTCAATGTTTTGTCATCACTCATGAGATATAACCCATATCCACTGAAAAAGGGTGGATATCCTCTAAATATTCTTATTTTTTCTTTGTTATCTTTTTTTTTGTATACCTCTTTTTTATCTACCACCTCGTTTTTACTTTCTTTTTATTCGCTCTTCTTTTTCTTACAGCTTCTAATCCCTCATAATCTTCGAATATCCACTTTCATCTCCAAGTTTTTGAAAAATTCCCTATTTAGTAGCACCTCCAGATGGGCTCTATAGAATTTGAACGTGGCATCCATCTTGGATATTACTCTTTCTATGACTAAATCCGTTAGCACGCTCTACAGATGTCATATAGGCCTCTTCACATCTTGTTTTCCATAATTTATTCATTACTAATAGCTACATTGACTGTAACACATTAAATTACCCGCTCCCCCCTGTATTGGGAGTACATCCTTGATTATTAATATTTCCTCCTTCCATGGTGTGCATGTTCCTTGGGACATCTTTGCTAATGTGAAGCCACACCTATTATATATATATGACTTTAAAAGCCCACGAAAATATTACTCATATTATAGACTTCCCTTTGAAGACCTTTGTATGTGACAATGATCCGTAAGATTGTTTCTAAGTGACACTGGCCAGTGAAACTGATACTACGGGTATGAACTAGCCCACTTCACATCGTAACAATAATAAAAGGGACACTTCATCTATATCAGCATCAAAACGTGTTGGTACACATATGTGAGGAAACTAAACCCATCACTCTTCGTCCGTCATCCGCACATAATTGTAATATAATTTTCTCAGAAACCACAGGATCCCTTTGGTTGAAATTTGGTCTCAACGTGGAATCAGAAATTATCCATGGAACATGTGTCCGTGTGGGGAAAAGCTTCGTAGTGTTTCGCTGTCGCCATGGTGTTTGTTTGGGTATAGGCATGGGTGGTGAGTGTGGTTCTCATAATGGTTCCCATGGTTCTCACATATGGGTCTAGTGTGTTTGATGGTTCTCATATGTGGCTCTCATGTGGACTGAACTAGCCTTTACTGACTGAGGTCCTTTAGTGCACATGTCATCACTTCACTGATAACCATTATATGGTTATCGTTCCTGATCTGACCCCAAACAGGGGGCATATCATCACCTACAATATATATAGATGGCCAACAACCTTGCTTCAATCTGTGTCGCATTTCGATTGGACCACATATAAGAGGGTATCACCCCTCCCTATTTCGGTACGCGAGATTCAGGGTGTTTTGAAGCCGTACACGGGATACAAACCCCGGAATTAACTGGTATTCGGGTTCAAGCAAAACATCTTGGACGCAGGTTTTGATGACACAAAATAATATTGTGTGCTAGTTATCTGTATGAAAGAGTGAGTAGAATAGCTTCTTTGGCATATTCGACCACCATGCCATCATAAAGTATCATTAATCGTATCATAACGGCCTCATAACGCCCATAATACTCTACTCCAATATCATGTCAGGTATAATGGATCATAATGTGTCTATGTAACTTCTGCTTGTATATGTCTGATATTAAAACAGTCAATTTGTATGTCATTTATCGCATATTATTTCTTAACATTTTTTACACTGTGCCAATGCATTCTCTTATATATGCGAGTCGACCATAGGTCGCCTCGCATATATTAGAGAATGCATTGGCCAAACAATTTGTTATCATTTTTTTTAAATAAATGTTTCTTACAATTTTTAGGGCATAAAATAAAAAACATCCATTACCCTGTAGGGAGCCCCACACATATATAGAAGCATATATAAGAGTGTCGTCTGCTCATGTTTGTCTAGGGCTCTGTATGGGTGAAATTATAAAATTGTTAACGAATACAAGAAAAAATTATTAAAATTGTATAAAAAATTGTTAGGCCAATGCATTCTCTTATATATGCGAGGCGACCTATGGTCGACTCGCATATATAAGAGAATGCATTGGCACAGGGTAAACTACCAGTTCCTACCCCGTGATAATGTGTACGCGAAAACAGGTTTACTTTGTATGCAGAACGGTCCGTGGTGAAATGATGCGGAATCTTTTCACCAGGGTCGCTTTCCCACCAAGAGAGATGTATAGAATACGTATTCGGAGCAAGAGCAATGACGTTTGAGATTAACCATACTTACGCAGCGTCACGCCAGTTGGTTACTTTTCAAATGGTGATGAATTATAGTATTTTATTCAAATTTTATGGCATATAGATTGTCATTAAAAACATATATCAAGGCAATATAAAAAATAATCGGTAACTCGATAATTAAGTGGGCATTTAAATGGACAAAGACCGTTGCAGTGAGGAAATGTGCTCAACAAAATTGAATCTCTTAACACGCAATCACTAAGACGAACATGGAAAAATAGATAAAAATGTGTTCTTAGATTTATTATTGACAGTTATCAAATGCAGCACTTTCGCGTTGAAACCATTGTTATGTAAACAACATTGTTACAGTGATGTGTCAACAAACATCTCTAATCATATAGTAAGTTGAAATATTTTAGTCTGAATATGATTTTCAGAATATGTTTTAAATTCTTGGACCTTTTCCAGTATTTACTGCCAAGTTTTTAATAAACTGTGGTATATTATTGGACGAATTGGAATTTGATAAGTAATTCCAGTGTAACATCAGCGTTTACATAACAATGGTTTTGACATGCGAAATATCATTATTGGACAGAAACTGCTACTAATAATAAAAATAAGAACCAAGTCAATCTATTTTGTAGATATATGTTGACGATAGTGATTTTACAGACTGTTATGCTATTTCCCATGAATCAACTTCGGACTCCTTGCAACGGTCATTTTAACCCTTTACCCAACAAAACGGCCAAAAACGCCCAAATAAAGCTTCAAAAGCCTAAAATATCTTCGGTCTGTCTCAATAACACCATACAAATATGGATATCATTGGAACCGGTTCATTGACCACATTGTGATGGTTACAGTTATGCCCTGTGCCAATGCATTCTCTTATATATGCGAGTCGACCATAGGTCGCCTCGCATATATAAGAGAATGCATTGGCCTAAAAAAAAAAATCTTACATTTTTTAACAATTTTTATAATATTTTTCTACATTCTTTGACAATTTTATCATTTTTAATATGTGTTAAGCCAATGCATTCTCTTATATATGCGAGGCGACCTATGGTCGACTCGCATATATAAGATAATGCATTGGCACAGGGCCGTTCTGTTGGGTAAAGGGTTAAAGTAATATATTATCTTATCTTCAAATCTTAAACTGAATTGCACGTACAGGTAAGCTGCAATTTTAAAATGGCCCGGTATATTCTGACCTATAAGGAAAATTAGCCAGCGATGTTATTCTGCCGTATACGACAGAATATCCGAATAACCTACCCGGCCATCATACTGCTACATGCATTCTGCATATTCTGCCATGCCCATACACACACCAATAGCACATCTGATCAGGTAGCATGGTATAGGCTTAGGTAACAGAATCCCAGATGGAGTAAACATTTGAAGTTGATCCCATAACGCCACGATTTGATGTTGCGTGCGCCGCCTTTTATATAGACCTCGTTTGACTAGATTGTCAAAGTAGTATCGGTTTAAACTGGCGATTATGAACCCCGATCAAATAGTTTAAGCGAGGCACTAGCTACATAGGGTAGTCTATATTTATAGCGTTGAGTTGAGATTTAGCGAATAAGTTGACCGAAATGGCTTCTTATTATGGATCTACAGAATCTATTTTTCGGACACGTGCACAGAATAAGTACATGCATACTCCAGGTTGCCCTTGATCGTTGATCGAGACTATTATATTAAATTAGCGGAAAGTAGAAAACCTATACAGACACTTGGACAACCATAGAACACAAGCTAGCGCGATGTACTGCTTTAACTGCTACTCAATTATCATAATTATATCGATGTGAAAATCACAATGTCTCGAAGTCGCCAGCAAGTTATTTTAATATTTTGTCGGTCAGGGAAGTAAAGAAATAATCGTGTTGCCTCAATGCATATAGTGATAGCTCGGACGGACTTAATGTTGACTAGTGATCTTTTTTATTCGCTGCACTGTAAAAATAATACGCTAGAAAGTACCGGCAAGTATAGGACCAGTACTTTCTACCGTATTTTTTACGGTACTTCCGTAAAATAAATAATTAAAAAATACGGTAGAATGTACTGGTTCTATAATTGCCGGTACTTTCTACCGTATTATTTTACGGATAATTCTTACAATGTGGAAAGTCATCAGTTCTCCTGATATTTTGAGATTACATGTACATATTCCTTAAATATTAAATAAATCGAGTATACTGGACACATAAGTTTCAAATTTTATTTATTTATTATTATCATTAATAATAATATCAAAGTTCTCACTAGGCCAAAATGAAATAACAATGACTCTGAATGAGATCAATCGAGAATAGGAGACACGCATTTTCACTTCAGACTGACGTTCACTATAATTTGTATTCATCAAAACTGACAAACCTGTCAAACGTACGATAGGCCCGCACAAATGAAATTACTATACAATCAATTTCATTAATCTAATACTAACACTTATCTATTCCGAATAAAAGTTGGTCAGAAGCACCACAGTCCTTGAAAAACAATCAATGGCGCATGCTTGGTGCTATGGGGTTCGCTGAATGGAATGATTCCACGGAACCGGTGGCATATAAAAAACGGACAATGTACCGTAAACGCAATATTCGGATCGCGGGCAGTAATATAATTCATTTAGCGGTATATTATACGGATTTTTTTGACAGTGTGTAGACGACATTTTAAACCTTTCTATAATAAGATCAATGGTACTCTTGTATTTCAAAATGCACCACAATGAAATTATACTCGTCATTCATTAAATAATACCCATTATAACCGGGTAACATTACAATATATACTATTAGGTTGTCGTAAGTAGAGATCAAAGGCTCCTATCCCATGATATACACTCCCCTGGTCGTGTTTCCTACATATTTTTTAAGCTTATACTGAACGATATGTGTTGCTCATTTATGCCCTTTAGGTCATCTAATGTCAAAAATGACGGATGACAAACATGTTTTCGTGAAAATATCCTCACCGCTGCACCGTGATAATAATATTTATGTTCTACATATCCTACTGTCAACCCAAGGCCGCATAACCCGGGATAGTAATAGGGGCTGCTCTAAGGGTTTGCTACGTTCAATGACTAAACTAGTTGGTCAGATTCAATAGAGCTGTTTATTGATAAAACAACCAAAAATTTATATATATATATGTATATATATATATATATATATATCAAAATTAACATAACCAAAATATATATATATATAGTCATGAAGGTGGAGGGCAAAAAACGCCATCATCCACCTAAGAAAAATAAAATTATCAATATATATTGACATAACATAAAATTATCAATATATAATGACATAACAATTATAAAATGTAACGGAAACAATTTCCAAAATGCTCCCCCGGGCCTCACGGGGTGAGCAGTGATAGACAAAGGAGATAGACTTAAAGGGGTGGGTGGGTTGGGTGTAAATAAAATCTTCTACATTTATGAGTTCTTAAATTATTTCAAGAGAAGATTTTTTCCCAATCTTGGAATTGTAGAAATGGCGTCTCAAAGATTTGTGTGCGCATGCGCAAAACTGGAAATCGACACCTCGTGTTTCAATACCGTCATACCCAAAACCAATGGTTTATTTGACTACTGTAGAGACGGATCGCTTTAAAATAAATGCGATTATTTCGTAATCGTGTATAAAGAAAACGGGCAATTGGTGCGCGGAGTTTGTCCTGAATATAGCTTTGACAGGGACACCGTTGAAACCACATTCGACTTGTATCGTCTTTTACGCATTATATCAGTAACATTTCGCCTTGACAATCTTTGGGAAACGCGTTATATCTCAGGTTGTCTGCATGCTACAGGTTGGTCTGAAATTATGTGTGTTCGTATTTTAAGATATATGTGTGTTAGTATTTTAAGATATATGCCCCATGGATGGAAGTTGGTCTGACATTGTTATGTGTGGAACGCTCCACACATAATGATAGGCCAACTCTATGGAACGCGAGAAAACCATCATCCATTTCTTAACTAAAATGTATTTTTTTTTTGCAGCGGCCGATCAGCAGACTGAGAGGTTTATCGCCGGTGGTTTTCCTTATTGGTGGCAACCGTGATCTTATTGAACTGGTTCATGGTCGGTCATCCCAGGTTAAGTGGTTCTGACTAGAGTTATTACCCCTGATCAAATGGTCCTAATAATGAACTATGATGCTGGTGAGGCATAATGATGCCGTGATGTAACTATACATGTTGTTTTGTTTTAATGTTTTTTTTCGCTAATCTGAATGAGTGAAAGAAAACCCATGGTTTGAATAAAAACAATGAAGAACATATATATTTTACAAATGTTTTGACACGTTTGGTTCTTGCAAGCCGACGATAATCAAGATGGCTATTCGTATCGTTTTCCAAACATCAAAACAGCAAAGATTATGACATAGAGAGGATCTACATCTCGTCCGCAGTTTATAACGAAATTAACAAAACGGGTTCAGTAAATTAGGTCTGGGTCGAGCCTTTTCACGAATTCCAGTCTCCAGACCGTATTTACTGTAGATTTACTGTATATTATATTTATGACCTCCATAAAACATTCTTAAATCAATGGGACATGATCGTCACAATACAGTGGCTTTTAAAAGGCATGCGATGACGTTTCACGTACATATGCGGTGTCTGTCCGCATAAAGAACTAGTCCCTGATAAATAAGACTCTTTGATGTATTCAAAGGCGTAATTTTAATGAAACACTTTTCAAACAATTCAATATTAGTCACAGACACCGATTCTTCTTCATGTTATATAATGACCATTATGGAATGGTTTAATTAGTGGAATACGTGTCGGATCATGTAATAAATTAAAATATGTATGGATTGTATGCAATGGGTGTGTGTTATTAGTGGATACGGCGCTGTGGTCGTTAATTAATGTAGTGGGTGTGTGTTATTGGGGATACGGTGCTGTTGTCGTTAATTAATGTAGTGGGTGTGTATTATTGGGGGTACGGAGCTGTGGTCGTTAATTGATGTAGTTGGTGTGGGTTATTGTGGGTACGGAGCTGTGGTAGTTAATTAATGTAGTGGATGTGTGTGCTATTGAGGGTACGGAACTGTGGTCGTTAATTAATGCAGTGAGTGTGGGTTATTGGGGGTAAAGAGCTGTGGTCGTTAATTAATGTAGTGAGTGTGTGTTATTGTGGTTACGGAGCTGTGGTCGTTAATTAATGTAGAGGGTGTGTGCTATTGATGGTACGGAGCTGTGGTCGTTAATTAATATAGAGGTTGTGTGTTATTGAAGGTACGGAGCCGTGGTCGTTGGGGCACATTTAGTGTGAACAGTTCGCGGTTCACACTAAATGTGTTCAAAGACAACAGCGCCGTACACCCCAATAAACAAACATCCACTACATTCATCTCTTACAATAAAAATCAAAATGCATTCTTATTTATTTTTACAAAATCTTCCGAAAATTTGAGAGTCTAGCCCACGCAGCACTGTAAGTCATCCCAATATAAGATTTTGTTAACAGCATCATCTCCCCCACCAGCATCTTAGCAAATTAGCAGGACCACATAACCAGGGGTGTTGATGACAATTCGTCGTTTCGGGATATTAAATTGAATATATTGAAGACACGTTCCTTATTTTGACATGGGGTGGTTTGGGTACATTATATACGTTCTATACTAAAGCATCATTGACGAGTTCATATAATAAGTTCAACAAACGTTTAATTTATTATCTAAACATTTCCCTCAATAAATAGGAGAAATTACCGACTATTTATATTCATGTATATATTTGCATGTACCCTGAAATGATGTTAACAGCAAATATGTTGGGCCCTAGTGTACATACTGGATCAAAGTTTACCGGTTTTTTTTCGATTATGATGTGGTACCCCATATATGGGCTGTCAGTGTGAGAAAAATGCAAATATAATAGTCTGGAAGCTGATACCATACCCGCAGGTCAAATAACCGACAAGATGGCGGCTAATTTATGAAACAAAAGTAGATATATTGCCCCAGCGCGCCTTGAAATAACTTACAAGTTGTGGTTGATAAATAAAATCGACTTATATGCCTTCTGTACATTGAATAATAATATTGCTGATGCATCATGTTATATACATGTATACATACATATACATGTGCCCATACACATGACAGTTGAGAAGATGTAATTGTTCAAGTGACTTAATTAGGTGACCAAGTGTCGAGGCTGTGAAATGTGAACGCCAAAAACTACAAAAGACGCATTATATGGAGATGACTTCACACAACTTTTGTTAATATTGGCGACTAAAACATTCTCAGCAATGTTACATGTATAGCGTCCCTTCTTGGTGGAAATTAGTGCCAATCATATTTGTATCAGCTTTGGTGCCCACCCCTTCCACATTAATGACTCGAGCGGTGCCCCATCTCTCATATCTAAACCACATCCATTATATTCCTGATATCACGGAAATGATTATGTATGTATGTGGTGGTAATCGGCAACTAAACCAATTCTTATCAAATTTAGTGCCTCAGCCATCTCTCACTCAAGCGACCCCCATTTAAATCATACAATTGAATTCCACGTAGCATGGGGAAGAGAATGTATCAATTTGGTGGAAATATCATAACATATCATGGAAATTATATTGTATCAGTTTGGAGGAAATCCCCATGTTTTGCACCTGACAAAAATGGCGTCTTTTTAGAACAGTTTAACCCACACCATTATCTTGCTCGTAATACGTTACACTTGTTGCCATATAGATGGTTCACGTGAAGGTACATGTAACACAGACAGACCCGACATCAGTGTTCACGCTGTCGGTAGCCAAATTAGCCAATGGCTAATCTTTTTCGAATTTGGCTAATAAAAATTTCATTTGGCTAAACTTTTGGCTAAACTTTTTTTTACCCCAAATGGAGACTGAAAGCATGAAGTCAGAAAGCTAATTAATAAAAGCGCTCAATAGATCGACATTCAAGACGAAGTTAGGTGACGAAAGTATTTCATTATTTTCGTACTTATGAAATATCGTTCCGTAACAGCGAAAGGTAAGCTCTAACAATTAGTGTACAGTAAACATACTTTTATTTCCAAATCTAACATAAATTTTGGCAAGTGGGTTTTCAATTCTGTCATATGAACGATCCAGTCCGAAAATATCGATAGTGGGAATATATTGCCGACTGTACAAAGGGAAACCCGATCGCGGACAGTACAACGGGAAACCCCATCGACAACTCTATCAACCAAGCGATCACACAGTGATATGCAATCATCTTTAGTTTTCACAAGACGGACATTCAAAGACGCATGGACATTAAACCGACCGTGGTTGAATCATGACAATGTGAAGAAAGCAATATTTTGTAAAGTGTGCATTGACGCTGTTATATAAGCAATTTGTTCGTAACAGGCTGTTTTAATCTGGAGAAAGATTACGTCACTCTGCACGAAACAGCAAAAGGTTATTATTTTACATTTAATCCCCTAATCCCCCATTGTCTGTCTGGTCACTCACGGGACTCCCGCACAATGCATGTTCATGATGATATTGTATTTATGACGGTCGAGGTTTATGAGCACCATGTGTAAGACAATAGCTTAATCAGCCAAATGTGAATCACGACAGATATTTTGTGGCTATTTGTTGTCAATACCGATACAGTCAAAATAATATGCATGCTTTTATGACAGATTGTAATTTGATAATGGCGAAACAATATTAAGTTATTAGTTTCCAGATGTCACTTAGATATTTTCGCAAGGATAAATATTTAATGATTTAAACAAAAATATTGATATCAAACAAACAAATAATAACATTAAGAAGGACAATCCCGGGTTACCCCCCCCCCCCCCAATCACTCTTTCACATAAAGATTAATAAATTTTTAATAAATGATATATATATAAAAATACTTCTAGTTCATAAAAATTATTTAAATTATTGTGTATTTTACCTGTGTCTGTTAGATTTTACGTTTTAGTCATCAATTGTGAACCGACCAGAAAACGATGATTTAGTTTGGCCAAAGTTGTTTTTAATTTGGCCAAAAAACATTTGGCTAAAGTTTTTTTCATTTGGCTAATAAAATTTTCATTTGGCTAAACTTTTGGCTAAAGTTTTTTTCGGTCCAGCGTGAACACTGCCCGACATTCGCAAATGGGCACCAACTCTGTGGCGTATTTAAGGGGTCCACATAATTTGATTCCTCGTATCATTGGAGAATAATGTGAATGAATTTGGTGGAAATTTGCAATAAACATGTTTCTATAAATGTCGTCCCGCCCGCCCTATCCTTGACTCAAGTGGCGTCACTGTGACATCTCTACTCACTATGAATATATATAAAATTGGTGGAAATCGCGACAAACAGATTCGTATCAGATATAGTGCCCCCATCTCTTAAACAAACGTCGCCAATTTGTCATATGTTAACCACACGATTAGACTCCTGATATCATGGAGATGATTACAATGTATGTATAAGTTTGGTCTGGTGGAAATCCGCGCTGAAAATAGTTTTATCAAGTTTGGTGTCGATCCCCTCTTCATTTCACCCCTGACTCAAATGGCACTACTTTTGTTATCTTTAAATAACACTTTAAATGCCACTTTTGACATATTTAAATCTCACGCCACTTTAAAACACACCATTAGGCGCCTAATGATAATTGGCGACTAAATACATTCTTATCAAATTAAGTGCCCCCTCCATCTTTCATCCAAACGGCACAAATGTGGCGTCTTTTCATCACACAATTATATTTATTGTATCATGGAGATAATTTGTATCAATTTGGTGGAATTCGGCATTAAAAAGTTTGATAAATGTTGGTGCCCCTCTCTCCGTGGGTGCACCCCTGACTCAAAAGGCGCCACTGTTGTCATATTTACATCACAGCTTTAGATTTCTCGTACCACGGAGAAGAATGTGTATCAATTTGGTTGAAATCGGCGCTAAAAGTTTTTTTTCAATTGTGCTGCCCCTGTCCCTTCCGTGCACCCTGACTCAAATGGCGCCACGTTTGCCATATTGAAATCACACGATTAGATTCATCGTACCATGGAGAAGAATATGTATAAATTTTATGGAAATCGGCGCTATACAGGTTTATTAATTCTTGCGCCCCTCTCACCTTCCGTACACTCTGACTCAATTGACGCCACTTTTGAATCTATAAACCACACCATTATAAATTATTCATATCATGGAGATGATTATGTAGAAGTTTGGTGAGGTGTATTTATATACATGGAGCGGCTCAATTGTCATGGTGGGATGTATATCTATAACTTGAGTGGTTATGACCAGTATTGTGGCGAATAGGTATACAGGGAGAGACTGTATGGCCAAAGGTGAGGTGAATACACTGTTTGGGAACTACTCCTAGAGATTTGGGTCTCTACCGAGTTGCGTGAGCATTTTTAGCGACGATTCCGATTCTCTATCGAGCAATCGCGGCATAAACCATAAATCAACAGCATTAGAACAGTGTTTCGTGTGTGTTTTAGCGCTATCGTGAAATTATAGTCACTGGCCATCAATGTGTGTAAAAATAAATCCCGAAATCCACTGAAATTGACTTTTTATTTTCATATTCCGATTCTCTGCTGAGGACTCCGATTCTCTACCGAGCGCTCGGTTCTCTGCGAATAACTCGATTCTCTGCCTTATGTAAAGTAATATATGACACCCGCAAACTGTGCTCGGTAGATAATTTAAATAAAGCTCGGTAGAGAACCAAATCGCCAGGAGTAGTTCCCCCACAGTGGGTGAATATATGTATACAATGAGGGACTGTATGAGGTGTATGCGTATACCTGGTGTGCCTGCATGGTGATTCGTGACTGTATGGTGATGGATGTGGTGTACGGGTATACCCAATGGTGACTGTATGGCCATGGGTGAGGTGTTTGTCTATAAGATGATTGGCTATATGGTCATTTGTCTGGTGTATATATATATAGAGAGAGTGACGGTATGGCAATGGGTGTCACAAATGTGTACATTTGGATGGCTATCGCTTTCCACAATAACCCAAGTATATGTTAATCGATAAAGATGTTTAGTTGTCAGTTGACGAAGTAACATTTTAATAACCAAGTGAGTCATAATTTACTATTTTTTCAGAGCAGAAAATGACGATGGTAGAGGCGGCGTGGGTATCTTTGTAAATGAAAATGTGCCTTATAAAATTAGAGATGATCTTACTGTATTTAACTCTCATATTTTTGAATCACTCTTTCTGGAAATATTTCCAGAAAAAAGTAGTTCGTACATGATCGGATGTATTTATAGACCGAATACTGCTCCTCTGGCTGATATAGACGATTTCCAATCTTCGCTTGAAAATGTTATAGGTCTTATAAATAACGAACATAAAAAATGCTATTTGCTTTGAGATTTTAACATAGACTTACTTAATTATCTACTCATGACAAAACAGAAGAATTCGTCGATACATTGTTCTCAGAAGGCTTCATGCCAACCATTACAAGACCTACTAGAATAACAGATTTTACAGCTACTCTCATTGACAATATTTTTTCCAATGATTTCTCACTGTATGATAAATCAGGAATAATAATTACCGACGTCTCAGACCACTTGGCATGTTTTTACATCCATGGAGAACATTCTCCAGCATCTCCTATTAATTCGACACGAGAGCGAAGGGTATATTCATCGCACAATATAAATTGTTTCAAGCAAATTCTTACGGCAACTTCTTTTGAAAATGTATACAATTGTCAGTGCCCAAACGATGCATACAATGAATTCATAACAGCTTATAAAGACGCATTCGAAATAGCATTTCCTATCAACAATACGCGCATTCCAAAACGTTTCATTAAGCAAAAACCTTGGATGACTATAGAAGTTCTAACCTCTTCACAAACTAAAAACATATTATATAAGAAAAAATTGAAGGACCCCACTGACGCAAACACGACAAAATATAAACATTCCGTAAAGTATACAACAAAGTTGTACGAAAGAGTAAAGCATTATATTATACGAACATATTTGAAGAAAACAAAGGCAACATGAAAGCAACTTGGAACATTCTCCGAAACGTAATCAATAAAAATAAATCATCGCTCCTAACACCCACTGAATTCATTAGTGACGGTATACGAATTACGGACCCAAAAGAGATTGCATCGCACTTCAACACATTCTTCGTTGATGTAGGGCATAATATATCTAATTCTATACCCCAATCCGAATTTTCATATTTCGATTACCTTACCGATCACTACCCAAAGATCTTTAAAAATATGTCCAACCAACGAACAGGAAGTAATACTGACAGCTTTAAAGATAAAATCAAAAAATACCATTGATATTAATAATTTTTTCTAGTAAACTCATGAAAACAGCGATAAATGAAGTAGCAAAACCATTAGTGGACATAATAAATAAGTCATTCGCAAAAGGGAGATTCCCAGATAGCATGAAAATAGCAAAAGTTATCCCAATATTTAAAAAAGGCGACCACTCAAATTTTAATAATTACAGACCAATTAGTATACTACCAATTTTGTCTAAAATTCTCGAGAAAATAATGGCCATTAAACTCACGGATTTTATAAATGATAATGATATTTTGTACAAACATCAATATGGTTTTCGGAGTAAACACTCAACAGTACATCCCATACTTCATATTCTGAGTTCTGCTGCAAGAAATAATGATCGAACATCTAGAGACTCAACATTAGCACTATTTATCGATTTTTCAAAGGCTTTTAACTCAATCGATCACGAAATTCTTCTCTCAAAACTATCTCATTATGGAATTATAGGCCTGACAAATGATTGGTTTCGTAGTTATTTATATAATAGACAACAATGTGTATATGTCAAAAATTCCCTGTCTGAAACTTTACAATTAAATTGTGGTGTACCACAAGGGTATATTTTAGGACCACTGCTCTTTCTTATTTATGTGAACGATATGAAAAATGCAACAACCCTATCTGTACTTTCATTTGCTGACGACACGACCCTTCATACATCCAACAACGATATGCATGAATTAGAATTATATATGAACACTGAACTAGAAAACTTTAACCAATGGTGTTCTGCAAACTATCTGCAAATAAATCCATCTAAATGTAAATATCTCCTCCTACATCCTATGAACAATTCTCATAGAGGTAACAACTTAACAATTCGAATCAACGAAACAGAAATAACTCAGGTTGGCAACAATAGATCTGAAAAATCAGTTACTTATCTAGGCATAAAATTAGATGAAAATTTGAAATTCCATCAACATATAAATTCTGTGTGTGCTAAAATTAGCAGTACGAATTACTCTCTGAACAAAATCAAGCATTTTTTACCACGTGAAGCACTGAAATCCTTATATTTTTCATTAGTTCACAGTCATTTGATATATGCAATTAAAATATGGGGAAATTCAAATAAAAAACACAACGTTTTCAAACTTCAGAAAAAAGCAATGCGCATAATTAATAATAAGAAATATCAAAGCCACACTGAACCACTGTTCAAAAATATGGAAATTCTAAAATTTACTGATCTGCATAACTTACATGCAAATCTCCTAATACACGATTGGTTTCACAATCAACTACCAAGTTCATTTCAAAACTTTTTCACAATTTTACAAAATAATACTCGTCAGAATGGAATGCTAACGTCTGGAATACCTAAGAGTGTTTTCTCAGAAGATTTACCATAACATAATTTTCCAAATATATGGAACCATTTAGAAAATAGACTTAAAGATCTCCCAACAAGACCAATGTTTAAAAACGACTATTCTCGAACGATCCTATCTACTTACCAAATGAAACCAAAATGTACATACAATAGCTGTCCTGACTGCTCATGAGTAATCCTCTTAATTTAGTTTACCAATATAGTAATAGTTGAATAATGATTCCCTAAAAATTAATACCCTAAAAAAAAAAAGTATTTACCATCCCCCATCTTATTCCATTTCATCTCATTGCGAACCTCAATCATGAACGACCTATGACCTCATCTCCTCAAAACATTGCACTGATATATTATACATTCTATGTTATTAGCTGAGCGATGGACGAATATTATTACTTGAATATTTCTTCTTTTCGAAACAAATGTAAACATTCTATATATATTTAAGTAATTAACATAATTCTATGATTTCTTTATATCCTCCGGTTTTGGGGACGGCAGGAAGACAGCCTTTACAGGTTATGCCATCCCCAATAACTCATTGTCTGTATAAATTAATTGTGTAAAAATATATGTTATATTGAGTTATGAATAAATAATCATAGTCATAGTCATAGAACAGCAGAGAATAATGTCGCGATATATGTGCATTTTACCAAATTTGGTTGGCATTTCGCAAGCCATCTTGGGTAATTTTGTCTAAAAACACCTCTGTGTGACACACTTAATACAGTTTAAATTAAACACATTAATACCAAAGATAGTTCCATTTTACTGTTAAAATTGGTTCAAACCTGAAAAGTTTAACTTTGCCGAATTTGATATCATGTTTGTGAGAGAAAAATCCAATATGTCTGGTAATGTCAGTGGTTACAAAAATAACGATTAACCAATGTGCATCAGAAATGTCATTATTTATTGTATAGAAGGCATATAAGTCGATTTTAACTATCAACCACAACTTGTAAGTAATTTCAATACGCGATAGGGCAATATATCTTTTTTCCATAACTTAGCCGACATCTTGGCGGTCATTTTGAGTCAACGTGACAATTTTGGTTCCATTGAGTTGGAATATTCATAAGTACTGGTATGCTTCACTTGCTTTGCACAGCTCTGCTCATTTCTTTTTGTACTATGACTAGATTCCCAATGGTGATTTTTGGTGAAATTTGGTGCCGCATTATGAAAACTTAATATTTTGAGAGATCGGAAGAGCTTGGGACCCAAACAAAATGGCATATTTCATTGCTCCAATAAAGTCGCAATTCTCAAATAGCTCCAAACAATAGAAACTAATTTAGAACATATTAGTGAAAAATAGTCATATTTGTCACATTCGGCGGCCATCTCGGACCGGGGAGCTCCAGATTTGCCCTCAATCGCTATCATTTTGTCTTAGCTTCATAACAATATGTACATTTGTTTACATTTGTCTAGAATGTCTCTATAACGTGCATCAAACTTGAAGTTAAGTCCTGAGGTGTGGGGTGTGTTGGTACCCTATCAGCTTCCACACTATTATATTTGCGTTTTCATTGCCGTCACGTGACCTTTTAACCTCTAGTGACGTCATCAATGAACATATCATATATTTACCGATGGATAGAGTATTCCAATACCTACAAAATGACATATCACCTGTTAAAATCCAATGACATGCAATGACATCCTATGTATGGGATACGGTTTCCCCCACCCCATCATAATCGACACAAAATGGTAAATGAGTAAGGTACACTAGGGCCCAAAATATTTGCTGTTAACATAATTTTTCCTGAACAATACACACTAGGGTACATGAACGTAGCAAAACAGTTGAGTTAACCCTTTACCCAACAAACCGGCCAAAACCGGCCAAATAAAGCTTCAACAGCCTAAATTATCTTGGGTCTGTCTCAATAGAACCATACAAATATGGATATCATTGGAACCGGCTCCTTGACCACATTGTGATAGTTACAGTTATGCCCTGTGCCAATGCATTCTCTTATATATGCGAGTCGACCATAGGTCGCCTCGCATATATAAGAGAATGCATTGGCCTAAAAAAATCTTTTTTTAACACTTTTTACCATTTTTTCTTACATTCTTTAACAATTTTATAATTTTTAATGTGTTAAGCCAATGCATTCTCTTATATATGCGAGGCGACCTATGGTCGACTCGCATATATAAGAGAATGCATTGGCACAGGGGCGTTCTGTTGGGTAAAGGGTTAAGGGGTGCACCAGAGGTCCTACCAACTCATAGACTATTATAACAATAGCAATGTACCTTACACGCAGGTATATGTAAATAGTTATATGTATTAATGTCTATTAAATAAATGTTCCTATATGCATATATATAATGTGCCAGCGTATTAACCCCTATATATACGCTGGCACATTTGCCTTTTCATTATGCATGTAATTAGTTGTATAGTGTTGTAGTGTGTCGGTATGTTTGACAGGTAATTAGTTGTATATATAGGGCTGTAGTCTGCTTGGATAATGTTTTTGTTTGACAAACTATTTATAAAATTCGCACACCCACCCTGAAATTTCTTTAAATGTATGCGAAGCTGGAACTACAAGCAATTCTTCCAGCATGGCTTCAATTAGTATACAGCTGACATTTGCACGAAATTAACATTCGACTGCATGTATCTGGCAAGTACTGTAGTGTTTTTTTGGTATCAATTAATTATCGTGGATGACAAAACAAAACACCGAAAAGCCCGTGATACAAAAGAGGTCACATTTGACTGCATCAACAACCGCGGGATAGACAATTACGAAGTCGGACCTCAATTTATTAGATAATAAGGTTGAAACATATCCGAGAGACCACCAGACGTCTCTGAGTTGTACCACAACATAAGCATGAACAGCCACATCAGCCTAGTTGCCAACCACAATGCAAATACATCCAAATGTGTTGAAAAGATGTTCGCTTTAAATTGGACAAATTTAGTGGGTTCCTCGACTCCATAAAATATATTTTTACCCCCGGAGCCAAATTAATAGTAACTTAGGAGCGTCTAATCCGATTGAGTACCTTTAACAAAAGGTTTCATTTTTTATTGACCAGGCCAATTACAATAGGCTCATATTATTGAGTCACAATTTTCCAATACCAGTAGTAAAATAGGCTCCACTTGGTATACACATTCATATAGATACAGCCACAATAGATTCAGCTTAATGGTTCGCCCACGCACATATGGAGCACGCACACATACTTTAAATTTAATTGTTCGTACCTGAAAATACGGCCATAAATTAAAAAAAAAAAGCGTTACGATCCAGTTTGGCTAAAGGATTGGCTTTCTTTGTTCTAAATTGATCAGTCATTGTGTGTTTTTTGCTAGATTAAAAACTCTCACCGTTGGACGTGGTGTATATAACAACAATTTAATCCTAAGTTTGCGTGACTAGGGTTTTTGGACTCTTATAGTTCAGACTCCTCCCCTTTCTTGGCTCAAAAGTTGTGGACCTTCAAATCATATCTTTTCAAATTAAAACAGGGTGGAATGTAGTGTTTTTGAGTATTTTATTAATTATCGTGGATGACAAGCAAAACACCGAAAAGCCCGTGATCGGAATTTGTACAAAAGAGGTCACATTTGACCGCATCAACATCCGGGGAGACACAATCACGAAGTCGGAAACGAACCCGACTCGGCCAATTCCGGAACTGCACGGCGATGCTCTCCCGGTGATGAACTTCCATCACCCAAGCCACGATCTCCAAACAAACAACATGTCCTACAATTATCGTCTATTCTATTGCATGTTATTCTTCATGCAAATGTTCCTGTTGTATTATAAAAGCTAGTTAAATTTGTATGTTCATAATGTAGCAGATAAAAATAACCACGATTCCCACAGTACCAATCATGCAATAACTCGTTTTATCACATAATTAGCACATACACCAGGCCTCATATTTAGTAAGACGCGTGTATAATCGCCACGGACAGTGACGTAAGAACTTAGCGCAATGATGTCTATGTTAAAGGGGGACTGTACACTAAATCAGGCCATTTATGGGACCATCCTATTTTATACTCAACAGAATATATGCAACAAATGAATGAATTTGAGCCATGGAATTGTGCAAAATACACTCATGTGCTCTATGAACGATGCACACAACATGGTGATTCTAATGAAAATGAATAAATGGCTAGAGTCATTTCCGTTATAATTACCATGTTGCTTGCATTGTTCATTTAGTGAATGAGTGTATTTTGCACTAATCCATGGCTCAAAGTCATTCATTTGTTGCATATATTCTGTTGAGTATAAAAGGAGATGGTCCATGGCCGGATTTAGTGTACAGTACCCCTTCAATGGCAAGATCTATTATTTACCGTAATGCAAGCACACAAGTGAACGTAAATTATATTCCAAATACTAGAGGTGGAAAGTATCTGGTATATGATGACTACAAATTCTCCGTTAAATCAAGGAGAAATGATCGAATTCATTGGCGATGTCGTAAGAAAGACTGCCGTGCAACCACCAACACTGAGAACGATATGGTGATATCCAACAGCGGCAACCATAACCACGAACCTGATTTCAACCAAGTAGCAGCATATTCCTGGATTGCAGACCCCAAAAAGATTGTTAAGACAAGTAACAAGTCAGTAACAACGCTATACCAGGAAGAAATAGGAAGTATGTACTGAGTAAATTTAATTTCGCATTCTCATTAATCTGGCAACGCTCTTTATATTAGTATTCAGAAAGAAAACTAAGCAAGTAATAACTAACGTAAAACTGGTGTAATGTTATATTATATATATTATAATTATTATTAAAGAATAGAGAATACTAAGCAAGTAATAACTCTATTAATGTTTATAATTTAACCATGCTATTTTTTCTCTCCAACAGATCTTCGAGCAGACGAGACCGACCCTGAAATTATAGCGAAAATCCCGACATATTACAGCGTCAAAACAGCATTGTATCATGCCAGAGCCGAAAACCAGCCAAAGTTACCAATTCATCGTTCAGGAGTCGACCTTCCTGATGTATACAAAACAGCAGCCAACAACCACAACTTCCTACTAGCCGATGACGGAGAGACTGAAAAGATTCTGATATTCGCGACCAGAGAAAATCTAGAAAATTTAGCTGTTGCCGGAACGATCTTCTGTGATGGAACGTTTGAGAAAAGCCCAACGATCTTCTTTCAACTGTACACGATACACGCATTCGTCGCCGGAAAGATGTGCCCTTTGGTGTATGGCTAACTTCCCAACAAGACCCAACACACATACCAACGTTTCTTCAATCTGGTGAAAGAAATGGCAGCAGAACTCGAGCAAGCTTACCAGGAAGCAACCGTCATCCAATTGAGAGCGGGTGGAAGGATTGGCCCACGCAAGATGCGATATCGCAAAGTTGACAATTCCATCAGACATTTCAAGAGAGTTTTCGGCGCAGGCGAAATAGATATTCTCGAATACATGGATTCAGTATCAAACAGTATCAAACATGAATGTGCTATAATTCATGTTATGTTATATTGATAGTATTTGTTATATATATATATCTTGAGTATTTAATAAATTTGTTGAAATATATCACATGTGCATTTCTTCGTTCATAATGCAACTTCCGGTGTCCGTTCAGTGGCGGGGTTAATATGTGTGGATAGGGCGAATATCGGCCTTTCGTTAGACACCAAAATGAGCCCTCTACGCGCTGTATTCCTCGAGTTTTGAATTTTCCAAAAACCCCAATTATCCTCATCGTCCGGCCGCTCATCGCCGTCGAAATTAGCCATCGCCACCAATTCCCAGTAACAATTATGATAAAAACTATAGTCGGCAGCTCTGTGATGTTGAGGATTATCACACCTGCCCAAACACCTACCCGAAACAATAGCAGCCGGGTGAACAGGACGACCCCTTAAAATGGAACCGTATTTTTTCTTGAAGGTGTCTTTACTTCCTCTTTGGTTGTGATACGGAAATCAAATTTAATGTTTTAAGCCCTGCTGTATCGAGATCGTTTTTCCTTGCTTAAATGTGAGTCTCATAGCGCTATCGTGAAATTATAGTCACTGGAAATCAGTATGTGTAATAAAGTTAAAAACTAATGCCGAAATGCACAGATATTGAATTCGGCTCCATTAGCACGCCCGATAGAATGCAGCTGGGTCACAATAAGAGCACTTATTTACAATTACAAACTAAATTTACACCATGTATCTCGCTCTATGTAGCCTCATATAATGGTCACTAATATTAAAGTCACATTTGTGCTCCAGAATACACTTAATAATATTCACTTTTTATTTTCTTCCGGTAAAAAATAGGTCGATAAATACTTGATCTACATGTCTATGAACAATATCATAATTTAACTTAATAATATTCACTTTTGACTTTCTCACGGTATCAAAATAGGTCGATAAATAGAGGATATGAAATGAGTGTTTCTCTCGTATGATATTTATGAAATGAGTCTACGAATTTTCATAAATTTGTGACGAGTTTCATAAATATCATATGAGAGAAACACGAATTACATATTCTATTTATCATATGACACATATATATTGATTATGATGTCCAAAACGCACACAAATCACTAAATAGCTATATGACATCGGCAGCAAAAGGTGAATGTGACGTCACTTCATTGCATCGGAAGCCCAATTACACCTGGTTAACTAGCAGAAATAATATGCACGCGAAGATATAGTGCGCTATTCTGTTCTCAGTTTGTGACATTATATCGTATGTTTATTAGATAAATACGAATTACATATTCTATTTATCGTATAACAATGTCCAAAACTATATATTTCAAGATTATAATTGCGAGAATTTCGGCATCGCGTTGATTGACGCGCACGAATTTGACCTGCATTTAGTTAGAGATACGGCTCGGTCGCGGCTGCCATTCAGCCAATCAAAACACACTTTTTGTCAACAAACCAATCAAATTATCGGAAGGTGATATGAACTAGTAGTTCATATGAAATTGATTTATGACATTCTTTCCAACGTAAATAATGATTGAGTCATATGATAAATTCTGGATCTACATATCTATGAACATTATATGCCCTAGACGAACTCATTGAAGAAAAATAAATACAACTTTCAACGCTTTGGAACAGAAAAGAGTGTTCCGTGTTGGTCTATTCCTGATATGATAAAACTAACGAGCGTTTGTTTCACTTATGTGCGAAAACTTGAAAGTAGCTGGAAAATGGTTGATGTGACCATGTCATGAATTTTCAAATCACAGGAAGCCGGTTTATTAAAACAAATTGTGTATGTGTCAACATATCGTGTACCTCCTTTCAGATTACGTAGACAAAATTTGGAAGCTCGAATGAGCTACGTTTGTTTATTGACCATGTGTGTTATGTCATCACGAGATATAGCCGATGGTCATATATCATTGCTTGACAATAAATACCATCGCCATTTCTAAGGAATATATATTGAAAACCGAGTTGATATTTTATTCATGTAAAAATAAATGAATAATGTTTACAACAAATCATGCTGTCAGAGCGGAACTCGGTCGCTTCCCATGATACATAGATGTGATTTACAGAATGGCTAATTATGCGATTAAAGCATCGACTGAGTCAAAAAAACTTTCTTCTGACTAAAGCGGTTTATGAACAACAAATGCGCAAGGTCAAATCACTTTCCATCTTTAAATCTCTCCAAAATATCGGACAAAATATCGGACTAAACATTCAAACAGGTGGGAAGCTTTATCACTCAAATATTGTAGACAAACTTAAAGCTTCCTTGAAATGTAAACATGAGAAAGAATTCAAACGTTCGATATTCGACGATGCTCGGAAAAACGGTGATAATAAACTAAGAACATATCGACTATTTAAATCTGAATATGTCATAGAACCATACCTTTATGGTACTCATAACGCGGAAGACAGAATGCGTTTCACAAAACTTAGAATTAGTTACCACCAACTGTCCATTGAGAAAGGCCGCCACCATCAACCGAAAATAGATGTAAATGATAGGACATGCATATATTGCCCTCCACTCCCAATAAAGGTTGAACATGAACTACATGTAATTATGGAATGTCCATTATACTCAGATTTAAGGGATAAACTATTTTTGCTAATGAAACAATATTGTGACAACTTCGATTCATTGGATGAAAACGGTAAATTCATGTGGAAAGATCTGCAACGTGATCCGTCAATACTTCGACAAGCGAACAATATTTTTACAAAATAAAAGTTCGTGATAATTCATATATACATTTCAGGTTTTATACTGTTTTTGTTATATATCATATAATCATTGCATGCATACTGCCTATGTTACGGGTGTTTCATGGCTTAAAATTATCTTATCTTATCTGTAAATTGAACAGTCAGGACCGCGATGAAACGCGTAAAGGTGCTGATGACCTTGGTCATAGTTTAGAAATAAAAGTTACCAAATTACGAAATTTTCCTCAAGAATATACGAATAGTATGGTATAATGATAGTATGAATACGATATTATCCACACACACACAAATTGTGTGAGCTGAGCGTTTGTGTGGTAGTTTTGTTTTGTTTTTTTGGGAAGATTGATCACTGTGAGTGTCAAGAATTAACGAGCGCTATAACGGTATGTTGTAAACAACATGATATATTATGTAACAACATGGTATATTATGTAACAACATGCTATATTATGTAACACCATGTTATGTTATGTAACAACATGGTATGTTATGTAACAACATGGTATATTATGTAACAACATGGTATAGTATGTAACAACATGGTATAGTATGTAACAACATGGTATGTTATGTAACAACATGGTATATTATGTAACAACATGGTATATTATGTAACAACATGGTATATTATGTAACAACATGGTATATTATGTAACAACATGGTATATTATGTAACACCATGGTATATTATGTAACAACATGGTATATTATGTAACAACATGGTATATTATGTAACAACATGGTATATTATGTAACACCATGGTATATTATGTAACAACATGGTATATTATGTAACGACATGATATATTATGTAACAATATGGTATATTATGTAACAACATGGTATATTATGTAACAACATGGTATATTATGTAACATGGTATATTATGTAACAACATGGTATATTATGTAACAACATGGTATATTATGTAACAACATGGTTATTATGTAACAACATGGTATATTATGTAAACAACATGGTATATTATGTACCAAGGTTTACTTTATAGTTGGATCTCATCGGTGAGTGTTGTGCTTATCGCACACTCTTTGCATACTGTACCGTAACATAACATGGCATTTGTTTACTAACACTGCGTAAGAGCTTGACAGTAAGGGTGCGTTCATACGCTGGCAAGTTTGGACGGCATTTTTTTCAGGTATTTTCTCATAGAAAGCCTTATCACGGGCGCTCATCTGCTACTCGAGATTCGCCGCAGTTCCGAAAAATGCTACACCGCACTTCCCGAAAAGCTACGTTTCAGATGTGATATTAATGGAAAAATCGAGGATATTTTCGCAAAATGGTAAGTATTTTAGCTTTCATAAACTATTTCTCAAAGAAACAATTTGCATATGTGATCGGACTATTTTAACAATGATGTGTACCTCACAATAATACAGAAATGTTTCTCAATTTTGACGTGATAGTCATTTATCAGCTCGATTTTTGGTGTTCATTTGGAAAGTGCCACTAAAAAGTGCGCCCCTTTTGTGCCAAAGTTACACCTGGACGTTTAATAAGGAAACATAGTTTGCCCTGCATCTTTAGGTTTATGAAGTTATAAAATGTTCGCTTATAGTGTTCGGTACATGACAAAAACGGGCTTTGTAAACAATACATGCATGCTACGTTTCCGATTTTCGCACGCTACTTTTCTCATTTTACAAGAATTGATACGCTACAGTTCTCTCCTCCAAATATCTCCGGGATAAATAATGCAAAAATCGGTAATAATCTGAGTAAATTCTCGAAAATTATCCATATTATTATTCAAAATAAACACAAAAGTCTGTCAGAAATGATATCCTTTGATTTTAGTAGCTTTATTTTGGTATTTTCCGCGATTTATTACTGTTTTGTCCCCCACTAACTCCAAACGCCGTGTGGTCAAACATCCATACATATATTTAGGATATATTTACATACATGCAGGTCTATGCGTAATCTACTATGGACACTTAAATGCTACTGTTATATAATGAATGGGGCTGATGAGTACCTGTATCGCATAACAACCATTGATCACGTGGCAATT
This sequence comes from Siphonodentalium dalli, assembly GCA_032622095.1. Lineage (NCBI taxonomy): Eukaryota > Metazoa > Mollusca > Scaphopoda > Gadilida > Siphonodentaliidae > Siphonodentalium > Siphonodentalium dalli. The sequence goes on from CP136062.1 coordinate 28,378,342, forward strand.
GCCAACATGCTTCTGCCTGCAGCTGGGCATGTCCTCAGTTATCAAATTCGAAGGTATGTTTTTAAATGGTTGGGAAAAAGAGAGATTTATTTTTATTTTAAATACATATTTTGAAAGTGTGTGTAAATATAACAGACGAATTGTTTTTACCCGAAGTGCATGCATTATGAACGTGTGGTTACTGTCATATTTATTGCCTGTTTCTCTTCCACGAACCACGCGAAATGTAGCAACAACAACGCGTTCATAATGCATGCATTTCGGAAAATAAACATTCATTTGTTAAATATATCGTGCCTAATTAATCTTTGTTTTTTGGCAGAATAATAAATTCAAGTCATTTCTTTTTCAGATGTACCGGTGCTATTACTGCAAAGAAAAGCATACCACTGCCCAACAGACATTTTTACACACGGTAAAGCACCACCAAACAGAGGAGATCATTATCCTCGCGAGAGAAAATTCCCCGTCCGATACTAGTGGAAAATCACACTACCGTTCAGTTCGTTTTGGGGTTTCGCCCGATAGCCTCAGTGATACACCTGATAATTATGTTCTGGACCTGGATGCGATGTGTTTGTTGTCAAAAAACCCACACACGCCATCATATGAAGAACGTGGTCCTCGTTCAAAAGTGAAAAGAGAAGACACACCCATGAAAGATGTGCATTGTCGCAAGACTTTGTTTGGAGCGGCATCTGATGCCAGTTTGCCTACGAATTTGGATGATACAGAGATTGAAAGCTTGGTAAAAGAAATGTCTGATCTTTTGCCAACAGTCGCAAGAGAGTTGCAGAATATTGGTCATTTGGACGAATGGCTGATGTTACACCGTCAGTTGTCATCTGGAAGTTTTCCTTCGGACAATCTGGCGTTCCAGTTACTGATGGACGTGGTGCGTTTTCTAGAATCGGGTAGTGCACAAGGCATGCGTTATTCGCCACATGTTATACAATTCTGGGCACTGACATACCGAATGTTCGGTGGAAAGTTTATCAGGCTATTAGGGGGTCCAAAGTGTGTCGGACTTTCATCTTCCAAAAGCAGGGTTGATCTGGACCCGTCGGAAGCTTTAATCAATTTTGCGTGCCCCAGTTTGACTACTCTTCGGAAGGAATTGACTTGAGTCGAAACTGACTGTAAATCACCAGGAATTATCCAACAAAACATCAAGAATTTAAAGAAAATGACAGGCGAATCACCACGTTCGTACAAACTATGTTTTGATGGTAAAAAGATAGCGACAGGATTCGGCAAGCACCTAGGTGAAATTGACATGTTCGGACACGAATCAAGTCCAACTTTAAAGGAAAGAAATGAACGACTTCTTGGTGAGAAAAAAATGTTCGACAGAATTCACGCGGTTGTGGATTCGCTGGATGAAAGGTGTGTTTCACACGTTGAGCGGACTACTGAAAATGCAGGTTTCTCTTATCTCGCAGACCTGTGTTGTTACACCAAAGACGTTCCCGGGATCCTTGGATGTCGTATAAGAGAGCTTCGCCAGCTTAAAACAAAGAAACAAGTAGTTCACGATCGACTTTTAAAGGAAACAGGAACAGCTTCAAATTGGAAGGAATCGAAGCTGGCGTATGCTATCAGCGCGATAAAGACATTTCTGTATAGACTAAAGATATGCATTGATGATTTACTCGATGCCGTGGACGGACTTGGCGAAGTCCATGCCGTATGCTTTGGAAAGGGGAATTTATTCGCACCAGGAAAGCATGTCGATCTTTCAGTCCAATCCAACTATGTGTGCCTAATTGGATTACCGGAAGAAACTCAAGCAGCCTTACACAATCCGATCGTGCGCGGTTCGGAGGATATACCACAACGCACAGAAGAATGGATGTCGATTCGCAGACAAGCAAAGGTGACAGGGAGTACTTTGAATGACGGTATTGGTTTGTCTACTTTGAAGAAACAACGGGAACATTTTGATGTGTTCGTTAGCGGAAAATCGAAAACCGAACCTTCACCGCATGTAAAGACATGTATGGACCACGGAACCAAGCATGAGATAAACGCAGTGGCCACAATAATTGGCAAGATTCTACCATCAATTCAGCCCGATATTTGTTTCAACGAAGAAGGGTGTTTTATCCAGAAGCACAACGGCGATATATTTTTAGTGGTGAGCCCGGACGGTTCTGGTAGGTCAGCAAATAATGAAATTAAAATTGCGTTCGAAATCAAGTGTCCAATGCCAGGAAAACAATTTACAACAGATGTTCATTATATGATTCCTAAGTACTATATTACCCAGTTATTATCTGTTATGAATGTATTGAAGTGCGATGAACTTCACTATGTTTGTTATACCGAACAGAGCACTACCGTACATTTGGCGAAGTTCGATGTAAATTTATGGAGTGCTATTATTCATCATGCAGAGGAGCTCTATGGCGAATCCAGTTGTCGTCCCCAGACAAAAGATAAACAATCCACGAAAATATCGGAAATGATCATGTCATATCTTAAAACCAAAGTAACATTTGTCGGGGAGTTCCGATCGTGTATTGCTGTCCGGTGTTCGTGCACTCCAATGTCATCGGTGACCAAAGTTCGTGGCCGTCACACTGCCAGGAGTGATGTTAGAATTACTGTAGAAGATCTTCGAACCCGTACTATCAAGGTGCGAATAACATAATAATATATACCTTTCTCAAAACCAACTGATATGGATAGTGAACTACGTCGCAAATAGTTGTGTATACTATATACCCGTTGTTATAATCTGCTATTCGTAAGAACGGATATGGTTTCATGGCAGGCCTCAAAATAATGTACCGGTCATTTTCATAATCAAATTCACTCAAAGCGGTGTATAGCATTACTAAATTCACTCAAAGCGGTGTATAGCATCACTAAATTCACTCAAAGCGGTGTATAGCATCACTAAATTCGCCCTCTGGGAACTCATTCTACATGTAACCGTCTGCTTATTTTGAGGCGTGTTTCAGAATATATTTCGTCACTTATACTTAACAAATATCAATCAATTTATGATATATACATGTCATACATGCTGCACCTATCCGTATCTGTATACGTTGGTTTTGTGAAATGTCTCTAATATCATATCACATACACGTATACCATGTTTTGCAACATGGTGCAAAATACACATAACGACACGCTTGTGTGATGGCTTTGTAGGATATTGCACCAGTCGATGATGTCATAAAAGCATGATAGGCCGAGTGCAATATACACCAATGCCTTAACACAAGTGTGTCATTATGTGTTTATTACACACCTACCACAAAAGTCTTAAAATTCGGCGTAATTAGTGTCACGAAAATCCACACATGTGTCATACATATTTAAATTTATGGCATGACATTGCTCCCGGTTTTCTATCTTGTATTAGGAACATGTGTGGAACAAATAACTTTTGAGAATAATTACTTCGCAAAAAACAACAATTACACACATATATATCACGAGAATATATTTGGGACAATAAACTATAATGAGCTCAAAGTCGGATTTTTTGCCAAACCTTTTCTGTCATAATTAACCCATGCATGTATATATACATATCATCATATTTCTTTCTTTAGGCCGTTGATGCACTCAATTCTGCTCATAACTTGACAAGATCGCCAGCAAAGGAAGTTGTTGTATTCATGGTCTCCGATATGGACCGATTAAAAACTCGTGATGTCCCACATGCAATTCCAATCGCGTAGGACTGAGTGGATACAGCCTGGAGATGAAATGCATACGGTCAGCGATCCATGCAATCATGCTAGCATGTGAGAAAGAAAATATATCAATAGTGGCTATTTCATCCGATGGACAATTTTGCAACATATGTGTTCGAGGAAAAAATGGAGAGCCTTTAACTTTACTTCAACTAGCCAGAGACACGTGGGACAAAGCCAGGAAACTCACTAAACCAAAGCAAATCAAAATGTTAATGGACGTGAACAAACCACAGCAGGTCGAAAGCTGGGAGGATATTACAAATCATTTGGATTTTTTCGCGCCTATGGACAGCGACGGTGAACACACATTCATACGCGGTGCGATAAGGGTCAACGGTCTAAAAGCTAAAGGATGGCGCCAATTGTACACACCGAAAAAGCTGTCCACACTAATCCAAAAGGGAAAACGTGCATCCGATCACGACGACTCGGATAGTTCGGAGGTTTGCGAAGAGCATATTCTACATATGTTACCAGACGCAGTGCAGGCATCCCTGGACGATAGTACTTTGCAGAAAATCCAAGAAATCAACAAACTCATAACCAAATCACGTCCATGTGAGGAAATCTCACCAGGTGAAATCCCAGATATGAGCCACCCAACTGATGAAGAAAACACAGATGAAACACAACCAGATCAGTTGCCAGAGAACAATCGAACGAATATTGCAATGGATACATCCGATGCTGATTATGAGGTACAGGGAAGTCCATCCCAAACTAATGAGACTGATATTGAGGGAATGCTGTTGGCACTAAAGGGAAAGTTTGCCGATAAAGCGGGACGAAACAAATGGGATGAGATAACATCAAGTCAGTTTAGATCGATGGTACAGGACACGGCTACTATGAACAAACGTTTAACAAAACAAGACTTGGACACTTGCTTGCGAACTATTGATGACAACTATGATAACGAACCGAAGAAATCCCTATCTAGCCGCCCCAAAGTGGAATTGGTTAATAGTCTTTGTATTCAACTGGGACTTGCTGTTATTATTGTACTGAAATGTCCCCCCTCTTTGAAGAACATCATCAAAGACCTACTCACTAGAAAATATTCTAAATTGGCCACCAATGCGATTTATGCTGTTAACATATTTACAGAAGAAATCAACAAATGGCGCGAAAATGACTCTAAATTTAAATGGTCTGTTTCGGTGCCTGGTTTAACGGAACAATATGTCTTTTACAGTTTTCCTGATGTGTTCAAGATCAATGATCAAAATCAGGAAATTGTGTATATGTTGGACTGTCACCACCTGTTCGTTAATGTTCGGTGTTTAATATGTAGGAAAGGTATTCCAGAACGAGGACTCAAAAGGGATGCATGGCTCGAAGTAGTTAGAAGCGGGGTAACTGAACTGAATGTTGCTATGGTGCAAGATGTCATTGACACACAGTCCAATTCAGTCGCACAAATCATGTTCTCGCTTGATGTCGAAAGGAAATTGACGGGACTCAATCACAGAAAAGAAGCCTATTTCTGTCACATATTTCGGCGATGGTACGAAGCAGAGGATTCACCTGGATTAACTGCACATGATCGATTAAATCGGCGTCTGGAAATGCGCCAATGGTTACTCAAAGGCATGCATCTGTCAAACTTCCCACCACCTGGTATTTACGTGAATGGCATTACTCAAGTCCAGTTCGAGGGGATATTGACAAATATAGACCGACGACTCCAGCTGCATACTCTTACTCACAGTGGCAGTTATAACGTACGTGCTCCGTCGTCACTTGACTCAGAGAACTTTTTCTCTGAGTTTCAAGACCTTGATCCAAAGGGTAATGGTGTTCTCCTATAGCTGACGATATCCCACATGCACTTGGTGCGGCAAGCTACATTTTGAATGCTCGAGTTGACCCGGATAGGTTCGTTTTATCTGATAATGTTAAGGTGCTGTACCATTAACCAGATAGTCATGCAATACGAGTATTTTCTAACGTTGCCAGTGTGATCTCTCTCGCGCATACTTAGTATTGAAAATTTCGTAGCCAAATTGGTTCTATTCTTCTAATAATAATTCTTATTTTTGTGCAACCAGTGGCCCATACTTACGCTCACTATTGTCACATTCTTTATTAAAACAGTAATGTTGATATTACACAACTAACAAAAGTCGCAAAGTCAAATGTCACTATACAAATATAGTTCTACTGTTGAGTTCAAGCATAAATTTATCGGTTTGTTCCATTCACCAGGTGTATGTCACACTGCATGTGTTCAACAACGTGCATCTGCAAAGTAATCAATTGGTTGACTAGTGTATGTAATTACAGCCAAAGTTATATACACAATTTTGCGTGTAGGTTAGTGCATCATCACCAGGATCGTGTTTGCGTCACCTACCAACAGTCTATATCCATGGTCTCATCTACATGTATAGGCCTGTGCAATCACAGCCCCTGGAACAAATATTTGATCCCACCACCCTTTGACTAATAAGGTATTAGCCAAAGGGTGGTGGGATCAAATATTTGTTCCAGGGGCCTGTGTATGCAATGTACTATATATGCGATGTGTTTTTATATCAGGAGATTCCATATGGAAACGTCCAAACGCCGCAGGGTATACACCGCACACAACGTCACACCCATTGATGCTACACATGCTGATCGAGCTAATGCTGATGTAAGCAACGTCAGTCAAAAGATGGATACTATCCATTTGAGGTGAGCTACATGTACTCTAATCAAAACGTCTCTGCAAAGCCAATAACTGAAGACTCTGAATATTTTGTCATTTGATTGTAAACACCGAATTTAGTCCAGACGTGGAATAACATCTACATAAATGGGTATTAATCTGAGCTTAGAACCAAACTATGGTTCCACAATCATGAAGTCTGGTTCGCCGGCCAAAATGTAAGCCATTTGGTTCCACTATAAAGATATGACCCTTTGTGCAATTTTCTATCAATTGATTTTTCATGATGTAATAGTTTTGAAAGTTGTGACAAAGTGATATATGATCGACCATTGCAGAGACGGAAGGTATATCCACCATAACATTACTGAAAATATGTCACAAACCATGTTCATCCCAAAAATATATAATTGAGTCACCGGTTATTTATTCACCTCCACAGAGACCACTATTTCGACGACCCTGGAAACACAAAGAAAAATCCAAGGAAAAAGAATGCGGCGATATCAGTCCTCGATGCACCATTTAAAGGAGTGCGTGGCGTCCGCGACCACCATCGCAAGGATGAGTCCAAGATATTGCACCACAAAATTTTCAACATCGATCCATGATTGTATAGATACATGTTTATTGTGTTCAAGTTAAGATATTTGTGAACGTTAAATACCAGTCAAATTGGCTAATATTTGTAATATTAATTGATTATTATATTAGTAATATGTTCTTCCAGCCCTTGGTGTATTATACTTACTTGTAATTCAACACATAATATAACGAAAATGTGCAGATCTGAAATGCTTTGATAAAGATTTCATGCGCATATAATCACATTCGGTGAACCAATCAGAGGCGCACATTGTGTATAATACACTTATGATTAATGTAAATATACTGACTGACGATACCTTTAGAATTTGGAAGCAGCAATAATTTTTGCATGTATTTAAACACTTTCGTTCACAAATATATAATAAGTGGGCAATGTTCATTTGTTCTGAAATAAACGTTATCATCATGCTCAACATCTGGTAGTTTTTGACTCGCACCTATCCCATATTAAGGTGGGATACCATTAGATCAGTAGAGTAATTCAGACTATTTTCAAATCTTGAAATTTCACGTTTGGCATAGTCAGTATAGTCGTGTCATATATATGTAGATATATGAAAATGACCATATGTATGTCAGGAATATGACAATAGAGCGTCATTTTATCGCTATACTGCATATTTGATCTTGTAATTTGAGTGTAAATATAAGTGATGGTTGTTCATGTGTGCATTTCCATTTGTATGGATGCATGTTGGTATGCCAAAGTCATGTTTGGGGCGTTTCGGTGCCCCACACACTTTGTCATACCAACATGCAGCCTTACAACATGGAAATGCAGGAAACGAACATCCATTTCTGAAATATGTACTAAGTGGTTTGGACCATATATTGTACATATCGTTTCAATCGGGCCTCATATGATTAGAACACTGATCAGCCAAAATATTAAAGCATGTATGCATCACAATTAATATCATTGAAACAATAATAACTAAAAAAAATTTAAACACATAAGGTATCACATCGGTTGTCTTCTTGTGTGTGTCCTGGTGAAACTTTCACTTTTCACTGCATCATTTGCATGGGCGTGTACAAATAAAATTTCTATATTATAAACACTTTCTGAACATATAGTCAGACCTATCCCTGAACACATTTGTGGCCGGTTTCTCTCCTATGTCGGCAATATGAAGGGCGCCACTTGTACCTCTTTCCACAAGAACATTCATAGATCTTGCTTTGGTGCATCCCTTGAATGTGATCCTTGAGCACCTGTTGTGAGCTGAAGCTCCCACTACATATATTACAAACGCGTTTAGGGCCATTGCAGTTGGTGATGTGAGACTTTAAACTTTTCTCATGCAAGAAGGTACTGCTACATGTAGTACATCTATGAGACGGACGGATTCCGCTGTGCAATGTCATATGGGTAGCGAGATCCTTCTTTGTGTAAGATTCCTTGTTACAGGTTCCGCATTTATACCTCGACGATGAGGCATGTCGTACTCTCATGTGACTCATCAGGCCACTATGGGTTGTATATTTCTGAGAGCAGAGATGACACAGTAACTCACTATTTCCTGATGTGTGCTGAGACCTGTGTCTCTTTAATTCATATTTGTCGTGAAAAGCTTTCGAACATTGATCGCATTCGTACTTTTTGTTCACCTCATGTGTGGATATATGTCGACGATAGTTTCCGCGGATATTCGTGGAGTATTGGCATATGCCACATTCATATTTCTTCCGATTCTCGACATTAATGGCATTATCATGGTCTTCAACCTGAGGTTGTTGTGACGTAACCTGTGGTTTTTGTGGCGTGCTTGTCGCTATGGGTTCACACAATGAATCCGGAACGTTGATTGAGGAGGTCTGTGGTTCATCACACAATGAATCCGGAACGTCGATTGAGGTATCAGCGGTCTGATCAATCAGATGGCACGACAAATCCAACAAGAACGCAGACTCCTCCAAAGATATCATGGACCCTTCGATCCCAGCGTACATTCTAAAAAAATATTATATAATGTAATTTTAAGTCGATATCCTACATATAAATACAACCAGGGACGTTTCGACAGGGGATGGGTGTGACCATCCACCCCCCCCCCCCCAAATTGCCAAAACCTTCAACTTTTTGAAATTTCAAAGCTTCTGCCTGTAATTTTGTTCAATTTTTATGTTTCAGTTGGTAATTCAGACTCCTAGGTGGCTGACTAGTTGAAAAGTTTTGGAAATTTGGGAATATTTAGTTGGGAAAATTCCAATATTTGGACATTTTAGATACTTTATTGGGGGGGGGGGTGTGCAAATGGAGGGGGGGGGGGGTGCAAATGGAATTTCGTAAATTCTGATACTAGGAACTGATCGATACTAGATTTGGAACATTTGATCCCAAGCGGGTTGGGGTACAATTTCCCATATTTGGAAATTTGGTATAGTTGATCGGAATATTTAGCATTTATTCCCAAGGGGGTGCAATTGGAATTTCCGAAGTTGACACCCCCATTCCCGACATATTCGCAACGTCCCTGTGTATAACAATATTAATCCGGAGAAGAAATACAATTATGCCCACTGCAATGCCATATACAAAAGTTACATTTGGTCGGGTATCAGTTCGGTAAACGTGGCCGCAGCAGCATAATCGTTCGGGGATGTCCCGTCTCACGTGATATCAAAGCTGTACTGCTATATTTTTATGACCAAATTGAAATTTTGAAATGAGAAATAATCACTGCTTTCATTTTAGCTGAAATGAGGCAGCATCATAGCCCAGAATACACCGGAAAATCACCAAATAAGATAATACGAATGGCGTATCGATTAGGAAATGTAGCATATTTTTTCGGAAAAGTCTTAAAAACGTAGCATGTTTTCGGAGAGGAAAAGTAGCATTTATGAGCACGTTTAAACTGCCGATTTCGGTCGAATAAGAGGTCAATATTGCAATATAATGCACATCCATATATTCAAAATATATCCATCTGTTAAAATACAAGATTCTACAACCACGACAAGATGTTATCACACTATACCATCCGTTGTTTTGGTTCACATTTTTAGTGACAAAAGCACACGAATATCTTGCTGCTTTATACGTGTCGAAAAAGCACATTTCATGAGATTTATTAGTGTCACCCAGGCTAGTGATGATTGGGACTTTTATATTAAATAAATTTGACTACAAATATATTACCTGATATTCTCTGTTTTCAAACAAAACGCGTCAACACACATTCAAAACCGGATGTGAAACGTAGCGTCTCGATTCTGCGCAGTAGCATTTTTCGGAACTGCGGCGAATCTCGAGTAGCAGATGAGCGCCCGTGCTTATATGGTGTCAGAATATGAACGGAAACATGCATCTGTACCACAGCTAACTACACGAGAAGCAAAAACTATGTACTTCCACTAGTAGCGATACGATCGATATTTGCCTGTAAATATCCTGCAATTATCTCGCAAGAATCAATTTTACAGGCATTTTATGGCAAAGTGTTAGTAGCACCGTTAAATGTGGAACTACCGAAAATGTACTCATCGTTTTATTGACATAAATAGATTTGAATGGGAAATCCTATGTTAAAATTTAGCATCGAACAAATTTAATTTCTTCCTTCTAAAACATAATTACGTGTTGGACTCTGTCATTTTATGAATATATAAGTATTATACGCAGACACACAAAGTCTCAGCTCAAATTTTTTTTAAATAAGAGTTTTATCGACATTAATCGATTTGAATGGGAAATCCTATGTTAATAAATTTAGGGCTCTGCGAGTGTTTTCTGAGCGGTGACATCGATGTGAAATTTGTTATGTATGGTCAACTCGGGACGGGAAATATTTTTGTCGGGTTATTTTGTCCACTCAACAGACCTTGGGCGATCTTTCGGGCATCAGCAGTGGCAGCGACGTGAAATTTGTTATGTATGGTCAACTCGGAACGCGGAATATTTTTGTCGGGTTATATGATAGCATGCTGTCGGCGTGCCTGTACGGGGTTACCTTGAAAAACAAAAATTAATGGATCGACCAAAGCCATGGGACCAATGCCGCCAGTGGTGGCTAATCTGCTTGTATAATATATATTGGCACGGGTTCCAACCCCGACATGGGCAATAATCTGGACATTTCAATGTGCCATTCCGATCGATACGTGGCAATTATAATTGTCGAGAGTTCATTGAATTAAGCACGTTTGAAACAACGAATACTTATACTGAGTCCGTGCCTCCATAAATCTTATACATCTTTGGTGAAGATGGCGACGCTGTTTTTGTCAATTTTACCAGCCCCCTTCCCCTAGTTCCAAAGTTTCTGAAAAGTACCACTTTCGGAACTCTTTATACCACGTTATGAGATTCCTCGCATATACATGTATAATTAATTATGCCAATTCGAATCAAGGACAACACGGACACTTGTAATTATTGTTTGTAGCCTCGTTTTGTGGGCACCGGCAAAGAGCTAGACGCCGTTATCATAAATCGTCGTTGATTGTTGTCAGCCAGCCACGACGGAACACGAGCTAGTTCATACACTGGAAAGTTTGCACTGCATTTTTGCAGGCATTTTCTCTTAGAAAACCCTGTGGTGCAGAATATGAACGGCAACATGCATATTTACCAATACTAGCTGGGTACCCGTCCTGACGGGGAAAGTCGTTGTGTTTTTTTTACACCAACACCCCGAAAATGGTGGAAATCGGCCCAGCGGATACAGATACAGGTTCAATGTCATTTGAAAGGTCAAGGTCACGCCGCTACCTGTTGAAAATGTTTGGCTACCCGAACCATCCCTACCTACGAAATTTCATCCCGATCGTCTCTTCGGATCCCGAGATAGAGAGTCAAGGTCACTCGAAGGTCAAGGTCATGCCGCATGGGCATCCGGGTGTGACGAAATTGTTCAGCGCCTCACACTACCCGTTTCCACAAAATTTGGTGGAAATCGGCTCAGCGGATCCCGAGATATGAGTTCAAGATTACTCGAAGGTCAAGGTCACGCCGCACGGACAGACGGACATGCCCATGTTAATCCTGTGGTCAACCTACACCAACACCCCAAAAATGGGGGAAATCGGACCAGCGGATCCTGAGTTAGAGAGTCATGGTCATTCGAAGGTCAAGGTCACGCCGCTCGGCCCCTCAAACTGCCCCCACATTCCAAATTCGGTCGAAATCGGCCAGGCAGGAGCCGAGATACAGGTTCAAGGTCATTCGAAGGTCAAGGTCACACTGGGTGGGACGAAATTTAATGGCATCCCCATCTACACCAACACCCCAAGAATGGTGGAAATCGGCCCAGCGGATACCGAGATACGGGTTCAAGGTCATTTGAAGGTCATTTTGAAAATGTTTGGCTACCCGAACTGTGCCTACCAACGAAATTTCATCGCGATCGTCCCATCGGATCCTGAGTTAGAGAGTCAAGGTATTTCGAAGATCAATGTCACGCCGCACGGGCATCTCGATGAGACGAAATTTATTGGCACTCCCATCTTCACCAACACCCCGAAAATGGTGAAAATCGGCCCAGCGGATACCGAGATACCCTATGTATCAAACGTTAAAATCCGCCAGTTTTACCCGACAACGTTGTTGTTGTTGGAATTCAGGCACCGAAAATTCTCACATTGCCGTAAAGAGAAAATTGTATTGTGTGTATTTAATAAATTTTAACTAATTATAACTAATTATTTTCTCGCCGTCACAGTCCAACAATGTCGTTGTTGTTGGCATTCATGGCTTGTGGGCAACCGAAAGATTCGTACACGGCTTTAACCAAAATTTCGGGAATTCTGGAAACGTAAATGGATTATTGGATGAGATTCCAGACCATAAAGATGATGATAGTTAGCGAACTGTTACCCGCAAGGTAACTCTACACGGCTTGGCACTAAGCGAGGTGTGGAAAATAATATAGCATACAGATATAAATGATTCCACAATAGACTTAAGAATATCAGCTGTAACAAAATTTATATATCAGAAATTGTAAATGCAATATTTTGGGATAGATACACGATTCTTAATAGCCTGCAAATTGACAATATCTATTGTAAATGCTATATTTTGGGGTAGATACACGATTCGTTATAGCCTGCAAATTGACAATATCTGTGTGTTACGTTCGTCGACGTCGTATGAATATAGAGTTGTCCTTCCTGCATCGGACCACAACCACGCCGTGCCGATGACTCTAGCACCGGAGATATGAGTTTTGAAGGTGAAGGTCGCGCCGCACGAACAAATGGATGGGCCCATGTTCGTTCCCGGGTGGAATTACGTGCCCGTACCAAGTTTCGTCGAAATCGGTCCAGCCGTTTTAGAGTCCATCGCGGCCACACACACATACACACACCCTCACACACACATACTCACCCTCTCACACACACACACACACACACACACCCACCCACACACACCCTCACCCTCACATACACACACACAAACTTTCCTCAAATATATATTAGACTAGCCGATGAGCCCGACGTTGTCCGGGCTATTCAAAAACCAAATTTCAAGTCGATAGCTCTACCCGTTTCCGAGATCTGGTCTGCGCATGCGCGAAACTGGCGTCGCACGGGCTCGGCGACCCGATAAAATTCGTATCCGGGGCAAGATACATTCACATACCAAATTTCAAGTCGATAGCTCTACCCGTTTCCGAGATCTGGTCTGCGCATGCGCGAAGCTGGCGTCGCACGGGCTCGCCAATACGACAACGACGACCGCCTGGTGTCAAACTACACACACGTACCAAGTTTCGTCCCGATCGGTCGAGAATCGTAGATTTGTATAAATGACATACATACAGACAAACAAACATACAGACAGACAAACAGAGGTCTTCAAAATATATCTGAGATATAGTCTACCCCAGATTGCGATGTTCGTATCCACTGTATTGATCTAATATAGTTGTTTTGAAAGTGATGTTGCTTGACGTGTCATGGTGGGGTCTTGACAATTGTGATAATAGTTCGTTTTTGGCATTCATAACGCATATACTTATGAATATGTTGATATCTCCGCAAAACGATTACCTCGTATACTCCTGATAAATAATCGATTACCTCGTACTCCTGATATATAATCGATTACCTCGTACTCCTGATATATAATCGATTACCTCGTACTCCTGATATATAATCGATTGAGGAGTAGTTTCTTGTTTAGAACGACACGTTTGTTAATGTGTTTGTTGCATGGTACGACACGTGTGCTAATGTGTGTGTTGGTACGACACGTGTGTTAATGTGTTTGTTGGTACGGCACGAGTGTTAGTGCGGAAGGATAGCCTCGAGTTATATCCTTCCGCGATGGCACAGGTGTCGTATCAACAAACCCATTAACACACGTGTTGTTCTGTGTTTATGACACGTCACCGTCCTAGAATACGTGCATTAAAATAGAAGCTTGCCATGTTTATTTAAGCTTGTCTCGTCATGGGTGATGATGTTTGTTTTATTTTATAGTTCCGATTTCTTGGTTGAGACGAACGTCATATACGCCATTTGGCGTCAACGAGATGCGTATAGAATGTACGTTCCATACGGATTTGTAAATATGGAACAACAATTTACTGTTTTTCTATGAACAAACGTGTAATAAATACACAGAACGACACGATGTGTAAATGAGTTTGCCGATACGGCACGAGTGCTGTCGCGGAAGGATAGAACGAGAGGCGCTTGCGCCTCGAGTTCTATCCTTCCGCGACAGCACGAGTGCCGTAACGACAAACTCATTTACACATCGTGTCGTTCTGTGTTTATTACACACTTCGCGTCCTAGAATCCGTGCATTAAAAATACAGGATTATAATGTTTATTTAGGCTCATACAGGGCGTGTTTGTCATGTGTAATGATTCTTGTATTTAAAGGCACGTGAGGCATTAGTTGTCGAAAATATTCATATTTGTTCCAATCACCGTAAACAGAAAAAACATTAAAACGCACACAGTTTCGTTCATATATGCCATGACCATCGCGTAAACAGCATGTTATCACAAAGACCTACTATATTTTACCTAAACAAGAGCCTGATTGTGTTACAGAAGACAGCACACTGCTACTGGCGAATCACATAAATGGCATAAACGCTCTTTATTACTTCCATATCAGGAATTCACCAACAAAGAACGCTCTTTATGTTTACCATCATAATATAAACAAACACCAGAAAAGTTACTTTTAATGCTTTTATTTACATAACAATGGTCAAACGTATGACAATAACATACTGTTTATGCGATATTTCGTATATGTATACGGACAAAGTCTGTCTACATTTTGATGTTCTTTCTGTTTGTGGCGGTTTTTGACGGGTGGAAATATGTTCACAAGATACCCACCGCCAAGGCCAACCGTACCTTTAAATAGTTCCAGTTTCATGGTTGAGGCGAACGTCATGTACGTCATTTTACGTCAACGAGTTGCGTATAGAACGTACGTTCCATACGGATTTGTAAATATGGAACACGATCGAAACACATTGTTGAAATAACATGGCATCGCGCATGTTATGTTCTGTCTTGATGATACCTGTCTAGGATACGTTTGCTACGGGATCGACCTGCTGCGGGTAATCTGTATGTGGTAGTCATCGAGATACATATAATGTTCAAGTTAACATGGGCAATTGTAGCCTGTTTTGACAATATACTTCATTCAAAATTGGGACAATGGTGCCATTTAGTAAATTCCATCAAACGGAAGGCACAAAATCGAAATTGCCATTACTTGCGCAACTCGTAACACGTAAACAATAGCCGCTTCACAAATGACGAACGAAATAGTTCCATACATTTGAACAATTGTCATCGCAATAAATCGTTGAACACGTCAACTACATGCATGTTGCTGTCATAATTTTTTTATTAAAAAAAAATCTTTTCTGATGGTATCGATATGGACATTTCCCATGACAAACATAATTCGACTATTTGTAAATACTTCATATTAATACGCGCGTTTCTCGGAATCTGTGCAGGTATTCATTTCGCTTTCAAAAGCCCATGTCGATTTCGCTCTAACGTATTAACCGTGCGCGCACGGGTAGCGCGCTTTGAATTTGCAGTATACATACCTTTGGTATGTACCGAAATCATCCAAGATAATAACGGATATATCGCATGAGATATCTCCACGGATGTTCCGCTACGAAGCTACTGGAATGTGCCAAAGATTGGTATAAAACAAAACTATCAGAACGAGGCTCTGTGGTTGGGAGAACAATGATCCATCATGACCTGGGGTGTGGGCATGGACAAATCTCACCCTCGGGGCCAGATATTTGGTCGGACATTCGGCAGGCCTCGTTTCCGGCCCAATTATCTGGCCCCACGGGTTCGATTTTTCTATCCAACATCATAGGTCATGATGGATAACATAAGTCTTGGCCTATAATAGCGGCAAATTTTCAATATAAGTACAACCGGCTCTGGATTGGCGGCGTCTTTTACGGTGAGAGTGGATGCTTCGTATTATCGTGTCACAATAATTCATTCTAAGACGAGGGTCGTTATAAGCGTGCGCTTGTTCGCGTCAATTGAGATCGTGCCAATAGAGACCTTACGCAAAATCACAAATGTGATTACGGAATATGGACAATATCCTTCCAGTATCCGGCCAAAATTCGATCTTTACGTACGGGGGACGCTCTAACAGTATCCATGTGGTGTATAACACACGGATAAGGATATGGGACCTGAAAGAGACATACATTACCTTTTCCATCAAATATATGTGTAACTGAATATAGTGGGGCATATGCCTTCTCACCAATTAACCATCGTGGGTAATTTGTGATGGTGTCCACCTTACTATTGGACAATATATCCTATCCGCAATCGTAATAGTGATTTTGCGAAAGGTATCTACTATAACCATACTACCGGCCTGTCTGTCCGCCTGGTAACTGAGGAGTTTGATTACATGTTCATCTCATCGAATCAGCTAGCCACCGAACGACACCAAACGCCACCTTACATGTACATGTATATATAGTTACGGTTTGGCTGGACCTTCAATGTAGGTTTAAACTGGAGATTACGAACTCAGACCAAATAGTTTAAGAGAGGAACTAGCTACAGTAATGCCCTAATTAATCGACTCCCTAACCACAGCAGAATTATGGGTAACTTTTCAGGATTTAGTCGGAAATATCTCGAGGAGAGCTTTCCGATGAATGGCAACAAGCCATATTTCCGACTAAATCCTGAAAAGTTACCCATAATTCTGCTGTGGTTAAGGAGTCGATTAATTAGGGCATTACTGTACATATGATATTATATATTTATAGCGTTGGGTTGAGATTGAGGATTTAGCGAATAAGTCGACCGAAATGGCTTCTTATTGTGAATGCTTGCTTCCGGAATCGATTTTTCGGACACGAGCACGGAATAAGTACATACTCCCCGGTGATCATGATCGTTCATCGAGACTATTAGTTTAAATTACCGGAAAGTAGAAAACATATACACACACAGAACACAAGTTGGCGCGATGTACTGCTTTAAATGCTACTCAATTATCATTGATCGATTTGAAAATCACAATGTCTCGAAGTCGCCAGCAAGATAATTTAATATTTTATCGGTCAGGGAAGAAAAGAAATAATCGTGTTGTTTCAATGCAAAGTGATTTATTTATGGCTAAATGCCATGTTGGTGGGTTCAAATTATGTTACATTGCATCTAATACTGCATGTAATTACAGTTTTCAACGATTAATGCTACCATAATTCACTTTGGGAGAGCGGTCAATCTTCAATAGGCAAAATCCATTCCACGTAATAAAGCAAATGAATAAATGTAGACTCCACCTATGACTTCACCAATATCCAAGATCCTTAAAGACCAACTTAATTTTCGAATGCCCAGATCACATTATACACAACATATTCCATATGATATACATTTACAAGAGGAACCAACAATATATATATACCATCATAATACGGAACAACTGCATGTGGTCTATTGGAGTGTCCACCAAGTGATAGTTCTTCTCCGATTCAGACCAAGACTCCCCCCGTTATTTACCCCAGAATGCATCATAATTTACAACTAAGAGAGCGTTATTCCCCTTTTATTGTGAACAATCGTCGGTATACATGACAAAAACAACATTCTCACGGTTTATTCGACCGGATAAGTTGATAATATAATACAATGTTTTGGAGCTTCCTCTTTCAAATAGTATATAACATCGTTGGGACTGCTATATTAGCCAACGCCTCTTGCAGGGTGCTGATAATACGAAAAAACTTGTGTATATAAGTTTAATTGCGTTATATATACATGTATAGTATTATCGCACGTGCTCGTTAATAATCTATTCGTTTGTCATTTCTATTCACTATTTGGTCCCTCGAACCAAATTGGGGCCAAAGTTCGAAACTTTTTAAATAAATAGAACAGACAATTGAAAACAAGAACTGTACCGAAGCCAGCCGTGATTTGGTAATTCGAAAATTAAGTGGGCCTTTAATAACTGCCCCAATTTAACTTGTAACCCAACATGATAGGTTATCGCAACTAATACGGACATGATTAGGTGATAAGTTATCGCAACTATACATCTTCACCACATAATGAGTTTATTATTATTAGATCATATACACAAATTATACATTTAATATGGTATATTTTAAAGGTACTCAATCAGATCAGACGGACCCCATATAATAAATTACAACAACAACAACATTTATACAAACTACGCTTTAGTTATCATAATCGATTTAATTGCAACAAAATAATGCTAACCACTGTCAACTATGGTATAACATTTCTCAAAACGGGTTATTTATCAACATGTTGTTCAATGAAATATGGCCGCATTATCACTTGATTATCACGAAATTGTGCCGTATTACCATTTGATTTTAGAGTTTTCCATTTTCATCCGCAATTTGTCGGTTTGACGAATATTTGCCAGGCCGAAAAAGTACATATCTCGAGAAATAACAGATTTTAAAAATCGACATCTGATAACTCTGAGCTTTGATTAGTAGCTTCCTCGACTCGAATCAAAATTTTGATTAACCTCGAAGCCAAAGATATAGCAATTTAGGGATTTTTAATCGGATTATGCATCTTTAATTAGAGAGAATTTTCAATCCTAATATCCCTTTTTTCGTGGCCGGGGAGTCTTCGAGGATCGCATATGATATCGCATATGAAATAAGCCTGCCCATATAGTGCTTTCTTGTGCCAGTCCAAATTGCTAGTCCGTGCATGTGTGGACTTGGTCTTGTGATCTTCATCAGTGGCAACGCGCCGTGTGTGGTATACATGGGTGTTTGTGTCCGATCGTAACCAATGACGTACCCTGCAAGATAATTTAGATCTGTATTGTTAACTTCTATGTTGCTTTCTTGACGTCAATAAGACACATATATCTTAATCAGAACTGTTGATACTGATACACCCACGTTCTTAACTACAAGATCCACTCGCCGCCGTTCCGTTTGATTTAGTGGTATTGGTGCGAAATAATTCTTTGGTCCGGGCTCCTGCCCATTCCGTGTCTAAATTGTTATGAGTTATATTGAGAAACGCGTGATTTTATTTACACTACTGGTAAACATTTGACCACTTTTACTATATACTGACTAACTCAAGTCGATTATCTTTCATTCAGTTCCCCGTGAATTCCGTGTTCCGGATATTGAGATTTGCGATGCCAGAATAGCAGCCAGATGTAGGTGAATAATTGGGATTAAAACCGTGAACAACACATAAAATGCGTATTTAAGAATAAATTCATCGTAAATGTCACGTATATTCGATAGGTGGAACATACTTGAAATCGTCATATCTGCCAACATGACTTTTCGTCCAGTGAAATGCTCTTTTAATCTGCCAGTTGACTCGTTGAGTGTAAATAATAGTAATATATGTTGATGTTGTTGAATTCCATAGAGTATTGATGCAAGTTGGTCTGACATTATTATGTATGAACGCTCCACACATAATGTCAGACCAACTTTCATCCATCATACTCTATGTAGCGTAAGCAAATCAACATCCATTTCTTAAAGAGATAATGTACCCAAATGTTGTTGTTGGTTTCTTTAGTCTCTGAATTGTAGAAAAGGTAACTAGATTTCCATTATTTGAAAGTCTGTTGAGTACGAAGTAGTGTTACGGATGGCAGATTAGCCGGAATGCGAAAATACCAATTGTCGAAGTCGAGTAATTTTTGGACAGTTTTGAAGCAAATCTATCAAATAAATGTTATATTATATGCATACTAGTCCCAGATGCTCATTAAGTCATTGTATAGTCACTAGTCAGTGAGTGGCTTGGGTTTACGCCCAGTATCAACATAATGTTTGACACGATCATGTGTGCCACGCTTTGCCCAATCCACTATCCATGAATTATTTTCATTACGTCTTGTACACGGAAATTCGTAATTTAAGTTACGACTTCAGCCATAAATTAAATTTATATCAAATTATTATAACTTTGATTTTAAGATAACCTATTAACCTGAGCGTTTACAGAATACATCTTCGACTCAAATTACTTAGTTTTCTGTATATTATCGATATTAGATCGTTGTTATCACCGGGAATTTATTGAAAATGGCATACAGTACCCCTTTAACTAAAATGTATTTATTTTTTTCTGCAGCGGCTGACCAGCAGACTGACATGTATGCCGATGGTGGATTTCCTTACTGGTTTCAATATTAATGGTGACCTTAATGAACTGGTCCATGATCGATCATCCCGGTTAAGTGGTCCTGAATAGAGTTACTACCCCTGGTCAAATGGTCCTGATAATGTGCTATTATGCTGGTGAGATATTATGATGCCGCGAAGAAACATTACCCTCAGATTTAGTTCTAACGTTTTCACTCTCTTTCGCTAACCTGAACGAGTTAAAGAAACCCCATGGTTTGTATAAAAACAATGAAGAACATGTACATTTTAAAAATGTTTTGGCACTTTTGGATTTTGCAAACCGACGATAATCAATATGGCTATTCATATCATTTTGCAAACATCAAAGCAGTCACGATTATAATATAGAGAGGATCTACATCTCGTCCCCAGTTTATAACGAAATTTACAAAAATAGTTCAGTAAATTAGGTCTGGATCGAGCCTTTTCGCGAAGTCCTGTCTCCAGACATTATTTACTGGACGAGTTATAAACTGGGGACAAGTTGTAGATTGTATTTATTACCGCCATAAAACATACTTAAATCAATAAATGTGATTCGATAGTAACAGTGGCTTATATCAGTCCTGCTATGACGTTTCACATAACAATGCGTTGTTTGTCTGGATAAATAAATAGTCCCAAATAAATAAGACTCTTTGACGTATTTAGTGGCGTAAATGTGACGAAATCACTTTTCTAACTCTCTCAATAACAGTCACAAACACAGATTAGTCTTCACTCCTCGTCCGTATAGCGTGCGAAATGTAAACAGACGAGAAATCAGAAGTCAAAGGTCACTTTTGTGCAACAATAATACATATGGATACACCAGGCACTAGATCACGTGATAAAATAACCGTTGTATATCATTATTATAGAACTGTTTAATTAATTGACTGAGTGTCGGATCATATAATAAATTAAAATATGTATGTAGTGGGTGTGTGTTATTGGGGTACGGAGCTGTGGTCGTTGGGGCACGCTGTGTGAATCGTTCGCGGTTCACACTAAATGTGTCCAAAGACAACACCCATGATTAAAATATATAGAGGATCTACAACTCCTCCCAAGTTTATAACGAAATATACAAAAAGAGTTCTGTAATTTAGTTCTGTGTCGAGCTCTTTTGCGAAGTCCATTCTCCAGACCGAATTTACTGTAGATTTACTGTAGATTATATTTATGACCTCCATAAAACATACTTAAATCAATGGGACGTGAACGTCACAATACAGTGGATTTTAAAATGCCTGCGATGATGTTTCACGTTTATATGCGATGTTTGTCCGCATAAAGCAATAGTCTCAGATAAATAAGACTCTTTGACATATTCAGTGGCGTAAATTTAATGAAACACTTTTCAAACCATTTCAATATTAGTCACTGACACCGATTCTTCTTCTTTCCTCGCCCGTAGCGTGTGGAATATAAACAGACGAGACATCGAAAGTCAAAGTTCACTTTTGCGCAACAATAATACAAACGGGTACTCCTGGCAATAGTTCATGTTATATAATGAAGATTGTATATCATTATTATAGAATGGTTTAATTAGTGGAATACGTGTCGGATTATGTAATAAATTAAAATATGTAAGCAATGGGTGTGTGTTATTGGGGATACCGTGCTGTGGTCGTTGATTAATGTAGTGGGTGTGTGTTATTGGGGGTACGGAGCTGTGGTCGTTAATTAGTGTAGTGGGTGTGTGTTATTGGGGGTAAGAAGCTGTGGTCGTTAATTAATGTAGTGTGTGTGTGTGTTATGGGGGGGTACGGTGCTGTGGTCGTTGATTAATGTAGTGGGTGTGTGTTATTGGGGGTACGGAGCTGTGGTCGTTAATTAATGTAGTGGGTGTGTGTTATTGGGGGTACGGTGCTGTGGTCGTTGATTAATGTAGTGGGTGTGTGTTATTGGGGGTACGGAGCTGTGGTCGTTAATTAATGTAGTGGGTGTGTGTTATTGGGGGTACGGCGCTGTGGTCGTTAATTAATGTAGTATGTGTGGGTTGTTGCGGGATACGGCGCTGTGGTCGTTAATTAATGTAGTTGGTGTGTGTTATTGGGGGTACGGTGCTGTGGTCGTTAATTAATGTAGTGGTGTGTGTTATTGGGGGATACGGCGCTCTGGTCGTTAATTAATGTAGTAAGTGTGGGTTATTGGGGGATTCGGTGCTGTGGTCGTTAATTAATGTAGTTGGTGTTGGTTATTGGGGGATACGGCGATGTGGTCGATAATTAATGTAGTAGGTGTGGGTTGTTGCGGGATACGGCGCTGTGGTCGTTAATTAATGTAGTTGTGTTGGTTATTGGGGGATACAGCGATGTGGTCGTTAATTAATGTAGTTGGTGTGGGTTATTGGGGGTACGGCGCTGTGGTCGTTAATTAATGTAGTAGGTGTGGGTTATTGGGGGATACGGCGCTGTGGTCGTTAATTAATGTTGTAGGTGTGGGTTATTGGGAGATACGGCGCTGTGGTCGTTAATTAATTACATGTAGTAGGTGTGTGTTATTGGGGGTACGGAGCTGTGGTCGTTAATTAATGTAGTGGGTGTGTGTTATTGGGGGTACGGAGCTGTGGTCGTTAATTAATGCAGTGGTGTGTGTTATTGGGGGTACGGAGCTGTTGTTAATAAATGTAGTTGGTGTGTGTTATTGGGGTACGGAGCTGTTGTCGTTAATTAATGTAGTGGGTGTGTGTTATGGGGTTCGGAGCTGTGATCGTTAATTAATGTAGTGGGTGTGGGTTATTGGGGGTACGGAGCTGCTGTCGTTAATTAATGGTGTGGGTGTGTGTTATGGGGGTCGGAGCTGTGGTCGTTAATTAATGTATTTTGTGTGTTATTGGAGGTACGGCGCTGTGGTCGTTAATTAATGTAGTGGGTGTGTGTTATTGGGGGTACGGCGTCGTGGTCGTTAATTAATGTAGTGGGTGTGTGTTGTTGGGGGTACGGAGCTGTGGTCGTTAATTAATGTAGTGGGTGTGTGTTATTGGGGGTACGGAGCTGTGATAGTTAATTAATGTCGTGGGTGTGTGTTATTGTGTGTACGGCGCTGTTGTCGTTGGGACACATTGCGTGAACAGTTCGCGGTTCACATTAACAGCGTCGTACACCCCAATAAACAAATATTCACTACATTCATCTCTTATAAATTATATGCGTTTTGAAGATTTATTCCCATAAAAAACTAAATGCATTATTTATTTTTACAAAATATTCCGAGAATTTGAGAGTCTAGCCCACACAGCTCTGTAAGTTATCCCGATAGAAGATTTTGTTAACAGCATCATTTTCCCACCAGCTTCTTTGCAAATTAGCAGGACCACTTAACCAGGGGTGGTAAATCTAATCAGGACACTTAACCAGGGGTGTTGATGACAATTCAACGTTTCGTGATATTAAATTGAATATATTGAAGACACGTTCCTTATTTTGACATGGGGCGGTTATGGTACATTGACACTGTCTACTAAAGAATCATTGACGAACTCATATAATAAGTTCATCAAACGGTTAACTTATTATCTAACATTTCCCTCAATAAATTCAGTTAACCTATTTATAGAACAAGCAATCTTATAACAACATGGCAATGTACTATGAAAACTACCGATATTCACTTACACACAGGTATATGCAAATATTAATATTTATTAATGTATATTAAATAAAACAGAGATGCCATAGCATAGCTAGCAGCAAATCATTTATCCCGAATTGTTGCTTTTGGAACAGTAAACTCGTGATAACTATAAATATATATGACAGTACAGCATATATCTGATCAGTTATGTACACGCGGAGCAATATCGAAATCAGTCACTCGATTTGCCAGCTTTTATTCCTCACTTCTACCAATTGTCAACCAACTGAGAAAATTCCTTTCTTTGCCCTAAAGGGACGAGTATATGCTAAAGCGTTTAACAAAGCCCGTCGATATTGAGGGAGGAACTGTTTCGTCTGGCGTCGGGTCACAGCATATGGCCTGCTGAGGTCGACAATTATTTTGCGCAGTTTATTATTCGTATTATTGTACCTCGCGGACGTTATTTGCCATCAATTCTTAATGCCCTTTGCTGGTAGTACATTCGTTGTCGTTTGTTCCTGTGCATAAATTTATGGCAGGGTTCCGCGGGTGAATTTACCACAGGTTTATAATGCAGGAGCATTGCTCCGTGTCACGCTTCTCATGTTTACCTTTACTGGTAAGGATCCCCTGGTCTTCATGTTTCGTAAACTTAATATTATGCTGTTTTAGCCGCCCATAAATTATCGAGTTTAGTTTTTGCACAACGAATTTTCCGCCGATTGACATGTATTTACATTTACGTCGAAATCTCTCGTTTCGGTTGTGTCATATTGCCTTATATGGCTCAAAAGTTACCTCCAATGTGGAATTCTGGGTTGTTACTTTGGTGACGTATTCTTGGGCTATTTATAACTCCCAATATATGATGGAATTCCTGTTCATGAACCAACTCTGCGTTGACTGATGTAAACACAGGTCACACGAGTTTGTTCTCGCGTTTACGAGCTTCTGATTTCACTATGCATTACAATTTTTTTTAGCAAACGTGCACGATATAGAGACTTACATGAACACAAAGCTCAAAATCTTTTCTTTATGCTGCTATAAGAGGCTATCCCGCGAATTTTAGTTATTTGTGGGTATTTATGGAACACCCAGACCTTATTTTCGTATTTTCATGTGTTTATGTCGGGCTTGCGACGTTTCGTACACTTCCTGTGTTGTTTACTAGTTTATATGGTTTCGTCAATGTTTCAATTTTTTGTTTACATTTGACAGTTTTTGATATTGACATGATGTTTGCTCTTTACATTCAGACTTTAATACTAATATTTCCAAAGGTATAACAATTATTGTGGCCAAATGCCTAATATTTTGTTTATTGACCATCACATTGGGTTCATCAGATTACCAATTGGGCAATATTTTGGATCATATTTTCTGGTGAGGCGTTCGAAATAAATAAATTGAACCTCACAATTGAGTTCCCTGCGTTATTCGGTAGGAAGAGTGAATAAAATAACACGGATACATGAAATCCCCTAACCAGAATTCAGTTTGTACATATTATACGGCCATGCAACTAACTGTTTATGTCAGCAAGCGTCCCGAATAATTTCGCCATCAACACGATGCGTTGTCTTGTGCAGTCGCGGAAATGCCAGAGCACTTCCGACTCGGTCGGGATTGAATCGGGTTTCGTTCTCAGAAAATGGCTTCCAGGGAGGGTGACCGTTCGCTGGAATAGCGTCACATCCGAATATTAAAGCGAAAAAGAAATTCAGGTGACATCGCAATCGGTAGTCAATTCGATAGGGGAGGAATAGAAAAGGAATTATTGCGTGAAATTACAAACGGAAGAAAATTAACCGACTTAGTGGCAAAGAGTATAATCGAACAGGATGGAGAGGTAATAATTCCAAAATGTTACTATTTATAGAAATTTTTAACCGCATCGTTGACCGAATTTTATGATCGATCTGGCCGCAAGCACAGTACCGTGCAGAAAGAGTTGTCTTACTTATGTAACTTAAAACTGTTTAATTACACATACCTGTACAATAGTACATGTAGTAAAAAATATTTCATGGCCAATGAGTTAACAAATGGTCTGTATTAGCATATTGAATACCAATATGGCATTGGTATTCAATATGCTAGTACAGACCATTTGTTAACTCATTGGCCATGAAATATTTTTTAAGGGCAAATTCTGTTGTCAAGCTTTATTCAGCACTATTCATTCTGATAAATGACGATAACTATGCAAGGCCTTTTTCACATGTATTAGCTAATTGTGCTTCAGCGTAAGTGAATTAAACTTAAGCATAATGCATTAAACTTAGGCGTAATGCACACCTATAAAGTGTAACTCACTTACGCTTAACCGTAGTGTAGATAATTCATTACTCCTATGAGTAATATAATTATGACTAGTGTGCTTAAGCGTAATTCATTAACGCTACGAGAAGCCGTTTTCACATTTATTCTGATTCTGCTTAATCGCAAATCATTTACGCTTAAGTGTAAATCATTTGCACTTGAAGCAAGCACCTAGTCACCCTTAATTTCTTTTGTATGGTATAGATATGTGCAGGACATGTCCCGTGAATAAAATATATTAGATCCTCGGGATGGAGACTCAATTTCTTGCGACAGGGATGCTGATATGCATATAGAAATATTTGTTTCTTTAATTTTCAAGTCTGTGTAAGCCCAAATAAATATTATGTCAATCATTGACAATCGGAGGGAAATAAGGAATTGTAAATGATTTACGCTTAAGCGCAAATATATTATTAGACACATATTTATTTGCGCATAAGCGCAATTGATTTACGCTTAACTGCAAAAGATTTACTCTAAAGCGGAAATATTTGCACATAAATAAATAATAGATTTGAAAAGGGCGCTTAAGTGCAATAAGGAAATATCTAATTGCGCTTAGCACAAGGAATATCTTATTGCATTTAAGCACAATAAGGAATATCTTATTACGCTTAAGCGCAATGAGGAATCTCTAAGCGCAATAATGTATATTCTTATTGCGCTTAAGCGCGATAAGAAATATTCTAATTGCAATTAAGTGTAATTAGAGATTCTTTTATGGGGGGGGGGGGGCTTAAGCTCAATTATTTATTAAATGTCAATTTGGCTTCCTATAGAGGTAAGATAGCTTATGAACCCAATTACACTAAAGCGTAATTCAAATGTATTATGCTTATGCAAAAGTTATTTGTGCTTAAACTAAATGATTTACGCTCTACTGTAATTAGCTACTATAAAATGTGAAAACGGCCTCCCATAAGTTAATGCCATTCAGAATATCACAAGTGTTTTATTATCCAATTTGCATGTGCATGGAGATGTGGTTCACCACCTTATAGTTGAAATATAACTATAATAGTTGAATCCAGGCTGTGCCAGACTTGTTCATGAAAAAACTGTTGATCAATGTTCTTTTTGTTTTTGTTTTTTTAAAGAAAACATTGCTCACCAGGCACACATATATAAGTTTTATTTGAATGCCAGTGAGCTCCATATGATTACAAGATATGTCCCCAAAGGTATAGTCAATAATGAAACTTATCTCCATATGACACTGACTTCCTGAAACGCATTTTATATAGGCTATAGCGCACATATTCTACAGGTCTGGATGAACCACCGATCGATCTATAATAGCCCAAGACTTTCACAGCCAGTATGAATCTGGGATAAGGGAGTACATTAATTTGTTCTTTCGACCAATTTTTTTTTGAAAACAATAAATTCTGATTTATTTTGAAACAACATGTGCAAAAATTGCAGCAATCGAAATTAGGAAAATGTCGAATAGAAAATTCAATGCTGTGGCATAGAACTTATTATAATTTGGATAAAATTGATATGCTACCCTGTATTATGTATGTTTTAATTTATATATGTATTTGTTTTACAGTCGGTCAAAAGCTCTTCAGGGCTTGTGTTTGTAATATGTTTAAATACCTCCGACTTTTAAATACAAATGATCTTATCATATCTTATCTTAGGGAACGTTCAGACGTCCACGATGCAATCGTAAGTGGAAAGATTTCCGTAAAATAATATCAAGTGCTGTTTGATTTTAGATGCGAAATCGTATCGTATCCTTTGTTACCTCCACTTTCGACGGAATTGCAGTCACGTGAAAGATCGTACGGTAGCAATCAGGAGGTTAACCATGGCTTAAGAACAACCCACGGTATCCTCATCTGCGACGACATTGCAATCGTGTGAACAAACCATCCATGGTTGTAGTCTCGTACCTGACTCAATCGTACCGATAGAGTCACGTACAGGCTGAAATTATAAACAATAACAAACCATACACGTGGTCAGCGGGTATCACAAAAACGTGCCAGCTGTAAATATTTATTTAATTACTACTTTTCATGACTAATTGTTGCCGATATTGTCATCGCATTGTGCACACATATACATTATATGATTTGCGCCATTCTCCGCTTTGTAGTGACAATGGAATTATACATGCCTGATTTCGCGCAATAGTGCCAATACCTATGTCTATTTACGCTGCCATGTTCAAATATACTGGCCCATATCGTATATTTCAAACCATATTACCCGATAAGATGTCATAAACCATTTGTAAACTATAATTTACATGCTGGTTGTTTGATTTGTCATAATTTTCACCTGATTACTATTTATTGTTTATATCAGTCAAGTACATTTCGTCTTGTTTTCTGGTCACGGCACCGACAAATAGGGTCGATAGGTTGTTCACGACTTATTTAGGTGAGTGCTCTATAATAGAATGAGTATACTTGCAAAATGAAATGACTATATATATTTATTGCAAAATTTTGATATAATACAGGTGGGGGGTAACAAAAAATCAGCAGGAAGGTATTCCGCGGTGGGTGGCCCAAGAGACAAACAACACATTTTGACAACCTCATCAGCCGACCTCATGCAAATTTTTTACTAAAATCCTTTTGTGCACATATTTGACATTTGTAACAGTTTAAAACAGGTTATAACTATAAAAAAAACACGTTACACGGGCCTTAGTGGAGATGACACTAAGCTACAATTATGGCATGTTGCATATGAGACATGAGGTGAAAACGTTCCTTCCCGACACCCTTTGGAAAGAAGCTTCGAGAAATGTAAAATTGAAATAAATAAACTTGTCGTGATGTAACTAAGATATTTTAGCCTAGATCATTGTGTGCATGGAACAAGAGCGAACAAATGTCTCAAACATTAACGTGACTAGCAATGGCTTGCAAATTATGTCATCAGTGCATCCAACTAATCAGTGAATTATTTGCATGTGTATCAATTCAGATTATCTGTTACTCTCACAACAACTAAAGTACTCAAGTCCAGCATAGTGACTGCCAAAAGCATTTTAGAATGATTGAAGTTGCTCCACTAGACTAACAAAAGTGGTATGGAAGAATGCTAGATAATGGGCTGGTTGACCGACTAATAATGAAATAGTTAGAAATTATGGAATTGTGTGTATAATGAACAATGACATAGGTTTGCAGATATCAGCAATTTATAGAATAATATTTCCAATTGCAGACTGCTAAATGTCCTCTTTATGTATTTATTTTCAACATATGTCTACTCTAGTTGAATTGGAGCTTAACAAATGATATTTCATCATTATCATGGATATGTCTACAAAATTGTCAACAATGACCCGAAAGTGAAGATTGAGTTCACTGTCCTGAGATGTTGTCAGCTTAAAATGTATTACAGCCAAAAGAGCCAAAACACATGTTTGGATCATGTAATAGCTTGCAGGGGAAACTGATGTCTCAACGGATATGCAGGAGATATGCTGGGAAATTTATAATTCGTAAATTGGATGCATAAACCTTTTAGTGAAAAACAATTATAGCGGATCTTTTAGTTTGAAATGTTCCATGTTATAAGTTATACCTTATAGAGTAAGTTATACTATTGTTTTTGTGCACCTTTCAGATTTTGATGTATTAGTACTGCATTTGTCCACTGTCCTTGCTTTCCTCCTATGGTGTACTTGTTGACTTAAAATTTGGTAAAACCCCTATTTTCATATCATCAACATCCCTGTCCATTGAATGTGTGTCTCAAACCAGAGCTGAACAAAAAATTCAGTAAAGGCCTACTAAATGGACATCTCCTGCACATATATATAGCATGTCCATGGTCACAAAAAGGGAGTTCGTGGTTACTGGGGACCTTCTTCCCTCATATGGTGGGCCTATATAGACTTGAAAGTTGAAGAAAAAACATACTTCCAAATGCATATCACTATCAGCATCCCATGAATGTGTCTCAACCCTGGAGTTCTAGTATATTTGATTAAAGAGACGTCTCCTGCACAGATATATACAATTTCCATGGTTATCGATCTAGATCAAAATGGTCAAGGGAATTTTCAACACCGACCCGACAAACACCTCTACGGTACAGGATTCAAAGCACCACAATTTTATGGTTTAGTTTAATAGGCTATATATGATCTATTTTATCTCATGTAAAGTAAAACAAATAAAAAATTAATAGGACATGTACTGGTCTCTGGAAAGTACAATTGAATTAATATATATAATATTATAATAATTTCTCATAATAATCATGCAATCTAAAGTTCATATTTTAGAACACCAGCGGTCTCCATTCAGATTCTAACTGACAATCCCCTCATTGTAAACGGAGGTGCACTCACCAATGTGCTGTATAAACTGATATACAGCTGGCATTAAAAACAACAAATTTGAGTAGAACCCCCCGGCCAGTGCATGTACTAATACTATGAACATTTTTTATATAGATCATATATACCGGTAGCTTATAAAACAAACCATAAAATTGTCGCGCTTTGAATCCTGTACCAGTAGAGGTTTTTGTCGGGTCAGTGTTGAAAAATCCCTTGGGCGTTTTGATCTAGACATTGATGACGGCGCCGGCTTATTTTCATCATTCGGTATAAAACTTGGTATTCGCTCCATTCTAAATGAAATTATTCAAAATTTATTACACACAAGAAAAAGATATTCTTAATTTTAAATGTATCAATGCTAAAAAATCAACATATGAATTATGATTGACCTTTCAAGTTTCATAAACAGCGATAGTCACAAAATGTCACAGAAAAATGAACCCATCGGCCCATCGTGGAATTTTTAAAGTCAAAATAATGGTCTGAGTGTTGCTAAGAAATCAGCATCTAAATATATACAATGGGCTAGCAACTTTTTCGCCTGTGAATAAAAAACAAACCTCACATGCTTGAAACGCATGAGTCGAAAACAGGTAAATGGTCACAATTAAACATACTTTTCATATCATTCCCGAAATCAATAAACACTGTCACTGTCGTATATTGAAACACTAATGGTGTAACTTATTGATTATCGATATAAATAGATGTAATCAAATATAAATTGTAGATAACAATGGTGATCTTATCGTAGAAATAAAAATCGTAAATAAATTCGCAATCGAAAAAATCACGTGACAACCGCATCTCATGAATATATTCATGAGTTCAGCCTATACCAGGCCTCATATACGTTTGTTGGCCTGGGTACTACCCATGATTGTCGATCGGCCCCGATTTCTCCACGTACGATTCAATCTTGGTCATCACCAGACTCCACCATGACCACTAGGGTGATGGCAACGTTACAGCTTCAAGTTCAACATGACAATAATTAAGCCTTGAAGGGAAATACTAAGTTTTGTCTTGGAAGTTGGATTTCAACTATTATATAATTCCTTGCTCATATTTAAGTCCGCGCATTATTATATTTTGCTCAGTTTTAAATTTGGCAATCTGTTGCAATTTTAATGTGTGCATTTGGTGCACACTGGTCAAGGCTGGTGAATGAATATGCGTGTGCAGTTCTTTATCGATGCTGAAGATAGATTTGTTCTCCATTCAAAATATAAACTGGCCTATACTGCATGGCATTTTGTCTCGGTGGCATTTACATGCATTCAAATTAAGTAAATCTTAAATGACATCAATGAACATCGATAGGCTGCTGACTTTAAACCTTGAAGTTAAGTACTTCGTACTCTCATTATTAATTTTGGAGAGAATTCCCAACAATCACTATTATTTGGCATTGAGACATAGAGCGAAATTGCCATCACTATTATCAAATTCAGCCTAAATCCCTGCAATCACGGTTATCAGGCAATCATGATCATTGGCACCTGAGAGTATGTTACAAATGTACATGTATTGACTAGTATAAAAATAGATGATCTCACATGAGTTTCTATTTTATACGGAATATATCAACCCAGTTCACTTAATTTGATTTGAGCCGAGGTTTACCGAGGCTCAAACAGAATTTAGTGGACGAAGTTGATAAATTGCGTATAAAATAGAACGAGTTTGAGATACCTTTTATCATATGATCAAATACACATGAATTATTCATCGAATACAACAATCATAAACGTCAGCGTCGGCGATCACAATTCATTTAAATAATGGCGTGATGTCATCGCACGTGCTAATATTACACGTGTGTCTTACCATTAATAATGAAGTTGGTTGTGTGGGTTAATTATGTGATAAACCACTTTATTTCCCCCAGTTTGTGCCTGATTCTTTAAATTGTACTATTATTCGGTCAGTTTTAAATTAGCGTACTACAAATCAGCCCTTGAAAGTAGGAAAAATGTTCCAGCTAATTTAATGCTGAGGCATGTTAGATTTAACATTTTACCAATGGAATTTCCCACGGCATTGCTTATTTCCATGGCCAATTTCGAGGACTGGACAAATAGTACCATTCATGAGTATTGCAGGCTTTGAACAATACTGGTTTATTTGTTAACTTAAATGTTATAAAACTAATTTTACAAAATGAAATCAATGAATCTGTCCACTCATCAAAGACATGTTATAATTCCACATACTGGTATATAAAGGATATGCAAAGGAATATTCTCAGGTAACCATGACAGCAGGGGCATGTCCGGGAATAGTTTGGGGACACCTGTTTGTGTGCCAAGGATGTCCCAATAGTTTATGGGGTATTAAATTGTTAATATTTCTCAATACCACATAAGTGTTGTTCCTAATGGTTACAAAATGAACCCTAAGTTGCGGATAAAAACTGAAACTATGAAATTTCATAATTATACCAGTTGTTGATCAATATTCAATATCCATGGGAATTTATATATACACTTAGCCTAAGTGTATAAATTCCCATGGATATTGATCAACAACGGGTATAATTAATAAATTTGAATTAAATTTTTTGTCAAAGAGTTCATTTGGACTTGCAAATTTGGGCGCCCATACCTATTTCAGGGACATGTAATATGTCCTGGATATGTGTGACAAGTATAAATATATAATTCTCCCTGTTCCATGTGACAAGCCTTGAGTAGAAAATTCAGAACATTTAGAGTACAGAAAGTATCTACCAGACTCTGTTTCATGCAAACGCTCATTTGTGTTATCTAATTCTGAGAACCAGTTATTTTGTTGCGTTCAGTATAGAGATATATACAAGTTTCGCGTTGTAGTTTCTCGTTGTAAAACAGATTTGTCCATCTCACACGACTTCCCTTTCGAGTATATCTTTGGCTAAAGTTTGTTAAAATGTACCGCCAATCCGCCTTTCGGAAAAAGGCCGACAACTCTTTGCGATTCTGCATAGACTTTAGGCAGTTAAATTCAAAAACCGTCAAATATGCCTACATGCTGCCAAGGTTTGACGACATCATAGAATCGCTCCATGGCTCCAGATACTACAATAAACTTGATTTACGCAGTGGTTTTTGGCAGTGTCCCATCAGAGAAGAAGACAAATACAAGACCGCATTTTCTGTCGGCAAACTTGGGTTTTATCAATGTGAGCGACTCAGTCGGGGAATGGTAAAAGTACCATCAACTTTTCAACGCCTGATGGAGAAATGCATGGGCGATATGCATTTAAAGGAGTGTCTTATCTTCTTGGACGACGTTTTGGTTTTCAGCCAAGAATTTTCATCGAACGTAGAACGTCTGGACGCAGTATTTTCTCCTCTTTCACAGCATAATTTGAAGCTGAAGCCAAATAAGTGCGAACTATTCCGCACATCAGTAACATATCTTGGACACGTCATATGTGCCAATGGTGTAGCCACGGACCCGGATAAGACTTCTGCATTGGAGGATTGGCCAGTTCCCTGTAATGTTAAACAGATGAGACAATGGCTTGGATTTTGCGGATACTACCATCGCTTCGTCAAGGGGTATGCCAGCATTGTACAGCCGCTAAACCAACTTTTGGAGGGACATTGCACTGAGGCCAAGAAGAAGCCAAAGAAAAAATACCCGGCACCATGGGTTTGGACAGATATTCACCAGAGAGAATTTGACGAAATCAAACATAAATTAACCCAGCCTCCAATCCGGGCATATGCTGACTACAATTTGCCATTTATTGTTCATACATATAGCATTGGTTACGGATTGGGATCTGTGTTATACCAGCTACAGGATGGTGTGGAGCGCGTTATCGGATCTGCAAGCCGTGGTTTAAAGCCCAGCGAGAAGAATTATCCAGCCCATAAATTGGTGTTCCTGTGTCTGAAATGGGCTGTCACAGATAAATTCCACGACTACTAGTATGGAAATACTTTCTAGGTCATTACAGATAACAATCCTCTGACATATGTTCTAACGACTGCCAAGTTGGATGCCACTGGTCGTCGTTGGGTTGCCAATCTTGCCCATTACAAGTTTCAGATTGAATATAGAGCTGGGCGACTCAACGGTGATGCTGATGGACTCTCCAGGAAGCCCATATTATATACAGATGTCATTAAAGCCGTTTGCCAGGCTGCAACTGTGAACTTCCCTTTAGCAGAAAGTGTTGCTGTTAGTCCTGCTCTTTCTTCGGCCGGGGAGGAGTCGGATCATGCGCATGATTCCATTGACTGGGAATATGAGCAGAAACAGGACTCTGTTATTTCCAGAGTTATTCACTTTGTGAAACTTGGTAAACGGGCTGATGATAAACAGATGAAAAATGAATCATACCTCGTACGGACATATCTTAGAGAATGGAATAGTCTGTGTATTAGAAACAGTATTCTCGACCGAAGATCACATAATGATGAAGAGCCAGTTAATGCACCTCATTGTTCCTGGTGGTTTTCGTGATCGGGCATTGCAAGGTGTTCATGATGATCTTGGTCACCAGGGCAAAGATAGGACAATGTGGCTTGCCAAGCAAAGGTTCTACTGGCCAGGTATGGTTCGTGATGCTGAAGCGAGAGTAGAGAACTGTGGCAGATGTATTCGCCGGAAGAAACCAGTGAAAGCAGCTTGAAAATTAGTCCCAATACAGACTCCAATACCCATGGAATTAGTCTGCATTGATTTTCTCAGTCTTGAGATGTCAAAAGGTGGGATTGAAAATGTGTTAGTTATTACTGACCATTTTACCCGCTATGCGCAGGCTATTCCATGTAAAAACCAGACAGCGTCCACCACTGCAAAGGCTCTATATGAGAAGTTTGTGTGCTTCTACAGTTTTTCCGAACGTCTACACAGTGACCAAGGAAGAAACTTTGTGAGCAAAGTCATCAAGGAGTTATGCAAACTTGCGGGAATGAAGAAGAGTAGAACCACCCCTTATCATCCAATGGGAAATGGATCAGCAGAGTGTTTTAACCAGACCCTTATCAAGATGCTTGGTACAATGGAGGATGAAACAAAAGCTGATTGGAAGAGCTATGTTGGACCTCTTGTACAGGCTTATAATGCTACAAAAAGTGAAGCAACAGGATATTCACCTCACTTTCTCATGTTTGGATGGCATCCAAGTGTATCTATTGATGCTGTTTTTGGGTTGGATAAAGAAGAATTTGCTGGAAATCATGATAGTTATGTCCAGAAGTTAAAGAAGAGAATGGAATTTGCTTATAATGTAGCCTTTGACAGAGTGGAAAAGCGGAATGAGAATGTGAAGGAGAAGTATGGTGGAAGGATTCGTTCCAAAGATGCAAAGCTTGAAGTTGGAGACAGGGTGTTGGTCAGAAAAGTTGGTATCAAAGGAAAACACAAGTTAGCAGATAGATGGGAAGCAGAACCATACAAGATTATTAACAGTCCAAATGAAGATGCTCCTGTGTAAAAGGTTTTACAAGAATCTTGAAGGGGTGTGTCCCGAATGCTGCACAGAAATATGCTGTTGCCATTTAATTATATTTCTTCCAATATGGTTGAAGAGACTAAAGAAGCTAGACAGATAAAGAAGAAGAAGAAGAAAGTTCAGACGGATGTAGAAGTGAGCGCCAGCAGAGAAGATAGTAGCGAGTTTGCGATTTCAAACGGGTACGGGTACCGGTACGGGTACTGGTAGCTACCCGTACCGGTACACGTTTTGAAATCGCAAACTGTTTTACGGGTAGAATTAAGCGTATCGACGGGTAGTGTATGGTGAGCCAATTGCAGCACAATATATATGATGTAGAGAAATTGTTATCCGCATTCGCTTTCTTGGCCGACGTTATACTTGTTGTTATGGTTATATGATGGACATCTGCGTGGATAATACATTGCATTAACCAGGACGAGGCGAAAGTGGAAGGGGTTGGCGTCTTTCTTTGACTCATTTTGGTAACATTTTCAATAATTAGCTTTCATAAGTAATTTCCCAGACCGTTCGAGTGTCGTCTAGAACAGATGGAATTTTCTGACTGAGAAAATATGTTATGATAGCACAAATATACAATTACGCTAATTTAATAATCCAACCATTATTCGGTGTAAAATGTGTTGGTTTAGATCCAGGTTCCAAGAATGTCCTACATGCATGCACTTTTAGTCAGATATAAGACCGAAATTGCCCCTTATATTAGTTAGGGAATATTTAGTCATATAACTGGTAATGGGTTGGAATCTTTCGAAGGGTCGGGCAAGGGAATATTCATCCCAAGAACTTGGATATTTGTCTGGGTCTAAACCCGGATGTATGTAGAACAAGAGCTACACTTGGCGTGCAAAATACCCCCTCTCTTGGGTCGGCGGAAACTGGTAAAAAAGGGGCATAACTCTGGTAAAAATTGGCGGACGGAACTCAAATTTGAACTTGACCTGTGTTTTGGTGGGAGAAAAGTAATATACCAAATTATCATTGAATCCGATAAGCTCTAGTAAAGTTATCATCCGGAAAACAAATTTCAGGGATTTTCTAAGTCAAATTACGTCAAATAAGGGGCATAACTCCGGTGAAAATTGGTGGACGGAACCCAAATTCGAACTAGAGCTGTCTTTTCTCCTAATAAACCCACATACCAAATTTGATTGAAATTGGTTCACTCTAACTAACTCTGCCAGAACCCAAGTTCGAACTTGGCCTGTGTTTTGGTGGGAGAAAGTAATATACCAAATTTGGATTCATTCCGATAAACTATACTAAAGTTATCATCCGGACAACAAATTTCAAGGATTTTCTAAGTAAAAAAACGTCAAATAAGGGGCACAACTCCGGTGAAAATTGGCGGGCGGAACCCAAATTCGAACTTGAACTTACTTTTCGGCTAATAAACCCACATACCAAATTTTATTGAATTTGGTTCACTCTAACTAAAGTTATCATCCGGAAACCAGGTTAACGGACGGACGCCCGGACGGACAGACCAATACTATAATGCGGCCATTTTTTTCAAACGGGCGTATAAAAATTAAACTTGTTAAATATAAAGGGTGTTTAATGGTACACTATTCATTATATGGTTCGAATAAAGAGCGTTTGCTTCACGTCTATGCGAAACAAAGAAAACAGCTAAAAGTCGATCTGATGACGGTAAGATTGTGCCGACTATATATGTGTGTATATCAGTATTTGGTGTCACTATCGGCCACTACAATATACAACAGTCTTGGGGTTCAAATGCGCCATGTCCGTTCAAAAGTCAAATAGCTATATTAAAATGAGAAATCAGTCACCACCACACAAGGTACAATAACTGAACGGTTGTATTCAATCGTGTAACACATTCACGGTGTACTTATGCACAAAGGGTCGATAGGGGACGTGGCGAGAGGGTGGGTGTATCACCCCAACTTTTGTCAACAGTTGGATATTGCATATACCTAACACACCAAAACATACGTTGAAATTATTCTGTCAATCAGTTTGATTTCCAAAAATGTATTAGTGCGGATTTTTTTTTATAGTTTTAGACCAACATTTGCAAATATTCCTACTTTTGGTAGAAAAACATTCGGGCTATATGGTCAACAGCAGGTTGGAAATATCCAACAAATGTAAAGCTTGAGGAAAGTCAATAATTTATCAATTTTCATGTTCAGATTTCAAAACGTTCTCACACCAGACCGAACCATGGTCGACCCGGTATGCCCTGGTCTAACCACATTCAGTGGCTCGTCAATACTGATCATTGATTTGTGAAAAACAAACCAGGGCGTGAATTTGCCTGGTGTTAGACCACTAGATGTTATGATTTTGCAATTTCCAGGTTCATATCTACAAAACTGTTCTCGTACTGCATGGTCGGCAAGGTGGACCCCCCCCCCCCCCCATCACAGGACTTCTGCAACAAGACTACTGATCCATTTAGAATAGTCCACAATAATATTCAGGACAGTGAAGGATCAGTTGGGGTGAATCAGAGCCCAACGGCGTGCACAATTTGAATTACGCACAAACCTCTGTTTGGTGTGGTTTAAGGGGGTGTATAGTTGGGAATTTGAAGGTGGACACACCTTCTCAACGCGGAGACCCCCCTATAATTACGTCCCTGTGTCGAGACTGCGTATAGCACCGCCAACTCACTCTAATAATCATAACATGTCGAGAATCCCGGGGTTAGCCCCCCCCCCCCCCCAAATCACATTCCCAAAAAATAACATGTCATTACTTGAGTGAAGACAGTTGTCAGTAAACAAATCGGCGTTCCATAGTTATCTTAGTGTTAGAAGCCGCCTCGATACTTTGAACATAAAACATGGTTTAAATGACAAATGTATCAATGAGATTTGGCAATTAAATCGTGCAATAAATAGATTAATGCATAGCTGACTGTTATTTCGTCGAACTAATGTACTTTTGAGTGAGAAAACTTTAGCGAAAGACTACCAGTCAATGGGATACATCTACCCGTTCCAAATCCCTATCGCTTTATGAACTGCATTCAAAGTACGCAAATGACCGTGACGATTTCACCGATCTACCTGGATCTACCGGTACCCGTACCCGTCCGACGGGTATCGCAAACTCGCTAGTGATTCAGATAATGGTCTTATTTTAAGATCCAAATCTCATATACATAAGGATCCTCATCAATCTGTTCCTTCTGGAATCCCTGAGATTTCTCAGAGGTCTTCTCCTATTCACTCTTATACTTACATGTCGCCTATAGATTCTCGTTCTTACATTTCAGGTCACAGAAATAGTAATACTTCTGAAACACACACTTATATTGTAAGTCCTCATATTCCAGGTAACTTTGAAAGTAGTC
Source organism: Siphonodentalium dalli (assembly GCA_032622095.1). Classification (NCBI taxonomy): domain Eukaryota; kingdom Metazoa; phylum Mollusca; class Scaphopoda; order Gadilida; family Siphonodentaliidae; genus Siphonodentalium; species Siphonodentalium dalli. The sequence continues at coordinate 28,417,977 of CP136062.1, forward strand.
CAGCATCTCAGTCCACACTTATCAACATTACAGATGGAACTTCTGCTTCAACCCCTATAAATGATCAATTTCAGTATAGACATCAAAGACCAGTTAGGCATAAGAAGGCACCAGATCGACTTGGATCCTGGGTCTGTCCTCAAGTTGCAGACACAATGGTATATGTCTAATACCAACTTGTCACCCACATAATTTATCATATTCATGTTGTTCAACAAATTAGTAGAGTATTACTGAGTGGTGCTGGGGAAATGGTCCGCTCCGAGTCCGTGAGATTGCACAAAGGCATTGGCGTTTGTGGGTCGTCCTGATTCGAGTCCAACTCCAACTTGGTCGTCTCGGAGTATGCTATTTCTCTGGTCTCGGTTCTCATTAGTATTGTGCTACTTTCTCATCTTTTAATCTTATTGTGTATCTATTATTTGTAATGAATTGTAATACATACTGTCTCATTCCGGTCAAAGGCAAAGTAAGATTATTTCAGCTGAAGACCCAGTGCCGTGTAAAAACTGACTGATGTTCCAGCTATGTAAGAAATTTTCCTTTCCAGGTTCAACTTTGGAGATAGTATTGTATATACTATTCCACTATTATATAACCACATTACTTCATTAGTATTTCATGTCAGATATTTGATTTAGTGATAAATCAATTTAATTTGAGCATATTAACATTGCAGAGACTGAACCTATTGCAGAAATGACTTGTAGGTTTTATTTCAGCCTCTCATGTTAAACTGTAACCTGTACTACATATTCCTCTACATGTTACCAGCTGTAATTATTAGATATTTCAGATCTGATACCCGGCATCAGTGATGTGTTTTTCATTGGATATCAGGTTGTACAGTTTCAGCAACAACCTGTACTAGTATACATGCTGGCACTTTTGAAGCTACCTGTTGCAGATTTTGATTAGCAGTTTATTTCAGCATTTACTATTGTAAGATGGTGTTATTCTCAATGGAAATGCCTACCCAAATGTTTCTCTTCTGCCATTTCAGTGAATGTCAGGAGCCATTCTTCACCTGGAGGGGGTGAATGTTATAGGTGCCGTTTTTATCTGTTTTAGTACACCGCGGTTGTATATATTCTTTTATGTATCATGATACTTACGGGCATCCTGCTTTGTTATTTCAGCCTTTTGTGGGTTAACTGAAATGTGTGTCAGTGTGTATGCGCGTGAGAGTATGAACGATAGTGTCACCTGTACTCTGATTAGCACTCACCTGCTACTGGCGGGAAAATTAGAGCGGTCTGGGGCAGTCATTAATTAGTTTTCGAAATGGTCAGACGTAGTATTTTGGATTACCAATTTTAGATATATATATATAATGAAATGCAGGTTTCATTTTATGGAGTACCGTTAATGGTTTTTAATACTGACTGCTGTGATATGATGATTATGTTGATGCCTTTATTTTAAATACACTTTATTAACCCTTTAATTTGTGTTTTGGAGTTACAATATCCATCCGTACAACAAACATATCCCTGATGAACAACGACAAGGCACACTCAACGACAGCAGGCGACAGGCCGACATACTCAACTAGAGAACTAAACCAATGACACCACGAGAGGCCAACGATTCATACAGACGACAATAAGAAGAACCCAACTAGAAAACGCCATGGCAACGATCAGAAATAAATTATTGAACTGTGTAAATAAATGATCAATCATTCTATTGTCTGAACGTAAGTTCCCCATCTTGGTACAGGTGTCCGTGTTGTACTTGGTCCGAATTGTGTATCTGGGAGAGGCATTGGTAAAATAGTTAGTTATTAGCGCCACACACACTTAATTATACATGTATACACTTTTCCGTTCAGTACGAGGATTATCATGACGTGGCATAAAGAGTTACGAAAGTGTTCCTCCTCGGTCAAAAATGTGGGAGCTAGCGAAACAGGGCTTGCAAAATAGACATCAACAGTGTCGCCAACTTCACCAAAAGTATATAAGATTTATGGAGATACGGACTCAGTGAGAGTATTCGTTGATATAAATGTGCTTAATTCAATGAGCTTGAACAATGTCTCATTTAGTATCAAATTCGCCACCTATTGGTCGGAATGACACAATGAGAGGTCCCGATTTTCGTCAATGTCGGGGATATAACCCGTGCCAACATGGTCAAGTCCAGACGGCGATGATCGTGTCCACTGTATTGCTGTAATATATATGTTTAAAAGTTACGTCGTTTGTGTCATGGTGTGGGTCTTGTCAGTAGTGATACTGGTCTTTGGCATTGGTAAAGCATCTATTTTCTAATTATACTTGTACGTGTATACAACTATTCAGTCATTATTATGTATATATGCATATGAAATTATTATATATATTTAGTACTGACATGAAGCATATACAAATGCATTTGAACTCGCATGGACAACGGTCACAACGCCGCATAGCCCAGTTAGTTAATACATGCATATATGAATATTCTCAAGTATTGTCATAAACCTATTTCAATTAAGGCAATAATTTACCACAATTTGGTGGATCCCCAAAAACACAACAGTTGGATAATTCATTTCCGACCAAAATAGTTTGAATATTGTGTTGATAATTTGATATACCAAACAGTAGTAAGTGTGATACTTGTTATTTTTAGACCAAAAGACCGAATTTGTTCACTAAACTATTGCGAACAGTTGAGAATTATCAACCATAGGGGGTGTTCGAATTTCCAATCGTTGAACAGTTTGATAATACAGATTCAGATTAAACTAGAATGCACTCACTGGAGCTGCCTATACTTGCGCCCATCACACATTTGGCATGTTTTGTGGCGTCTTACCAACAACAGTTTGAACCACGGGTACTGTCCTCTCGTTTGAGCTAAATCGATAACAAAACTCTAGATATCAAATCTCACTTCACCCATCGCTGAAATAGTTGTGTGTACGGACAGAATATCTCTGTTATCTCAAGTTGATAAATTACACTAATGCTAGTCTTGGTGATAAGTACTAGTTGTTCGACATATTTATAGAAAGGGTGTGAAAACGATTGGTTGCCGATGATGCTATATTATATACCTATTGGGTTAAATTACTAGTTTGACTAGAATGACATAATTACAAATACCGACACAATTAAATAAAAGACACGCGACCATTGGCTAGTCTTTTATTAACATTGTGTCAATGGGGACGTTCCCTCATTAGCAACTGATCTACAATCTTCTGGAACATACCATCAAAATGCCTATTGCGTTGAGAATGAGAAAGCTTGTTTCCCCAGTTAATTAATAAGGCATTTTAATAATCCATGTTTCCACATTCACATTTTTCAGTGCAATTGTTTTTCAATTGAACCACGCGTTTGACTGTTTGGCCGGACATGATTTATATGCACCAGGATCTTTCGAAAATGATTTGAACTTTCTAGAAATATGTTGGCACCTCACTGTCTCTGCGAAAAAAAAGAACGCTTCCGCACGCATTTTTTATACTTGATCTTAACTCATTTCCTCGAGTTTCAAGTTACATAAAATAGAATTCTAATGGGCAGTACTATTGCCCACTTTTGTTTCCATGCAGTATATATAGTTGTTGGCAGATGGAATGGTTTAGCCAGTCCGTGTAATACGAGTCTCATCTGTCTGGACATCGACGCAGTCATGTCTGGTGTATTGCGCGACCATGTAGCTCGTGACGTCCTGATGTGCGGCGTGACGTCATGGCGTCTTGATCGGTTTCCAGGAAGAAATCATTCAAAATTGTTCATTTATGAACGATTTATTATCAAAATAAAACAAGATAACGATGCAAATTAAGAATATATGTGGATTTAAATTACAATTGATGCAACCATTTCATATTAGCGTGTGTATTATTTACAGTATGTACTTCCGGTATGACGTAACATATTCGCGGAAGGACAAACAGATAAACAGACAAAGATCCGGATCGAAAACATTACTTGCGTCCAGCATGGACTGGCGCAAGTAATAAGCATGTATGTTACAAGGGGTGTTGTAGGCATGCAGTGGTGATTTTTTTAGTGAATTGCCAATCATCAGTGTTAGGTTAGGAATTTCCACCCACAACTTGAAAGCATGTGGTACCAGTTGAAAAACACAAATACAAGGCGGCTCGAAAAGTCGGGTTTCTTCATTGAGCCAATTGCATACCCACATCTACTTTCTATATTATGTTTATTGTATTCATATATCAGCAGCATCCCATCGATAGAGCTGGCCTGACGATGTCACATTCCAAACTACCAAGTGCCATTTTATTTTTGACTGACCTGAGAATACCAACGTGTTCTTAACGTGATGTGACCAAATAGAAATTAAGAATAATCTTGCTCAAAGTAGTTATTTGTTACGAATATTAATCCAAATTGACGATACACACCGTCATTCTTATATATTAATTAAATGCAATGACTCTCGATGGCGAAATCATTTGCGTTAGTTTACCGCCGATTGTTGCGTCCCGAATCGAGATGTAAAGATATACAATTGGGCGTAGTTCAGACGATGTTTTCTATGGCGATGTTAGTAGAATGCTACATTCCACAGGTTGGCATAGCTCCTGAGCACGAAGTTATCAATTTCACGCACCCGAACAAGTCCATAATATGTCTTTAATACATTTTAAACAATATCAGGAATCACTCAATCAACCTCTGTCGTTCATTTATCACTACTGACGCTGATTTGCTGGCAGAAATTAATCCGTTTTCAAATTTTGCAGCTGGCATTTTTGCAGTTTGTAGTGCAATATTGCCAGCGTATGAACATTCCGTTGATTATGTCTATAGTATAATATTATTTCTGTTTATGGTTATTTTAACGGATGTGACTGTTTTAACACCAATACCCACCGCGAAGGCCATCCGTATCTAAAAGGTGTCCTTTCTCTTCGCGAAAACAACAGCAACACCAACAACATCAATATAAACAACAGTAGCAACAACAACAAGATCACTAATTATACAAAACTCATTGGCAAACGTCTTTGCGTCGCTGTGTCTGAACACACTTGTGAGGGAAACGCATAATGTTACTACTAATTTACTTAAAAGTATCGTGAAATAAAATTGTTATAAAAATGGTACAGTTCTAATAATAGGCACAATTCCTTTCCAAATTTGTAAGGAAAAATGAGACAAAACTGTGCCTTATGTGTTTCTTCACGGTCTTGATTGTTCAATTTACATGAATAAAATTTAAAAAAATAAGAAAATACAAAAAATAAGAAAAACAAGAAAATAATCTTCAGTTGTTGGAAAGTACATTCCAACTCGTACACGTAGATCCGCAGTGCAAGTGAGTAAACACTCTCGCGTTCTCGCTGGTAATATAACCAGTGCATTGCAATACATTTCTCCCTTGTAATATAACCATGATTTGCAATATATTTCTCCCTGGCAATATAACCAGTGCATTGTAATACATTTCTCCCTGGTAATATAACCATTGCAATACGTTTCTCCCTGGTAATATAACCATTGCAATACATTTCTCCCTGGTAATATAGCCAGTACATTGCAATAAGTTTCTCCCTGGTAATATAACCAGTGCATTGCAATACATTTATCCCTGGTAATATAGCCAGTGCATTGCAATACATTTCTCCCTGGTAATATAACCAGTGCATTGAAATACATATCTCCCTGGTAATATAACCAATGCATTGGAATATATTTTTCCCTGATAATATAGCCAATGCATTGCAATACATTTATCCCCGGTAATATAACCAGTTCATTGGAATACATTTCTCCCTGGTAACATAACCAGTGCATTGAAATACATTTCTCGTTGGTAATACAACCATTGCATTGGTATACATTTCTACCTGGTAATATAAAAAATGCATTGCAATGCATTTCTCCCTGGTAATATAACCAGTGAATTGGAATACATTTCTCCCTGGTAGTATAACCATGGCATTGTAATACATTTCTCCCTGATAATATAATCAGTGAATTGCAATACATTTCTCCCTGGTAATATAACCAGTGCATTGGAATACATTTCTCCCTGGTAATATAACCAGTGCATTGCAATTCATTTCTCCCTGTCAATGTAACCATGCATTGCAATACATTTCTCCCTGATAATTTTACCAGTGCACTACAATTCATTTCTCCCTGTCAATGTAACCAGTGCATTGCAATACATTTATCCCTGGTAATATAACTAGTGCATTGCAATACATTTCTCCCTGTTAATATAACCAGTGCATTACAATACATTTCTCCCTGGTAATATAACCAGTGCATTGCAATACATTTTATTGACTTATAGCAGTTCTCCCGATAGTACAATCAGGAGATTCAATTATGTTGTAACGATATGTGATACATGTCCCCGATAGAATCTGCGATTCATAACTTGCTGCACAGTTTCACTGAAACGCTGCCCGTATATCACATTCCCTAGATATGTTGATATTTTAAAACTCGTCCACGTGGCGCTTCGGAATGCGTACTCATGCTTACATTTCGCACCCTTGTTGGTTACCGGAGACCTGTTTTCGTGCTTCTATTCGCCATTTTCACCAAATGCGAAAAATAAATAGAAATGGTTAAATACAACTTTTCAAAATTTATGGCGAACAAACTGGTTAAAGGTATGTCCCCTCTGGCATACATATACATAGTTCGTAGAAGACAGTGGCGTTGGCCTCATACAGTATATGTCGCGGATCTACATGTATTGACCTTGAATGCAGCTAATTGCAGTTGGACAAATGAAAATCTACATGTATTCGTTGTTCTTGTATTTTATTACCATCACCGTTTCAGTACGAATATATGTTATGTTCTGTTGTTTTTATTAATGTCAATCATGGTGCATATTAGGCGATGAAACAGTGTCGCCGACTACTCAATGGCATGTCAGTTACGTAATGTGTAATAAACACTCTCCAATCTAGGACTTATAATCCCAACACAATGGCAATGGCTTCATCTCCTAAAGGTTTTAACCCAACAACTGTTATCACCTCAATAATATAAGTAACGATAAGAGTGCTTTTATCTTCGTAAAGCTAGCGGCGACAATTAACACGGCTCAATAGTTGGCGATCGCGGTGTCAGCAACAGAGTGATTGCATATGTTTAAGCAGATTATATGTTACATTATTAGTGTCCCTTCATATCATTTGGGCCAACATCACCTATCCGGAACACTCCCCGCGTCATTTTACTTTTGTGCCCCAAATTTTCCAAAATATCGTCTGAGCTGATACTAAACGCTCTTTATTGATCTTATAGATCGCCTATCCAATGACAATCCCCTGGTTGGCAAAAATTGTCAGTACATATCGTATGAGCTGACAAGGAACGCTCTTTATTGCTTAATGTTTCCCTCACTGTATTTTCTTATTGACCACAGATAAAAAGTCATATGCACAACATATACCCGACTATCCTCGATCAAAATCAGTTAAACTACGTTCGGTGGAATGAGATGAACTGCCCCAAATAAAGTGCTGAACGGAATTTTGAACTGCTGAACTGGGGTGTATGGCGGCCATATCGTGTTTTCTTCCTGTATTTCCTAATTGGCCATCGGTAAAAAATTATTTGCACAACATATTCCAGTATATATTCGTTAAAAATCTGTTAAACTGAGTTTTGGAGATTCTGCTGAACTGCTCCAGATAAAGTGCTGAACGGGATTTTGAACTGACGAACTGGGGTGGACGACGGCCAAATGGTTTTCTATCCATGTATCTGGTTATGAGTCATCGATAAAAAGACATTTGCACATTATATACCCGAATATCTTCGTTAAAAATCAGTTAAACTGAGTTTTGGAGACTCTGTTGAATTGCCCCAAATAAAGGGCTGAACGGGATTTTGAACTGCTGAACTGGGGTGGACGTCGGCCAACTTATTTTCTTCCATGTACCTGGCTATAGACCATCGAATACAAGTCAAGTATATCACCTACATTCGAATATCTTCTGAACTGGGGTGCATGCCGGCCAAATCGTGTTTTCTTCCTGTATTTCCTTATTGGCCATCGATCAACAATTATTTGCACAACATATTCCAGTCTATATTCGTTAAAAATCGGTTAAACTGAGTTTTGGAGATTCTGCTCAAAATAAAGTGCTGAACTGGATTTGGAACTGCTGAACTGGGGTGCAGGTCGCCATATCGTGTTTGATTCCTGTATTTCCTTATGGACCATCGATACAAAGTCATTTGCACAACATAATTTTTATGCCATTCGATATTCGTTAAAAATCGGTTATACTGAGTTTTGGAGATTCTGCTGAACTGCTCCAGATAAAGTGCTGAACTGGATTTTGAACTGCTGAACTGGGGTGCATGTCGGTCAAATGGTTTTCTATCCATATACCTGGTTATGAGTCATCGATAAAAAGACATTTGCATCATCCATACCCGATTACCTTCGTTAAACATCTGTTAAACTGCATTCGGTGGATTCTGCTGAACTGTTCCGATAAAGTGCTGAACGGTATTTTGAACTGCTGGGTGTATGTCGGCCAAAATCGTGTTTTCTTCCCATATTTCCTTATTGACCATCGATAAAAAAGTCCTTTGCACAACATAATCCAGTCTATATTCGTTAACAATCAGTTAAACTGCGTTTTGGAGATTCTAGCTGCTGTACTGCTCCAGATAAAGTGTTGAACGGGATTTTGAACTGATGAACTGGGGTGTAGGTCGGTCAAATCGTGTTTTCTTCCCGTGTGTCCTTATGGACCATCGATGCAAAGTCATTTGTACAACATATACCAGACCATCCTCGTTGAAAATATGTGAAACTGAGTTTTGGAGATCCTGCTGAACTGCTCGATATGAACTGCTGAACTGGGGGCGGACGTCGCCCAAATGGCTTTCTCTCCATATATTTAGTTATGGCCCATCGAGTACAAGTCATTTTCACAACATATTCCAGTCTATATTCGTCAAAAATCGATTAAACTGAGTTTTTGAGATTCTGCTGAACTGCATCAGATCAAGGGCTTAACGGGATTTTGAACTGCTGGACTGGGATGTAGGACGGTCAAATCGTGTTTTCTTCCTGTATTTCATTATCGACCATCGATAAAATGTCATTTGCAAAACATATTCCAGTCTATATTCGTTAAAAATTGGTTTAACTGAGTTTGAGATAATCTGCTGAACTGTTCCCGGTAAATTGCTGAACGGGATTTTGAACTTCTGAACTAGGGTGAACGCCGGCCAAATGGCTTTCTATCCATGTATCTGGTTATGGCCTATGGGTTACTAGTCATTTGCATCACTCACATCCGAACATTTTCGTTAAAAATAAGTTAAACTGAGTTTTGGAGAATCTGCTGAACTGTTCCGGATAAAGTGCTGAACGGGATTTTGAACTGTTGAACTGGGGTATATATCGGCCATATCGGGTTTTCTTCCTGTATTTCCTTATGAGCCATCGATAAAAAGTCATTTGCACAACATATACCCGACTATGCTCGTTAAAAATCGGTTAAGCTGCATTCGGGGAATCTGCTGAATTACTCGATATGAACTGCTGAACGGGATTTTCAACTGCTGAACTGGGGTGAAGGTCGGCAAAATGGTCTTCTATCCATGTACTTGGTTATGGCCCATCGATTGCAGGTCATTTGCATTACCTACACACGAATATTTTCGTTAAAAATCAGTTAAACTGAGTTTTTGGAGATTCTGCTGAACTACTCCAGATAAAGTGCTGAACGGGATTTTGAACTGCTGAACTGGGGTCTATGTCGGCCAAAATCGTGTTTTCTTCCCGTATTTCCTTATTGACCATCGATAAAACGTCCTTTGCACAACATAATCCAGTCTATATTCGTTAAAAATCAGTTAAACTGAGTTTTGGAGATGCTAGCTGCTGAACTGCTCCAGATAAAGTGCTGAACGGGATTTTGAACTGATGAACTGGGGTGTAGGTCGATCAAATCGTGTTTTCTTCCTATATGTCCTTATGGACCATCGATGCAAAGTCATTTGTACAACATATACCAGACCATCCTCGTTAAAAATAAGTTAAACTGAGTTTTGGAGATCCTGCTGAACTGCACTAGATAAATTGCTGCACGGGATTTTGAACTGCTTAACTGGGGTGTAGGACGGTAAAATCGTGTTTTCTTACTGTATGTCATTATGGACCATCGATAAAAAGTCATTTGCAAAACATATACCTGACTATCTTCGTTAAAAATCAGTTAAACTGCGTTCGGTGGATTTTGCTGAACTGCTCCAAATAAAGTGCTGAACGGAATTTTGAACTGCTGAACTGGGGTGTATGTCGACCAAATCGTGTTTTCTTCCTGTTTTTCCTTACGTTCCATCGATAAAAAGTCATTTTGTACATTCTATACCTGACCATCCTCGTTAAAAATCGGTTAATCTGCGATATGGGAATCTGCTGAACTGCTCGATATGAACTGCTGAACTGGGGGCGGACGTCGCCCAAATGGCTTTCTCTCTTCTATCCATGTACCTGGTTATGGCCCATCGATTGCAGGTCATTTGCATCACCAACACACGAATATTTTCGTTAAAAATCAGTTAAACTGAGTTTTTGGAGATTCTGCTGAACTACTCCAGATAAAGTGCTGAACTGGATTTTGAACTGCTGAACTGGGGCGAAGGTCGGCCAAATCGTGTTTTCTTCCGGTATTTTCTGATGGACCATCGATACAAAGTCATTTACATAACATATACCCGACTGTCCTCGTTAAAAGTCCGTTAAACTGCGTCGGGGAATCTGTTGAACTGATCGACATGAACTACTGAACGGAATTTTGAACTGCTGAACTAAGGTGAACGTCGGCCAAATGGTTTTCTATCCATGTACCTGGTTATGGCCCATCGATTACAAGTCATTTGCACAACCTAAACGCTAACTTCGTTACCATTGAGTTAAACTGCGTTCGCAATAATCTGCTGAACTGCAGCCGCCGTGTTGCTGAACGGGATTTAAATTTGAACTGCTGAACGGGCATGGCGGGCGGTCAAAATGTGTCGCCTTCCTGTATATGTATATAACACATATATTACGTGTCATTTACACAACCTGCAACCGGCCATCATCGTTATATTTGAGTTAAACTCTGGAAATCTGCTGATCAGCATGTTGGGTACACCCTCATTTCAGGACCATTACACAACAAATGTTGCATGTTCTTTGTCAATATACTATGGTAGATATTCCGTTACTGTTTAAATTCTGCTTTCAAGTCCTCCTTCAATTTGGCCATGATTCTATACAGACAACGATCCCTGGCAAGATGTGACGCAACCTTTGTCGTGCAGATTAGTTCATTTCAATATTTTTCCTTTTCACTCATATCTGAAGAACGGCATGTTGTGTTTGCGCAATTTAGATGAGTATAAACGGCTGCTACGACGACCCTCCTAACTATACCAAGCAGTCATTGATTTCAGTAGCTTGACTACTTATATGTGGGTGCCAAATGTGTTTCTCGCCACATGTTGTTGTATCTGGACGAGACTATCATCGTGAACTAAGATGCTGTATCATTTTCTGGGAGATAAAACTATGGGGCCATTGCTGTTGTCGCGGGTTTTTATCGCCCTTGCTTTTCTGTGTATGTGCTATGCTGAATATCCACAACCTGGACAATCTGTGCGTGGCGTAACTGTAAGTACTGTTGGATGTGTATTGCGAATTAATTATTTACCAAATTTATTACACACCATCCATCGCGTAATGGTTGAAGAGACTATAGGGTCATTGGTAGTGAAATTAATACATGCAAGTGGCAATTACTCCTCAATTCGTAATATACAGCAAAAGGCTCGGTCCAGATCTAATTTACTGGACACGTTTTGTACATTGCGCTAAACTGGGGACTCGTTGTAGATCATCTATGTCTCGAGTTTTATTTGTGTTGAAGGCAAATATAATTTACTCTATTCGAAAACAAAACAATTAATAAAACTTCCGAGTATTACTAACAATGAACCGATCAATTGTTGAGACCGTTAAAGGCGCGGATGGCGTTCGCTCTATACATGTAGGTAAATATTTAGAAACAAAAGTTACCAAATTATGAAAATGTTCTCAAGAATATACTAATAGTGTAGTACAATGATAGTATGAACACGACATTATCCACAAAAGACACTTGTGCTGGCCGAGAGTTTGTGTATGTACAATCCCTAAAGAGTGTGCAATAAACAAAACACTCCAACACCGTGGTGATTTTGTTTTCGGGAGATTTATTCACTGTTACCCATTCACCAAACTATTGAGTGGCGAGGATTAACGAGCGCTATACAGTGTGTTGGCTAACAGCATGGTACAGTTTTAACCAAAGTTCACATAGTGGAATCTCGCGGTGTTGAGTGTTTTGCTTATAGCACAGTATTTGCTAACTGTAATATAACATAACATGTTTTTGTTTACTAACAGTGCGTACGATCTTGACTATTAATAACATGTTATATAAGCGATATTTATTATTGGCATTGCGTACGATCTTGACTATTAATAACATGCTATATAAGCGATATTTATGATTGGTATAAGAACAAATATAGCTATGTTTTAATATGCTTTCTGTTTATGGTGGTGTTAACAGAATGTGACTATTTTAACACCAATACCCACCGCGAAGGCCATCCGTATCTGGAATGTTCTCTTAGTGTGATGGGCCGTCAAACAGGTCTTGTATATGGCACGGCTATATATATGTATAACATTAAAGGGACGGGCGGCCTTCGTTTTAGGTGATAAATTAGTAATAACATTTATCGCATTATGATAATTTCAAAACAATGTTCTAATAGTATAAATGATGATATGAATGCGATATTATTCACAAAAAATGCTTCGTGTCAGAGAAAATACAGATCGAGTGTTGTTTAGTTTCTCGCAAAAGCGCAGTGATTTGTTAATAAGCAGAGTCATTTCCTTATTTCTATCCGCGCGCATTATACGTCGCTGTGAAACTCCCCTAATTCGGTGAGTCTACAACATACAACTGACAATATTATCATAGTATAAGTTCCTTATTTGGTATGTATTACCATATATAGGTTAGGAGAAAATACTAACTGGATTGAAAAATATTCATCTCTTTGCAAGAACAATTGTATTATGTACACGTTTTCTGTCTGATCATTTCCCAACCATGAAGTAACATGGATTAGCTGGATTTTGAGCTAATAGCTACATTTTCAGTGCACGATGCGGTAGTTCCGAGTGTTTGACAATAAACAAATGGTTCTGTACCGTTTATTTTTGTTTACACAACAAAGCGTAAAAACGTGACAATAACATGCAATGTACGCGATATTTATGATTGGTATAAGAGCAATATCTGTCTATTATATAATATTAGTTCTGTTTGTGGCGGTTGTGACTATGTTAACAACTATACCAACCGCGAAGGCTGTCCGTATTGTCAAGGTTGCATGTATATGGATTATATGCATGGATTATATGCATGGATTATTTGCATGGAGTGTGTATTGGGGACTACTCGGTGGCTTATTTCTTTCTAGTATAGTGGTTACATCACAAACAGTAATGGTCGAGTAAGTGATGTTATGGATTGTGATTGCGATTGAAAGAAGCCAATCGTAGTAAGCCGATGTGGTCATGCAGTCGGAACATCTTATATTTTTACATTTAATTGTTGCAGAATACTTTTTAATATAATCGTCGTGTACGCGTTGCAGAATACTTTTTAATATAATCGTCGTGTAAACGCCTTTTGAATGCGTGCCTAGTATGGTGTGAAGTAAATATAATGCATATTTCTTATTAATTTCATTGCAACCGTGCAATATGATCGTACGTGACATGTAATGGAGCAACCGCCAATGTGATCATCAAGTTAAATATTACAATTAGTTATAGGATGTTACGTACACCCTGTGCTACACCACTCGGAGAGATGTCTGTATCTCCCACTAAAATACTATGTTATAACGTGGATTGACATATTCGTATATAGTATCAAATAGCCGGGTTACTAGTACCTGACATTGCCATCTTGTGAACAAATCAAAACCAGCATTAAATTGCTGAATACTCCCCCCCCCACCCACCAAACTACCAACCCTGAGTTACAAATTATTTTTAAATTTCAAAAAAATTATGGTGATATATTCCACCAATATCTATGGAGAAATGTGTCGTTTTGAAGCCAAAAATAGATAGAGGATATATGTGGTTTTTGAATAAACACCCTAGTTATTTCATGAGTGACTAGCAGTTGGAATATCTATTTTCAATGAGCGACTGCAAAACATCATAGGATCTATTTTTATAGGGCTGGTTGATCATGGCGTAGTCTGCTATAGAATGATATATACATGGACTTTGATGTACATTTATATAACAGCGTTATCACGGTTATGGTCAGTCCAAACTTATGACTAAAGTTCGAGCATCGCAAAATAACAGCTGAGATCCTGGTGTTAATTGAACCGTGGTAGGGTCTCAAACCTATCTACCCCTGCACGTCAGAACAAAATTATGCCATTAAATGGCACAAGTAGCTTGGGGATGGAAGTGAAACATCATACCGCAGTGATTTCAACCAGGCCCACAGGTCCTCGATGTCTGCAACCACATTACCACAAGTACAGGTTTAATTTAATGTGCTATGTTTTCATGAATAAAGTAGTAGGTACAGTATGTACATGTATATATATAGCGGAAATTTAATTAGAGTTAATGGATGGAAATGGAATGTCACTTTAATATTTGTGTCGGGCATACATTACCTTAGCTGAAGCAATTAATGAAATAAGCGCTGTAGAAACGGGAATTATTGAATGAAATGTTGTGAATATGTAGTGTCGCTTTAATGAAATATGGCTTGGGTGGAAAGGAAATTTCACTATAATAGTTAACAATGATATAGAATTATAGATTGTCTTCATTGAAGACGGTCAATGTACTGACCAGTGTAGAAATGGAAAATTTTGCCTGAATGAATTCATGTTCGTGAATGTTAAGTCTCACTTTAATAAAATGTTGAGATGATGTAATCAACGATGAATTTGCAATTTCCTTTAATGAAGAAAACAATGATGAAATTGGTTTACATGTATATGCAGTTGAAAATGTGAGTTTACTGAAATGTAATGATAATGAATGTGAAGTTTCGCTTTTGTTAAAGACCCAGTAAGCTTGGCGGTGGTATTGCTGTTAAAATAATCACATTTAAAACCGTCATAAACAGAAATAATATTATATTACAGACAAACGTTGTACTTATACCAATCATAAATACATGTATCACGTAAATTGCAGCATGTTGTTATGTTAGTTCCCTGTGTTACATTGTATGTAAACAAACGCCATGTTATGTAAACAAACATTACTTGTATTTAAAGAGGGTGTGATAAGCAAAACACTCAACACTGAGTAGACCCCCACTATTGAACTTTTGTTAGAAATGCCACCAAGTTATTTACAACATACCGGTATCACGCTGGTCATCCGTGTAACGAGGACCCGGATAAATAACGGCGGACGTTACTCCCGCATGTTTGCATTGTGACTGGTTGCTCAGGAAAATGGCGACTAAATGTCTTTAAAATATAACAACCTCTATGTTAGTGTGTGTTGTGTTCAGAATCTGGTACAACCACCGGCAAGCAACCAGTTTCAAGAAATCCGAATAGTTTGCTTAGCAATTTGTAACGAGGACCCGCAGATATTTTTGCGGGAAAGTTACTGGACGCGCTTTTTTTCTCGAATATATTTACCTTCACACGACATGACATATGCATATATGGCCCGTTCTGGGCATGTTTGAAGAACAATAAATGTCCAATTTTTGTGATATGGACATTATATAATCAGATCATATCTTTTACACTTTACACAACATAATGAGAACTAGACAATAACACAGGGACGTGGTCAGAGCGTCTCCGTTGGTGGCTACCCACCTCGTTTTTCCTACTTTATCCCATTGAGCCGGACAAAATTCCACCTTCTTGGGTTGGAATGTTTCAACTGGTACCTCAAAATTTCCAATTGTTGGCTATTTCGCTCTAACACTCTTCCCATCTGGAAAATATCAGACTGATTTCTATTTCAGTACAAACGTGTGACCAAAATCAGGGGGAGATGTTCCCAAATAAAACACAGTTGTCCTGGTGGGTGGGTCCTTTTCTGACCTTCGATCGTATTTTTACCACGTTTAAATGCACATTATGACAACTAAAAATTAATCTGAATGGTCAGGTTTAAACTTCATGGACCTATACGTATTAATGGTTAATGAGACAGATTGCAGCTGAGGCTGAGCTACCATTGGTCATGTATGCATGTAGATGGGACCATTCACAGCATGAGAGAAAAGCCTGCTGTGCATACAAATATGCGGCACATATATATATATATATATAATAATGTGGGTAGCCTATATGGGTATAGATACTGAACCTTATTTGACAAGTTTAACTAACGAGTGTTTTGTGATTTTTATTTAGATGTCTAGGGCTGTCCCTTACGCTGACATGACCGACATTTCATCCGCAAGTTTATTTAAACTATTTTACTGTGCACCATTATTTTGTCTGCCTTATTCTACTTTTACAATTTTCATCAAACTTTGGGGAGTTGGTCCCCAATTTTCATTGGAAACAAACTTGCGTTGGACGGGTGGGTGCCCAGATCTGGCAGGAAAAATATTGCTTTCCATGGTTTGTGGGTCCCCAGTCAAAATAGGAAAATGAGTAACTTGTGGTCTGACAACTAGTTTCCTCAATATTACACTGGTAGAAATTCAAACTATGCATGAGTGCACTATCAACCTATTTTTTATTTGAAACTTAAAACTCATTATGAATGAAGCATAAAGTATTGAACCATTAGCACCGTTAGGGGTGACACCCCACCCATGTCGTCACTTTCCTGATTTAGATAATAGTATATGTTTTTGCAATTAAAGAATGTGGAGTGTATTCTCGTTATGTTCTAATTCATACATGTTGACGTCTCATTTCTATTATAATATTGACCTAGTTTATTCCTTTATGGATCTATCGAATGAGAGCTTAATGATAGCAAATATTCATATACGCCCTTAGTTGTACAAAAAGAAACAGAGTAATGGCAAGATCGAGGACACACCCAAGTCTCCTGACAGCGTTTCGTCTGTTTAAAATTTGCTGCGAAACAGATGGTTAAAAATGCGAAAAATATTTTGTCGGAATATTCGCGTCCGCGGGTAATCAATGTGATTTCTGAAGCGCGTCCAGCGTTACATAATAACGTGTCCTCGCTACTCGTTGATAATGTTAAATATTTGAATTGCTGGTAAGTGTTTGCTTGGTGGTGGTTGTGTTGGTGATATTTCAATGAACGGGATCCAGGTGGTACCTCAACGTCACGATTTGTTCAGATTTGCCCGTGATAACAATATTTATTTGGTCAATTTGCATGCAATTTCAGGATTTTGCCACATCTTTCCTCTAAATACGTTAAATGTGGACACGCTGCCATAAATTTAGCACCCACCGATTAAGACTAATATTGCCCCAAAACACCACGCACACTAAAATATAGGTCAATTAATTTTAAAGGCATTTACTCACCGTTCTTCTAAACTAACCCGAGACAATTAAGTCACACGGAAGTCGCGTCCACCGTTACTTATCCGGATCATCGTTACACTGATGATCAGCGTGGGTATAGCTAAATCTCAGATTTCGTGTTGAATGGGTCACCATGAATCACTTTTTACCTAATCAATCGCCACGGTGTTGAGTGTTTTGCTTATCGATCACTATTTGTGTGCTGTATATAAACAAACGCTTCGTTGACAGTATGACCACATTGTAAATGGATAAGGACTGCAATGAAGGGATCTTTTATTTTGAGAATATGTATACATGTATGTACCATGTATAGATTACACTTTACAGGCACTATACTCTGATCTGATTTGTTAATATTAAGTAAGAGGGATAACATTGGAACCAACAGAAAATTATAACCAGGAATTTGAACTGAATTTTACTAACTGGAAGTAGAATGTCATTGATGTTTTTGCAATTTGAAAACAGAAACAAATCTGTTTCAAGTCTAAATGAAATAACAACTAAATTAATGATAAAATAATATATGTGAAAACTTTGATCAGAGAACAAATTCAACAATGCATCCAGTCCAGAGTACAAGAACCATGTCACAAATACACATAAACTTAACATTGAACTAATACATGTACATTGCTCTCCATGTAGGTACACATGCAATAATCCATAAAATCCAACACCAAAACATTCTAATTACATTCATTGTTGCGAATTTCTCGAAACACAGATAGATCAATCTTTGATTTTTCAATTTCATGAGATATCAGCTGGCGATCTTGAACATGTAGTGGTACACACTATAAAGTGTTTGTCCAGGCCGATGCCGGCTCTAAATACAAGGTGTAATGTGCGTTTTCTTCGTTGTTTATCAATGGATGTGAACGAGTAGCAGGTTTGTTTACAATCGAGATGGCCAATCCCACACTGTGCCATGGTAATATTTCACAGAATGCCATGTTATCAGATGAGAAAGGCTGTGTTTAATCCTCGATTAATCTATTATTTGATTGAATCTGTGAGTGAGAATCGTTGTGATCGGCAATCGTTGTTCTTGTTGTATGCCAATTCCTCTGTTGTCTCCGGGGCAGCCTGCTCTCACGACACACTATTATCAGGTTGAAGAATAAGTAATTTAGTTGGCACCGCGCACACATTTGACACATTAATACTAATGTGAAGTGTCACTGTCAGGAAACCGAACGTCCTTTGTAGAATTTGAAACACAGTCGATGTCGAATTACGAACAAATTTACGGAAATAGTCTTTCCATATCTCCATATGTATAGTTATCTCCCTTGGCAAACCGACCGGAGTCACGTGTTAATTTCGCAAAATAACGTACACGCTACCTGAATTTTGTCTCATGGTATAGAAAATATAGGAAAAATTATACTACATCATTCACCTGCGCCTCAGGTATAATCACCCACTGGGTTGCTAATAGTGTTATACTCGTGCAATCGTTTTTTGTTGTTGTTGCAGATGTTAGATGTAAAGGAGGACGCGTTGAATCAAATGAGAAATGTCGGGGTAAGTGTCAAGATATTCTTACAAATTAAAGGGGTACTGTACCCAAGATGTTGTTGTTGGTTTCTATAATCCCCGAGTCGGAGAATAAGGTAACAACTTTTCCATTTTTTGAAAGTCTGTTGAGTACGAAGTATTGTTACGGATGGCAAATTTACCGGAATGCAAAAATACAAATTGTCGTTGTCGAGTAATTTTTGTACAGTTTTCAACCAAATGAATCAAATAAACATTATATTATATGCTTAGCAGTCCCATATACTCATTTAAGTTAGTGTATGGTCACTAGTCAATGAGTGGCTTGGGTTTTCTCCCCGTATAAGCATAATGTTTCAAACTATCGTGTGTGCAATTGTTTTATTAATCCAGTATCCCTCAATTATAATTTGATTACGTTTTGTACACGGAAATTCCAATTTTAAGAGACGCCATTTTATGGCTGGAGCCATAAAATCAATTTATATTAAATTATTAACTTTTAAATTATTAAATTTTAAGATAGCCTATTAACCTGAGCGTTTACAGAATACATCTTCGACTCAAATTACTTATATTTCTATATAGTATCGATAATAGATCGTTGTTATCACCGGGAATTTATTGAAAATGGCGCACAGTACCCCTTTAACCTTGTTATGATAAAATGATTTTTTTTCACATCAGCATCCATGCAATGCAGCAGGCAGGACCAACCAGCATCATATCAACATTATTATCAAGACAGATTGTGCAAGGTACGGCCGGACGGAGCCGGGGGTCGGGGCATAAACATGGCGACCGTCGTGATCGAAATAACTACCGCTCCATCTCATTATTAATTTCTGTTAGTAAATTATTGGACAAAGTTGTTTTCAGTGAAGTCTTGTTGTCCCAGGCCATACAAAACTTTTATTGAAATATTTAACACAATGCATCATGCTGATGGTGCTGTAGACGTGTGCTGTTTTCGGCGACACATCGAAAGCTTTACCAACGTATATCACAACACGATCTCTTACTAAAACTGAAACAATATTGAATTATAGACAATTTGCTTAAATGGTGTATTAACTAATTCGAAAGGCGACAGCAAATATTTTTTTCAAAATATTCGCCAATAACGGCAGGTTATGTAGTCAGCCCTCTGTTCTTCTTTATCTGTACATAATCCGAAAAGAACATTGAATCACGCGTTAGACTATTATGTGGATGACAAATACCTCATACAAAGAGACCGCACAAAGAACATAGGGCCCGGGTAAAGTCCAGAGTCCACATAAAGTCTCGAGAGACCGTGTAAAGTCCAAAGTCCGCGTAAAGTCCTGACAGACTGCGTAAAGTCCAGAGTCTGCGTAAAGTCCTGAGAGACTGCGTAAAGTCAAGAGTCCGCGTACAGTCTCGAGAGACCGTATAAAGTCCAGAGACCGCATAAAGTCCAGAGTCCGCGTAAAGTCCTGAGAGACTGCATAAAGTTCAGAGACCGCGTAAAGTCCCGAGAGACTGCATAAAGTCCAGAGGCCGTGTAAAGTCCCGAGAGACTGTATAAAGTCCAGAGTCCGCGTAAAGTCCAGAGTCCACGTAAAGTCTCGAGATACCGTGTAAAGTCCTGAGAGACCACGTAAAGTCCAGACTCCAGAGTCCGCGTAAAGTCTCGAGAGACTGCGTAAAGTCCAGAGTCCGCGTAAAGTGATGAGAGACTGCATAAAGTCCAGAGTCCGCGTAAAGTCCTCAGAGACTGCATAAAGTCCAGAGTCCGCGTAAAGTCCCGAGAGAACACGTAAAGTCCCGAGTCCGTGTAAAGTCCTGAGAGACTGCATAAAGTCTAGAGTCCGTGTAAAGTCCCGAGAGACTGCATAAAGTCCGGAGTCCGCGAAAAGTCCCAAGTAGACCGTATAAAGTCCAGAGTACGCGTAAAGTCCGGAGTCCACATAAAGTCCTGAGAGACTGCATAAAGTCCAGACTCCAGAGTCCGCGTAAAGTCCCGTCAGACTGCGTATAAAGTCCAGAGTCCGCGTACAGTCTCGAGAGACCGTGTAAAGTCCAGAGTCCGCGTAAAGTCACAGAGACTGCGTAAAGTCCAGACTCCAGAGTCCGCGTAAAGTCCCGACATACTGCGTAAAGTCCAGAGTCCGCGTACAGACTCCAGAGTCCGCGTAAAGTCACAGAGACTGCATAAAGTCCAGACTCCAGAGTCCGCGTAAAGTCCCGACAGACTGCGTAAAGTCCAGAGTCCGCGTACAGACTCCAGAGACCGCGTACAGTCTCGAGAGACCGTGTAAAGTCCGAGTCCGCGTAAAGTCCCAGAGACTGCGTAAAGTCCAGAGTCAGCGTAAAGTCCCGAGAGACCACGTAAAGCCCACATATACCGCATGAAGCCCCAAGGATATGAGTATCTTTTGAACCACAGAATTCTTGAAATTCGATATTTATCACATGAACGCCCAATCATGGAATATGCGAGTAGTGTCTGGACAGGAGCAATCGAACAGTTACTCAAACAACTGGATGATGTGAATATGAAGCAACGCGCACGCGGTTGTGCGATATCAGTACCACATACACGATTACTTGCTGAACTGGTCCGGGACAAACTATCGGAGAGACGACGCAAAAAAGAAGAACTTTCCGTGATATTGTCAATCAAAAAGTGACCAAATACTTGACTTACTTCGCCCACAATGCTCAGATATAAGCGACCACAATACTCGATTTGCTTCAAACTGGGTACATAATTTTGTTAAGTCCAATTTGAAAAACAACGGAGTCAACCCTAAAACTCCCTTTCAAAGTGATGTAAACACAATTAAATCTGAAACAGCCAAACCACCAAGTATTATCGGAAAGAAGACTGAACATATATAGACATCAGTGCGAATGTAGCAGCTTGTTACATGTATATGCAGATACTGTTCTAAATTACATTGCAAATTCAAAATACCGCACATTTCATTGAATGCCACCTACACTCAATTCGACCGACTATTAAAGGGGTACTGTACGCCATTTTCATTAAATTTCCGGTGACAACAACGATCTAATATCGATAATATATAGAAACATAAGTAATTTGAGTCGAAGATGTATTCTGTAAACGCTCAGGTTAATAGGCTATCTTAAAATTTAATAATTTAAAAGTTAATAATTTGATATAAATTGAATTTATGACTGGAGCCATAAAATGGCGTCAATTAAATTACGAATTACCGTAATCAAAAACAGTAATTGAGGGATAATGGATTGTTAAACCGATCGCACACACGATCGCTTAAAATATTATGATGATACGGGGAGAACACTCAAGCCACTCACTGACTAGCGACGATACAATAACTTAAATGATTATATGGGACTAGTATGCATATAATATAACTTTTAGTTGATTCATTTGGTTGAAAACTTTACAAAAATTACTCGACAACGACAATTTGTATTTTTGCATTCCGGTAAATTTGTCATCCGTAACATGACTTCGTACTCAACAGACTTTCAAATAATGGAAAAATTGTTACCTTATTCTCCGACTCGGAGACTATAGAAACCAACAACAACATTTGGCGTACAGTACCCCTTTCAATAGATTAGTTCCTTATAATATTTACTCAATATTAAAATAAAAAAACACCCTGCTCTACCTGGTAGTGCAGTAATTTGTCCGCGAGACGAAACAAATGACTTTTTACTAACGCTTTTATAAACATGTGTACTTTAATCTTAAGCTGTCAATTCACGAAATTCTCTTACGCCAGAAGGACCAACATCAATTTAAGCTAGAACGGCATAAACGTCCGCTACACACAATCTTACACATATAAACGTCCGCCACACACAATCTTACACATATAAACGCCCACCACACACAATCTTACATATATAAACGTCGGCCACTCACAATCTTACACATATACACGTCCGCCACACACAAGCTTATACACACAAACGTCCGCCACACACAAGCTTACACATATAAACGTCCGCCACACACAATCTTACACATATAAACGTCCGCCACACACAATCTTACACATATACACGTCCGCCACACACAATCTTACACACACAAACGTCCGCCACACACAATCTTACACATATAAACGTCCGCCACACACAATCTTACACATATAAACGTACGCCACACACAATCTTACAAATATAAACGTCCGTCACACACAATCTTGCACATATAAACTTGAATTTACTATATAATAATGTACAAACTCCAAATGGGACTTCGAAAATAAATAAAAATGTAGCTATAAACTAGACGATTATTTACCACAAAAAACTCATTAGCTTGTTTTGTACTACATAATTCGTTGATTTGCTACTACATAACTCGTGATATCAAACTACTGCATAACTCGTTGAATTTACTACAAAAGTCGTGAGCTACTACAAAACTCGGCGATTGTTGCTACAAAACTCGTCAGCGATACCACATAACTCATTGGTTACTACAAAAATCGGCGTAACAAATGTTGTTAAACAATAGACCTTTCCACAGATCTGAATCAAATAATTATTAGCCGACATTTGCAGCCAATCAGCGACTGAGTCGGTCTTTGGTTACAGTGCATGCAAATGATGTTGCCATCAATCTAAAAACAAAATACAATAATTAAATACTTTTTTTTTTATTTAAAATTTGATATTTAAATTTAAAATTTAAATGTTAAATTGAGCAATGAGTTCATAATAAAAACATTTAAACAAAATTATTTGTTTAATAATTTGTTTTTAATTTAAATGTTAAATTGAGCGAGGAGTTCAATATAAAAACATTCAAAAATTATATTTAAAAAGAAATTAAATAAATTATATATATTTGTTTTAATTTAAGATGTTTAAAATATCAATATGTGAGCAATGCGCACACCGAGGTGACTGTTTCAGCTAGTTGTAACATAATCTTAATGGCAAGCGCTGATAAACCAATTAAACTATTTCTGCAGATACCTTGTTTCCTATCAACTGTAAGCTCCCCACTAGTGAATATGTGTGGAAGCTCTGTTGGTTGTCACTTAATTAGGGTTAGGTAATACTTACCTACTAGTCTCGGCCGAGGTATTCGTGAGTTGGAAGAACCAGAATGCGTGTTGTTGATACTGATGCCGTATATACATGTAGGTGGAGGTGTTATGCGCGCGAAGTTCAGCTCATGAATACCAATAAGAACAGTAGGTAAATTATCTTACCCGTCGTATCAATCAACAAATATGTTACTGCTTCTCAAAACTTGTTACCTGCCGAGTTTCTTTGAAAAGCCGACGAAAAATCCTAACGGATGTACGTCTCTAGATCTCTCTATTAAAATTAGTTTCTGTATTGATGGGATTCCCTCTATTTCATTAGAGAATGGCGCAGACTACACGCGATTTCATTGGATTATGGCATAACAGATAACTTCACAGATCAGAGGTCAATGACGTGTTGACAATTTTCCCACACGCATTGTCAAACTCAGCTATTGTTGGAAAATTGAATACATCCGATATATCCATAATGCATTACACTCATCGCAATATAGGAGACATCATCTCCGAGTTTTTATCAATCAAATGTAGTCATAACTTATTGTTCTTTCGCATCTTGTATTTATAACTAGTTCTTATTACTACAATTCTCACAAACATTTACTACGCCAGGAATGCACTTCATATTTGGAAATGGTTTATTACGTCGTGTTGGGAATGCCACGTCGTCGCAGAAATGAAATATATATAGAATACACCCATAGTAGCCGAGAATACCAAATTTTCACTACGAGTGGAATTGTGGTTTTAACCACGAGCCTTTTTGGCGAGTGGTTAAAACCACAATACCACGAGTGGTGAAAATTTTGTACTCTCGGGTACTATGCGTGTATTTTATTTATGCCATAATTATTGTTGTTGTAATTTTGTTCGCGAATTCAACTACCCCGCTGTTTACTTTGAATGTGTATCCTCACCCAGAGACAAAACACATGTCGCTATAAGGAATGTTCGTCATGCGTAGTGATGATTACATTAACGTCATGACGTCATCCTATTTCTGAGCGATCAGTCACTTGGAATTATTATTCATATGTTCCTAGTTAATATAGCACTAGCAAGCTACATTTGATTGAAATTCATGCAATTTTCCTCATATCTAATTGATATCATGACAACTTCCAATTTTAAATGAATGTGACATAGGAACTATTTTGCTACCTACGATGTAGTTATACTATGGGTGTACACGTTTAGCACATGGAATTACGTTTGAAAATGTACACCCACAGTAGAAAGTTATACCCACAGTAGGAAGCTGTATACCCACAGTATGGTGTAAAGATGAAATTTACTAAAAAGGTGTTATACACACACTAGAACAGGCAATTATGGTATAAAATGGACACATCTAGAGACGTACATCCGGTAAGATTTTCGTCGGTTTTTCAAAGAGACTGAGTACTGACCACTCTCGTCAGTGTCAATTACATTTATAGCAAAACTATCAACCTGCAGCATGACAATAAACTAATAAATATAAAAGTAAACCAATTTTTCAAATGATGTCAAATAGGACGCAAAGGTTTAATAAAATCTGAATATGTAAATATACTCAAAACGTGTTTATTCGCTCATTGTTTCCTATATCTATTTCAGAAGGATTCCAGATAAATAACGGTAGCATTAGAAGAGATCGAGAAGGTTAATATATTTTATGTGTTATTTCCTATATGTGTTATTTCTTATTAACTATGTTCTGGTATAAATGAGAATAACTGATGAATGATTGTCCAATATACAATCATATTATCATAGTCAGTTGTACTCATTTGATCAAACCTGGAATCAATTGTGTTATACTAGTCAATCGGGAATTAATTTGTTATCAGTAACCAATTCAACGTCGAGGTCGATGATGATGACATGATGACTATGATGATGTTGGTGACTATGATTATGATGATGACGTCGACAATTATTATGATTACGACGACAATGATGATCATATACAGATGCTGACGATGATGATGATGACTAAGACGAAAACGACGATTATGATGGCGATGACGACGATGATTATGCTAATGACGATGATGATGATGATGATGATGATAATGAAGATGACGACGACGATGATTATGCTAATGACGACGATGATGATGATAATGAAGATGACGACGACGACGATGATGATAATAATAATCATGATTATGACGAAGAATTTAATGGTCATTGCGATGACGACGACGACGTACAATGGTGATGAAGGCGATGACGATAATGATAGTAACTACAATCAACGATTTGTAAAATATAACTTGTACTCGATTGATTGGCGTTGGTATTAGTTTAAACAGTATTTATTTTTCCCTCTATGGACATTCAGATAAATAATTACAATAGATACAAATTTAGAAGAAAAATGGGATTAGGCAACAAGCCATAGGCTTATTTGAAGCCGTTGGTATTAAAGGAATCGGCTCAGGCGTTTGTGAACTATGGTCGTTTGAAGTGAGGAGGTATTCGATACAGTGAACTCCCTTGTAACGTAGCATACCGATAGCGACACGTTTCATAAAATGGCCTGCTCGTTTACGTTTTAGATTTATTGTGCTCCACTCAACAACATAACACTGTCTATCGTCGCCGCACTGTTCGTGAACCACGGAGATTTCATACCGGATCTGGGCCTTCAGTTGACATTCCGGTCGAAAGCGGTACAAATATCAGTGTGTCACGAAAGCAAGAATGACAACTGTTTCGTTATTCGATAACTAAGTACGCATTCATTGAGATTTACGTATATACGCACTTCGATGTAACTTCGTATCGTGATAGGAATTATGTTCGATATAAGTCAGTCAAGACGTTATCATATTGCTACGCCGTTTATTGTCATTTTTGGTGGCTATATCGTGTTATCGATCCTTGCAATGTAAAGCAATATGTTACACGGCTACAGCCGCTCGTGAAAATTCGCTATTTCTTTCCAGACACTCATGAGATATTTCGGTATTCAAACAAAAACTATGTATTCTCTAAATACTGAATAATAAATCTTATATAACAACGAGTACGCAAAAATTAAAAGTTGTAAGATATATTTCTTTCCAGACACGAATGAGATGTTTCAGGTATTCAACCAAAACACTGTAGGTATTCTTTTGATTATATGCGGATTATCTAGACTCAAAGTTGATAAGTTTAAGACTTAATTAATTAAATCATTAACTGTTCTTAATTAAAGCGGACACGTGTCAGTGTTTACAAACATGAAAGAGCCTAAAATTTAAATTAAAACGATGTGACTCAAACATATAATTATCGATTGATCACGCGATCTCATAAATTCGTCGCTTTTGATTGGCTCTTGGCCAGTGTGCACGCAATGATCACTCGATCGACCTTGGCAGCTGCTGTTAGTTTCAAGCCCTACAGTGTAATAACGCTATATAGAGTAAAATAGCTACATCGTATTTCACTGTATTTCACTATCTAAGAGATAAATACAACGATCTACGTTTCGGTAATTTCCCGTTATTTTATAGGCAAGCATATAATAAAGTATTAATATTTGTGATCTGAAATCTATCTGTGCTTAGGGGTGGAGATATCATTGCACTATACATGTAACATCGGGCGGGCGACAACGTTCCAATATAATTATACTGGTGTTAATGCGCTAGAGAATCCATTACATATTTCTGTCGTCGACACTGAATCTATCAATTAGTTGGAAGAGCTTACCACAGTGGATAAACCGTACAAACAGAATCGGAAGTCGCTTTCGCCAAGACGAAACATTCTATTTTTAGAACATAAATACTATGGAAAGATCAAAACAACACCATCAAAAAAACAATTCAGACCGGATAGACGGTTTCCCAACAGCCATAAACGTAGATACATATTTGCCGATCGCAAGCGGCCTCCATTTGAGCGAAGGCCTCTTTTTGTAGATAAAAACGCCCATTGGTCACTTCATAAAATAGTTTCTCGCAAACATTCCTTCTTCAAATGTTATTTTAACACATATACATGTACAGCATCAAACTCCAGGCAGAGTTATCTCCCATCGCTCCGCTGATATATCACTGCTATAATGGAATTTGGTAAGGATTTCTTGTGTTCTTAGTTCTTATGTTTTAGGATTAAAATTGTCTCTGTCTGGCTCAGTCTATATTCTTCTTATCATTACCGAAATAATTGCCATTATTGCAAACTGTTGGTGGTAAAAATAAGATAATAGGTGACTAAATATAGTTCCGACGATATGTAAAAATAGATGTATCGGTCCGCAAAGTACCATCCTTGTGGAGTAGCATACAGCATCTGTCGGAAATCCCACTACATTACAACGGAAAGGCTCTTATGTGTGCAACATGCTTCAGAATACTATTAGTATTTGTGATGTGAAATCACTGTCACTACACTGTCTGCTTATGTGTGGATATATTATTGTGCCAGTACAATTATACTGTTATCACTGCCCGGGATAATCCATTTAATAAAGAAAGGTTAATTATACATTCTGTCGTCGACACTCAATCTATTGATGACTAGATTCCTTTTTATCTTTATTTCAGTCATGGACCGTAAGGGTAAGTTATGTATATACAAGTTAATGAAGGTCTCCACACATGTTAAATAGTGGGAGGAGTTTACAGTTGCTAGGATACACGGCATCAGCAGAAAACTTGGAATTAGTTATACAGTCCCAATTATATGACCAGAGAACAAACGGTATTTTCTTTTAATTGTGATAAATATGTGTTATATACACAATGTGTTTGTGTCGATTCATGTATCGTGACGAGGCTAGTTTTCGTGGCCATATAGCGAAAACTATCCTAGTCGCGATACATGACTCGTTACAAACACATTTATCTACCATTGGTGTAACATAATCCACAGCACAAATTATATTTTAGGAGTTTCTTAAATGACAAAATTGTTGGATTTGTATGGAAGCGTATTGGTGCCATTTTGAAGAGAAAAAAATTGGCCCAGTAAGTGCTAATTAGCACATACGTATCAGCTAATTAGCTGATAATAACAGCTAATTAGCACATAGTAAGTGCTAATTAGCACATACATATCAGCTAATTAGCTGATAATATCTACATATCAGCTAATTAGCTGATAATATCAGCTAATTAGCACATACGTATCAGCTAATTAGTTGATAATAACAGCTAATTAGCACATAATAAGTGCTAATTAGCACATACATATCAGCTAATTAGCTGATAATAACAGCTAATTAGCACATACGTATCAGCTAATTAGCTGATAATAATTTTCGAGAACGGTAAGGATTTCGACCGATTTGACGACATGGGTGGGTGGCCGGCCCCAAATACCACCTAGAAACACCCCGACCCCCCACCCATCACCCCCGGGGGTGTCACCCCGAGGGGGTGAAAATGGGATATGGACCATTTTCGAGAACGGTAAGGATTTCGACCGATTTGACGGCATGGGTGAGTGGCCGGCCCCAAATACCACATAGAAACACCCCGACCCCCCACCCATCACCCCCGGGGGGTGCCACCCCGAGGGGGTGAAAATGGGTATGGGTCGGGGTGTTTCTAGGTGGTATTTGGGGCCGGCCACCCACCCATGCCGTCAAATCTGTCGAAATCCTTACCGTTCTCGAAAATTATTATCAGCTAATTAGCTGATACGTATGTGCTAATTAGCTGGTATTATCAGCTAATTAGCTGATAATAACAGCTAATTAGCTGATATGTATGTGCTAATTAGCACTTATTATGTGCTAATTCGCTGTTATTATCAACTAATTAGCTGATACGTATGTGCTAATTAGCTGATACGTATGTGCTAATTAGCTGATATTATCAGCT
Organism: Siphonodentalium dalli; assembly: GCA_032622095.1. Taxonomy (NCBI): domain Eukaryota; kingdom Metazoa; phylum Mollusca; class Scaphopoda; order Gadilida; family Siphonodentaliidae; genus Siphonodentalium; species Siphonodentalium dalli. Next base: position 28,447,878 of record CP136062.1, read on the forward strand.
AATTAGCTGTTATTATCAGCTAATTAGCTGATTATCAGCTAATTAGCTGATATGTATGTGCTAATTAGCACTTACTATGTGCTAATGAGCTGTTATTATCAGCTAATTAGCTGATACGTATGTGCTAATTAGCACTTACTAAGCCATTTTTTTTTTTTTTCAAAATGGCACCAATACGCTTCCATAGATTTGTGTCCGACGATTAGCTATCTTGAGTAAATTCTCTCAACCTGCAAAGGTATATGTGTCACGCGATTAGCTCGCTTTGCTAAATTATCCCAACCTGCATGTTCACGCGTATATGCCTAACGGAAATTGAATTCAATGAACAAAATCTCTTACACCTGCATATTTTATATAATTTTTACGTCAGTTCATTCATGATTTGAACCAGTCAACGACGTCACGAGCGCCTTGTGTCGCAACTGCAGTAACGATACAGATGTTTTTTATCGCCAATTCGTTATCGCCAATTGTATCAGGGAATTTCATAGGAAATGGTAGATAAATATGACAAGTGTCACGCAAAATGAAAATAAGTGTTATAATCATGGATGAATTCACAACATTATTGTAGAAATTAAAATTTCAATACGATATGATTTGTCAACAAAGGACTTGTTTGAAAATAGGCAAATTAACACTGAAAGTATGCGTGGATATCAAAATGAGGATGAACAAAAGTTATGAATGCAGCAAGCGACAGGGTGAGTCACTGATTGGTTGAATATACATGTATTATTTGATTGACAGCTGTGGAAAGCTCCATTGGAATGCTGATTATATACATGAGTATTATACGAGCACTATAACAACCCCAGGTTAACTCGTCCTGCTAGTCTGCCATGGTATTGGTGGGTCCTGATAATTGCTACCATGCTAGTGGGTCCTGCTTATTTGATATGATGCTGGCTGGTCCTCATAATTGCTACGATGCTTGTGGGTCATGCTAATTTGTGATGATGCTGGTGGGTCCTGATAATAGCTACAATGAATATATGTATCTCTTAAAAAGAACGATAAATATACTTTTAATGCTTTCTTCTAAGTAACTGTTTTTGCTAGTTCACTGTATGAATTCCATTATTCCCATTCTCGTATAAATATGGCAGTAGAGAAGATATAATTGTTCAAGTAACTGAATTCGGTCACAATTTGTCGAGGTTGTGAAATTTGAACGCCAAAAACTCCTTAGAACGAATTATGATATGACTTTTTGCAAATTTGGTGGATCTCAGCGACTAAAACATTTCTATCAATGTTAGTGCCCCTCGTCGCTCCATCTAACACGAACGGCATCACATGTGGCGCCTTTAACCCACGTGATTTGATTCCTCGTATCATTGGAGAAGAACGTGTATGAATGTGGTGGAAATTAGTGCTAAACATATGTTTATCAGTTTGGGTGGCCCTTCCCTCCCCATTCACGACTCAAACGGCACACTTTTGACATATCTAAACCACATCCATTTGTCTCCCGATATCATGGAGATGATTATTTATAAGTTTGGTACCAATCGGCAATTAAACTAATTTTTTTCAAATATAATGTCCCTCAAATTCTCTCACCAAAACGGCACCAATTTGGCGTCTTCAGATTAAATTTCTCGTATCACGGAGAAGAACATGTATCAATTTGTTGGACACCGGCTAAAAAAGTATATATTTTTTACCAATGTAAGTACCTCTCCCCCTTAAATTCACTCTTGACTCGAATTGCGCCATATCGTGGCGATGATTATTTTAAAATTTGGTTGAAATCGGCGACAACAATATTTCATCATTTTCACTGCCCCTCCCTGACACCAACAGCGTCACTTTAGAAAATTTTAACCCGACTATTATCTTCCTCGTAAAACTGTATCCGTGTTAGACCACTTTGCTGCCAGCTAGATGGCCCCGTGAAGTTATATAGAACACATACAGACAGACGGATATTTGCAAATATAGGCAACACATGTGACGTCTTTAACCCATACGAATTTATTCGTATCTTTGGAGAAGAAAGTTTATGAATTTAGAGTAAATTGGCGCTAAACATATTTTTATCAGTTTTGTGACCCTCCTTATCCCCGATTCAAGCGGCGTCACATTTGTCATCTTTAAACCACACAATTAAACTCGGCGACCGGGCGACTAAACAATAAATTATTCTTATAACATTTAGTGTACCCCATCTCTCACCAATTTGACGTATTTAAACCACACGATTAGATTCCTTTTGGAGTACCTCTCTACCTCCATGAATCCCAAAGTTTTGACATCTTTAAACCACACCATTAGATTATATCATGGTGATGCTTATGTATAAGTTGGGTATTATCTAATATATTGCCCCCCCCCCCCACAATCTCTAACCAAAACGGCACCACTTACCACTTTGGCATCTTTAAATCACAACATTATATTCCTTGTATCATGGAGAAGAATGTGTATCAATTTGGTGGAAAACGACGCTAAAAATATTATCATCACCTTTTGTGCCCCTCCCACTTCAGTGCACCCCTGACTCGAATGACGCCACTTTTGACAACTTTAAGCCACACCATTAGAGTTCTAAACTTCTAATATCATGCAGATGATTATGTATAAGATTAGTGATAATCGGCGGTTAAACAAATTCATATCAAATTTAGTACACCAACACCATCTCTCGTCCAAACGGCACCAACTTGGCGTTTGTAAATCAGACGATTAGATTCCTTGTATTGTGGAGAAGAATGTGTATCAATTTGGTGGAATACAGTGCTAAAAATATTGTTATCAATTTGGGTAGCCACTCTCCCATTCCGTCTACCCTTGACTCGAACACTTTTAACATCTTTAAGCCACACCGTTAGATTCCTCATATCATGGAGATGATTATGTATAGGTCTGGTGGAAATCGGCGACTAAACAAATTCTTATCAAATTTAGCGCCCCCCCCCCCACCCGCTTACCCAAACGGCACCACTTTGGTGTCTTTAACCCTTTCACGACGGAAGCTGCTCTGGTGCAGCATTAAATGTGCAGCATTAAAGATTCTGTACCAGTGCATTCTCGTATACTCATATATGCGAGTCTCTCCCATATGGAGACTCGCATATATAAGAGAATGATCTGAATTACACTGTCAAGTTAAATATTGTTAGGCAATGCATTCTCTTATATATGCGAGGCGTCCTTTGGGCGACTAGCATATATAAGAGAATGCATTGGCACAGGATTTTTTGAGAAAAAAAAACAATTCAGGAAGTTCCAGTAATGGAACGGTTAACTCACACCATTATATTCCTCGTATCATGGAGAAGAATGTGTATCAACCTGGTGGAAATCGGCGCTAAAATATTGTTATCAATTTGGGTGCCCCTCCCACCTCCAGTGCAACCCTGACTCGAATGACGCCACTTTTCACATCTTTAAACCATGCTATTAAATTCCGCATATCTTGGAGATGATTACGTATAAGTTTGGTGGAAATCGGCGACAAAAAATGTTGCTGCCCCTCCCCGTTCTGCATCTGACAACACACAGCGTCACTATAAAATATACTAACCCACACCATCAACTTCGTCGTAAAACGTTTCCCCTGTTAGACCCCTCTGGTGTATATATGTGTGTGTGTGTGTGTGTATTTATAACAGTACTTTTTCTTAACAGTATCAGTTTTCTCTACCAACATCATATCAGTTCAGCGCAAATTAACAGCATCACTTAACCAGGGATGATATCAATTTGATCGCAAAACAGGGCGTCCACGAGGATAGCTACTTGTACCTATCACATGATAACCATATGAGTACCTGGTGTCTTGATGACCATATGAGTACCTGGTGTCTTGATGACCATATGAGTACCTGGTGTCATGATAACCATATGAGTACCTGGTGTCTTGATAACCATATGAGTACCTGGTGTCTTGATGACCATATGAGTACCTGGTGTCTTGATGATCATCATAATGTAATATATTTACATACTAAGTGTGATCATCACTAAATCCAGCATTCCGATTGGTCGGCGCCCACGTGGCTAGTTGCAATTATTTCTCGGTGAATGCGCAACAGCTAATAACTGCAGCCTCTTAACAACATCGACACGTCATTGGGGTTGGAAAAACGAACGCGTAATGTTTTGGGCGCATTTGGACTCGCGCAGGATTGACTTCATAAATCATCGGGTTTCAATATAAAGAGAAATTGTTACTGTTAACTTTTGCCAAGGGTGCTATGGGTTTTTTGGGCTGGTTTTGTCACGATACACTTTTCGATTTAAATACATTTACAAAAGTGGCTTTTTCGCTAAATGTATATAAATATAAGGATTAAGTGTCATGTGGACTGCTTTTATGGAGATGTAACCGTGAGGTAAGTGGTCATAACTTGTTAATGACAGTTAATCCTTATTTATACCATAATTGGCTATGCTATTGTGTGTATAACACCTATTTTGTAAATTTCATCTTTACACCCTACTGTGGGTATAAAGATTCGTACTATTGGTATAAATTTTTACTGTTGTGTAAATATTTCAACGGCACTTCGTGGGTTAAGCTTTATACCCACAGTAGAACTACACCGCAGTTGACCTTTGGCGACCTCGCTGTCAATATTTAGCCCAATTTTTCGTCACGCCCGCTTCGCGAAGTAAATACACATTTTTTCGAATCCAAAACGCTCTTACATGCGATGAGTGGTCTAAATACATAGATATATAATACACAATTCCATATACTAGTGTTTACTTGTCGAAAAATGACAGTTTAAAGTTAGTTTAACGATGTTTTATCCAGTTGCACCGACTGAGTCAACATCGTTTATCTAGGTCGGTGACCTCTGTTGAGAATGTAAACAAAAACAAACGCACATGTTCGTCTGCGTCCGTGTTTTTAAAGCGAACGACTGCTTACAATTTTACAACAACAATTTGCTATTATATTTGTTAAAATGTTCGGAGGCTTTACTTGTGCAAGTGATTTAGACGACATCTTTAATGACCATGAACTAATGCAGAATTTTACCACAGAAATGAATGATAATTTCAATGATAGCTTGGATTTAGAAAGTACAGGTGAATTTGACAATCACAATGATCACAATGAAGAATCAGCAGACAGTGAACATGGCATGGGAATGGATGCAGACACCAGTCCTGTGATCAATGAGCCAGCTGAGGCAGATACACCTCCACATAACTATCCAAATAGTATGCCTAATGATGCACAGAGATTTGCTGAATTGAACAGTGACGGTGTAGAAAGTTTCATCACAGACCAGCAAAGCAAGCACACACTGAAAAAATCTATGACTGACATTCGACTATTAAAGGTATTTCTAGCTGCACAGTCGGAATCAAGAGAAATTCATGAGATACCGGTAATCGAGCTTGACCCCCTAATTGCAAGGTACATTCTGAGTGTTCGGCGGAAAGATGGAACTGATTTCGAGCCCAGTTCACTAAGAGGACAAATTTCTAGTTTTGATCGATATTTAAAGCGGCACAAGTATGGCACCTCAGTGATGAACAAGCAGGATGACTCTTTCGAAACATCACGTAGGGCATTAATCGCTAAACAAAAGCAGCTTAAAAGGTGTGGCAAAGGAAATAAGCCAAAGAAAGCGGAACCAATCTGTGACTATGAGATAGACCTATTGTACGAAAAGAAAATTCTTGGAGAAAAAACGCCAATTTCAATTCTGAATACACTTTGGTTCAATAACACTGTGCAGTTTGGTTTACGCGGAGTGCAGGAGCATTACAATTTGCAGTGGGGTGACGTGATGCTGAAAACAACAAATGATGGAAAACAGTTTCTCCAGTTGAATGAGAGACAGACGAAAACCAGGACAGGCGCGGATATTAGAAACGTGCGCGAAACTGCACCAAAAATGTACAGCACAGAAGAAACCGATGAACGTAACCCAGTCTACATATACATGTTGTATGCCAGTAAACGGCCATCTGGATGGAGTGGATCAGAGGATCCATTTTACATCGCGCCTCGTACAACACCAGTTGAACACCCTGCCGATATGTGGTTTAAGCGCCAAAAAGTTGGAGTGAATAAACTTTCAACATTGATGTCGGTCATGGCGAAACAAGGTGGTCTCGACGAAAACAAAAGATTGACAAATACGAGCGCTCGAAAACACCTTGTGCAAAAGCTTCGTGAAAATGATGTGGCGCCTATTGATATAGCCGCAATTACTGGGCATACAAATTTGGCCAGTATAAACAATTATTCAACATCAGGTGAAAAGGAAAGGGAAAGGTGTTCACTCCTATTGAGCAGCACAACGTCAACACTTACCTCCGAAAACAACTCTCAGTCTAATCCAGGGTCAAGTAATTCCAATCACTCCATGGACATAGTTCCAATCCAAGAAAGTTCAATAGTCACAACAAGAAGCGAAAATGTGCAACCCAACGAAACTGCATCTTGCAATGTGCTTTCCTGCACACAAAATTCGAAAACTGTCAACGTAAACATGCGCGACTTTGACATTCCGTCAACAGTTGGGAGAAGTTTATCTTCTTTGTTCAGCAACAACCACATACAGATTGACAATTTAAATATCCATTTGCCAGGAAGTGAATGAAAACAGTGCATTTTAATGTTCGAATTTCCCACGTTGGATTTTAACTGACTCCAACTTTGTTCCCAACAAAAAAATAGTTCATGTGTTAGATTCATTCAAAGATTTATTCAAAATTGGATATTGTTTTGATGTCATTAATATATTAAAATACAGCCATTTAAATCAAACATAGATTGTTACTGTTATCTTCAATGATTGAAATCTGAATGTGTATTCATATCAGCTGATTGATGCCCCAGAAAGTGGCGGATCACGGAATGACCTTGAAGTATGTATTGCTACGCGTGTCCCACATTCCTGGTAGCTTCGAATATTTGGGTCACTGGGTGCGCATGCATTTTAACAACAAAGTAGCAATACCAGTAAATACATTTACGAAGCGACTAAAGAATAATAATTATGGTATAAATAAAATACACCCATAGTAGCCGAGAATAACAAATTTTCACCACTCGTGGTATTGTGGTTTTAACCACTCGCCAAAGGCTCGTGGTTAAAACCACAATACCACTCGTGGTGAAAATTTGTTATTCTCGGCTACTATTGGTGTATTCTATATATAACAACCATGAACCATCAAGAAGAACACGACACCTCTTTTCGTTCCCCGAATTCATTCCGGGTGTTTTAGAGCCCTGTGTACATGTATGGCTTGACACTGGCTCTATCTTCATTTTAGGAGCGCCTTCTCGATGATACGTGCACTGTCGGCAATGACTACATTTGTGTAAGTACACACATATTTAATTATATATCAGGAACATTAGTTCACACAGCTGGCAAATTGTTCAGACAATGTTCATGAAATGCTTCATATATACATGTATAGAGGGCTACCGTGAAATGTTTCATATATACACGCATGGATATCATGCAATGCTTCATATGCTTCATATAGACACATAGATATATCATGAAATGCTTCATATATGCACGTAAAGCTATCATAAAATTCTTCATATATACATGACTTCGTTTATACACAAATAGGGCTAACTATTGTACACTTTGGAATTATACATTTTAATATAATTATGTCCTCGATTGTATTATTGCTTGTTGTAGCGATGAAATGCCACGATTATTGCCATATGCTAATTTCTAACAAATGTTAGCTGTATAATAACTTAAAGTATAACAAGGACACCAACGCGGGCGGTGTATGGTGGTTAGGCTGGTGGGACATTACATGGACCTCAATGCGAGTGGCGTATGGCTTATAGGCCGATGTGGACATTACATGGGCCTCAACGAGAGTGGCGGATGGCTGCTTGGCTGATGTGGATATTACATGGACCTCAATGCGAGTGGCGTATAGCTGCTAGGCTGGTGGGGACACTACTAGGACCTCAACGCGAGCGACGTATGACTGATAGGCTGGTGGAGACATTACATGGAACTCAACACGACTGGCGTATAGCTGCTAAGGTTATTGTGGACATTACATGGACCTCAACGCGAGTGGCGTATGGCTGATAGGCTGATGGGGACATTACATGGACCTCAACACGAGTGGCGTATAGCTGCTAGGCTTATTGGTGACATTACTTGGACCTCAACACGATTAGCGTATAGCTGCTAGGCTTATTGGTGACATTACATGGACCTCAACACGAGTGGGGTATAGCTGCTAGGCTTATTGGTGACATTACATGGACCTCAACACGAGTGGCGTATAGCTGCTAGGCTTATTGGTGACATTACATGGACATCAACACGAGTGGCGTATAGCTGCTAGGCTTACTGGTGACATTAAATGGACCTCAACACGAGTGGCGTATAGCGGCTAGGCTTATTGTGGACATTACACGGACCTCAACACGAGTGGCGTATATCTGCTGGGCTTATTGGTGACATTACATGGACCTCAACACGATTGGCATATAGCTGCTATGCTTTTTTGGGGAATATTATATGGACCTCAACGCGATTGGTGTATAGCTGCTAGGCTTATTTTGGGACATTACACGGACCTCAACACGAGTGGCGTATAGCTGCTGGGCTTATTGGTGACATTACATGGACCTCAACACGATTGGCATATAGCTGCTATGCTTTTTTGGGGGATATTATATGGATCTCCACGCGATTGGTGTATAGCTACTAGGCTTATTTTGGGACATTACATGGACCTTAACGCGAGTGGCGTATAGCTGCTATGCTTTTTTGGGGGATATTATATGGACCTCAACGCGATTGGTGTATAGCTGCTAGGCTTATTTTGGGACATTACACGGACCTTAACGCGAGTGGCGTATGACTGACAGGCTGATGGGGACATTACATGGATCCCAACGCGAGTGGCGTATGGCTGATATGCTGATGGGGAAATTACGTGGACCTCAACCCGAGTGGCGTATGGATGATAGGCTGTTGGGACATTACATGGACCTCAACACGAGCGGTGTATGGGTGATAGGCTGTTGGAACATTACGTGGACCTCAATGTGAGTGGCGTATGGCTGATATGCTGATGTGGACATTACATGGACCTCAACGCGAGTGGCGTATGACTGATAGGCTGATGGGGACACTACATGGACCTCAACGCGAGTGGCGTATGACTTATATGCTGATGGGGACATTACGTGGACCTCAACCCGAGTGGCGTATGGATGATAGGCTGTTGGAACATTACGTGGACCTCAATTCGAGTGGCGTATGACTGATAGGCTGATGGAGACATTACGTGGACCTCAACCCGAGTGGCGTATGGATGATAGGCTGTTGGGACATTACATGGACCTCAACGCGAGCGGCGTATGGATGATAGGCTGTTGGAACATTACATGGACATCAACGCGAGCGGCGTATGGCTGATAAACTGATGGGGACATTACGTGGACCTCAATCCGAGTGGCGTATGGCTGATAGGCTGCTGGGATATTACATGGACCTCAACTCGTGTGGCGTATGGCTGACAGGCTTATGGGGACATTACATGGAACCGAACGCGAGTGGCGTATGGCTGATAAGCTGTTGGAACATAACATGGACCTGAACGCGAGCGGCGTATGGCGTATGGCTGATAGGCTGATGGGGACATTAAATGGACCTCAACACGAATGGCGTATAGCTGCTAGGCTTATTGGGGATATTACATGGACATAAACACGAGTGCCGTATAGCTGCTATGCTTACTGAGGACATTACATGGACCTCAACACGATTGGCGTATAGCTTCTAGGCTTATTGGGGATATTACATGGACCCCAACGCGAGTGGTGTGTAGCTGCTAGGCTGTTGGAACATTACATGGACTTCAACGCGAGTGGCGTATGGCTGATAAACTGATGAGGCCGCCCTTTAAACTCTTCGCTTAACTGCTTAACACTTCCATTACTGGAGAATCCTGCATGATTTGCCAAAACCCTGTGCCAATGCATTCTCTTATATATGAGAGTCTCCCATAGGGTTCCTCGCATATATAACATAATGCATTGGCCTAACAATATTTACCTTGACCGTGTGAGCCATTCTCTTATACAAATAATGATCTTTAATGCTGGACCAGCGCAGTTTCGCCTTTAACCCTTTACCCAACAGAACGGCCCTGTGCCAATGCATTCTCTTATATATGCGAGTCGACCATAGGTCGCCTCGCATATATAAGAGAATGCATTGGCTTAACACATTAAAAATTATAAAATTGTTAAAGAATGTAAGAAAAAATGGTAAAAAGTGTTAAAAAAAGATTTTTGTTAGGCCAATGCATTCTCTTATATATGCGAGGCGACCTATGGTCGACTCGCATATATAAGAGAATGCATTGGCACAGGACATAACTGTAACCATCACAATGTGGGCAATGAGCCGGTTCCAATGATATCCATAGTTGTATGGTTTTATTGAGACAGACCCAAGATAATTTAGGCTGTTGCAGCTTTATTTGGCTGTTTTTGGCCGGTTTGTTGGGTAAAGGGTTAAAGGGTTACAAAGTCGAAAATCCACCGATATAATCATCAGTTCCAATAAACCGGACATGATCAACTTTGAGCGAAAAACACACATTTTCGGTACTCACTCGACTCAAAACAATTCGTTCCAGATCACTTCACTCACCTGGAATGTGTTGCTTTCGGACCTGCAGTCGCATATTTTTCTATAATTTTGGACAAACTTTTGGACGAAAAATGGTCATCAGTTGGACATTTTCCAAGCTCATGGGGTACTTGGTATCATAGGCGCCTGGGCAAAATTACTAAATTACCAATATAGACTATGGTATAGTCTATATTGGTGTTTTAGTAATTTTCCACATGCGCCTGTGCTTGATACCAGGTTGGAAACTTCCAACAGTTGAAAACTAACAACAGTTGGGAAACGTCCCAACAGCTGGACAGATAATTGAGATACCAATTGAACAATGCCAACCCATCCCCTTGTGATGCAAACGAAATGTCGTGATCTGCAGTTCAAGGTGGAACCTCCCCCCAAACGAAAACACTGTACCCACGTCCCTGCATGCACATGTGAAAAAAACGATATTTATTAATCTCTGGGCAAATCGGTTATCTCGTTACCTCCATTGACGAGTAGTTTCTTTTTCATGTTACTCCAACAGCAGGAAGCAGTGAGCTCCAGCAGAGGAATAGATTACTGCGTATGTCGGCCCGGTCTTACAAATTATTATAGCTCAAAATGTGAGTGTCATCAGCTGGACATTAATTTTAAAAGTTTAGGGGTCAGGATGAAAACTTCCAAAGTTGAAAACTACCAACTGTTGGAAACGTCCAACCGCTGGAAAGTTAATTCGGATACCAATCAGGGGGGGGGGTGTTGTAACAAATTTGCAGGAAGGTATGCCGGGGTTGGTGGGTGGCCCGAGGGGTAAAACATGCGTTTTTTACAACCTCATTCAATTTTTTTTACAAAAGACCTCAGTGGAAATGACATTAAGCTATGGTATGTTTCATATGGGACGGTGGGTGAACAAATTCCTTCCCGACACCCCTCGAAAAGAAGCTTCGAGAAATGTAAAACTGAAATAAATAAACTTGTCTTGATGTAACTAAAGCCTAGATCATTGTGTGCATGGAAACAGAGCGAACAACTGTCTCAAACATTAATGTGACTATCAATGGCTAGAATATAACTGTCATCACACTGTTCATCAGTGCATCAAGCCAATCAGTGAAATATATGCATGTCTATCAACTCATATGATCTGTTACTCTCACAACATCTAAAATATCCAAGTCTGGCATAGTGACTGTTTGTTATTTATTATAACAGAGGTTGCTCCAGTAGACTAACAAAAGGGTTAAGCCATAATGCTAGATAATGGGCTGGTTGACAGATCGTGAAATGGTTCGAAATTATGGAATTGTGTGTATCCTGTACAATGACCTAAGTTTGCATATATACGTACACTTGTCCTGATGTAACTAATGCATAGATCATAGTGTACATGGAAAACGAGCGTGCAACAGTACTGTCCCAAACATTAATGTGACTATCAATGGGTAGAAAATATCTGTCATCAGTGCATCAAGCAATCAGTCTTTCAACTCAGATGATCTCTCACAAGACCTAAAGTATCCAAGTCTGGTATAGTGCTGTGACTGCTTGTCATCTACGTATATATAAACGAGTAGGATTTGTCCGGATTTTTCTCTCAGACCCTGGACCGAGTTCAACCAAATTTGTTGTGATGACTCAGGGTACCCTGGCGGATGTTATAATGGTATTAGTTTTTCAAAACTTTTAATTAAAAAAAATAAAATAAAATTGGTTTTGGTGTAAACAATATTTATTCTACCCTCAATTAATACATGTATACATGAAATAAGACATTGAACAATATGAGTTAAATTAAATGACAGGTTAGAAAAAAAGGAGGGTGAAGAGGATCTTACAACAAGCGGGTCACCGCTTATTTGAAGTTATCTCCTCGTTAAAGAAAAGTATGCAGAATAGTATGTAGAAGAAGCGTATGGCAAGCGGCTGAGTTAAAGAGAGCAGGTTGGGGGGGGGGGTGAAAATAACAAGTTACTAACATTAAGTTGAGGCAGAAGAGATGGAAGGAGTGGGACAGAGGGTGAGTTACTACTGCTGTGTGTTTACAAGTATTCTCAAATATATCTATATTTATAGATCTTTATAACTTTGTTTTTCATGATGATTGACACTTAATGCAAATTTAACGGAAATTCACTGAATCGGGCAACTATGCTACTTGATTAATTGGACGTATTTGGCCAAAGTTTTATTCAGTACTGATATGATTCTATATCTTATGATAAAGGACTGAAACGTTCACTTCTGGTAATGAAAGTTTGGGTTACTTTAAAGATTTTGTGGTTGGTGCTAAGTGTAAGAGAATTTGAGCCATTTAAGACTATTACACTGTCTCTGTATTTTGTTTCTAATGGCATAAAGCATTCATCCCTGATTTGGTTGTATAAAGGGCCGACTAAAAGAAAGTGATCTGCGCTTTCTATGTCACCACATGAGCACCTGTTGCTTTCTTTTATGTGATTCTCGTGGAGGTCTTTATTAAGACTACTACATTTGAGTCTTAGTTGGGTGTGGATTATTTGGGCTTTTCGATTAGAACACAAGTTCAGGTGAAGAGTTCTTCTCATGTTTAGACGTTTACCTGCATCTAGTCGCGATTTAAATACTTCGAGGGATTCCGCTTGTTTCAGTTCAGGAGTCAAGTCATTCCATAATCTGGTCGCTGATGGCAGAAAAGTATCCATGTATAAGGAGAGATCTGAGCGAGGGGCTCTGAGTGAAGATTTTCTGAAAGAGTATCGTTCTGCTCCTGGGTTCTCGTGATTAACAAGGGTATGGAGATACTGGGGTGATGATCGATGAAACATTTTGTAAAATTGGTGTAACTTGAATTTTTTTCGTCTATCCGCCAAAGTCTCCCAGCCAAGATCAGATATTATATTGTTAGCATTAATACTTCTTGTCGCTCCTGATACTATTCTAGCCGCTTCGTGTTGTATCTTTTCAATTCGATCGCTCAATGTTATGCCACAGTTGTCCCACACAGGCGCAGAATATTCCAATACTGGACGAATAAATGCAAAATAAATTTTCTGAAGGGTGTTTCTAGATAACATGTATTTGTATTTCCTCATTAGGTTAACTCTATTCCATGCTTTATCAGTGATGTCGTCAATATGCGCTGCCCACGTACCCGTATTATTAAATGTGAGAGCAAGATGTCTATGAGACTTAACTTCCTCAATAATACAATTTGCCATAATAAGAGGTGGGTGATCAGGGGGATTTGTTTTCCGGGAAATAAGAAGAGATTCGGTTTTTATTTCATTAAAAGTAACAAGCCAACGATTCGACCATTCAACCAACTTGCAATATCACTGTTAATTAAATCTGCTGCTCGAATTGGTTTTGTTAAATTGAGCAAGGAATTCAATCTTTAAATAAAAAATATTAAAACAATATATATAAATCAAAATGTTTCAATTACCAAATGTGCTTGAAGCGCACAAATGGGTTCACAGCTATCTCTGATGCTGAATATAAGCTCCCAAAGGGAGTCTGTTTCAACTAGTATAATAGAAGTAAGTTGCTCCAGTAGACTAACATAAGTGAATGGTATGGAATATGCTAGATAATGAGCTGGTTGACAGACCAATCAGGAAATAGTTAGAAATTATGGAATTGTGTGTTTCCTACACAATAACCTAGGTTTACATGCATATGATCAGCAATTTATAAAACATTTTGAACTAAATGAGATCACCCCCAGTCATACGAGTGATATCAGTAGAGTTTTATGCGGGTTTAGGCCAATTGTAGTGACATTTGGGGGGATGTCAGAAAATTGGGAGTGACAATTTTTTTTTGAAGGTTTGAGGGTGGTAGGTCCCCGAAAATGCCAGATGCAAAAAAACGGCATACCTTCCTGCAAATTTTTTACTAGCCCCCCCCCCCCCCCCCCCCCCCCCCCTGTAGCAATTGAACATTTCAAACCAATCCCTTTTGGGATGCAAATGAAATGTCGCGAACTTGTGAGTTTAGTCTGATTCAATGGATATGCATTTGAACAGTTTAGTGTGGAACACCCGCCCCAATCGAAAATCCTGTAGCCACGTCCCTGCATGCACATGTGAAACGCACGAGATTTGTTGATATCTCCGCAAAACGATTACCTCGTACTCCTGATAAATAATCGATGACCTCGTACTCCTGATATATAATCGATTGAGGAGTAGTTTACCTCGTACTCCTGATATATAATCGATTGAGGAGTAGTTTCTTGTTTAGAACGACACGTGTGGTAATGTGTTTGTTGCATGGTACGACACGTGTGCTAATGTGTGTGTTGGTACGACACGTGTGTTAATGTGTTTGTTGGTACGGCACGAGTGTTAGTGCGGAAGGATAGCCTCGAGTTATATCCTTCCGCGATGGCACAGGTGTCGTATCAACAAACTCATTAACACACGTGTTGTTCTGTGTTTATGACACGTCACCGTCCTAGAATACGTGCATTAAAATAGAGGCTTGCCAGGTTTATTTAAGCTTGTCTCGTCATGGGTGATGATGTTTGTTTTATTTTATAGTTCCGGTTTCTTGGTGGAGACGAACGTCATATACGCCATTTGGCGTCAACGAGATGTGTATAGAACGTACGTTCCATACGGATTTGTAAATATGGAACAACAATTCACTGTTCTTCTATGAACAAACGTGTAATAAATACACAGAACGACACGATGTGTAAATGCGTTTGTCGATACGGCACGAGTGCTGTCGCGGAAGTATAGAACGAGAGGCGCTTGCGCCTCGAGTTCTATCCTTCCGCGACAGCACGAGTGCCGTAACGACAAACTCATTTACACATCTTGTCGTTCTGTGTTTATTACACACTTCGCGTCCTAGAATCCGTGCATTAAAAATACAGGATTATAATGTTTATTTATGCTCATACAGGGCGTGTTTGTCATGTGTAATGATTCTTTTATTTAAAGGCACGTGAGGCCTTAGTTGTCGAAAATATTCATATTTGTTCCAATCACCGTAAACAGAAAAACATTAAAACGCATACAGTTTCGTTCATATATACCATGACCATCGCGTAAACAGCATGTTATCGTAAAACCTACTATATTTTACCGAAGCAAGAGCCTGATTGTGTTACAAAGGACAGCACACTGCTACTGGCGAATCACATAAATGGCATATACGCTCTTTATTACTTCCATATCAGGAATTCACCAACAAAGAACGCTCTTTATGTTTACCATCATAATATAAACAAACACCAGAAAGGTTACTTTTAATGCTTTTATTTACATAACAATGGTCAAACGTATGACAATAACATACTGTTTATGCGATATTTCGTATATGTATACGGACAAAGTCTGTCTACATTTTGATGTTCTTTCTGTTTGTGGCGGTTTTTGACGGGTGGAAATATGTTCACAAGATACCCACCGCCAAGGCCAACCGTACCTTTAAATAGTTCCAGTTTCATGGTTGAGGCGAACGTCATGTACGTCATTTGGCGTCAACGAGTTGCGTATAGAACGTACGTTCCATACGGATTTGTAAATATGGAACAACAATTACACTGTTCTTCTATGAACAAACGTGTAATAAATGGACGATCGAAGGACATTGTTGAAATAACATGGCATCGCGCATGTTATGTTCTGTCTTGATGATACCTGTCTAGGATACGTTTGCTACGGGGTCGACTTGCTGTGGATAATCGGTATGTGGTAGTCATAGAGATACATATAATGTTCAAGTTAACATGGGCAATTGTAGCCTGTTCTGCCAAAATACTTCATTCAAAATTGGGACAATGGTGCCATTTAGTAATTCCATCAAACGGAAGGCACCAAATCGAAATTGCCATTACTTGAACAATTCGTAACACGTAAACAATAGCCGCTTCACAAATGACGAACGAAATAGTTCCATATATTTGAACAATTGTCATCGCAATAAATCGTTGAACACGTCAAACTACATGCATGTTGCTGTCATATATAACAAAAACAATTCTTTTCTGATGGTATCGATATGGACATTTCCCATGACAAACATAATTCGACTATTTGTAAATACTTCATATTAATACGCGCGTTTCTCGGAATCTGTGCAGGTATTCATTTCGCTTTCAAAAGCCCATGTCGATTTTGCTCTAACGTATTAACCGTGCGCGCACGGGTAGCGCGCTTTGATTTTGCAGTATACATACCTTTGGTATGTACCGAAATCATCCAAGATAATAACGGATATATCGCATGAGATATCTCCACGGATGTTCCGCTACGAAGCTACTGGAATGTGCCAAAGATTGGTATAAAACAAAACTATCAGAACGAGGCTCTGTGGTTGGGAGAACAATACTTTTACTTTAAACATATTTTATTCGTATATAAATATACAAAAGGGATCGGGGCACAAGTTATTTCAACTTAGGTAGTCCCTCTCCCGTACAAAATTGACAATACATTGTTATAAGATGACAAAGGCGATAACAGAAACGTTTGTACATGGTGAGAAAACAATTTGAATTTGCATTATGTCGAATAACATCTTTCAGCGTATGTTTATGGATTACCAATTAGAACGAGCATAAATATGTGCATATCTATATCTATTGTGATATGTAAGGAAGATGTAAATATAGATTGCAAGGCTATGTATGTATCAAACATTTGACTGTAATGTTAAGCTAAATTTGTATAGTAGGTAGTAGGAGAACAATGATCCATCATGACCTGGGGTGTGGGCATGGACAAATCTCACCCTCGGGGCCAGATATTTGGTCGGACATTCGGCAGGCCTCGTTTCCGGCCCAATTATCTGGCCCCACGGGTTCGATTTTTCTATCCAACATCATAGGTCATGATGGATAACATAAGTCTTGGCCTATAATAGCGGCAAATTTTCAATATAAGTACAACCGGCTCTGGATTGGCGGCGTCTTTTACGGTGAGAGTGGATGCTTCGTATTATCGTGTCACAATAATTCATTCTAAGACGAGGGTCGTTATAAGCGTGCGCTTGTTCGCGTCAATTGAGATCGTGCCAATAGAGACCTTTCGCAAAATCACAAATGTGATTACGGATATGGACAATATCCTTCCAGTATCCGGCCAAAATTCGATCTTTACGTACGGGGGACGCTCTAACAGTATCCATCTGTACGCATGGGGGTTCTTATGAGAGAAGAACAATATGCCCCACTCAGTTTAATTATGTGCAGATGTGTCATGGATGTCCCACCGGTCCTGCTTGGGGACGCTCTAACATTATCCGTGTGGTATATAACATACGGATAAGTACATGGGATCTGAAAGAGACATACATTACTTTTTCCATCAAATATATGTGTAACTGAATAAAGTGGGGCATATGCCTTCTCACCAATTAACCATCGTAGGTAATTTGTGATGGTGTCCACCTTACTATTGGACAATATATCCTATCCGCAATCGTAATAGTGATTTTGCGAAAGGTATCTACTATAACCATACTACCGGCCTGTCTGTCCGCCTGGTAACTGAGAAGTTTGATTACATGTTCATCTCATCGAATCAGCTAGCCACCGAACGACACCAAACGCCACCTTACATGTACATGTATATATAGACACGGTTTGGCTGGACCTTCAATGTAGGTTTAAACTGGAGATTACGAACTCAGACCAAATAGTTTAAGAGAGGAACTAGCTACAGTAATGCCCTAATTAATCGACTCCCTAACCACAGCAGAATTATGGGTAACTTTTCAGGATTTAGTCGGAAATATCTCGAGGAGAGCTTTCCGATGAATGGCAACAAGCCATATTTCCGACTAAATCCTGAAAAGTTACCCATAATTCTGCTGTGGTTAGGGAGTCGATTAATTCGGACATTACTGTACATATGATATTATATATTTATAGCGTTGGGTTGAGATTGAGGATTTAGCGAATAAGTCGACCGAAATGGCTTCTTATTGTGAATGCTTGCTTCCGGAATCGATTTTTCGGACACGAGCACGGAATAAGTACATATACCCCCGGGTGATCATGACCGTTCATCGAGACTATTAGTTTAAATTACCGGAAAGTAGAAAACATATACAGACAATTGGGGCAACCACAGAACACAAGTTGGCGCGATGTACTGCTTTAAATGCTACTCAATTATCATTGATCGATTTGAAAATCACAATGTCTCGAAGTCGCCAGCAAGATAATTTAATATTTTATCGGTCAGGGAAGAAAAGAAATAATCGTGTTGTTTCAATGCAAAGTGATTTATTTATGGCTAAATGCCATGTTGGTGGGTTCAAATTATGTTACATTGCATCTAATACTGCATGTAATTACAGTTTTCAACGATTAATGCTACCATAATTAACTTTGGGAGAGCGGTCAATCTTCAATAGGCAAAATCCATTCCACGTAATAAAGCAAATGAATAAATGTAGACTCCACCTATGACTTCACCAATATCCAAGATCCTTAAAGACCAACTTAATTTTCGAATGCCCAGATCACATTATACACAACATATTCCATATGATATACCATTTACAAGAGGAACCAACAATATATATATATACCATCAGAATACGGAACAACTGCATGTGGTCTATTGGAGTGTCCACCAAGTGATAGTTCTTCTCCGATTCAGACCAAGATTCCCCCCGTTATTGACCCCAGAATGCATCATAATTTACAACTAAGAGAGCGTTATTCCCCTTCTATTGTGAACAATCGTCGGTATACATTACAAAAACAACATTCTCACGGTGTATTCGACCGGATAAGTTGATAATATAATACAATGTTTTGGAGCTTCCTCTTTCAAATAGTATATAATATCGTTGGGACTGCTATATTAGCCAACGCCTCTTGCAGGGTGCTGATAATACGAACCAACTTGTGTATATAAGTTTAATTGCGTTATATATACATGTATAGTATTATCGCACGTGCTCGTTAATAATCTATTCGTTCGTCATTTCTATTCACTATTTGGTCCCTCGAACCAAATTGGGGCCAAAGTTCGAAACTTTTTAAATAAATAGAACAGACAATTGAAAACAAGAACTGTACCGAAGCCAGCCGTGATTTGGTAATTCGAAAATTAAGTGGGCCTTTAATAACTGCCCCAACTTGTAACCCAACATGATAGGTTATCGCAACTAATACGGACATGCTTAGGTGATAGGTTATCGCAACTATACATCTTCACCACATAATGAGTTTATTATTATTATATCATATACACAAATTATACATTTAAATTGATTTAATATGGTATATTTTAAAGGTACTCAATCAGATCAGACGGACTCCATATAATAAATTACAACAACAACAACATTTATACAAACTACACTTTAGTTATCAGAATCGATTAATTGCAACAAAATAATGCTAACCACTGTCAATTATGGTATAACATTTCTCAAAACGGGTTATTTATTAACATGTTGTTCAATGAAATATGGCCGCATTATCACTTGATTATCACGAAATTGTGCCGTATTACCACTTGATTTTAGAGTTTTCCATTTTCATCCGCAATTTGGTCGGTTTGACGAATATTTGCCAGGCCGAAAAAGTACATATCTCGAGAAATAACAGATTTTAAAAATCGACATCTGATAACTCTGAGCTTTGATTAGTAGCTTCCTCGACTCGAATCAAAATTTTGATTATCCTCGAAGCCAAAGATATAGCAATTGAGGAATTTTTAATCGGATTATGCATCTTTAATTAGAGAGAATTTTCGATGCTAATATCCCTTTTTTCGTAGCCGGGGAGTCTTCGGGGATCGCATATGAAATAAGCCTGCCCATATAGTGCTTTCTTGTGCCAGTCCAAATTGCTAGTCCGTGCACGTGGACTTGGTCTTGTGATCTTCATCAGTGGCAACGCGCCGTGTGTGGTATACATGTGTGTTTGTGTCCGCTCGTAACCAATGACGTACCCTGCAAGATAATTTAGATCTGTATTGTTAACTTCTATGTTGCTTTCTTGACGTCAATCAGACACATATATCTTAATCAGAACTGATACACACATGTTCTTAACTACAAGATCCACTCGCCGCCGTTCCGTTTGATTTAGTGGTATTGGTGCGAAATAATTCTTTGGTCCGGGCTCCTGCCCATTCCGTGTCTAAATTGTTATGAGTTATATTGAGAAACGTGTGATTTTACTTACACTACTGGTAAACATTTGACCACTTTTACTATATACTGACTAACTCAAGTCGATTATCTTTCATTCAGTTCCCCGTGAATTCCGTGTTCCGGCATGTCCTGGTATCACTTGTGCTGTTGTGCACATGAATGTTTGCCTGATTAAGTTAGGATCACGTGATAATGGCGGGAATGTGTTGAATTTTTCGCTCCGTTAATGTTTTGATATTAAATTGTTCTGATGCAATCATAATGCACAAAAATGGATTTACTATGGAATATTCAGATCTCTGATTATTATGTTGGATAAAAACGATTCAAACTAGTGTGAGTAGTCGAATTATTGCCAATAAAACAGTGTTTGTTTACATCGACAACAAAATGGCGACAGCCTCCCTCAAAGCGAAAAGGCAATTAACTGTAACGTTTGCGAAAAAAGAACGCCAGCGCCTCACGCGCGAAGATATTCTCAGGGCTTGTGAATATGCTGTAGAGAGAGAAACTGTATTTGCTATTCAGATAACGCGAAATGAGTGCTATATAACTCTGACAACAGAACAAGCAAAATATGAGCTGTTGTCGACAAATATAGCAGACGTATTCGAATGCAAGAACTGGGAAAATTGGCTACCCTAGTTACTGTTATTGACGCCCTTGTGGCGCTGGATGATAGTTTCATATCGGACAGGCTAGCCGAATATGGAAATGTGTTACGGGACACGATGAGGAGAAGCAGAATGAGAGGGACACATATCGAGACAGGCTCGAGAACTGTATTAATTGAAAACTGCACAGAGATTCCCCAGGAAATTAAAATCGATGATATGGATGTGCGTGTCTTCTCGGACAAAACAAAGGCTATGTGCCGACATTGTGGTGAGCTGCATTTCTCCAGCGTAAACTGTCGAGCAATCATGGCGACTGACCGCAACTCAAAGCTTCCCTGCACCCGATGTTACCAGGATTCTCACTCAACCAATCAGTGTAAGAATGACATTGTGTGTAAGGCATGCAAACAACCGGGGCATAAAGCGGCGGATTACCGTTGTCCACTCAACAAACCTAATCAGCGAACTGATCGTAGTTATTACGGTAGCTATGAGGACCTCTCATCGTTCGGAGAAGACAATGCTGCGCAATCGTCGGATAAGGCCAAAGTCGACATTGTGTCACCTACTCAAGCAACCGAGCCGAACAACGGTAAAAAGATCGAAGTTCACTCGTGCAATGACGGAAATACACCAATTGACACGCTGATTGTGGGCGCTAGCAATATGCGCCAGTTACCCCTCAGGGACCCTAACATGAAGCTTGTGTTCCAGTCTGGAGCAAAAATCGAAGACTTCCCGAATCTTCTAAAAGCAGCAAAGGAAGAGAAAGGGAACACGGTAGCTGCAAGTGCGCTGAAATCTGTGACAATTCACTTAGGAACAAACAATGTGACGAGTTCCAAAAACAACATCGACAGCGCTAAAGTAAAATTTGCGTCAATGCTGACAAAACTACCCGCGGCTGTGCCGAATGCTACAATTAATGTGTGCAGTATACCTCCACGGAAGGACACTGGGATGAATATACAGGGGCGGAATGAAGCGACTGATAGTCTGAACAGATTTGTTAGCGAGTTCATTTCTAACGAGATGGTGGGATCGGACGTGAAATACATTGACAATACTGAGATATTCACACAAGAGGGACGCGTAGTGAAATCGTTGTTTCAGAAACAGGACTCAAGCGGTGTTCACCTCAGCCCGGACGGGAAAGGTCGTCTTGCTGAGAAAATGGAGGACATCAGTGAGGGTGACAGAAAACGCAGGCGCAAGGACGCCTGATTAGAGACTAATTGTTGTACAACCAATTATTGTTCTAGTACCTGCCATATGTATTGTGTTGGTAACGGTGTATGTGACCCTACAATGCATGTGGGCGGGCCCAATAACTACCCAGCTAATGAAACTCCGCGAACCTGTGATGTTGACACAAAAAATACGTCAATCAACTGCGGTCGAACTGACCAGGCGGCTACAGGCGTAAATTATATCCCAATTACTAATTCTCATTGTAACCCGATATCGGGTGATCTCGAATCTGATCTTGAGCGTAATAGTGCTCGCCTCCAATCAACCGATAACAGTGAAATTGAATCTGGTCAAACGCTAACACTGCTTTCATTAAACGTATGTGGTCTTGAAAAAAGACTACAGTATCGCGAATTTGTGGATATGTTAAACAACTACGATATTTTATGTTTGGGTGAAACCAAAGCTTTTATAGAAGATGATATCAGTATACCGAATTTTGAAATTTGTGTAACCAAGGGAAAACACATTGGAACCGGTGTACGTTGTGGTGGCATTTTAATAGCCGCAAAAACGCAAATTTTCAAATATATCAAAGTAGTTGAATCGGAATCTAAAAATGTGGTCTGGGTACGTGTGGATTCGAATCGCGAATTGAACTCACGATGCTTACTTATTTGTGCGGTGTATATTCCACCGACAAACACGAGGTATTGTAACGATGATTGGCCAATTGAGTTAGAAATTGATATACGCCGTTTGCGTCGAGATGAAGAGCTTCTTCTGATTTGCGGAGATATGAACGCTCGCTCAAACAACATGTGCGAACTTAACAATTCAATCAACTTCACTGATTTACAACACATCACGGACGCCACGAATACTCAATCACTTTTTGACTATATACACCTCGATGGTGACAATGAATCCCAATCAAATTGTATTCCCATAAATAAACGCTGCTCCTAGGATAAGGGGAAAAGTAACAGCTATGGGTACAAATTGATTAAGTTCTGTGAATCGACATCTATATTTATTGTTAACGGACGATTTGGGGAAGATAATGGCCTTGGTAAACTTACGTCATCCGAAAAGAGTGTAATTGACTACGCTTTGGGCAATATCAATCTATTGCGAACAATAGAGAACTTTCGGGTGAACGAGTTCTCTCCCCTATATTCAGATATACACAATGCACTCCATTTAGAATTGAAATTTGACGCTCGTCACGATGTGGGAGCACATGATCCGTTTATAACTACCAATGTGGATCCCGAAACTAATCGTAAAATAAAAAAATGGGACCCTGATAAGAGAAATGATTTCGCTATGAATCTTGATGACAATAAAATTAATCAAGTAATTGAAAAATTAGAGCAATGGCGACCTGAAACTGGGTCTGCTTGTAATCAATTCATAGTGGATGAAATATGCGAGGATGTAACATGTATTTTATTGGATTCCGCAAAAAACACATTTGGAACATACAACCCAAATCACAGGAAAACAATACATAAACCACCAAATAAAACTTGGTTTGACGACGAATGTAAGTCAAAGAGACAAGCTTTTCACAAGGCAAAACGACTATATAATAGAGAAAAATCACTATCAAATAAACAGCATATGAAAAACGCTGGAACTCTTTATAGAAAAACTATGGATTCGAAAATAAAGAATCAGCGAGATGCAGATATTTCTGAACTCAAGAGTTACAGCAATAGTTCCAGCAAGGCATTCTGGGATAAACTAAATAAATTATCCAATGATAATAAATTTCAAAATAACACCACAAACTTAGATCTGGAAATATTTTCTGATTATTTTAAAAGCTTAAACGACTCAGACGAATCTGATAATCTAGGTAATTATATAGATGAATTAACTGAGTCGTCGTTCCATGACAGTTATCTAAATAACGCTATAACCGAAGAAGAAATTAAATCTGTCATTTCCAATTTGAAAAACAGTAAAGCCGCTGGTCATGACGGGCTTTTAAATGAATATCTGAAGGCTTCTGTTGAGAAAATGATGCCCATTTATTCCTTACTTTTCAACTTAATCTTGGAATCTGGAAACTACCCTCGGGAATGGGCCGTTGGGATGATAAAACCTATATATAAAAAGTCTGGTGACCGAACTATGCCGGACTCATATCGGGGAATTACACTTTTAAGCTGTCTTTCTAAAGTATTTACAGCCATTCTAAACAATAGAATGGTTTCATTTTCAGATGATCATGAAATAATTTTAAAAAATCAGACGGGATTTAGAAAATCCCACACAACCGTAGATAACATATTTGTTTTACACAGTGTAATCAACCTATACCTAAAAAGTGGAAAAAAATTATATTGCACATTTATTGATTTTAGAAAAGATTTTGATACTATATGGAGGGATGCAATATGGCTGTAATTAGCCCAATACAATATCAACGGAAAAATACTTAATGTCATTAGAAATATGTACGGTAAGATAAAAACATGTGTAAAAGACAGTCACAATATTTCAGACTTTTTTGTTAGTAATGTCGGACTTTTTCAAGGGGAAATAATGTCACCTTTTTGATTTTCCTTGTACATTAACGACATCCAAGATTTTATGAATGATTGTGAAATAACAAATTTGAGCTATTTAGATGAACTATACATTGAAAATGTGGGATGTTACATAAAATTGTTTTGTATTCTTTATGCAGATGACACAGTATTAATGTCTGATACAGAAGAAAATATGCACCGTTCTCTCCAAGCATTTGCAGATTATGCAGATGCATGGAAGTTGCAAGTAAATACAAAAAAAACTAAAGTTATACTATTTAGTAGTAAACTACCCAAACCAATTCCAACGTTCAGATATCGAGGTCAAGAACTCCAGACAGTCAAAGAATTTATATATTTGGGAGTAACCTTTTTTTACAATGGTAGATTTTGCCAAAATTTGAAAAAAATAGTTACTATTGGCACAAGAGCAATGTATGGATTACTAAACAAAGTGAGATCTCTCAAGCTTCCAATCGATATCATGTTAAAACTATTTGACTGTATGATAGTACCCATCCTATTATATGGGAGTGAAATTTGGTGTCACGAAAGGACTCAAATTATTGAATCGCTTCATCTTAAATACTGCAAAATTATAGGATATTTGAAAACAAGTACACCAAATTATATGGTTTACGGTGAATTTGGCAGACACCCTCTGTCCATTGAGATAAAGTGCAGAGCACTATCCTACTGGTCCAAACTACTATCACATGAGGGCTCAGAACTTGCCAAAAATATATATGTTCTTGTTAAAGAATTGGACCACAATTCTGATGGCTCATTTAATAGCCCATGGCTATTTTTTATTTCTAACACCCTGAAAGAACTTAACATGGAAAGAGCATGGACAAATCAGTCAGGTTTAACAAAAGCTGAAATTAGAACTATAAAATCAGAGCTTATTGAGCGACACAAGACAGAACAATTTACTGTAATGCAGAATGCAAACTCATCTAGAGCACGTTTTTATATGAGTATTAAAACGAGACCGGGCATGGGCCGCTATCTGAATTTCTTACCGGCTCACTTAGCAAACATCTTGCTAAAATTTAGAACCGCAAATCTAAAACTGCCTGTCGAATATACAAGATGGAAATCTAAATCTGTGGATAATTGTGACAAAATCTGTGATATTTGCGGTGATGGCACGGGTGATGAATACCACTTTATTATTATTTGCAAAGAACTACAGGCAATTCGATCAGACTATATCCCGAAATATTACTGGGAGAATCCTACGAAAGAAAAATTCGAAAGACTGTTATCTTTGGAAAATCAACTACTACTGAAAAAAATTAGTATTTTTATCAAATTGGCATCAAGAAAATTAAAATATGACTGAGCGATTATTCCAAATTTAAAAACTTGTGATTAGGTACATTATTTATAGTAGCGAATAATTATTGCAGTCAAAATATGATGATAATGATATTGTAAAGACTTAAATTATAATATAATTATATATATATAAGATATTATAATACATATTATGATATATCTATACATTTATCATATTCTATATTAATATATGTATGATTGTGAAACAATTGTTTTTTTGTGACCTATTGTAAATATTGGATATATGTTATAGCATGTTTCGCCTTAATTGACGACTTTGCAATAAACAATCAATCAACCTGCATGTGTGGTAGTTATCAACTACGGGTCGGTGACCTTATAGGCATTTTCTTATACAAACATATTGGGCATCGATCCAGGCTATTTTTTGTTCGTTGTTTTTGCAGTTGAGTATATAACTGTGTACGCGTGTATGTGGACGATTGTGTGCGCACCCGTGTGTGCATAGGTATGATTGTGCACCCGCGTACATAAGGTTTATATTTGTGTTGTACGGGCGTATGTATAATGGTTTGTATGTAAGGGTGTTTATGTGTGAGGGTGCGTGTGCAGTGCATGTCTGTATATACTTTTGTATGTCTATGTGTGTACATGTATTCGGATGCAAGCTGATGCGATTGTGTGCCTGTGCGAGATTGTTTGGATGAGTGCTTGTGCTTCATATGCATGGTGGCGGGAATTATTACCTATTTACCTTTCTATATTATTATGATATAATTTTGTAAACCATATTCTCCTAGATGGAGGAAATAAAGATATATATAACACCCGGCGCGGTGATGTGTTAACAAATTGATATTGAGATTTGCGATGCCAGAATAGCAGCCAGATGTAGGTGAATAATTGGGATTAAAACCGTGAACAACACATAAAATGCGTATTTAAGAATAAATTCATCGTAAATGTCACGTATATTCGATAGGTGGAACATACTGGAAATCGCCATATCTGCCAATGACCTTTCGTCCAGTGAAATGCTCTTTTAATCTGCCAGTTGACTCGTTGTGTGTAAATAATAGTAATATATGTTGATGTTGTTGAATTCCATAGAGTATTGATACAAGTTGGTCTGACATTATTATGTATGAACGCTCCACACATAATGTCAGACCAACTTTCATCCATCATACTCTATGTAGCGTACGCAAATCAACATCCATTTCTTAAAGGGATAATGTACCCAAATGTTGTTGTTAGTTTCTTTAGTCTCTGAATTGTAGAAAAGGTAACCAGATTTCCATTATTTGAAAGTCTGTTGAGTACGAAGTAGTGTTACGGATGGCAGATTAGCCGGAATGCGAAAATACCAATTGTCGAAGTCGAGTAATTTTTGGACAGTTTTCAAGCAAATCTATCAAATAAATGTTATATTATATGCATACTAGTCCCAGATGCTCATTAAGTCATTGTATAGTCACTAGTCAGTGAGTGGCTTGGGTTTACGCCCAGTATCAACATAATGTTTGACACGATCATGTGTGCCACGCTTTGCCCAATCCACTATCCATGAATTATTTTCATTACGTCTTGTACACGGAAATTCGTAATTTAAGTTACGACTTCAGCCATCAATTAAATTTATATCAAATTAGTATAACTTTGATTTTAAGATAACCTATTAACCTGAGCGTTTACAGAATACATCTTCGACTCAAATTACTTAGTTTTCTATATATTATCGATATTAGATCGTTGTTATCACCGGGAATTTATTGAAAATGGCATACAGTACCCCTTTAACTAAAATGTATTTTTTTTTCTGCAGCGGCTGACCAGCAGACTGACATGTATGCCGATGGTGGATTTCCTTACTGGTTTTAATATTAATGGTGACCTTAATTAACTGGTCCATGATCGATCATCCCGGTTAAGTGGTCCTGAATAGAGTTACTACCCCTGGTCAAATGGTCCTGATAATGTGCTATGATGCTGGTGAGATATTATGATGCCGCGAAGAAACATTACCCTCAGATTTAGTTCTAACGTTTTCACTCTCTTTCGCTAACCTGAACGAGTTAAAGAAACCCCATGGTTTGTATAAAAACAATGAAGAACATGTACATTTAAAAAATGTTTTGGCACTTTTGGATTTTGCAAACCGACGATAATCAAGATGGCTATTCATATCATTTTGAAAACATCAAAGCAGTCACGATTATAATATAGAGAGGATCTACATCTCGTCCCCAGTTTATAACGAAATTTACAAAAATAGTTCAGTAAATTAGGTCTGGGTCGAGCCTTTTCGCGAAGTCCTGTCTCCAGACAGAATTTAATGGACGAGTTATAAACTGGGGACAAGTTGTGGATTGTATTTATTACCGCCATAAAACATACTTAAATCAATAAATGTGACGCGAAAGTAACAGTGGCTTCTATCAAGCCTGCGATGACGTTTCACATAACAATGCGTTGTTTGTCTGGATAAATAAATAGTCCCAAATAAATAAGACTCTTTGACGTATTTAGTGGCGTAAATGTGACGAAATCACTTTTCTAACTCTCTCAATAACAGTCACAAACACAGATTAGTCTTCACTCCTCGTCCGTATAGCGTGCGAAATGTAAACAGACGAGAAATCAGAAGTCAAAGGTCACTTTTGTGCAACAATAATACATATGGATACACCAGGCACTAGATCACGTGATAAAATAACCGTTGTATATCATTATTATAGAACTGTTTAATTAATTGACTGAGTGTCGGATCATATAATAAATTAAAATATGTATGTAGTGGGTGTGTGTTATTGGGGTACGGAGCTGTGGTCGTTGTGGCACGCTGTGTGAATCGTTCGCGGTTCACACTAAATGTGTCCAAAGACAACACCCATGATTAAAATATATAGAGGATCTACAACTCCTCCCAAGTTTATAACGAAATATACAAAAAGAGTTTTGTAATTTAGTTCTGTGTCGAGCTCTTTTGCGAAGTCCATTCTCCAGACCGAATTTACTGTAGATTTACTGTAGATTATATTTATGACCTCCATAAAACATACTTAAATCAATGGGACGTGAACGTCACAATACAGTGGATTTTAAAATGCCTGCGATGATGTTTCACGTTTATATGCGTTGTTTGTCCGCATAAAGCAATAGTCTCAGATAAATAAGACTCTTTGACATATTCAGTGGCGTAAATTTAATGAAACACTTTTCAAACCATTTCAATATTAGTCACTGACACAGATTCTTCTTCTTTCCTCGCCCGTAGCGTGTGGAATATAAACAGACGAGACATCGAAAGTCAAAGTTCACTTTTGCGCAACAATAATACAAACGGGTACTCCTGGCAATAGTTCATGTTATATAATGAAGATTGTATATCATTAGTATAGAATGGTTTAATTAGTGGAATACGTGTCGGATTATGTAATAAATTAAAATATGTAAGCAATGGGTGTGTGTTATTGGGGATACCGTGCTGTGGTCGTTGATTAATGTAGTGGGTGTGTGTTATTGGGGGTACGGAGCTGTGGTCGTTAATTAGTGTAGTGGGTGTGTGTTATTGGGGGTACGGTGCTGTGGTCGTTGATTAATGTAGTTGTTACATAATGCCGTCAACAATCTGGGCCGATATGATATTCTAGTGGTAGTGGCGAGTGAATACATCTTCAATAGATAACTTTAATAGTGATGAGGCACAGCAACAATAGTACATAAATATACATAAGCGTATATAAATAAGAGTCGAGTATGCTGTCAGCCAGGATATCGCATGGTAAAGATCCATGTAAATCACTCTCGATTCCTAACTGACTCCCAGTTCTAAGAAATCCTTCATCTTTATATATCGACTCATGGTTCGCTGAACCTCATGCCTAAAGGTCAGCTCAGAGTCGTCTTAACATTCCAAAGTACAGTAGACAAAGCCAGGTCAGATGAAGGTTACATACCAGCGATAGACAAAGAGCAGTTCAGAAGCAGGCTAATTAATGTTACACAATATATTCCAACTGACCGATCTCTGCGAGGTTAAATGTGCATGGAATGTAATTACTTAGTCTGAGGTTGGCGAAAGTGCCATCAGGGATGTTACTGGTACATGTAGGTGGGGGCATATTATGTATCACTACTCCTCCCCTCATTTTCAAAAATTTGCACCCGGCCGAAGTACAAATTTTTTCCAGTAGAGTGGAAGAGTGGATTGAAAATGGGAATTATATAGTCCATCATTGGGTTACATTACTGTGATTATTGAAATTCTAAGCTGATTTACTAAAATGGCGTGATTCTTGATAGAAATGATTTGATGATGGCGGCGCGAAATAACAACAAGTGAACGCATAAAATGTATCAAAACTGAAATAAGATACATAATACCGGTATGCAATATGAATATTTTCAACAATAATTACATATATGATTTGAATAAGAAATGAGCATTAATAAAGCATATTGAGTAATCTCTTGTGGTTATTGGCTTGTCATTGGCTCATGTAATACATTGTCGATTTAAATACTTTACAATTTTCGTTCAACTTATAAACATTTAAATCCGTTGATCAGGCGGAAGTTAAAAAAATATATTTACATATACTGGGAACTCGTGATTTCTATGAGCAAAAACAAATGCTATTGTTATCGAGTTTCCCGACGTTTCCGCATGGAAAGCATGCATCTGTCGAAAGCAGTGCGCAACTTAACGTTTTATCATTTGCATTTCTGGTAATCGGCATTACCTATTCGTGTTTGAATCGTTATTCTGTTCATAACTGGATTTATTATATTATGTTCCTCCGGTGTCGGCTTCAAATGAAGTCTGAATTAAACCGGGAATGGGTAAAGCAATATTTCAAATTCTCGCTAAACTATAGATTGTGCTGTGCATGTACCCTAATTTCGGTTAGATCCGATATATGTCGTAATGTTCGACTCACACAAAACGTGTTATTGGGGTGCACATCGCGCTTAACCGATATAAGTTTATATGTAACATTTGGCGTGTCATATATCAATACTGTCTTTGTTTACGACGGTCAATTAATAATCGTATCTGCATTGACGGTCTCAATGTACATTTGTAATGGATAATGTATTATCGATATACGACTAATTAGAGTATATTTGATAATGCTGTGGTGGCCATCTGGTTGGCTGTATCACTTGGTTGTCGGGATTAACTTGTCTCTGAGTTCTGTCGCATGGCTAGGGGTCGCTAATTGATGAAATAGGGGGACTGAAGGGTTGGAATAGGTTTCCTTGATTGGATATATTTTATTTTAGACTTATTAAAAACAAAATTGGGTTTATTGTCGATGACTTTGATTGACACTTTTGAATATGCAATAGATTGTCTGATTGGTGAGAATGTGGGGTCGGTTCGAATGACCTGGGATGTCGCTGTTTCAATCAGTTTAGTTTCAAGTCATTACTGTTTTTTTTTTTAGCGTTCACAAAATTAGGGAAATACTGGAATTATCTTGACAAAGGTTGGTTTAGCGCCGTTCTCGAATATTATTTATAGTTAGTTATTAATTTATTCAGAATTAATACTACTTTATCGGGCGTGTTTATTTCAGGAATTTGCTTGAATGTTTTCTGATTTCAGTAAGATTATCTGAGTCCTCCGTGATGATCGGTTGACACTTTGTATGTATTTGACAATTAGAGCAGTGTTTCCTGAATATGGCTATATTTGTGTGTAAATGCATATAATTTGTTGGTCCATTTAAATAAGATTGTACTGTTAATATAGCAATGACTTGTTTACTGGCATATATTAATTATAGGGCTTTATAGTAATTTTAGACATTATGAGAAGTTATATGAGGGTAATACAATTTGAATGTGGGTATTTGCTCCTTGAAGAAGCTGATTTGTTGCTTATCGTGTCTTTAATCGAAATAGGCTGATTTACTGCTGTTTCGGGTACAGTTTGAATTGATTGATTGATTGAGTTGATATTTGGTGGCATAATGTCGGTACAGTGATTGAAAATTGTGGGTTGCGGCATTTCAGAAATTTGTGCTTTTATCGTACCAATCAACATAGGTTCTGCGTTGTCAACATTGTGGTCAGAAAAGGAGTAGCTTTCTGTAGTATCTGAGTTGTAATTGACATCTGTTGGTGCAGAATAAACATCTGGATTTTCGTTATCGGAATCATTTGGGCTATTTGGTTCAGTCGACATTGAAAATGCATCATGTGAGTTATAGTTTGATTGTTCTACATCCGAACATCCATTTTGATTTTGTCCCGCTGCTCGCAAACGTTCGCGCATTTCTGCAAGTGGTATTGTTTCTAATTCGTCTTCTGAATTTATTCTACGAACTCGTTTTGAACGTATTAAATTCTTATTCTGATGTTCACTTGTTTCGGAGTCGGTCTCGGTTGAGCTGTCGGAATCTTTTGGGGCATAAGCGTATCTTGTCGCTCGAGTTTTATCATTTTGTGTGCTGTTGGGAATTTCCCAATCCAATTTTGCTGGTTTAAGGTTATTAGCGTGTGCGCGCTTTTGTATACCTGTCAATTGATTTCTAATTTCGAAACTAACGGGCGAATTTTTCTTAGTAATTCTCCAATATATTTGCCATTTTGGCGTCATTTTGTCTGTATGTGTATTGTCGTAATAGTAAACTGGATCTCCGGGTTCATATGTGATGACCGTTTTATCGCCATTGCGTTTCTGTGTTCGCTTTTGAGATTTTCGCAATCTTTGATGAACGACTCGGAAATTGAAATGTTGTCTTTCTAATCTTTGTTTCCAAAATTCGTCTCCCATGTATTTGGGTCGAGGTCTTAGCAAATTATCCAAGGGAAGTGTAGGGTCCCGATTAAACAATATATAATAGCTGGACATTTTAGTACTGTCACTTGAAAAGAATCTCATGCATGCCAGTGCATGGTTTAGTTCTGTATCCCAATAACGTGGGCTATTTCTCGAGACTTTTGAAAGTATGCTATTTATCTGTTTGTGCGAAATTTCATTTTTTCCGTTCGACCATGGTGAATATGGCGACGTTGTAATATGTTTAATATTCAATTCGCGACACATATCTCTCATTGCGTCACTGGTGAACTCTTTCCCGTTGTCCGTCAGGATCACCAATGGGGTTGAGTACCTACAGAATATTTCATCAACTAGATGTTGAATGACCATATTGGATGATTTATTTGGAGTTGCGTATGCTTCTATAAATCCACTGTACATGTCCACAATCGTAAGTATATATTTGTTACCGGATTCTGTTTCATTAAACGGTCCTGAGAAATCAAGGCTTATTTTACTCCAACAACAGGCCGGAATGCCAAAATCTTGGATTGGGGCTTTGCTTCGACGTAAATTGCGTTGTTTGCAAGGGATGCATTTGTCGCAATGACTCATTATATCTTTAAAAAGATTTGTCCAGAAATATTTATTTCTTAATGTGTAATATAGCTTTTCGGCTGAGAAATGACCGCTGTTTTCATGATATTGTTCTAAAACTGTGCTCTGTAAATGTTTTGGTATGACAAGTCGCAAAAGTGGGTCATCGTTTGGAAATGATATGTAGTACAGTATTCCATCTAGAACGTGGTATCGCTTGGCAATATTAGGACAAGGTGTGGTAGAATTGAGTTTTTTGTGTATGTCCAGAATATCTGGATCCTTCGATTGTTCAATTGCCATATCGAAACCTGGTAATGAAATTGGTTCATTTTCGATAGTATTGGGTGGTGCTTTGCAGTCAGCATACTGCCTAGTATTAAGTGAACTTGTGTTTAATACATTAATTGCATAATCTTTTTGATTGTCGTCTATGTCTGATAAATCGGAGCAAGTGGGAACTGTAGCATCTTTCGAAAATGGAATTCTTGATAATAAATCGCTAACAAAGTTTGTTTTTCCACTGATATGTTCAATTTTCAAGTTGTATGAAGACAGTTCTAAAGCCCATCGTTCTAAAAGCGGATTTTTGAGTTCAGAGGTAAGAATATGAGCAAGTTGGGCGTGGTCAGAGCGGACTAATATTTCTGAACCTTCCACATAATACCTAAGTTTTCGAAGACTGTATAGAATGGCAAAACATTCTTTGAGTGTGGTGCAGTATTTTTGTTGAGATTTATTTAATTTACAAGAAATGAAGTATATTGGTTTAATGTTTGGTATATTAGGTAAAATTTGTTCTTTTTCATCACACTCTTGAGACAATAAGCTGCCAATTCCAATGTCTGAGGAATCGGTATAGAGGACATATCTTTTGCTTGGATCTGGGAATCCTAACCAGGGTATTACTGTCAATCTGTCTTTGAGAATTTGGAAAGAACTTTGACATTCGGGTGTCCATTTGAAACGACTATATTTCCTTGTAAGATTAGTGAGTGGTTCTGCAATTTGACTAAAATTAGGAATAAATTCTCGGAAAAAACCACAAGATCCTAGGAATGCCCGGACTTGTTTGACATTTGATGGAACGGGCAGGTTTCGGATTGCCTTAACCTTTTGCTCGTCTGGTCGAAAACCTTTGCTGCTAATTACAAAGCCAAGATATTTAACTTCAGTTTGAAATAGATTTGACTTGGAAATTTTAACTTTCAGACCATGTTCTTTCAATCTTTGGAGAACCAGTTTTAAGTGTTGTTTATGAACAAATTCATTTGGAGAGTGTATGCATAAATCATTGATAAATATTTTAACGAAATCTAATCCGTCGAGTGCTTCAGTTATTGCTTGGAGCCAGTAGATACCAGAATTAAGGGCTCCCTGTGGGGCTCTCTGATATGTGTATGTCCCTTTAAAACAGGCTATTGTGAATTTGTCTCGGTCTTCGGCGCGTATTGGAATCGTACTGTAAGCATTTTGGACATCTAGCGTGGAAAATATTTTTGAATCTTTCATTTCGGAGAAAATATGTGGAATTTTTGGAATTTCAAACTTTTTGGGTTTAGTGATTGCATTAAGGGCTCTAAAATCAGAGACTAGTCTGTATAATGGTTTACCATGTTCATCTGTTTTGTTCTTGGGCACCAATAAGCAAGGAAATGACCAATTTGAGTATTTAACCCTTTTCAGAACGCCAGCCGCGACTAAATCGTCGATAGCTTGCGACATTGCCGGTCGTAATTTTAAAGGACACGGGTACGGTTTCTTTGCAATAGGTTTATGATTTTCAGTGTCAATTCTCATTTCTGTATTTCTACATAATCCTATATCTCTTTCTGTGTTTGCAAATACATCTCTGTATTCTGTTACCAATTTGGCGACAAATGGTTTGTGTGTATCTGGGACATTTAATTTGTTTAAATCGACATGTTTGTCTAATTGCGGTTTAGTAGAGGATACTTCTAATATCTCTTCTGTTTGTATGGATTCGACGCGCCCTACGACACAACCACGTTTCAAATTTATCCATTTATTAGTTTGATTTTGAATAAGTATTGGTATATCATGGTTTGATGCTTTAATTACGGTTTCGGCTACATCAATGCCTGGATTTTCGGCTAAAACTCCGTTTTCAACTTGTTTTAGACATAAGTAATCAGAGTTGAAAATTTTTGAACCACCGGCGATTTTAGCTGAGGTAAATATCCCTGTTTTTGGTGCTAAAATGCAGGCAATTTTAAGTCTGGCTAAGCTTGCTACATAAATGTCGGGGATTAATTCAAACATTGTGTCCCTTATTCTAAATTACTGTAAATCGAAGTAGAGACGAACGTTATATTTTTGCATGAATTCACGTCCGATAATAAAATTTCGGGATAAATTTTCAATAACTACGAATTCAGCTGAGAGTTTCATGTCTTTAATTTTGAATTGTAATTCGATTGTTCCGTGCGCTTTCATATTGTCGACCGAGGCGGATGACAAAACCATTTGTTTTCTTACTAATTTTGGTTTATTTTTCAAGTTTTTATAAATGTTATAACTGATGCACGATAATGAAGCACCACTGTCAAGTAATGCGCGGTATTTTGTATTGTCTATTCGAATTATCGTTGAACATGGAACTTGATCATTAATGCCAGCTTTCAAATCTTGGTCATATTTGATGCTGTTAATATGAATTTGTGGCAATTTTTCAGTTGGAATTTTAGGTTTCTCCTCGATTGCTTGTTTAGAATAATGTTTTGTATGTCTGTCATTTGAGTTCACGTGATGCAGTGCATTGTGTTTGTGTTGTACGAAATTGTCTTTATGTCTCACATCTGAGATATTTGCTTTTCTGATGAAAGGTTCACGGGAAAATGTTTTTGTATTTTGTGTTCGATAATTTGTATATTTAAATTGGTTGTTTGATGCTGTAGAATCTGATTGGAGATAGCTACGTTTAGGTAAAGAGTGTTTATGCGAGAAATTTCTGTATCTTTCAGTGGGTTGATATATGGGACGGAAATTGTACGGATTGTTAATAAAACGTGCTCTAATATTTTGCTCGCGAAGTGCAAAAGTGACTGCCTCATCGATGGATTTAAGATTCATTCGCATGAGAGGAATTTGAAGATGTGGGTTGGCTAAACCATCGATAAACGTTGTAAGAATTTGATTTTGAATAGCAGGACGTATAGTATCGTCGGCAAAAGCTTCTGTTGCAATAGCATATAATCTTTCGGAAAAAGCGGGAATAGTTTCATCTTGATTTTGTCTAATGTTTTTGAAAATAATGAATGCGTGTTTTTCGTCAGGGACATCACAAAATCTTGTTTTAAGTTCTGTTTTAAGGTGGACCCAATTCACACGTCTTGAATCGTTTAAATTTGACTCGATGTACCTTTTTATAAAATAGGAGACTTCATTTTGCGTTGTTTGTAAAGCTAATGTCGGAAGTTCGAGTATGTCGGCATCTACTACACGTGCATAACATTCTAATGATCTAATCCATGATCGAAATAAATGCGGTTCGCCGTTATAGGTAGGAATTGATTGTGATAATGATGCGATTTGTGTGACTTTTGTTTGTTGGATTCTAGAAATTGTTTGAGCAGAAACTGAAGATGAGATTTGATTAAAATGTTCTGCAATATTATGTCTTTTTCTGTCATGTGAGTTTATCGTCTTTCTGTTTTCTTTGATCTGTCTGAATTGTGATCTTTTTCTGTATTCGTCTGTGAAATGTTCTGTCTTCTTTCAGGAGTTTATATAAGTGTTCGTTTATTCTTCTCTATTCTGTAATCTGTTCTGTCTTCTTTTTATAAGTGTTTACTCTTCTGTTGTCTGTTCTGTCTTCTTTTAGCAATTCATAATGTTTGTTTACTCTTCTGTTTTCTACTCAGTCTTTTAGCAATTAATACAGTGTGTTTACTCTTCTGTTTTCTGTGCCTTGTTCTGTCTTCTGTTAGAAATTAATCAGCGTTATCTTATCTTGTCTGTGACTTCTCGTTGTGATGATGTGGCGTGTTCTCTGCTCTCGGAACCATTACAGACTGTTACATAATGCCGTCAACAATCTGGGCCGATATGATATTCTAGTGGTAGTGGCGAGTGAATACATCTTCAATAGATAACTTTAATAGTGATGAGGCACAGCAACAATAGTACATAAATATACATAAGCGTATATAAATAAGAGTCGAGTATGCTGTCAGCCAGGATATCGCATGGTAAAGATTCATGTAAATCACTCTCGATTCCTAACTGACTCCCCGTTCTAAGAAATCCTTCATCTTTATATATCGACTCATGGTTCGCTGAACCTCATGCCTAAAGGTCAGCTCAGAGTCGTCTTAACATTCCAAAGTACAGTAGACAAAGCCAGGTCAGATGAAGGTTACATACCAGCGATAGACAAAGAGCAGTTCAGAAGCAGGCTAATTAATGTTACACAATATATTCCAACTGACCGATCTCTGCGAGGTTAAATGTGCATGGAATGTAATTACTTAGTCTGAGGTTGGCGAAAGTGCCATCAGGGATGTTACTGGTACATGTAGGTGGGGGCATATTATGTATCATATTATGTGTGTTATTGGGGGTACGGAGCTGTGGTCGTTAATTAATGTAGTGGGTGTGTGTTATTGGGGGTACGGCGCTGTGGTCGTTAATTAATGTAGTATGTGTGGGTTGTTGCGGGATACGGCGCTGTGGTCGTTAATTAATGTAGTTGGTGTGTGTTATTGGGGGTACGTTGCTGTGGTCGTTAATTAATGTAGTGGTGTGTGTTATTGGGGGATACGGCGCTCTGGTCGTTAATTAATGTAGTAAGTGTGGGTTATTGGGGGATTCGGTGCTGTGGTCGTTAATTAATGTAGTTGGTGTTGGTTATTGGGGGATACGGCGATGTGGTCGTTAATTAATGTAGTAGGTGTGGGTTATTGGGGGTACGGCGCTGTGGTCGTTAATTAATGTAGTAGGTGTGGGTTATTGGGGGATACGGCGCTGTGGTCGTTAATTAATGTTGTAGGTGTGGGTTATTGGGAGATACGGCGCTGTGGTCGTTAATTAATTACATGTAGTAGGTGTGTGTTATTGTTGGTACGGAGCTGTGGTCGTTAATTAATGTAGTGGGTGTGTGTTATTGTGGGTACGGAGCTGTGGTCGTTAATTAATGCAGTGGTGTGTGTTATTGGGGGTACGGAGCTGTTGTTAATAAATGTAGTTGGTGTGTGTTATTGGGGTACGGAGCTGTTGTCGTTAATTAATGTAGTGGGTGTGTGTTATGGGGTTCGGAGCTGTGATCGTTAATTAATGTAGTGGGTGTGGGTTATTGGGGGTACGGAGCTGCTGTCGTTAATTAATGTAGTGGGTGTGTGTTATGGGGGTCGGAGCTGTGGTCGTTAATTAATGTATTTTGTGTGTTATTGGAGGTACGGCGCTGTGGTCGTTAATTAATGTAGTGGGTGTGTGTTATTGGGGGTACGGCGCCGTGGTCGTTAATTAATGTAGTGGGTGTGTGTTGTTGGGGGTACGGAGCTGTGGTCGTTAATTAATGTAGTGCGTGTGTGTTATTGGGGGTACGGAGCTGTGATCGTTAATTAATGTCGTGGGTGTGTGTTATTGTGTGTACGGCGCTGTTGTCGTTGGGGCACATTGCGTGAACAGTTCGCGGTTCACATTAACAGCGTCGTACACCCCAATAAACAAATATTCACTACATTCATCTCTTATAAATTATTTGCGTTTTGAAGATTTATTCCCATAAAAAACTAAATGCATTATTTATTTTTACAAAATATTCCGAGAATTTGAGAGTCTAGCCCACACAGCTCTGTAAGTTATCCCGATAGAAGATTTTGTTAACAGCATCATTTTCCCACCAGCTTCTTTGCAAATTAGCAGGACCACTTAACCAGGGGTGGTAAATCTAATCAGGACACTTAACCAGGGGTGTTGATGACAATTCAACGTTTCGTGATATTAAATTGAATATATTGAAGACACGTTCCTTATTTTGACATGGGGCGGTTATGGTACATTGACACTGTCTACTAAAGAATCATTGACGAACTCATATAATAAGTTCATCAAACGGTTAACTTATTATCTAACATTTCCCTCAATAAATTCAGTTAACCTATTTATAGAACAAGCAATCTTATAACAACATGGCAATGTACTATGAAAACTACCGATATTCACTTACACACAGGTATATGCAAATATTAATATTTATTAATGTATATTAAATAAAACAGAGATGCCATAGCATAGCTAGCAGCAAATCATTTATCCCGAATTGTTGCTTTTGGAACAGTAAACTCGTGATAACTATAAATATATATGACAGTACAGCATATATCTGATCAGTTCTGTACACGCGGAGCAATATCGAAATCAGTCACTCGATTTGCCAGCTTTTATTCCTCACTTCTACCAATTGTCAACCAACTGAGAAAATTCCTTTCTTTGCCCTAAAGGGACGAGTATATGCTAAAGCGTTTAACAAAGCCCGTCGATATTGAGGGAGGAACTGTTTCGTCTGGCGTCGGGTCACAGCATATGGCCTGCTGAGGTCGACAATTATTTTGCGCAGTTTATTATTCGTATTATTGTACCTCGCGGACGTTATTTGCCATCAATTCTTAATGCCCTTTGCTGGTAGTACATTCGTTGTCGTTTGTTCCTGTGCATAAATTTATGGCAGGGTTCCGCGGGTGAATTTACCACAGGTTTTTAATGCAGGAGCATTGCTCCGTGTCACGCTTCTCATGTTTACCTTTACTGGTAAGGATCCCCTGGTCTTCATGTTTCGTAAACTTAATATTATGCTGTTTTAGCCGCCCATAAATTATCGAGTTTAGTTTTTGCACAACGAATTTTCAGCCGATTGACATGTATTTACATTTACGTCGAAATCTCTCGTTTCGGTTGTGTCATATTGCCTTATATGGCTCAAAAGTTACCTCCAATGTGGAATTCTGGGTTGTTACTTTGGTGACGTATTCTTGGGCTATTTATAACTCCCAATATATGATGGAATTCCTGTTCATGAACCAACTCTGCGTTGACTGATGTAAACACAGGTCACACGAGTTTGTTCTCGCGTTTACGAGCTTCTGATTTCACTATGCATTACAATTTTTTTTAGCAAACGTGCACGATATAGAGACTTACATGAACACAAAGCTCAAAATCTTTTCTTTATGCTGCTATAAGCGGCTATCCCGCGAATTTTAGTTATTTGTGGGTATTTATGGAACACCCAGACCTTATTTTCGTATTTTCATGTGTTTAAGTCGGGCTTGCGACGTTTCGTACACTGTGTTGTTTACTAGTTTATATGGTTTCGTCAATGTTTCAAATTTTTTTTTACATTTGACAGTTTTTGATATTGACATGATGTTTGCTCTTTACATTCAGACTTTAATACTAATATTTCCAAAGGTATAACAATTATTGTGGCCAAATGCCTAATATTTTGTTTATTGACCATCACATTGGGTTCATCAGATTACCAATTGGGCAATATTTTGGATCATATTTTCTGGTGAGGCGTTCGAAATAAATAAATTGAACCTCACAATTGAGTTCCCTGTGTTATTCGGTAGGAAGAGTGAATAAAATAACACGGATACATGAAATCCCCTA
The DNA here is from genome assembly GCA_032622095.1 of Siphonodentalium dalli. Taxonomy (NCBI): domain Eukaryota; kingdom Metazoa; phylum Mollusca; class Scaphopoda; order Gadilida; family Siphonodentaliidae; genus Siphonodentalium; species Siphonodentalium dalli. The sequence goes on from CP136062.1 coordinate 28,489,255, forward strand.
ACCAGAATTCAGTTTGTACATATTATACGGCCATGCAACTAACTGTTTATGTCAGCAAGCGTCCCGAATAATTTCGCCATAAACACGATGCGTTGTCTTGTGCAGTCGCGGAAATGCCAGAGCACTTCCGACTCGGTCGGGATTGAATCGGGTTTCGTTCTCAGAAAATGGCTTCCAGGGAGGGTGACCGTTGGCTGGAATAGCGTCACATCAGAATATTAAAGCGAAAAAGAAATTCAGGTGACATCGCAATCGGTAGTCAATTCGATAGGGGAGGAATATAAAAGGAATTATTGCGTGAAATTACAAACGGAAGAAAATTAACCGACTTAGTGGCAAAGAGTATAATCGAACAGGATGGAGAGGTAATAATTCCAAAATGTTACTATTTATAGAAATTTTTAACCGCATCGTTGACCGAATTTTATGATCGATCTGGCCGCAAGTACAGTACCGTGCAGAAAGAGTTGTCTTACTTATGTAACTTAAAACTGTTTAATTACACATACCTGTACAATAGTACATGTAGTAAAAAATATTTCATGGCCAATGAGTTAACAAATGGTCTGTATTAGCATATTGAATACCAATATGGCATTGGTATTCAATATGCTAGTACAGACCATTTGTTAACTCATTGGCCATGAAATATTTTTTAAGGGCAAATTCTGTTGTCAAGCTTTATTCAGCACTATTCATTCTGATAAATGACGATAACTATGCAAGGCCTTTTTCACATGTATTAGCTAATTGTGCTTCAGCGTAAGTGAATTAAACTTAAGCATAATGCATTAAACTTAGGCGCAATGCACACCTATAAAGTGTAACTCACTTACGCTTAACCGTAGTGTAGATAATTCATTACTCCTATGAGTAATATAATTATGACTAGTGTGCTTAAGCGTAATTCATTAACGCTACGAGAAGCCGTTTTCACATTTATTCTGATTCTGCTTAATCGCAAATCATTTACGCTTAAGTGTAAATCATTTGCACTTGAAGCAAGCACCTAGTCACCCTTAATTTCTTTTGTATGGTATAGATATGTGCAGGACATGTCCCGTGAATAAAATATATTAGATCCTCGGGATGGAGACTCAATTTCTTGGGACAGGGATGCTGATATGCATATAGAAATATTTGTTTCTTTAATTTTCGAGTCTGTGTAAGCCCAAATAAATATTATGTCAATCATTGACAATCGGAGGGAAATAAGGAATTGTAAATGATTTACGCTTAAGTGCAAATATATTATTAGACACATATTTATTTGCGCTTAAGCGCAATTGATTTACGCTTAACTGCAAAAGATTTACTCTAAAGCGGAAATATTTGCACATAAATAAATAATAGATTTGAAAAGGGCGCTTAAGTGCAATAAGGAAATATCTAATTGCGCTTAGCACAAGGAATATCTTATTGCATTTAAGCACAATAAGGAATATCTTATTACGCTTAAGCGCAATGAGGAATCTCTAAGCGCAATAATGTATATTCTTATTGCGCTTAAGCGCGATAAGAAATATTCTAATTGCACTTAAGTGTAATTAGAGATTCTTTTATGGGGGGGGGGGGGGCTTAAGCTCAATTATTTATTAAATGTCAATTTGGCTTCCTATAGAGGTAAGATAGCTTATGAACCCAATTACACTAAAGCGTAATTCAAATGTATTATGCTTATGCAAAAGTTATTTGTGCTTAAACTAAATGATTTACGCTCTAGTGTAATTAGCTACTATAAAATGTGAAAACGGCCTCCCATAAGTTAATGCCATTCAGAATATCACAAGTGTTTTATTATCCAATTTGCATGTGCATGGAGATGTGGTTCACCACCTTATAGTTGAAATATAACTATAATAGTTGAATCCAGGCTGTGCCAGACTTGTTCATGAAAAAACTGTTGATCAATGTTCTTTTTTTTTTCTTTTTTTTTTAAAGAAAACATTGCTCACCAGGCACACATATATAAGTTTTATTTGAATGCCAGTGAGCTCCATATGATTACAAGATATGTCCCCAAAGGAATAGTCAATAATGAAACTTATCTCCATATGACACTGACTTCCTGAAACGCATTTTATATAGGCTATAGCGCACACATTCTACAGGTCTGGATGAACCACCGATCGATCTATAATAGCCCAAGACTTTCACAGCCAGTATGAATCTGGGATAAGGGAGTACATTAATTTGTTCTTTCGACCAATTTTTTTTTGAAAACAATAAATTCTGATTTATTTTGAAACAACATGTGCAAAAATTGGAGCAATCGAAATTAGGAAAATGTCCAATAGAAAATTCAATGCTGCGGCATAGAACTTATTATAATTTGGATAAAATTGATATGCTACCCTGTATTATGTATGTTTTAATTTATATATATATTTGTTTTACAGTCGGTCAAAAGCTCTTCAGGGCTTGAGTTTGTAATATGTTTAAATACCTCCGACTTTTAAATACAAATGATCTTATCATATCTTATCTTAGGGAACGTTCAGACGTCCACGATGCAATCGTAAGTGGAAAGATTTCCGTAAAATAATATCAAGTGCTGTTTGATTTTAGATGCGAAATCGTATCGTATCCTTTGTTACCTCCACTTTCGACGGAATTGCAGTCACGTGAAAGATCGTACGGTAGCAATCAGGAGGTTAACCATGGCTTAAGAACAACCCACGGTATCCTCATCTGCGACGACATTGCAATCGTGTGAACAAACCATCCATGGTTGTAGTCTCATACCTGACTCAATCGTACCGATAGAGTCACGTACAGGCTGAAATTATAAACAATAACAAACCATACACGTGGTCAGCGGGTATCACAAAAACGTGCCAGCTGTAAATATTTATTTAATTACTACTTTTCATGACTAATTGTTGCCGATATTGTCATCGCATTGTGCACACATATACATTATATGATTTGCGCCATTCTCCGCTTTGTAGTGACAATGGAATTATACATGCCTGATTTCGCGCAATAGTGCCAATACCTATGTCTATTTACGCTGCCATGTTCAAATATACTGGCCCATATCGTATATTTCAAACCATATTACCCGATAAGATGTCATAAACCATTTGTAAACTATAATTTACATGCTGGTTGTTTGATTTGTCATAATTTTCACCTGATTACTATTTATTGTTTATATCAGTCAAGTACATTTCGTCTTGTTTTCTGGTCACGGCACCGACAAATAGGGTCGATAGGTTGTTCACGACTTATTTAGGTGAGTGCTCTATAATAGAATGAGTATACTTGCAAAATGAAATGACTATATATATTTATTGCAAAATTTTGATATAATACAGGTGGGGGGTAACAAAAAATTAGCCGGAAGGTATTCCGCGGTGGGTGGCCCAAGAGACAAACAACACATTTTGACAACCTCATCAGCCGACCTCATGCAAATTTTTTACTAAAATCCTTTTGTGCACATATTTGACATTTGTAACAGTTTAAAACAGGTTATAACTATAAAAAAAAACATGTTACACGGGCCTTCGTGGAGATGACACTAAGCTACAATTATGGCATGTTGCATATGAGACATGAGGTGAAAACGTTCCTTCCCGACACCCTTTGGAAAGAAGCTTCGAGAAATGTAAAATTGAAATAAATAAACTTGTCGTGATGTAACTAAGATATTTTAGCCTAGATCATTGTGTGCATGGAACAAGAGCGAACAAATGTCTCAAACATTAACGTGACTAGCAATGGCTTGCAAATTATGTCATCAGTGCATCCAACTAATCAGTGAATTATTTGCATGTGTATCAATTCAGATTATCTGTTACTCTCACAACAACTAAAGTACTCAAGTCCAGCATAGTGACTGCCAAAAGCATTTTAGAATGATTGAAGTTGCTCCACTAGACTAACAAAAGTGGTATGGAAGAATGCTAGATAATGGGCTGGTTGACCGACTAATAATGAAATAGTTAGAAATTATGGAATTGTGTGTACAATGAACAATGACATAGGTTTGCAGATATCAGCAATTTATAGAATAATATTTCCAATTGCAGACTGCTAAATGTCCTCTTTATGTATTTATTTTCAACATATGTCTACTCTAGTTGAATTGGAGCTTAACAAATGATATTTCATCATTATCATGGATATGTCTACAAAATTGTCAACAATGACCCGAAAGTGAAGATTGAGTTCACTGTCCTGAGATGTTGTCAGCTTAAAATGTATTACAGCCAAAAGAGCCAAAACACATGTTTGGATCATGTAATAGCTTGCAGGGGAAACTGATGTCTCAACGGATATGCAGGAGATATGCTGGGAAATTTATAATTCGTAAATTGGATGCATAAACCTTTTAGTGAAAAACAATTATAGCGGATCTTTTAGTTTGAAATGTTCCATGTTATAAGTTATACCTTATAGAGTAAGTTATACTATTGTTTTTGTGCACCTTTCAGATTTTGATGTATTAGTACTGCATTTGTCCACTGTCCTTGCTTTCCTCCTATGGTGTACTTGTTGACTTAAAATTTGGTAAAACCCCTATTTTCATATCATCAACATCCCTGTCCATTGAATGTGTGTCTCAAACCAGAGCTGAACAAAAAATTCAGTAAAGGCCTACTAAATGGACATCTCCTGCACATATATATAGCATGTCCATGGTCACAAAAAGGGAGTTCGTGGTTACTGGGGACCTTCTTCCCTCATATGGTGGGCCTATATAGACTTGAAAGTTGAAGAAAAAACATACTTCCAAATGCATATCACTATCAGCATCCCATGAATGTGTCTCAACCCTGGAGTTCTAGTATATTTGATTAAAGAGACGTCTCCTGCACAGATATATACAATTTCCATGGTTATCGATCTAGATCAAAATGGTCAAGGGAATTTTCAACACCGACCCGACAAACACCTCTACGGTACAGGATTCAAAGCACCACAATTTTATGGTTTAGTTTAATAGGCTATATATGATCTATTTTATCTCATGTAAAGTAAAACAAATAAAAAATTAATAGGACATGTACTGGTCTCTGGAAAGTACAATTGAATTAATATATATAATATTATAATAATTTCTCATAATAATCATGCAATCTAAAGTTCATATTTTAGAACACCAGCGGTCTCCATTCAGATTCTAACTGACAATCCCCTCATTGTAAACTGAGGTGCACTCACCAATGTGCTGTATAAACTGATATACAGCTGGCATTAAAAACAACAAATTTGAGTAGAACCCCCCGGCCAGTGCATGTACTAATACTATGAACATTTTTTATATAGATCATATATACCGGTAGCTTATAAAACAAACCATAAAATTGTCGCGCTTTGAATCCTGTACCAGTAGAGGTTTTTGTCGGGTCAGTGTTGAAAATTCCCTTGGGCGTTTTGATCTAGACATTGATGACGGCGCCGGCTTATTTTCATCATTCGGTATAAAACTTGGTATTCGCTCCATTCTAAATGAAATTATTCAAAATTGATTACACACAAGAAAAAGATATTCTTAATTTTAAATGTATCAATGCTAAAAAATCAACATATGAATTATGATTGACCTTTCAAGTTTCATAAACAGCGATAGTCACAAAATGTCACAGAAAAATGAACCCATCGGCCCATCGTGGAATTTTTAAAGTCAAAATAATGGTCTGAGTGTTGCTAAGAAATCAGCATCTAAATATATACAATGGGCTAGCAACTTTTTCGCCTGTGAATAAAAAACAAACCTCACATGCTTGAAACGCATGAGTCGAAAACAGGTAAATGGTCACAATTAAACATACTTTTCATATCATTCCCGAAATCAATAAACACTGTCACTGTCGTATATTGAAACACTAATGGTGTAACTTATTGATTATCGATATAAATAGATGTAATCAAATATAAATTGTAGATAACAATGATGATCTTATCGTAGAAATAAAAATCGTAAATAAATTCGCAATCGAAAAAATCACGTGACAACCGCATCTCATGAATATATTCATGAGTTCAGCCTATACCAGGCCTCATATACGTTTGTTGGCCTGGGTACTACCCATGATTGTCGATCGGGCCCGATTTCTCCACGTACGATTCAATCTTGGTCATCACCAGACTCCACCATGACCACTAGGGTGATGGCAACGTTACAGCTTCAAGTTCAACATGACAATAATTAAGCCTTGAAGGGAAATACTAAGTTTTGTCTTGGAAGTTGGATTTCAACTATTATATAATTCCTTGCTCATATTTAAGTCCGCGCATTATTATATTTTGCTCAGTTTTAAATTTGGCAATCTGTTGCAATTTGAATGTGTGCATTTGGTGCACACTGGTCAAGGCTGGTGAATGAATATGCGTGTGCAGTTCTTTATCGATGCTGAAGATAGATTTGTTCTCCATTCAAAATATAAACTGGCCTATACTGCATGGCATTTTGTCTCGGTGGCATTTACATGCATTCAAATTAAGTAAATCTTAAATGACATCAATGAACATCGATAGGCTGCTGACTTTAAACCTTGAAGTTAAGTACTTCGTACTCTCATTATTAATTTTGGAGAGAATTCCCAACAATCACTATTATTTGGCATTGAGACATAGAGCGAAATTGCCATCACTATTATCAAATTCAGCCTAAATCCCTGCAATCACGGTTATCAGGCAATCATGATCATTGGCACCTGAGAGTATGTTACAAATGTACATGTATTGACTAGTATAAAAATAGATGATCTCACATGAGTTTCTATTTTATACGGAATATATCAACCCAGTTCACTTAATTTGATTTGAGCCGAGGTTTACCGAGGCTCAAACAGAATTTAGTGGACGAAGTTGATAAATTGCGTATAAAATAGAACGAGTTTGAGATACCTTTTATCATATGATCAAATACACATGAATTATTCATCGAATACAACAATCATAAACGTCAGCGTCGGCGATCACAATTCATTTAAATAATGGCGTGATGTCATCGCACGTGCTAATATTACACGTGTGTGTTACCATTAATAATGAAGTTGGTTGTGTGGGTTAATTATGTGATAAACCACTTTATTTCCCCCAGTTTGTGCCTGATTCTTTAAATTGTACTATTATTCGGTCAGTTTTAAATTAGCGTACTACAAATCAGCCCTTGAAAGTAGGAAAAATGTTCCAGCCAATTTAATGCTGAGGCATGTTAGATTTAACATTTTACCAATGGAATTTCCCACGGCATTGCTTATTTCCATGGCCAATTTCGAGGACTGGACAAATAGTACCATTCATGAGTATTGCAGGCTTTGAGCAATACTGGTTTATTTGTTAACTTAAATGTTATAAAACTAATTTTACAAAATGAAATCAATGAATCTGTCCACTCATCAAAGACATGTTATAATTCCACATACTGGTATATAAAGGATATGCAAAGGAATATTCTCAGGTAACCATGACAGCAGGGGCATGTCCGGGAATAGTTTGGGGACACCTGTTTGTGTGCCAAGGATGTCCCAATAGTTTATGGGGTATTAAATTGTTAATATTTCTCAATACCACATAAGTGTTGTTCCTAATGGTTACAAAATGAACCCTAAGTTGCGGATAAAAACTGAAACTATGAAATTTCATAATTATACCAGTTGTTGATCAATATTCAATATCCATGGGAATTTATATATACACTTAGCCTAAGTGTATAAATTCCCATGGATATTGATCAACAACGGGTATAATTAATAAATTTGAATTAAATTTTTTGTCAAAGAGTTCATTTGGACTTGCAAATTTGGGCGCCCATACCTATTTCAGGGACATGTAATATGTCCTGGATATGTGTGACAAGTATAAATATATAATTCTCCCTGTTCCATGTGACAAGCCTTGAGTAGAAAATTCAGAACATTTAGAGTACAGAAAGTATCTACCAGACTCTGTTTCATGCAAACGCTCATTTGTGTTATCTAATTCTGAGAACCAGTTATTTTGTTGCGTTCAGTATAGAGATATATACAAGTTTCGCGTTGTAGTTTCTCGTTGTAAAACAGATTTGTCCATCTCACACGACTTCCCTTTCGAGTATATCTTTGGCTAAAGTTTGTTAAAATGTACCGCCAATCCGCCTTTCGGAAAAAGGCCGACAACTCTTTGCGATTCTGCATAGACTTTAGGCAGTTAAATTCAAAAACCGTCAAATATGCCTACATGCTGCCAAGGTTTGACGACATCATAGAATCGCTCCATGGCTCCAGATACTACAATAAACTTGATTTACGCAGTGGTTTTTGGCAGTGTCCCATCAGAGAAGAAGACAAATACAAGACCGCATTTTCTGTCGGCAAACTTGGGTTTTATCAATGTGAGCGACTCAGTCGGGGAATGGTAAAAGTACCATCAACTTTTCAACGCCTGATGGAGAAATGCATGGGCGATATGCATTTAAAGGAGTGTCTTATCTTCTTGGACGACGTTTTGGTTTTCAGCCAAGAATTTTCATCGAACGTAGAACGTCTGGACGCAGTATTTTCTCCTCTTTCACAGCATAATTTGAAGCTGAAGCCAAATAAGTGCGAACTATTCCGCACATCAGTAACATATCTTGGACACGTCATATGTGCCAATGGTGTAGCCACGGACCCGGATAAGACTTCTGCATTGGAGGATTGGCCAGTTCCCTGTAATGTTAAACAGATGAGACAATGGCTTGGATTTTGCGGATACTACCATCGCTTCGTCAAGGGGTATGCCAGCATTGTACAGCCGCTAAACCAACTTTTGGAGGGACATTGCACTGAGGCCAAGAAGACGCCAAAGAAAAAATACCCGGCACCATGGGTTTGGACAGATATTCACCAGAGAGAATTTGACGAAATCAAACATAAATTAACCCAGCCTCCAATCCGGGCATATGCTGACTACAATTTGCCATTTATTGTTCATACATATAGCATTGGTTACGGATTGGGATCTGTGTTATACCAGCTACAGGATGGTGTGGAGCGCGTTATCGGATCTGCAAGCCGTGGTTTAAAGCCCAGCGAGAAGAATTATCCAGCCCATAAATTGGTGTTCCTGTGTCTGAAATGGGCTGTCACAGATAAATTCCACGACTACTAGTATGGAAATACTTTCTAGGTCATTACAGATAACAATCCTCTGACATATGTTCTAACGACTGCCAAGTTGGATGCCACTGGTCATCGTTGGGTTGCCAATCTTGCCCATTACAAGTTTCAGATTGAATATAGAGCTGGGCGACTCAACGGTGATGATGATGGACTCTCCAGGAAGCCCATATTATATACAGATGTCATTAAAGCCGTTTGCCAGGCTGCAACTGTGAACTTCCCTTTAGCAGAAAGTGTTGCTGTTAGTCCTGCTCTTTCTTCGGCCGGGGAGGAGTCGGATCATGCGCATGATTCCATTGACTGGGAATATGTGCAGAAACAGGACTCTGTTATTTCCAGAGTTATTCACTTTGTGAAACTTGGTAAACGGGCTGATGATAAACAGATGAAAAATGAATCATACCTCGTACGGACATATCTTAGAGAATGGAATAGTCTGTGTATTAGAAACAGTATTCTCGACCGAAGATCACATAATGATGAAGAGCCAGTTATGCACCTCATTGTTCCTGGTGGTTTTCGTGATCGGGCATTGCAAGGTGTTCATGATGATCTTGGTCACCAGGGCAAAGATAGGACAATGTGGCTTGCCAAGCAAAGGTTCTACTGGCCAGGTATGGTTCGTGATGCTGAAGCGAGAGTAGAGAACTGTGGCAGATGTATTCGCCGGAAGAAACCAGTGAAAGCAGCTTGAAAATTAGTCCCAATACAGACTCCAATACCCATGGAATTAGTCTGCATTGATTTTCTCAGTCTTGAGATGTCAAAAGGTGGGATTGAAAATGTGTTAGTTATTACTGACCATTTTACCCGCTATGCGCAGGCTATTCCATGTAAAAACCAGACAGCGTCCACCACTGCAAAGGCTCTATATGAGAAGTTTGTGTGCTTCTACAGTTTTTCCGAACGTCTACACAGTGACCAAGGAAGAAACTTTGTGAGCAAAGTCATCAAGGAGTTATGCAAACTTGCGGGAATGAAGAAGAGTAGAACCACCCCTTATCATCCAATGGGAAATGGATCAGCAGAGTGTTTTAACCAGACCCTTATCAAGATGCTTGGTACAATGGAGGATGAAACAAAAGCTGATTGGAAGAGCTATGTTGGACCTCTTGTACAGGCTTATAATGCTACAAAAAGTGAAGCAACAGGATATTCACCTCACTTTCTCATGTTTGGATGGCATCCAAGTGTATCTATTGATGCTGTTTTTGGGTTGGATAAAGAAGAATTTGCTGGAAATCATGATAGTTATGTCCAGAAGTTAAAGAAGAGAATGGAATTTGCTTATAATGTAGCCTTTGACAGAGTGGAAAAGCGGAATGAGAATGTGAAGGAGAAGTATGGTGGAAGGATTCGTTCCAAAGATGCAAAGCTTGAAGTTGGAGACAGGGTGTTGGTCAGAAAAGTTGGTATCAAAGGAAAACACAAGTTAGCAGATAGATGGGAAGCAGAACCATACAAGATTATTAACAGTCCAAATGAAGATGCTCCTGTGTAAAAGGTTTTACAAGAATCTTGAAGGGGTGTGTCCCGAATGCTGCACAGAAATATGCTGTTGCCATTTAATTATATTTCTTCCAATATGGTTGAAGAGACTAAAGAAGCTAGACAGATAAAGAAGAAGAAGAAGAAAGTTCAGACGGATGTAGAAGTGAGCGCCAGCAGAGAAGATAGTAGCGAGTTTGCGATTTCAAACGGGTACGGGTACCGGTACGGGTACTGGTAGCTACCCGTACCGGTACACGTTTTGAAATCGCAAACTGTTTTACGGGTAGAATTAAGCATATCGACGGGTAGTGTATGGTGAGCCAATTGCAGCACAATATATATGATGTAGAGAAATTGTTATCCGCATTCGCTTTCTTGGCCGACGTTATACTTGTTGTTATGGTTATATGATGGACATCTGCGTGGATAATACATTGCATTAACCAGGACGAGGCGAAAGTGGAAGGGGTTGGCGTCTTTCTTTGACTCATTTTGGTAACATTTTCAATAATTAGCTTTCATAAGTAATTTCCCAGACCGTTCGAGTGTCGTCTAGAACAGATGGAATTTTCTGACTGAGAAAATATGTTATGATAGCACAAATATACAATTACGCTAATTTAATAATCCAACCATTATTCGGTGTAAAATGTGTTGGTTTAGACCCAGGTTCCAAGAATGTCCTACATGCATGCACTTTTAGTCAGATATAAGACCGAATTTGCCCCTTATATTAGTTGGGGAATATTTAGTCATATAACTGGTAATGGGTTGGAATCTTTCGAAGGGTCGGGCAAGGGAATATTCATCCCAAGAACTTGGATATTTGTCTGGGTCTAAACCCGGATGTATGTAGAACAAGAGCTACACTTGGCGTGCAAAATACCCCCTCTCTTGGGTCGGCGGAAACTGGTAAAAAAGGGGCATAACTCTGGTAAAAATTGGCGGACGGAACTCAAATTTGAACTTGACCTGTGTTTTGGTGGGAGAAAAGTAATATACCAAATTATCATTGAATCCGATAAGCTCTAGTAAAGTTATCATCCGGAAAACAAATTTCAGGGATTTTCTAAGTCAAATTACGTCAAATAAGGGGCATAACTCCGGTGAAAATTGGTGGACGGAACCCAAATTCGAACTAGAGCTGTCTTTTCTCCTAATAAACCCACATACCAAATTTGATTGAAATTGGTTCACTCTAACTAACTCTGCCAGAACCCAAGTTCGAACTTGGCCTGTGTTTTGGTGGGAGAAAGTAATATACCAAATTTGGATTCATTCCGATAAACTATACTAAAGTTATCATCCGGACAACAAATTTCAAGGATTTTCTAAGTAAAAAAACGTCAAATAAGGGGCATAACTCCGGTGAAAATTGGCGGGCGGAACCCAAATTCGAACTTGAACTTACTTTTCGGCTAATAAACCCACATACCAAATTTTATTGAATTTGGTTCACTCTAACTAAAGTTATCATCCGGAAACCAGGTTAACGGACGGACGGACAGACCAATACTATAATGCGGCCATTTTTTTCAAACGGGCGTATAAAAATTAAACTTGTTAAATATAAAGGGTGTTTAATGGTACACTATTCATTATATGGTTCGAATAAAGAGCGTTTGCTTCACGTCTATGCGAAACAAAGAAAACAGCTAAAAGTCGATCTGATGACGGTAAGATTGTGCCGACTATGTGTGTATATCAGTATTTGGTGTCACTATCGGCCACTACAATATACAACAGTCTTGGGGTTCAAATGCGCCATGTCCGTTCAAAAGTCAAATAGCTATATTAAAATGAGAAATCAGTCACCACCACACAAGGTACAATAACTGAACGGTTGTATTCAATCGTGTAACACATTCACGGTGTACTTATGCACAAAGGGTCGATAGGGGACGTGGCGAGAGGGTGGGTGTATCACCCCAACTTTTGTCAACAGTTGGATATTGCATATACCTAACACACCAAAACATACGTTGAAATTATTCTGTCAATCAGTTTGATTTCCAAAAATGTATTAGTGCGGATTTTTTTTTATAGTTTTAGACCAACATTTGCAAATATTCCTACTTTTGGTAGAAAAACATTCGGGCTATATGGTCAACAGCAGGTTGGAAATATCCAACAAATGTAAAGCTTGAGGAAAGTCAATAATTTATCAATTTTCATGTTCAGATTTCAAAACGTTCTCACACCAGACCGAACCATGGTCGACCCGGTATGCCCTGGTCTAACCACATTCAGTGGCTCGTCAATACTGATCATTGATTTGTGAAAAACAAACCAGGGCGTGAATTTGCCTGGTGTTAGACCACTAGATGTTATGATTTTGCAATTTCCAGGTTCATATCTACAAAACTGTTCTCGTACTGCATGGTCGGCAAGGTGGACCCCCCCCCCCATCACAGGACTTCTGCAACAAGACTACTGATCCATTTAGAACAGTCCACAATAATATTCAGGACAGTGAAGGATCAGTTGGGGTGAATCAGAGCCCAACGGCGTGCACAATTTGAATTACGCACAAACCTCTGTTTGGTGTGGTTTAAGGGGGTGTATAGTTGGGAATTTGAAGGTGGACACACCTTCTCAACGCGGAGACCCCCCTATAATTACGTCCCTGTGTCGAGACTGCGTATAGCACCGCCAACTCACTCTAATAATCATAACATGTCGAGAATCCCGGGGTTAGCCCCCCCCCCCCCCCCCAAATCACATTCCCAAAAAATAACATGTCATTACTTGAGTGAAGACAGTTGTCAGTAAACAAATCGGCGTTCCATAGTTATCTTAGTGTTAGAAGCCGCCTCGATACTTTGAACATAAAACATGGTTTAAATGACAAATGTATCAATGAGATTTGGCAATTAAATCGTGCAATAAATAGATTAATGCATAGCTGACTGTTATTTCGTAGAACTAATGTACTTTTGAGTGAGAAAACTTTAGCGAAAGACTACCAGTCAATGGGATACATCTACCCGTTCCAAATCCCTATCGCTTTATGTGCTGCATTCAAAGTACGCAAATGACCGTGACGATTTCACCGATCTACCTGGATCTACCGGTACCCGTACCCATCCGACGGGTATCGCAAACTCGCTAGTGATTCAGATAATGGTCTTATTTTAAGATCCAAATCTCATATACATAAGGATCCTCATCAATCTGTTCCTTCTGGAATCCCTGAGATTTCTCAGAGGTCTTCTCCTATTCACTCTTATACTTACATGTCGCCTATAGATTCTCGTTCTTACATTTCAGGTCACAGAAATAGTAATACTTCTGAAACACACACTTATATTGTAAGTCCTCATATTCCAGGTAACTTTGAAAGTAGTCCAGCATCTCAGTCCACACTTATCAACATTACAGATGGAACTTCTGCTTCAACCCCTATAAATGATCAATTTCAGTATAGACATCAAAGACCAGTTAGGCATAAGAAGGCCCCAGATCGACTTGGATCCTGGGTCTGTCCTCAAGTTGCAGACACAATGGTATATGTCTAATACCAACTTGTCACCCACATAATTTATCATATTCATGTTGTTCAACAAATTAGTAGAGTATTACTGAGTGGTGCTGGGGAAATGGTCCGCTCCGAGTCCGTGAGATTGCACAAAGGCATTGGCGTTTGTGGGTCGTCCTGATTCGAGTCCAACTCCAACTTGGTCGTCTCGGAGTATGCTATTTCTCTGGTCTCGGTTCTCTTTAGTATTGTGCTACTTTCTCATCTTTTAATCTTATTGTGTATCTATTATTTGTAATGAATTGTAATACATACTGTCTCATTCCGGTCAAAGGCAAAGTAAGATTATTTCAGCTGAAGACCCAGTGCCGTGTAAAAACTGACTGATGTTCCAGCTATGTAAGAAATTTTCCTTTCCAGGTTCAACTTTGGAGATAGTATTGTATATACTATTCCACTATTATATAACCACATTACTTCATTAGTATTTCATGTCAGATATTTGATTTAGTGATAAATCAATTTAATTTGAGCATATTAACATTGCAGAGACTGAACCTATTGCAGAAATGACTAGTAGGTTTTATTTCAGCCTCTCATGTTAAACTGTAACCTGTACTACATATTCCTCTACATGTTACCAGCTGTAATTATTAGATATTTCAGATCTGATACCCGGCATCAGTGATGTCTTTTTCATTGGATATCAGGTTGTACAGTTTCAGCAACAACCTGTACTAGTATACATGCTGGCACTTTTGAAGCTACCTGTTGCAGATTTTGATTAGCAGTTTATTTCAGCATTTACTATTGTAAGATGGTGTTATTCTCAATGGAAATGCCTACCCAAATGTTTCTCTTCTGCCATTTCAGTGAATGTCAGGAGCCATTCTTCACCTGGAGGGGGTGAATGTTATAGGTGCCGTTTTTATCTGTTTTAGTACACCGCGGTTGTATATATTCTTTTATGTATCATGATACTTACGGGCATCCTGCTTTGTTATTTCAGCCTTTTGTGGGTTAACTGAAATGTGTGTCAGTGTGTATGCGCGTGAGAGTATGAACGATAGTGTCACCTGTACTCTGATTAGCACTCACCTGCTACTGGCGGGAAAATTAGAGCGGTCTGGGGCAGTCATTAATTAGTTTTCGAAATGGTCAGACGTAGTATTTTGGATTACCAATTTTAGATATATATATATAATGAAATGCAGGTTTCATTTTATGGAGTACCGTTAATGGTTTTTAATACTGACTGCTGTGATATGATGATTATGTTGATGCCTTTATTTTAAATACACTTTATTAACCCTTTAATTTGTGTTTTGGAGTTACAATATCCATCCGTACAACAAACATATCCCTGATGAACAACGACAAGGCACACTCAACGACAGCAGGCGACAGGCCGACATACTCAACTAGAGAACTAAACCAATGACGCCACGAGAGGCCAACGATTCATACAGACGACAATAAGAAGAACCCAACTAGAAAACGCCATGGCAACGATCAGAAATAAATTATTGAACTGTGTAAATAAATGATCAATCATTCTATTGTCTGAACGTAAGTTCCCCATCTTGGTACAGGTGTCCGTGTTGTACTTGGTCCAAATTGTGTATCTGGGAGAGGCATTGGTAAAATAGTTAGTTATTAGCGCCACACACACTTAATTATACATGTATACACTTTTCCGTTCAGTACGAGGATTATCATGACGTGGCATAAAGAGTTACGAAAGTGTTCCTCCTCGGTCAAAAATGTGGGAGCTAGCGAAACAGGGCTTGCAAAATAGACATCAACAGTGTCGCCAACTTCACCAAAAGTATATAAGATTTATGGAGATACGGACTCAGTGAGAGTATTCGTTGATATAAATGTGCTTAATTCAATGAGCTTGAACAATGTCTCATTTAGTATCAAATTCGTCACCTATTGGTCGGAATGACACAATGAGAGGTCCCGATTTTCGTCAATGTCGGGGATATATCCCGTGCCAACATGGTCAAGTCCAGACGGCGATGATCGTGTCCACTGTATTGCTGTAATATATATGTTTAAAATTTACGTCGTTTGTGTCATGGTGTGGGTCTTGTCAATAGTGATACTGGTCTTTGGCATTGGTAAAGCATCTATTTTCTAATTATACTTGTACGTGTATACAACTATTCAGTCATTATTATGTATATATGCATATGAAATTATTATATATATTTAGTACTGACATGAAGCATATACAAATGCATTTGAACTCGCATGGACAACGGTCACAACGCCGCATAGCCCAGTTAGTTAATACATGCATATATGAATATTCTCAAGTATTGTCATAAACCTATTTCAATTAAGGCAATAATTTACCACAATTTGGTGGATCCCCAAAAACACAACAGTTGGATAATTCATTTCCGACCAAAATAGTTTGAATATTGTGTTGATAATTTGATATACCAAACAGTAGTAAGTGTGATACTTGTTATTTTTAGACCAAAAGACCGAATTTGTTCACTAAACTATTGCGAACAGTTGAGAATTATCAACCATAGGGGGTGTTCGAATTTCCAATCGTTGAACAGTTTGATAATACAGATTCAGATTAAACTAGAATGCACTCACTGGAGCTGCCTATACTTGCGCCCATCACACATTTGGCATGTTTTGTGGCGTCTTACCAACAACAGTTTGAACCACGGGTACTGTCCTCTCGTTTGAGCTAAATCG
This sequence comes from Siphonodentalium dalli, assembly GCA_032622095.1. Taxonomy (NCBI): domain Eukaryota; kingdom Metazoa; phylum Mollusca; class Scaphopoda; order Gadilida; family Siphonodentaliidae; genus Siphonodentalium; species Siphonodentalium dalli. The sequence goes on from CP136062.1 coordinate 28,506,046, forward strand.
ATAACAAAACTCTAGATATCAAATCTCACTTCACCCATCGCTGAAATAGTTGTGTGTACGGACAGAATATCTCTGTTATCTCAAGTTGATAAATTACACTAATGCTAGTCTTGGTGATAAGTACTAGTTGTTCGACATATTTATAGAAATGGTGTGAAAACGATTGGTTGCCGATGATGCTATATTATATACCTATTGGGTTAAATTACTAGTTTGACTAGAATGACATAATTACAAATACCGACACAATTAAATAAAAGACACGCGACCATTGGCTAGTCTTTTATTAACATTGTGTCAATGGGGACGTTCCCTCATTAGCAACTGATCTACAATCTTCTGGAACATACCATCAAAATGCCTATTGCGTTGAGAATGAGAAAGCTTGTTTCCCCAGTTAATTAATAAGGCATTTTAATAATCCATGTTTCCACATTCACATTTTTCAGTGCAATTGTTTTTCAATTGAACCACGCGTTTGACTGTTTGGCCGGACATGATTTATATGCACCAGGATCTTTCGAAAATGATTTGAACTTTCTAGAAATATGTTGGCACCTCACTGTCTCTGCGAAAAAAAAGAACGCTTCCGCACGCATTTTTTATACTTGATCTTAACTCATTTCCTCGAGTTTCAAGTTACATAAAATAGAATTCTAATGGGCAGTACTATTGCCCACTTTTGTTTCCATGCAGTATATATAGTTGTTGGCAGATGGAATGGTTTAGCCAGTCCGTGTAATACGAGTCTCATCTGTCTGGACATCGACGCAGTCATGTCTGGTGTATTGCGCGACCATGTAGCTCGTGGCGTCCTGATGTGCGGCGTGACGTCATGGCGTCTTGATCGGTTTCCAGGAAGAAATCATTCAAAATTGTTCATTTATGAACGATTTATTATCAAAATAAAACAAGATAACGATGCAAATTAAGAATATATGTGGATTTAAATTACAATTGATGCAACCATTTCATATTAGCGTGTGTATTATTTACAGTATGTACTTCCGGTATGACGTAACATATTCGCGGAAGGACAAACAGATAAACAGACAAAGATCCGGATCGAAAACATTACTTGCGTCCAGCATGGACTGGCGCAAGTAATAAGCATGTATGTTACAAGGGGTGTTGTAGGCATGCAGTGGTGATTTTTTTAGTGAATTGCCAATCATCAGTGTTAGGTTAGGAATTTCCACCCACAACTTGAAAGCATGTGGTACCAGTTGAAAAACACAAATACAAGGCGGCTCGAAAAGTCGGGTTTCTTCATTGAGCCAATTGCATACCCACATCTACTTTCTATATTATGTTTATTGTATTCATATATCAGCAGCATCCCATCGATAGAGCTGGCCTGACGATGTCACATTCCAAACTACCAAGTGCCATTTTATTTTTGACTGACCTGAGAATACCAACGTGTTCTTAACGTGATGTGACCAAATAGAAATTAAGAATAATCTTGCTCAAAGTAGTTATTTGTTACGAATATTAATCCAAATTGACGATACACACCGTCATTCTTATATATTAATTAAATGCAATGACTCTCGATGGCGAAATCATTTGCGTTAGTTTACCGCCGATTGTTGCGTCCCGAATCGAGATGTAAAGATATACAATTGGGCGTAGTTCAGACGATGTTTTCTATGGCGATGTTAGTAGAATGCTACATTCCACAGGTTGGCATAGCTCCTGAGCACGAAGTTATCAATTTCACGCACCCGAACAAGTCCATAATATGTCTTTAATACATTTTAAACAATATCAGGAATCACTCAATCAACCTCTGTCGTTCATTTATCACTACTGACGCTGATTTGCTGGCAGAAATTAATCCGTTTTCAAATTTTGCAGCTGGCATTTTTGCAGTTTGTAGTGCAATATTGCCAGCGTATGAACATTCCGTTTATTATGTCTATAGTATAATATTATTTCTGTTTATGGTTATTTTAACGGATGTGACTGTTTTAACACCAATACCCACCGCGAAGGCCATCCGTATCTAAAAGGTGTCCTTTCTCTTCGCGAAAACAACAGCAACACCAACAACATCAATATAAACAACAGTAGCAACAACAACAAGATCACTAATTATACAAAACTCATTGGCAAACGTCTTTGCGTCGCTGTGTCTGAACACACTTGTGAGGGAAACGCATAATGTTACTACTAATTTACTTAAAAGTATCGTGAAATAAAATTGTTATAAAAATGGTACAGTTCTAATAATAGGCACAATTCCTTTCCAAATTTGTAAGGAAAAATGAGACAAAACTGTGCCTTTAAGTGTTTCTTCACGGTCTTGATTGTTCAATTTACATGAATAAAATTTAAAAAAATAAGAAAATACAAAAAATAAGAAAAACAAGAAAATAATCTTCAGTTGTTGGAAAGTACATTCCAACTCGTACACGTAGATCCGCAGTGCAAGTGAGTAAACACTCTCGCGTTCTCGCTGGTAATATAACCAGTGCATTGCAATACATTTCTCCCTTGTAATATAACCATGATTTGCAATATATTTCTCCCTGGCAATATAACCAGTGCATTGTAATACATTTCTCCCTGGTAATATAACCATTGCAATACATTTCTCCCTGGTAATATAGCCAGTACATTGCAATAAGTTTCTCCCTGGTAATATAACCAGTGCATTGCAATACATTTATCCCTGGTAATATAGCCAGTGAATTGCAATACATTTCTCCCTGGTAATATAACCAGTGCATTGAAATACATATCTCCCTGGTAATATAACCAATGCATTGGAATATATTTTTCCCTGATAATATAGCCAATGCATTGCAATACATTTATCCCCGGTAATATAACCAGTTCATTGGAATACATTTCTCCCTGGTAACATAACCAGTGCATTGAAATACATTTCTCGTTGGTAATACAACCATTGCATTGGTATACATTTCTACCTGGTAATATAAAAAATGCATTGCAATGCATTTCTCCCTGGTAATATAACCAGTGCATTGGAATACATTTCTCCCTGGTAGTATAACCATGGCATTGTAATACATTTCTCCCTGATAATATAATCAGTGAATTGCAATACATTTCTCCCTGGTAATATAACCAGTGCATTGGAATACATTTCTCCCTGGTAATATAACCAGTGCATTGCAATTCATTTCTCCCTGTCAATGTAACCATGCATTGCAATACATTTCTCCCTGATAATTTTACCAGTGCACTACAATTCATTTCTCCCTGTCAATGTAACCAGTGCATTGCAATACATTTATCCCTGGTAATATAACTAGTGCATTGCAATACATTTCTCCCTGTTAATATAACCAGTGCATTACAATACATTTCTCCCTGGTAATATAACCAGTGCATTGCAATACATTTTATTGACTTATAGCAGTTCTCCCGATAGTACAATCAGGAGATTCAATTATGTTGTAACGATATGTGATACATGTCCCCGATAGAATCTGCGATTCATAACTTGCTGCACAGTTTCACTGAAACGCTGCCCGTATATCACATTCCCTAGATATGTTGATATTTTAAAACTCGTCCACGTGGCGCTTCGGAATGCGTACTCATGCTTACATTTCGCACCCTTGTTGGTTACCGGAGACCTGTTTTCGTGCTTCTATTCGCCATTTTCACCAAATGCGAAAAATAAATAGAAATGGTTAAATACAACTTTTCAAAATTTATGGCGAACAAACTGGTTAAAGGTATGTCCCCTCTGGCATACATATACATAGTTCGTAGAAGACAGTGGCGTTGGCCTCATACAGTATATGTCGCGGATCTACATGTATTGACCTTGAATGCAGCTAATTGCAGTTGGACAAATGAAAATCTACATGTATTCGTTGTTCTTGTATTTTATTACCATCACCGTTTCAGTACGAATATATGTTATGTTCTGTTGTTTTTATTAATGTCAATCATGGTGCATATTAGGCGATGAAACAGTGTCGCCGACTACTCAATGGCATGTCAGTTACGTAATGTGTAATAAACACTCTCCAATCTAGGACTTATAATCCCAACACAATGGCAATGGCTTCATCTCCTAAAGGTTTTAACCCAACAACTGTTATCACCTCAATAATATAAGTAACGATAAGAGTGCTTTTATCTTCGTAAAGCTAGCGGCGACAATTAACACGGCTCAATAGTTGGCGATCGCGGTGTCAGCAACAGAGTGATTGCATATGTTTAAGCAGATTATATGTTACATTATTAGTGTCCCTTCATATCATTTGGGCCAACATCACCTATCCGGAACACTCCCCGCGTCATTTTACTTTTGTGCCCCAAATTTTCCAAAATATCGTCTGAGCTGATACTAAACGCTCTTTATTGATCTTATAGATCGCCTATCCAATGACAATCCCCTGGTTGGCAAAAATTGTCAGTACATATCGTATGAGCTGACAAGGAACGCTCTTTATTGCTTAATGTTTCCCTCACTGTATTTTCTTATTGACCACAGATAAAAAGTCATATGCACAACATATACCCGACTATCCTCGATCAAAATCAGTTAAACTACGTTCGGTGGAATGAGATGAACTGCCCCAAATAAAGTGCTGAACGGAATTTTGAACTGCTGAACTGGGGTGTATGGCGGCCATATCGTGTTTTCTTCCTGTATTTCCTAATTGGCCATCGGTAAAAAATTATTTGCACAACATATTCCAGTATATATTCGTTAAAAATCGGTTAAACTGAGTTTTGGAGATTCTGCTGAACTGCTCCAGATAAAGTGCTGAACGGGATTTTGAACTGACGAACTGGGGTGGACGACGGCCAAATGGTTTTCTATCCATGTATCTGGTTATGAGTCATCGATAAAAAGACATTTGCACATTATATACCCGAATATCTTCGTTAAAAATCAGTTAAACTGAGTTTTGGAGACTCTGTTGAATTGCCCCAAATAAAGGGCTGAACGGGATTTTGAACTGCTGAACTGGGGTGGACGTCGGCCAACTTATTTTCTTCCATGTACCTGGCTATAGACCATCGAATACAAGTCAAGTATATCACCTACATTCGAATATCTTCTGAACTGGGGTGCATGCCGGCCAAATCGTGTTTTCTTCCTGTATTTCCTTATTGGCCATCGATCAACAATTATTTGCACAACATATTCCAGTCTATATTCGTTAAAAATCGGTTAAACTGAGTTTTGGAGATTCTGCTCAAAATAAAGTGCTGAACTGGATTTGGAACTGCTGAACTGGGGTGCAGGTCGCCATATCGTGTTTGATTCCTGTATTTCCTTATGGACCATCGATACAAAGTCATTTGCACAACATAATTTTTATGCCATTCGATATTCGTTAAAAATCGGTTATACTGAGTTTTGGAGATTCTGCTGAACTGCTCCAGATAAAGTGCTGAACTTGATTTTGAACTGCTGAACTGTGGTGCATGTCGGTCAAATGGTTTTCTATCCATATACCTGGTTATGAGTCATCGATAAAAAGACATTTGCATCATCCATACCCGATTACCTTCGTTAAACATCTGTTAAACTGCATTCGGTGGATTCTGCTGAACTGTTCCGGTAAAGTGCTGAACGGTATTTTGAACTGCTGGGTGTATGTCGGCCAAAATCGTGTTTTCTTCCCATATTTCCTTATTGACCATCGATAAAAAAGTCCTTTGCACAACATAATCCAGTCTATATTCGTTAAAAATCAGTTAAACTGCGTTTTGGAGATTCTAGCTGCTGTACTGCTCCAGATAAAGTGTTGAACGGGATTTTGAACTGATGAACTGGGGTGTAGGTCGGTCAAATCGTGTTTTCTTCCCGTGTGTCCTTATGGACCATCGATGCAAAGTCATTTGTACAACATATACCAGACCATCCTCGTTGAAAATATGTGAAACTGAGTTTTGGAGATCCTGCTGAACTGCTCGATATGAACTGCTGAACTGGGGGCGGACGTCGCCCAAATGGCTTTCTCTCCATATATTTAGTTATGGCCCATCGAGTACAAGTCATTTTCACAACATATTCCAGTCTATATTCGTCAAAAATCGATTAAACTGAGTTTTTGAGATTCTGCTGAACTGCATCAGATCAAGGGCTTAACGGGATTTTGAACTGCTGGACTGGGATGTAGGACGGTCAAATCGTGTTTTCTTCCTGTATTTCATTATCGACCATCGATAAAATGTCATTTGCAAAACATATTCCAGTCTATATTCGTTAAAAATTGGTTTAACTGAGTTTGGGATAATCTGCTGAACTGTTCCCGGTAAATTGCTGAACGGGATTTTGAACTTCTGAACTAGGGTGAACGCCGGCCAAATGGCTTTCTATCCATGTATCTGGTTATGGCCTATGGGTTACTAGTCATTTGCATCACTCACATCCGAACATTTTCGTTAAAAATAAGTTAAACTGAGTTTTGGAGAATCTGCTGAACTGTTCCGGATAAAGTGCTGAACGGGATTTTGAACTGTTGAACTGGGGTATATATCGGCCATATCGGGTTTTCTTCCTGTATTTCCTTATGAGCCATCGATAAAAAGTCATTTGCACAACATATACCCGACTATGCTCGTTAAAAATCGGTTAAGCTGCATTCGGGGAATCTGCTGAATTACTCGATATGAACTGCTGAACGGGATTTTCAACTGCTGAACTGGGGTGAAGGTCGGCAAAATGGTCTTCTATCCATGTACTTGGTTATGGCCCATCGATTGCAGGTCATTTGCATTACCTACACACGAATATTTTCGTTAAAAATCAGTTAAACTGAGTTTTTGGAGATTCTGCTGAACTACTCCAGATAAAGTGCTGAACGGGATTTTGAACTACTGAACTGGGGTCTATGTCGGCCAAAATCGTGTTTTCTTCCCGTATTTCCTTATTGACCATCGATAAAACGTCCTTTGCACAACATAATCCAGTCTATATTCGTTAAAAATCAGTTAAACTGAGTTTTGGAGATGCTAGCTGCTGAACTGCTCCAGATAAAGTGCTGAACGGGATTTTGAACTGATGAACTGGGGTGTAGGTCGATCAAATCGTGTTTTCTTCCTATATGTCCTTATGGACCATCGATGCAAAGTCATTTGTACAACATATACCAGACCATCCTCGTTAAAAATAAGTTAAACTGAGTTTTGGAGATCCTGCTGAACTGCACTAGATAAATTGCTGCACGGGATTTTGAACTGCTTAACTGGGGTGTAGGACGGTAAAATCGTGTTTTCTTACTGTATGTCATTATGGACCATCGATAAAAAGTCATTTGCAAAACATATACCCGACTATCTTCGTTAAAAATCAGTTAAACTGCGTTCGGTGGATTTTGCTGAACTGCTCCAAATAAAGTGCTGAACCGAATTTTGAACTGCTGAACTGGGGTCTATGTCGGCCAAAATCGTGTTTTCTTCCTGTATTTCCTTATTGACCATCGATAAAACGTCCTTTGCACAACATAATCCAGTCTATATTCGTTAAAAATCAGTTAAACTGAGTTTTGGAGATGCTAGCTGCTGAACTGCTCCAGATAAAGTGCTGAACGGGATTTTGAACTGATGAACTGGGGTGTAGGTCGATCAAATCGTGTTTTCTTCCTATATGTCCTTATGGACCATCGATGCAAAGTCATTTGTACAACATATACCAGACCATCCTCGTTAAAAATAAGTTAAACTGAGTTTTGGAGATCCTGCTGAACTGCACTAGATAAATTGCTGCACGGGATTTTGAACTGCTTAACTGGGGTGTAGGACGGTAAAATCGTGTTTTCTTACTGTATGTCATTATGGACCATCGATAAAAAGTCATTTGCAAAACATATACCCGACTATCTTCGTTAAAAATCAGTTAAACTGCGTTCGGTGGATTTTGCTGAACTGCTCCAAATAAAGTGCTGAACCGAATTTTGAACTGCTGAACTGGGGTGTATGTCGACCAAATCGTGTTTTCTTCCTGTATTTCCTTACGTTCCATCGATAAAAAGTCATTTTGTACATTCTATACCTGACCATCCTCGTTAAAAATCGGTTAATCTGCGATATGGGAATCTGCTGAACTGCTCGATATGAACTGCTGAACTGGGGGCGGACGTCGCCCAAATGGCTTTCTCTCTTCTATCCATGTACCTGGTTATGGCCCATCGATTGCAGGTCATTTGCATCACCAACACACGAATATTTTCGTTAAAAATCAGTTAAACTGAGTTTTTGGAGATTCTGCTGAACTACTCCAGATAAAGTGCTGAACTGGATTTTGAACTGCTGAACTGGGGCGAAGGTCGGCCAAATCGTGTTTTCTTCCGGTATTTTCTGATGGACCATCGATACAAAGTCATTTACATAACATATACCCGACTGTCCTCGTTAAAAGTCCGTTAAACTGCGTCGGGGAATCTGTTGAACTGATCGACATGAACTACTGAACGGAATTTTGAACTGCTGAACTAAGGTGAACGTCGGCCAAATGGTTTTCTATCCATGTACCTGGTTATGGCCCATCGATTACAAGTCATTTGCACAACCTAAACGCTAACTTCGTTACCATTGAGTTAAACTGCGTTCGCAATAATCTGCTGAACTGCAGCCGCCGTGTTGCTGAACGGGATTTAAATTTGAACTGTTGAACGGGCATGGCGGGCGGTCAAAATGTATCGCCTTCCTGTATATGTATATAACACATATATTACGTGTCATTTACACAACCTGCAACCGGCCATCATCGTTATATTTGAGTTAAACTCTGGAAATCTGCTGATCAGCATGTTGGGTACACCCTCATTTCAGGACCATTACACAACAAATGTTGCATGTTCTTTGTCAATATACTATGGTAGATATTCCGTTACTGTTTAAATTCTGCTTTCAAGTCCTCCTTCAATTTGGCCATGATTCTATACAGACAACGATCCCTGGCAAGATGTGACGCAACCTTTGTCGTGCAGATTAGTTCATTTCAATATTTTTCCTTTTCACTCATATCTGAAGAACGGCATGTTGTGTTTGCGCAATTTAGATGAGTATAAACGGCTGCTACGACGACCCTCCTAACTATACCAAGCAGTCATTGATTTCAGTAGCTTGACTACTTATATGTGGGTGCCAAATGTGTTTCTCGCCACATGTTGTTGTATCTGGACGAGACTATCATCGTGAACTAAGATGCTGTATCATTTTCTGGGAGATAAAACTATGGGGCCATTGCTGTTGTCGCGGGTTTTTATCGCCCTTGCTTTTCTGTGTATGTGCTATGCTGAATATCCACAACCTGGACAATCTGTGCGTGGCGTAACTGTAAGTACTGTTGGATGTGTATTGCGAATTAATTATTTACCAAATTTATTACACACCATCCATCGCGTAATGGTTGAAGAGACTATAGGGTCATTGGTAGTGAAATTAATACATGCAAGTGGCAATTACTCCTCAATTCGTAATATACAGCAAAAGGCTCGGTCCAGACCTAATTTAATGGACACGTTTTGTACATTGCGCTAAACTGGGGACTCGTTGTAGATCCTCTATGTCTCGACTTTTATTTGTGTTGAAGGTAAATAGAATTTACTCTATTCGAAAACAAAAAAATTAATAAAACTTCCGAGTATTACTAACAATGAACCGATCAAGTGTTGAGACCGTTAAAGGCGCGGATGGCGTTCGCTCTATACATGTAGGTAAATATTTAGAAACAAAAGTTACCAAATTATGAAAATGTTCTCAAGAATATACTAATGGTGTAGTACAATGATAGTATGAACACGACATTATCCACAAAAGACACTTGTGCTGGCCGAGAGTTTGTGTATGTACAATCCCTAAAGAGTGTGCAATAAACAAAACACTCCAACACCGTGGTGATTTTGTTTTCGGGAGATTTATTCACTGTTACCCATTCACCAAACTATTGAGTGGCGAGGATTAACGAGCGCTATACAGTGTGTTGGCTAACAGCATGGTACAGTTTTAACCAAAGTTCACATAGTGGAATCTCGCGGTGTTGAGTGTTTTGCTTATAGCACAGTATTTGCTAACTGTAATATAACATAACATGTTTTTGTTTACTAACAGTGCGTACGATCTTGACTATTAATAACATGTTATATAAGCGATATTTATTATTGGCATTGCGTACGATCTTGACTATTAATAACATGCTATATAAGCGATATTTATGATTGGTATAAGAACAAATATATCTATGTTTTAATATGCTTTCTGTTTATGGTGGTGTTAACAGAATGTGACTATTTTAACACCAATACCCACCGCGAAGGCCATCCGTATCTGGAATGTTCTCTTAGTGTGATGGGCCGTCAAACAGGTCTTGTATATGGCACGGCTATATATATGTATAACATTAAAGGGACGGGCGGCCTTCGTTTTAGGTGATAAATTAGTAATAACATTTATCGCATTATGATAATTTCAAAACAATGTTCTAATAGTATAAATGATGATATGAATGCGATATTATTCACAAAAAATGCTTCGTGTCAGAGAAAATACAGATCGAGTGTTGTTTAGTTTCTCGCAAAAGCGCAGTGATTTGTTAATAAGCAGAGTCATTTCCTTATTTCTATCCGCGCGCATTATACGTCGCTGTGAAACTCCCCTAATTCGGTGAGTCTACAACATACAACTGACAATATTATCATAGTAAGTTCCTTATTTGGTATGTATTACCATATATAGGTTAGGAGAAAATACTAACTGGATTGAAAAATATTCATCTCTTTGCAAGAACAATTGTATTATGTACACGTTTTCTGTCTGATCATTTCCCAACCATGAAGTAACATGGATTAGCTGGATTTTGAGCTAACAGCTACATTTTCAGTGCACGATGCGGTAGTTCCGAGTGTTTGACAATAAACAAATGGTTCTGTACCGTTTATTTTTGTTTACACAACAAAGCGTAAAAACGTGACAATAACATGCAATGTACGCGATATTTATGATTGGTATAAGAGCAATATCTGTCTATTATATAATATTAGTTCTGTTTGTGGCGGTTGTGACTATGTTAACAACTATACCAACCGCGAAGGCTGTCCGTATTGTTAAGGTTGCATGTATATGGATTATATGCATGGATTATATGCATGGATTATTTGCATGGAGTGTGTATTGGGGACTACTCGGTGGCTTATTTCTTTCTAGTATAGTGGTTACATCACAAACAGTAATGGTCGAGTAAGTGATGTTATGGATTGTGATTGCGATTGAAAGAAGCCAATCGTAGTAAGCCGATGTGGTCATGCAGTCGGAACATCTTATATTTTTACATTTAATTGTTGCAGAATACTTTTTAATATAATCGTCGTGTACACGTTGCAGAATACTTTTTAATATAATCGTCGTGTAAACGCCTTTTGAATGCGTGCCTAGTATGGTGTGAAGTAAATATAATGCATATTTCTTATTAATTTCATTGCAACCGTGCAATATGATCGTACGTGACATGTAATGGAGCAACCGCCAATGTGATCATCAAGTTAAATATTACAATTAGTTATAGGATGTTACGTACACCCTGTGCTACACCACTCGGAGAGATGTCTGTATCTCCCACTAAAATACTATGTTATAACGTGGATTGACATATTCGTATATAGTATCAAATAGCCGGGTTACTAGTACCTGACATTGCCATCTTGTAAACAAATCAAAACCAGCATTAAATTGCTGAATACTCCCCCCCCCCCCACCCACCAAACTACCAACCCTGAGTTACAAATTATTTTTAAATTTCAAAAAAATTATGGTGATATATTCCACCAATATCTATGGAGAAATGTGTCGTTTTGAAGCCAAAAATAGATAGAGGATATATGTGGTTTTTGAATAAACACCCTAGTTATTTCATGAGTGACTAGCAGTTGGAATATCTATTTTCAATGAGCGACTGCAAAACATCATAGGATCTATTTTTATAGGGCTGGTTGATCATGGCGTAGTCTGCTATAGAATGATATATACATGGACTTTGATGTACATTTATATAACAGCGTTATCACGGTTATGGTCAGTCCAAACTTATGACTAAAGTTCGAGCATCGCAAAATAACAGCTGAGATCCTGGTGTTAATTGAACCGTGGTAGGGTCTCAAACCTATCTACCCCTGCACGTCAGAACAAAATTATGCCATTAAATGGCACAAGTAGCTTGGGGATGGAAGTGAAACATCATACCGCAGTGATTTCAACCAGGCCCACAGGTCCTCGATGTCTGCAACCACATTACCACAAGTACAGGTTTAATTTAATGGGCTATGTTTTCATGAATAAAGTAGTAGGTACAGTATGTACATGTATATATATAGCGGAAATTTAATTAGAGTTAATGGATGGAAATGGAATGTCACTTTAATATTTGTGTCGGGCATACATTACCTTAGCTGAAGCAATTAATGAAATAAGCGCTGTAGAAACGGGAATTATTGAATGAAATGTTGTGAATATGTAGTGTCGCTTTAATGAAATATGGCTTGGGTGGAAAGGAAATTTCACTATAATAGTTAACAATGATATAGAATTATAGATTGTCTTCATTGAAGACGGTCAATGTACTGACCAGTGTAGAAATGGAAAATTTTGCCTGAATGAATTCATGTTCGTGAATGTTAAGTCTCACTTTAATAAAATGTTGAGATGATGTAATCAACGATGAATTTGCAATTTCCTTTAATGAAGAAAACAATGATGAAATTGGTTTACATGTATATGCAGTTGAAAATGTGAGTTTACTGAAATGTAATGATAATGAATGTGAAGTTTCGCTTTTGTTAAAGACCCAGTAAGCTTGGCGGTGGTATTGCTGTTAAAATAATCACATTTAAAACCGTCATAAACAGAAATAATATTATATTACAGACAAACGTTGTACTTATACCAATCATAAATACATGTATCACGTAAATTGCAGCATGTTGTTATGTTAGTTCCCTGTGTTACATTGTATGTAAACAAACGCCATGTTATGTAAACAAACATTACTTGTATTTAAAGAGGGTGTGATAAGCAAAACACTCAACACTGAGTAGACCCCCACTATTGAACTTTTGTTAGAAATGCCACCAAGTTATTTACAACATACCGGTATCACGCTGGGCATCCGTGTAACGAGGACCCGGATAAATAACGGCGGACGTTACTCCCGCATGTTTGCATTGTGACTGGTTGCTCAGGAAAATGGCGACTAAATGTCTTTAAAATATAACAACCTCTATGTTAGTGTGTGTTGTGTTCAGAATCTGGTACAACCACCGGCAAGCAACCAGTTTCAAGAAATCCGAATAGTTTGCTTAGCAATTTGTAACGAGGACCCGCAGATATTTTTGCGGGAAAGTTACTGGACGCGCTTTTTTTCTCGAATATATTTACCTTCACACGACATGACATATGCATATATGGCCCGTTCTGGGCATGTTTGAAGAACAATAAATGTCCAATTTTTGTGATATGGACATTATATAATCAGATCATATCTTTTACACTTTACACAACATAATGAGAACTAGACAATAACACAGGGACGTGGTCAGAGCGTCTCCGTTGGTGGCTACCCACCTCGTTTTTCCTACTTTATCCCATTGAGCCGGACAAAATTCCACCTTCTTGGGTTGGAATGTTTCAACTGGTACCTCAAAATTTCCAATTGTTGGCTATTTCGCTCTAACACTCTTCCCATCTGGAAAATATCAGACTGATTTCTATTTCAGTACAAACGTGTGACCAAAATCAGGGGGAGATGTTCCCAAATAAAACACAGTTGTCCTGGTGGGTGGGTCCTTTTCTGACCTTCGATCGTATTTTTACCACGTTTAAATGCACATTATGACAACTAAAAATTAATCTGAATGGTCAGGTTTAAACTTCATGGACCTATACGTATTAATGGTTAATGAGACAGATTGCAGCTGAGGCTGAGCTACCATTGGTCATGTATGCATGTAGATGGGACCATTCACAGCATGAGAGAAAAGCCTGCTGTGCATACAAATATGCGGCACATATATATATATATATATAATAATGTGGGTAGCCTATATGGGTATAGATACTGAACCTTATTTGACAAGTTTAACTAACGAGTGTTTTGTGATTTTTATTTAGATGTCTAGGGCTGTCCCTTACGCTGACATGACCGACATTTCATCCGCAAGTTTATTTAAACTATTTTACTGTGCACCATTATTTTGTCTGCCTTATTCTACTTTTACAATTTTCATCAAACTTTGGGGAGTTGGTCCCCAATTTTCATTGGAAACAAACTTGCGTTGGACGGGTGGGTGCCCAGATCTGGCAGGAAAAATATTGCTTTCCATGGTTTGTGGGTCCCCTAGTCAAAATAGGAAAATGAGTAACTTGTGGTCTGACAACTAGTTTCCTCAATATTACACTGGTAGAAATTCAAACTATGCATGAGTGCACTATCAACCTATTTTTTATTTGAAACTTAAAACTCATTATGAATGAAGCATAAAGTATTGAACCATTAGCACAGTTAGGGGTGACACCCCACCCATGTCGTCACTTTCCTGATTTAGATAATAGTATATGTTTTTGCAATTAAAGAATGTGGAGTGTATTCTCGTTATGTTCTAATTCATACATGTTGACGTCTCATTTCTATTATAATATTGACCTAGTTTATTCCTTTATGGATCTATCGAATGAGAGCTTAATGATAGCAAATATTCATATACGCCCTTAGTTGTACAAAAAGAAACAGAGTAATGGCAAGATCGAGGACGCACCCAAGTCTCCTGACAGCGTTTCGTCTGTTTAAAATTTGCTGCGAAACAGATGGTTAAAAATGCGAAAAATATTTTGTCGGAATATTCGCGTCCGCGGGTAATCAATGTGATTTCTGAAGCGCGTCCAGCGTTACATAATAACGTGTCCTCGCTACTCGTTGATAATGTTAAATATTTGAATTGCTGGTAAGTGGTTGCTTGGTGGTGGTTGTGTTGGTGATATTTCAATGAACGGGATCCAGGTGGTACCTCAACGTCACGATTTGTTCAGATTTGCCCGTGATAACAATATTTATTTGGTCAATTTGCATGCAATTTCAGGATTTTGCCACATCTTTCCTCTAAATACGTTAAATGTGGACACGCTGCCATAAATTTAGCACCCACCGATTAAGACTAATATTGCCCCAAAACACCACGCACACTAAAATATAGGTCAATTAATTTTAAAGGCATTTACTCACCGTTTTTCTAAACTAACCCGAGACAATTAAGTCACACGGAAGTCGCGTCCACCGTTACTTATCCGGATCATCGTTACACTGATGATCAGCGTGGGTATAGCTAAATCTCAGATTTCGTGTTGAATGGGTCACCATGAATCACTTTTTACCTAATCAATCGCCACGGTGTTGAGTGTTTTGCTTATCGATCACTATTTGTGTGCTGTATATAAACAAACGCTTCGTTGACAGTATGACCACATTGTAAATGGATAAGGACTGCAATGAAGGGATCTTTTATTTTGAGAATATGTATACATGTATGTACCATGTATAGATTACACTTTACAGGCACTATACTCTGATCTGATTTGTTAATATTAAGTAAGAGGGATAACATTGGAACCAACAGAAAATTATAACCAGGAATTTGAACTGAATTTTACTAACTGGAAGTAGAATGTCATTGATGTTTTGCAATTTGAAAACAGAAACAAATCTGTTTCAAGTCTAAATGAAATAACAACTAAATTAATGATAAAATAACATATGTGAAAACTTTGATCAGAGAACAAATTCAACAATGCATCCAGTCCAGAGTACAAGAACCATGTCACAAATACACATAAACTTAACATTGAACTAATACATGTACATTGCTCTCCATGTAGGTACACATGCAATAATCCATAAAATCCAACACCAAAACATTCTAATTACATTCATTGTTGGGAATTTCTCGAAACACAGATAGATCACTCTTTGATTTTTCAATTTCATGAGATATCAGCTGGCGATCTTGAACATGTAGTGGAGAAAACGTGGTACACACTATAAAGTGTTTGTCCAGGCCGATGCCGGCTCTAAATACAAGGTGTAATGTGCGTTTTCTTCGTTGTTTATCAATGGATGTGAACGAGTAACAGGTTTGTTTACAATCGAGATGGCCAATCCCACACTGTGCCATGGTAATATTTCACAGAATGCCATGTTATCAGATGAGAAAGGCTGTGTTTAATCCTCGATTAATCTATTATTTGATTGAATCTGTGAGTGAGAATCGTTGTGATCGGCAATCGTTGTTGTTCTTGTTGTATGCCAATTCCTCTGTTGTCTCCGGGGCAGCCTGCTCTCACGACACACTATTATCAGGTTGAAGAATAAGTAATTTAGTTGGCACCGCGCACACATTTGACACATTAATACTAATGTGAAGTGTCACTGTCAGGAAACCGAACGTCCTTTGTAGAATTTGAAACACAGTCGATGTCGAATTACGAACAAATTTACGGAAATAGTCTTTCCATATCTCCATATGTATAGTTATCTCCCTTGGCAAACCGACCGGAGTCACGTGTTAATTTCGCAAAATAACGTACACGCTACCTGAATTTTGTCTCATGGTATAGAAAATATAGGAAAAATTATACTACATCATTCACCTGCGCCTCAGGTATAATCACCCACTGGGTTGCTAATAGTGTTATACTCGTGCAATCGTTTTTTGTTGTTGTTGCAGATGTTAGATGTAAAGGAGGACGCGTTGAATCAAATGAGAAATGTCGGGGTAAGTGTCAAGATATTCTTACAAATTAAAGGGGTACTGTACCCAAGATGTTGTTGTTGGTTTCTATAATCCCCGAGTCGGAGAATAAGGTAACAACTTTTCCATTTTTTGAAAGTCTGTTGAGTACGAAGTATTGTTACGGATGGCAAATTTACCGGAATGCAAAAATACAAATTGTCGTTGTCGAGTAATTTTTGTACAGTTTTCAACCAAATGAATCAAATAAACATTATATTATATGCTTAGCAGTCCCATATACTCATTTAAGTTAGTGTATGGTCACTAGTCAATGAGTGGCTTGGGTTTTCTCCCCTTATAAGCATAATGTTTCAAACGATCGTGTGTGCAATTGTTTTATTAATCCAGTATCCCTCAATTATAATTTGATTACGTTTTGTACACGGAAATTCCAATTTTAAGAGACGCCATTTTATGGCTGGAGCCATAAAATCAATTTATATTAAATTATTAACTTTTAAATTATTAAATTTTAAGATAGCCTATTAACCTGAGCGTTTACAGAATACATCTTCGACTCAAATTACTTATATTTCTATATAGTATCGATAATAGATCGTTGTTATCACCGGGAATTTATTGAAAATGGCGCACAGTACCCCTTTAACCTTGTTATGATAAAATGATTTTTTTTCACATCAGCATCCATGCAATGCAGCAGGCAGGACCAACCAGCATCATATCAACATTATTATCAAGACAGATTGTGCAAGGTGCGGCCGGACGGAGCCGGGGGTCGGGGCATAAACATGGCGACCGTCGTGATCGAAATAACTACCGCTCCATCTCATTATTAAGTTCTGTTAGTAAATTATTGGACAAAGTTGTTTTCAGTGAAGTCTTGTTGTCCCAGGCCATACAAAACTTTTATTGAAATATTTAACACAATGCATCATGCTGATGGTGCTGTAGACGTGTGCTGTTTTCGGCGACACATCGAAAGCTTTACCAACGTATATCACAACACGATCTCTTACTAAAACTGAAACACTATTGAATTATAGACAATTTGCTTAAATGGTGTATTAACTAATTCGAAAGGCGACAGCAAATATTTTTTTCCAAATATTCGCCAATAACGGCAGGTTATGTAGTCAGCCCTCTGTTCTTCTTTATCTGTACATAATCCGAAAAGAACATTGAATCACGCGTTAGACTATTATGTGGATGACAAATACCTCATACAAAGAGACCGCACAAAGCACATAGGGCCCGGGTAAAGTCCAGAGTCCACATAAAGTCTCGAGAGACCGTGTAAAGTCCAAAGTCCGCGTAAAGTCCTGACAGACTGCGTAAAGTCCAGAGTCTGCGTAAAGTCCTGAGAGACCGTATAAAGTCCAGAGTCCACATAAGGTCCTGATAGACTGCATAAGTCCAGACTCCAGAGTACGCGTAAAGTCCTGACAGACTGCGTAAAGTCCTTAGAGTCCGCGTAAAGTGCCGAGAGACCGCGTAAAGTCCAGAGTCCGCGTAAAGTCACGAGAGACTGCATAAAGTCCAGAGTCCGCGTAAAGTCCTGAGATATTGCATAAAGTCCAGAGTACGTGTAAAGTCCTGAGAGACCGTATAAAGTCCAGAGACCGCATAAAGTCCAGAGTCCGCGTAAAGTCCTGAGAGACTGCATAAAGTCCAGAGGCCGCGTAAAGTCCCGAGAGACTGCATAAAGTCCAGAGGCCGTGTAAAGTCCCGAGAGACTGTATAAAGTCCAGAGTCCGCGTAAAGTCCAGAGTCCACGTAAAGTCTCGAGATACCGTGTAAAGTCCTGAGAGACCACGTAAAGTCTCGAGATACCGTGTAAAGTCCTGAGAGACCACGTAAAGTCCAGACTCCAGAGTCCGCGTAAAGTCTCGAGAGACTGCGTAAAGTCCAGAGTCCGCGTAAAGTCCTCAGAGACTGAATAAAGTCCAGAGTCCGCGTCAAGTCCCGAGAGAACACGTAAAGTCCCGAGTCCGTGTAAAGTCCTGAGAGACTGCATAAAGTCTAGAGTCCGTGTAAAGTCCCGAGAGACTGCATAAAGTCCGGAGTCCGCGAAAAGTCCCAAGTAGACCGTATAAAGTCCAGAGTCCGCGTAAAGTCATGAGAGACCACCTAAAGTCCAGACTCCAGAGTCCGCGTAAAGTCTCGAGAGACTGTGTAAAGTCCAGAGTCCGCGTAAAGTCCTCAGAGACTGAATAAAGTCAAGAGTCCGCGTAAAGTCCCGAGAGAACACGTAAAGTCCCGAGTCCGTGTAAAGTCCTGAGAGACTGCATAAAGTCTAGAGTCCGTGTAAAGTCCCGAGAGACTGCATAAAGTCCGGAGTCCGCGAAAAGTCCCAAGTAGACCGTATAAAGTCCAGAGTACGCGTAAAGTCCGGAGTCCACATAAAGTCCTGAGAGACTGCATAAAGTCCAGACTCCAGATTCCGCGTAAAGTCCCGACAGACTGCGTAAAGTCCAGAGTCCGCGTAAAGTCTCGAGAGACCGTGTAAAGTCCAGAGTCCGTTGTAAAGTCTCGAGAGACCGCGTAAAGTCCGAGTCCGCGTAAAGTCCCAGAGACTGCGTAAAGTCCAGAGTCCGTTGTAAAGTCTCGAGAGACCGCGTAAAGTCCAGAGTCAGCGTAAAGTCCCGAGAGACCACGTAAAGCCCACAGATACCGCATGAAGCCCCAAGGATATGAGTATCTTTTGAACCACAGAATTCTTGAAATTCGATATTTATCACATGAACGCCCAATCATGGAATATGCGAGTAGTGTCTGGACAGGAGCAATCGAACAGTTACTCAAACAACTGGATGATGTGAATATGAAGCAACGCGCACGCGGTTGTGCGATATCAGTACCACAGACACTATTACTTGCTGAACTGGTCCGGGACAAACTATCGGAGAGACGACGCAAAAAAGACGAACTTTCCGTGATATTGTCAATCAAAAAGTGACCAAATACTTGACTTACTTCCCCCACAATGCTCAGATATAAGCGACCACAATACTCGATTTGCTTCAAACTGGGTACATAATTTTGTTAAGTCCAATTTGAAAAACAACGGAGTCAACCCTAAAACTCCCTTTCAAAGTGATGTAAACACAATTAAATCTGAAACAGCTAAACCACCAAGTATATTATCGGAAAGAAGACTGAACATAAATAGACATCAGTGCGAATGTAGCAGCTTGTTACATGTATATGCAGATACTGTTCTAAATTACATTGCAAACTCAAAATACCGCACATTTCATTGAATGCCACCTACACTCAATTCGACCGACTATTAAAGGGGTACTGTACGCCATTTTCATTAAATTTCCGGTGACAACAACGATCTAATATCGATAATATATAGAAACATAAGTAATTTGAGTCGAAGATGTATTCTGTAAACGCTCAGGTTAATAGGCTATCTTAAAATTTAATAATTTAAAAGTTAATAATTTGATATAAATTGAATTTATGACTGGAGCCATAAAATGGCGTCAATTAAATTACGAATTACCGTAATCAAAAACAGTAATTGAGGGATAATGGATTGTTAAACCGATCGCACACACGATCGCTTAAAATATTATGATGATACGGGGAGAACACTCAAGCCACTCACTGACTAGCGACGATACAATAACTTAAATGATTATATGGGACTAGTATGCATATAATATAACTTTTAGTTGATTCATTTGGTTGAAAACTTTACAAAAATTACTCGACAACGACAATTTGTATTTTTGCATTCCGGTAAATTTGTCATCCGTAACATGACTTCGTACTCAACAGACTTTCAAATAATGGAAAAATTGTTACCTTATTCTCCGACTCGGAGACTATAGAAACCAACAACAACATTTGGCGTACAGTACCCCTTTCAATAGATTAGTTCCTTATAATATTTACTCAATATTAAAATAAAAAACACCCTGCTCTACCTGGTAGTGCAGTAATTTGTCCGCGAGACGAAACAAATGACTTTTTACTAACGCTTTTATAAACATGTGTACTTTAATCTTAAGCTGTCAATTCACGAAATTCTCTTACGCCAGAAGGACCAACATCAATTTAAGCTAGAACGGCATAAACGTCCGCTACACACAATCTTACACATATAAACGTCCGCCACACACAATCTTACACATATAAACGCCCACCACACACAATCTTACATATATAAACGTCGGCCACTCACAATCTTACACATATACACGTCCGCCACACACAAGCTTATACACACAAACGTCCGCCACACACAAGCTTACACATATAAACGTCCGCCACACACAATCTTACACATATAAACGTCCGCCACACACAATCTTACACATATACACGTCCGCCACACACAATCTTACACACACAAACGTCCGCCACACACAATCTTACACATATAAACGTCCGCCACACACAATCTTACACATATAAACGTACGCCACACACAATCTTACAAATATAAACGTCCGTCACACACAATCTTGCACATATAAACTTGAATTTACTATATAATAATGTACAAACTCCAAATGGGACTTCGAAAATAAATAAAAATGTAGCTATAAACTAGACGATTATTTACCACAAAAAACTCATTAGCTTGTTTTGTACTACATAATTCGTTGATTTGCTACTACATAACTCGTGATATCAAACTACTGCATAACTCGTTGAATTTACTACAAAAGTCGTGAGCTACTACAAAACTCGGCGATTGTTGCTACAAAACTCGTCAGCGATACCACATAACTCATTGGTTACTACAAAAATCGGCGTAACAAATGTTGTTAAACAATAGACCTTTCCACAGATCTGAATCAAATAATTATTAGCCGACATTTGCAGCCAATCAGCGACTGAGTCGGTCTTTGGTTACAGTGCATGCAAATGATGTTGCCATCAATCTAAAAACAAAATACAATAATTAAATACTTTTTTTTTTATTTAAAATTTGATATTTAAATTTAAAATTTAAATGTTAAATTGAGCAATGAGTTCATAATAAAAACATTTAAACAAAATTATTTGTTTAATAATTTGTTTTTAATTTAAATGTTAAATTGAGCGAGGAGTTCAATATAAAAACATTCAAAAATTATATTTAAAAAGAAATTAAATAAATTATATATATTTGTTTTAATTTAAGATGTTTAAAATATCAATATGTGAGCAATGCGCACACCGAGGTGACTGTTTCAGCTAGGTGTAACATAATCTTAATGGCAAGCGCTGATAAACCAATTAAACTATTTCTGCAGATACCTTGTTTCCTATCAACTGTAAGCTCCCCACTAGTGAATATGTGTGGAAGCTCTGTTGGTTGTCACTTAATTAGGGTTAGGTAATACTTACCTACTAGTCTGGGCCGAGGTATTCGTGAGTTGGAAGAACCAGAATGCGTGTTGT
Organism: Siphonodentalium dalli; assembly: GCA_032622095.1. Taxonomy (NCBI): domain Eukaryota; kingdom Metazoa; phylum Mollusca; class Scaphopoda; order Gadilida; family Siphonodentaliidae; genus Siphonodentalium; species Siphonodentalium dalli. Next base: position 28,528,185 of record CP136062.1, read on the forward strand.
TGATACTGATGCCGTATATACATGTAGGTGGAGGTGTTATGCGCGCGAAGTTCAGCTCATGAATACCAATAAGAACAGTAGGTAAATTATCTTACCCGTCGTATCAATCAACAAATATGTTACTGCTTCTCAAAACTTGTTACCTGCCGAGTCTCTTTGAAAAGCCGACGAAAAATCCTAACGGATGTACGTCTCTAGATATCTCTATTAAAATTAGTTTCTGTATTGAAGGGATTCCCTCTATTTCATTAGAGAATGGCGCAGACTACACGCGATTTCATTGGATTATGGCATAACAGATAACTTCACAGATCAGAGGTCAATGACGTGTTGACAATTTTCCCACACGCATTGTCAAACTCAGCTATTGTTGGAAAATTGAATACATCCGATATATCCATAATGCATTACACTCATCGCAATATAGGAGACATCATCTCCGAGTTTTTATCAATCAAATGTAGTCATAACTTATTGTTCTTTCGCATCTTGTATTTATAACTAGTTCTTATTACTATAATTCTCACAAACATTTACTACGCCAGGAATGCACTTCATATTTGGAAATGGTTTATTACGTCGTGTTGGGAATGCCACGTCGTCGCAGAAATGAAATATATATAGAATACACCCATAGTAGCCGAGAATACCAAATTTCCACTACGAGTGGAATTGTGGTTTTAACCACGAGCCTTTTTGGCGAGTGGTTAAAACCACAATACCACGAGTGGTGAAAATTTTGTACTCTCGGGTACTATGCGTGTATTTTATTTATGCCATAATTATTGTTGTTGTAATTTTGTTCGCGAATTCAACTACCGCGCTGTTTACTTTGAATGTGTATCCTCACCCAGAGACACACACATGTCGCTATAAGGAATGTTCGTCATGCGTAGTGATGCTTACATTAACGTCATGACTTCATCCTATTTCTGAGCGATCAGTCACTTGGAATTATTATTCATATGTTCCTAGTTAATATAGCACTAGCAAGCTACATTTGATTGAAATTCATGCAATTTTCCTCATATCTAATTTATATCATGACAACTTCCAATTTTAAATGAATGTGACATGGGAACTATTTTGCTACCTACGATGTAGTTATACTATGGGTATACACGTTTAGCACATGGAATTACGTTTGAAAATGTACACCCACAGTAGAAAGTTATACCCACAGTAGGAAGCTGTATACCCACAGTATGGTGTAAAGATGAAATTTACTAAAAAGGTGTTATACACACAATAGAACAGGCAATTACGGTATAAAATGGACACATCTAGAGACGTACATCCGGTAAGATTTTCGTCGGTTTTTCAAAGAGACTGAGTACTGACCACTCTCGTCAGTGTCAATTACATTTATAGCAAAACTATCAACCTGCAGCATGACAATAAACTAATAAATATAAAAGTAAACCAATTTTTCAAATGATGTCAAATAGGACGCAAAGGTTTAATAAAATCTGAATATGTAAATATACTCAAAACGTGTTTATTGGCTCATTGTTTCCTATATCTATTTCAGAAGGATTCCAGATACATAACGGCAGCATTAGAAGAGATCGAGAAGGTTAATATATTTTATGTGTTATTTCCTATATGTGTTATTTCTTATTAACTATGTTCTGGTATAAATGAGAATAACTGATGAATGATTGTCCAATATACAATCATATTATCATAGTCAGTTGTACTCATTTGATCAAAGCTGGAATAAATTGTGTTATACTAGTCAATCGGGAATTATTTTGTTATCAGTAACCAATTCAACGTCGAGGACGATGATGATGACATGATGACTATGATGATGTTGGTAACTATGATTATGATGATGACGTCGACAATTATTATGATTACGACGACAATGATGTTCATATACAGATGCTGACGATGATGATGATGATGATAATGAAGATGACGACGACGATGATTATGCTAATGACGACGATGATGATGATAATGAAGATGACGACGACGACGATGATGATAATAATAATCATGATTATGACGAAGAATTTAATGGTCATTGCGATGACGACGACGACGTACAATGGTGATGAAGGCGATGACGATAATGATAGTAATTACGATCAACGATTTGTAAAATATAACTTGTACTCGATTGATTGGCGTTGGTATTAGTTTAAACAGTATTTATTTTTCCCTCTATGGACATTCAGATAAATAATTACAATAGATACAAATTTAGAAGAAAAATGGGATTAGGCAACAAGCCATAGGCTTATTTGAAGCCGTTGGTATTAAAGGAATCGGCTCAGGCGTTTGTGAACTATGGTCGTTTGAAGTGAGGAGGTATTCGAAACAGTGAACTCCCTTGTAACGTAGCATACCGATAGCGACACGTTTCATAAAATGGCCTGCTCGTTTACGTTTAAGATTTATTGTGCTCCACTCAACAACATAACACTGTCTATCGTCGCCGCACTGTTCGTGAACCACGGAGATTTCATACCGGATCTGGGCCTTCAGTTGACATTCCGGTCGAAAGCGGTACAAATATCCGTGTGTCACGAAAGCAAGAATGACAACTGTTTCGTTATTCGATAACTAAATACGCATTCATTGAGATTTACGTATATACGCACTTCGATGTAACTTCGATATAAGTCAGTCAAGACGTTATCATATTGCTAAGCCGTTTATTGTAATTTTTGGTGGCTATATCGTTTTATCGATCCTTGCAATGTAAAGCAATATGTTACACGGCTATAGCCGCTCGTGAAAATTCGCTATTTCTTTCCAGACACTCATGAGATATTTCGGTATTCAAACAAAAACTATGTATTCTCTAAATACTGAATAATAAATCTTATATAACCACGAGTACGCAAAAATTAAAAGTTGTTCGATATATTTCTTTCCAGACACGAATGAGATGTTTCAGGTATTCAATACGGATTATCTAGACTCAAAGTTGATAAGTTTAAGCCTTAATTAATTAAATCATTAACTGTACTTAATTAAAGCGCACACGTGTCAGTGTTTACAAACATGAAAGAGCCTAAAATTTAAATTAAAACGATGTGACTCAAACATAGAATTATCGATTGATCACGCGATCTCATAAATTCGTCGCTTTTGATTGGCTCTTGGCCAGTGTGCACGCAATGATCACTCGATCGACCTTGGCAGCTGCTGTTAGTTTCAAGCCCTACAGTGTAATAACGCTATATAGAGTAAAATAGCGACATCGTATTTCACTGTATTTCACTATCTAAGAGATAAATACAACGATCTACGTTTCGGTAATTTCCCGTTATTTTATAGGCAAGCATATAATAAAGTATTAATATTTGTGATCTGAAATCTATCTGTGCTTAGGGGTGGAGATATCATTGCACTATACATGTAACATCGGGCGGGCGACAACGTTCCAATATAATTATACTGGTGTTAATGCGCTAGAGAATCCATTACATATTTCTGTCGTCGACACTGAATCTATCAATTAGTTGGAAGAGCTTACCACAGTGGATAAACCGTACAAACAGAATCGGAAGTCGCTTTCGCCAAGACGAAACATTCTATTTTTAGAACATAAATACTATGGAAGGATCAAAACAACACCATCAAAAAAACAATTCAGACCGGATAGACGGTTTCCCAACAGCCATAAACGTAGATACATATTTGCCGATCGCAAGCGGCCTCCATTTGAGCGAAGGCCTCTTTTTGTAGATAAAAACGCCCATTGGTCACTTCATAAAATAGTTTCTCGCAAACATTCCTTCTTCAAATGTTATTTTAACACATATACATGTACAGCATCAAACTCCAGGCAGAGTTATCTCCCATCGCTCCGCTGATATATCACTGCTATAATGGAATTTGGTAAGGATTTCTTGTGTTCTTAGTTCTTATGTTTTAGGATTAAAATTGTCTCTGTCTGGCTCAGTCTATATTCTTCTTATCATTACCGAAATAATTGCCATTATTGCAAACTGTTGGTGGTAAAAATAAGATAATAGGTGACTAAATATAGTTCCGACGATATGTAAAAATAGATGTATCGGTCCGCAAAGTACCATCCTTGTGGAGTAGCATACAGCATCTGTCGGAAATCCCACTACATTACAACGGAAAGGCTCTTATGTGTGCAACATGCTTCAGAATACTATTAGTATTTGTGATGTGAAATCACTGTCACTACACTGTCTGCTTATGTGTGGATATATTATTGTGCCAGTACAATTATACTGTTATCACTGCCCGGGATAATCCATTTAATAAAGAAAGGTTAATTATACATTCTGTCGTCGACACTCAATCTATTGATGACTAGATTCCTTTTTATCTTTATTTCAGTCATGGACCGTAAGGGTAAGTTATGTATATACAAGTTAATGAAGGTCTCCACACATGTTAAATAGTGGGAGGAGTTTACAGTTGCTAGGATACACGGCATCAGCAGAAAACTTGGAATTAGTTATACAGTCCCAATTATATGACCAGAGAACAAACGGTATTTTCTTTTAATTGTGATAAATATGTGTTATATACACAATGTGTTTGTGTCGATTCATGTATCGCGACGAGGCTAGTTTTCGTGGCCATATAGCGAAAACTATCCTAGTCGCGATACATGACTCGTTACAAACACATTTATCTACCATTGGTGTAACATAATCCACAGCACAAATTATATTTTAGGAGTTTCTTAAATGACAAAATTGTTGGATTTGTATGGAAGCGTATTGGTGCCATTTTGAAGAGAAAAAAATTGGCCCAGTAAATGGGTATGGGTCGGGGTGTTTCTAGGTGGTATTTGGGGCCAGCCACCCACCCATGCCGTCAAATCGGTCGAAATCCTTACCGTTCTCGAAAATGGTCCATACCCCATTTTCACCCCATCGGGGTGGCACCCCCGGGGTGATGGGTGGGGGGTCGGGGTGTTTCTAGGTGGTATTTGGGGCCGGCCACCCACCCATGCCGTCAAATCTGTCGAAATCCTTACCGTTCTCGAAAATTATTATCAGCTAATTAGCTGATACGTATGTGCTAATTAGCTGGTATTATCAACTAATTAGCTGATACGTATGTGCTAATTAGCTGATACGTATGTGCTAATTAGCTGATATTATCAGCTAATTAGCTGTTATTATCAGCTAATTAGCTGATTATCAGCCAATTAGCTGATATGTATGTGCTAATTAGCACTTACTATTTTTCAAAATGGCACCAATACGCTTCCATAGATTTGTGTCCGACGATTAGCTATCTTGAGTAAATTCTCTCAACCTGCAAAGGTATATGTGTCACGCGATTAGCTCGCTTTGCTAAATTATCCCAACCTGCATGTTCACGCGAATATGCCTAACGGAAATTGAATTCAATGAACAAAATCTCTTACACCTGCATATTTTATATAATTTTTACGTCAGTTCATTCATGATTTGAACCAGTCAACGACGTCACGAGCGCCTTGTGTCGCAACTGCAGTAACGATACAGATGTTTTTTATCGCCAATTCGTTATCGCCAATTGTATCAGGGAATTTCATAGGAAATGGTAGATAAATATGACAAGTGTCACGCAAAATGAAAATAAGTGTTATAATCATGGATGAATTCACAACATTATTGTAGAAATTAAAATTTCAATACGATATGATTTGTCAACAAAGGACTTGTTTGAAAATAGGCAAATTAACACTGAAAGTATGCGTGGATATCAAAATGAGGATGAACAAAAGTTATGAATGCAGCAAGCGACAGGGTGAGTCACTGATTGGTTGAATATACATGTATTATTTGATTGACAGCTGTGGAAAGCTCCATTGGTATGCTGATTATATACCTGAGTATTATACGAGCACTATAACAACCCCAGGTTAACTCGTCCTGCTAGTCTGCCATGGTATTGGTGGGTCCTGATAATTGCTACCATGCTAGTGGGTCCTGCTTATTTGATATGATGCTGGCTGGTCCTCATAATTGCTACGATGCTTGTGGGTCATGCTAATTTGTGATGATGCTGGTGGGTCCTGATAATTGCTACAATGAATATATGTATCTCTTAAAAAGAACGATAAATATACTTTTAATGCTTTCTTCTAAGTAACTGTTTTTGCTAGTTCACTGTATGAATTCCATTATTCCCATTCTCGTATAAATATGGCAGTAGAGAAGATATAATTGTTCAAGTAACTTAATTCGGTCACAATTTGTCGAGGTTGTGAAATTTGAACGCCAAAAACTCCTTAGAACGAATTATGATATGACTTTTTGCAAATTTGGTGGATCTCAGCGACTAAAACATTTATATCAATGTTAGTGCACCTCGTCGCTCCATCTAACACGAACGGCATCACATGTGGCGCCTTTAACCCACGTGATTTGATTCCTCGTATCATTGGAGAAGAACGTGTATGAATGTGGTGGAAATTAGTGCTAAACATATGTTTATCAGTTTGGGTGGCCCTTCCCTCCCCATTCACGACTCAAACGGCACACTTTTGACATATCTAAACCACATCCATTTGTCTCCCGATATCATGGAGATGATTATTTATAAGTTTGGTACCAATCGGCAATTAAACTAATTCTTTTCAAATATAATGTCCCTCAAATTCTCTCACCAAAACGGCACCAATTTGGCGTCTTCAGATTAAATTTCTCGTATCACGGAGAAGAACATGTATCAATTTGTTGGACACCGGCTAAAAAAGTATATATTTTTTACCAATGTAAGTACCTCTCCCCCTTAAATTCACTCTTGACTCGAATTGCGCCATATCGTGGCGATGATTATTTTAAAATTTGGTTGAAATCGGCGACAACAATATTTCATCATTTTCACTGCCCCTCCCTGACACCAACAGCGTCACTTTAGAAAATTTTAACCCGACTATTATCTTCCTCGTAAAACTGTATCCGTGTTAGACCACTTTGCTGCCAGCTAGATGGCCCCGTGAAGTTATATAGAACACATACAGACAGACGGATATTTGCAAATATAGGCAACACATGTGACGTCTTTAACCCATACGAATTTATTCGTATCTTTGGAGAAGAAAGTTTATGAATTTAGAGCAAATTGGCGCTAAACATATTTTTATCAGTTTTGTGACCCTCCTTATCCCCGATTCAAGCGGCGTCACATTTGTCATCTTTAAACCACACAATTAAACTCGGCGACCGGGCGACTAAACAATAAATTATTCTTATAACATTTAGTGTACCCCATCTCTCACCAATTTGACGTATTTAAACCACACGATTAGATTCCTTTTGGAGTACCTCTCTACCTCCATGAATCCCAAAGTTTTGACATCTTTAAACCACACCATTAGATTATATCATGGTGATGCTTATGTATAAGTTGGGTATTATCTAATATATTGCCCCCCCCCCCCACAATCTCTAACCAAAACGGCACCACTTTGGCATCTTTAAATCACAACATTATATTCCTTGTATCATGGAGAAGAATGTGTATCAATTTGGTGGAAAACGACGCTAAAAATATTATCATCACCTTTTGTGCCCCTCCCACTTCAGTGCACCCCTGACTCGAATGACGCCACTTTTGACAACTTTAAGCCACACCATTAGAGTTCTAAACTTCTAATATCATGCAGATGATTATGTATAAGATTAGTGATAATCGGCGGTTAAACAAATTCATATCAAATTTAGTACACCAACACCATCTCTCGTCCAAACGGCACCAACTTGGCGTTTGTAAATCAGACGATTAGATTCCTTGTATTGTGGAGAAGAATGTGTATCAATTTGGTGGAATACAGTGCTAAAAATATTGTTATCAATTTGGGTAGCCACTCTCCCATTCCGTCTACCCTTGACTCGAACACTTTTAACATCTTTAAGCCACACCGTTAGATTCCTCATATCATGGAGATGATTATGTATAGGTCTGGTGGAAATCGGCGACTAAACAAATTCTTATCAAATTTAGCGCCCCCCCCCCCCCCACCCGCTTACCCAAACGGCACCACTTTGGTGTCTTTAACCCTTTCACGACGGAAGCTGCTCTGGTGCAGCATTAAATGTGCAGCATTAAAGATTCTGTACCAGTGCATTCTCGTATACTCATATATGCGAGTCTCTCCCATATGGAGACTCGCATATATAAGAGAATGATCTGAATTACACTGTCAAGTTAAATATTGTTAGGCAATGCATTCTCTTATATATGCGAGGCGTCCTTTGGGCGACTAGCATATATAAGAGAATGCATTGGCACAGGATTTTTTGAGAAAAAAAAACAATTCAGGAAGTTCCAGTAATGGAACGGTTAACTCACACCATTATATTCCTCGTATCATGGAGAAGAATGTGTATCAACCTGGTGGAAATCGGCGCTAAAATATTGTTATCAATTTGGGTGCCCCTCCCACCTCCAGTGCAACCCTGACTCGAATGACGCCACTTTTCACATCTTTAAACCATGCTATTAAATTCCGCATATCTTGGAGATGATTACGTATAAGTTTGGTGGAAATCGGCGACAAAAAATGTTGCTGCCCCTCCCCGTTCTGCCTCTGACAACACACAGCGTCACTATAAAATATACTAACCCACACCATCAACTTCGTCGTAAAAAGTTTCCCCTGTTAGACCCCTCTGGTGTATATATGTGTGTGTGTGTGTGTATTTATAACAGTACTTTTTCTTAACAGTATCAGTTTTCCCTACCAACATCATATCAGTTCAGCGCAAATTAACAGCATCACTTAACCAGGGATGATATCAATTTGATCGCAAAACAGGGCGTCCACGAGGATAGCTACTTGTACCTATCACATGATAACCATATGAGTACCTGGTGTCTTGATGACCATATGAGTACCTGGTGTCTTGATGACCATATGAGTACCTGGTGTCATGATAACCATATGAGTACCTGGTGTCTTGATAACCATATGAGTACCTGGTGTCTTGATGACCATATGAGTACCTGGTGTCTTGATGATCATCATAATGTAATATATTTACATACTAAGTGTGATCATCACTAAATCCAGCATTCCGATTGGTCGGCGCCCACGTGGCTAGTTGCAATTATTTCTCGGTGAATGCGCAACAGCTAATAACTGCAGCCTCTTAACAACATCGACACGTCATTGGGGTTGGAAAAACGAACGCGTAATGTTTTGGGCGCATTTGGACTCGCGCAGGATTGACTTCATAAATCATCGGGTTTCAATATAAAGAGAAATTGTTCCTGTTAACTTTTGCCAAGGGTGCTATGGGTTTTTTGGGCTGGTTTTGTCACGATACACTTTTCGATTTAAATACATTTACAAAAGTGGCTTTTTCGCTAAATGTATATAAATATAAGGATTAAGTGTCATGTGGACTGCTTTTATGGAGATGTAACCGTGAGGTAAGTGGTCATAACTTGTTAATGACAGTTAATCCTTATTTATACCATAATTGGCTATGCTATTGTGTGTATAACACCTATTTTGTAAATTTCATCTTTACACCCTACTGTGGGTATAAAGATTCGTACTATTGGTATAAATTTTTACTGTTGTGTAAATATTTCAACGGCACTTCGTGGGTTAAGCTTTATACCCACAGTAGAACTACACCGCAGTTGACCTTTGGCGACCTCGCTGTCAATATTTAGCCCAATTTTTCGTCACGCCCGCTTCGCGAAGTAAATACACATTTTTTCGAATCCAAAACGCTCTTACATGCGATGAGTGGTCTAAATACATAGATATATAATACACAATTCCATATACTAGTGTTTACTTGTCGAAAAATGACAGTTTAAAGTTAGTTTAACGATGTTTTATCCAGCTGCACCGACTGAGTCAACATCGTTTATCTAGGTCGGTGACCTCTGTTGAGAATGTAAACAAAAACAAACGCACATGTTCGTCTGCGTCCGTGTTTTTAAAGCGAACGACTGCTTACAATTTTACAACAACAATTTGCTATTATATTTGTTAAAATGTTCGGAGGCTTTACTTGTGCAAGTGATTTAGACGACATCTTTAATGACCATGAACTAATGCAGAATTTTACCACAGAAATGAATGATAATTCCAATGATAGCTTGGATTTAGAAAGTACAGGTGAATTTGACAATCACAATGATCACAATGAAGAATCAGCAGACAGTGAACATGGCATGGGAATGGATGCAGACACCAGTCCTGTGATCAATGAGCCAGCTGAGGCAGATACACCTCCACATAACTATCCAAATAGTATGCCTAATGATGCACAGAGATTTGCTGAATTGAACAGTGACGGTGTAGAAAGTTTCATCACAGACCAGCAAAGCAAGCACACACTGAAAAAATCTATGACTGACATTCGACTATTAAAGGTATTTCTAGCTGCACAGTCGGAATCAAGAGAAATTCATCAGATACCGGTAATCGAGCTTGACCCCCTAATTGCAAGGTACATTTTGAGTGTTCGGCGGAAAGATGGAACTGATTTCGAGCCCAGTTCACTAAGAGGACAAATTTCTAGTTTTGATCGATATTTAAAGCGGCACAAGTATGGCACCTCAGTGATGAACAAGCAGGATGACTCTTTCGAAACATCACGTAGGGCATTAATCGCTAAACAAAAGCAGCTTAAAAGGTGTGGCAAAGGAAATAAGCCAAAGAAAGCGGAACCAATCTGTGACTATGAGATAGACCTATTGTACGAAAAGAAAATTCTTGGAGAAAAAACGCCAATTTCAATTCTGAATACACTTTGGTTCAATAACACTGTGCAGTTTGGTTTACGCGGAGTGCAGGAGCATTACAATTTGCAGTGGGGTGACGTGATGCTGAAAACAACAAATGATGGAAAACAGTTTCTCCAGTTGAATGAGAGACAGACGAAAACCAGGACAGGCGCGGATATTAGAAACGTGCGCGAAACTGCACCAAAAATGTACAGCACAGAAGAAACCGATGAACGTAACCCAGTCTACATATACATGTTGTATGCCAGTAAACGGCCATCTGGATGGAGTGGATCAGAGGATCCATTTTACATCGCGCCTCGTACAACACCAGTTGAACACCCTGCCGATATGTGGTTTAAGCGCCAAAAAGTTGGAGTGAATAAACTTTCAACATTGATGTCGGTCATGGCGAAACAAGGTGGTCTCGACGAAAACAAAAGATTGACAAATACGAGCGCTCGAAAACACCTTGTGCAAAAGCTTCGTGAAAATGATGTGGCGCCTATTGATATAGCCGCAATTACTGGGCATACAAATTTGGCCAGTATAAACAATTATTCAACATCAGGTGAAAAGGAAAGGGAAAGGTGTTCACTCCTATTGAGCAGCACAACGTCAACACTTACCTCCGAAAACAACTCTCAGTCTAATCCAGGGTCAAGTAATTCCAATCACTCCATGGACATAGTTCCAATCCAAGAAAGTTCAATAGTCACAACAAGAAGCGAAAATGTGCAACCCAACGAAACTGCATCTTGCAATGTGCTTTCCTGCACACAAAATTCGAAAACTGTCAACGTAAACATGCGCGACTTTGACATTCCGTCAACAGTTGGGAGAAGTTTATCTTCTTTGTTCAGCAACAACCACATACAGATTGACAATTTAAATATCCATTTGCCAGGAAGTGAATGAAAACAGTGCATTTTAATGTTCGAATTTCCCACGTTGGATTTTAACTGACTCCAACTTTGTTCCCAACAAAAAAATAGTTCATGTGTTAGATTCATTCAAAGATTTATTCAAAATTGGATATTGTTTTGATGTCATTAATATATTAAAATACAGCCATTTAAATCAAACATAGATTGTTACTGTTATCTTCAATGATTGAAATCTGAATGTGTATTCATATCAGCTGATTGATGCCCCAGAAAGTGGCGGATCACGGAATGACCTTGAAGTATGTATTGCTACGCGTGTCCCACATTCCTGGTAGCTTCGAATATTTGGGTCACTGGGTGCGCATGCATTTTAACAACAAAGTAGCAATACCAGTAAATACATTTACGAAGCGACTAAAGAATAATAATTATGGTATAAATAAAATACACCCATAGTAGCCGAGAATAACAAATTTTCACCACTCGTGGTATTGTGGTTTTAACCACTCGCCAAAGGCTCGTGGTTAAAACCACAATACCACTCGTGGTGAAAATTTGTTATTCTCGGCTACTATGGGTGTATTCTATATATAACAACCATGAACCATCAAGAAGAACACGACACCTCTTTTCGTTCCCCGAATTCATTCCGGGTGTTTTAGAGCCCTGTGTACATGTATGGCTTGACACTGGCTCTATCTTCATTTTAGGAGCGCCTTCTCGATGATACGTGCACTGTCGGCAATGACTACATTTGTGTAAGTACACACATATTTAATTATATATCAGGAACATTAGTTCACACAGCTGGCAAATTGTTCAGACAATGTTCATGAAATGCTTCATATATACATGTATAGAGGGCTACCGTGAAATGTTTCATATATACACGCATGGATATCATGCAATGCTTCATATGCTTCATATAGACACATAGATATATCATGAAATGCTTCATATATGCACGTAAAGCTATCATAAAATTCTTCATATATACATGACTTCGTTTATACACAAATAGGGCTAACTATTGTACACTTTGGAATTATACATTTTAATATAATTATGTCCTCGATTGTATTATTGCTTGTTGTAGCGATGAAATGCCACGATTCTTGCCATATGCTAATTTCTAACAAATGTTAGCTGTATAATAACTTAAAGTATAACAAGGACACCAACGCGGGCGGTGTATGGTGGTTAGGCTGGTGGGACATTACATGGACCTCAATGCGAGTGGCGTATGGCTTATAGGCCGATGTGGACATTACATGGGCCTCAACGAGAGTGGCGTATGGCTGCTTGGCTGATGTGGATATTACATGGACCTCAATGCGAGTGGCGTATAGCTGCTAGGCTGGTGGGGACACTACTAGGACCTCAACGCGAGCGACGTATGACTGATAGGCTGGTGGAGACATTACATGGAACTCAACACGACTGGCGTATAGCTGCTAAGGTTATTGCGGACATTACATGGACCTCAACGCGAGTGGCGTATGGCTGATAGGCTGATGGGGACATTACATGGACCTCAACACGAGTGGCGTATAGCTGCTAGGCTTATTGGTGACATTACTTGGACCTCAACACGATTAGCGTATAGCTGCTAGGCTTATTGGTGACATTACATGGACCTCAACACGAGTGGGGTATAGCTGCTAGGCTTATTGGTGACATTACATGGACCTCAACACGAGTGGCGTATAGCTGCTAGGCTTATTGGTGACATTACATGGACATCAACACGAGTGGCGTATAGCTGCTAGGCTTACTGGTGACATTAAATGGACCTCAACACGAGTGGCGTATAGCTGCTAGGCTTATTGTGGACATTACACGGACCTCAACACGAGTGGCGTATATCTGCTGGGCTTATTGGTGACATTACATGGACCTCAACACGATTGGCATATAGCTGCTATGCTTTTTTGGGGAATATTATATGGACCTCAACGCGATTGGTGTATAGCTGCTAGGCTTATTTTGGGACATTACACGGACCTCAACACGAGTGGCGTATAGCTGCTGGGCTTATTGGTGACATTACATGGACCTCAACACGATTGGCATATAGCTGCTATGCTTTTTTGGGGGATATTATATGGACCTCCACGCGATTGGTGTATAGCTACTAGGCTTATTTTGGGACATTACATGGACCTTAACGCGAGTGGCGTATAGCTGCTATGCTTTTTTGGGGGATATTATATGGACCTCAACGCGATTGGTGTATAGCTGCTAGGCTTATTTTGGGACATTACACGGACCTTAACGCGAGTGGCGTATGACTGACAGGCTGATGGGGACATTACATGGATCCCAACGCGAGTGGCGTATGGCTGATATGCTGATGGGGAAATTACGTGGACCTCAACCCGAGTGGCGTATGGATGATAGGCTGTTGGGACATTACATGGACCTCAACACGAGCGGTGTATGGGTGATAGGCTGTTGGAACATTACGTGGACCTCAATGTGAGTGGCGTATGGCTGATATGCTGATGTGGACATTACATGGACCTCAACGCGAGTGGCGTATGACTGATAGGCTGATGGGGACACTACATGGACCTCAACGCGAGTGGCGTATGACTTATATGCTGATGGGGACATTACGTGGACCTCAACCCGAGTGGCGTATGGATGATAGGCTGTTGGAACATTACGTGGACCTCAATTCGAGTGGCGTATGACTGATAGGCTGATGGGGACATTACGTGGACCTCAACCCGAGTGGCGTATGGATGATAGGCTGTTGGGACATTACATGGACCTCAACGCGAGCGGCTTATGGATGATAGGCTGTTGGAACATTACATGGACATCAACGCGAGCGGCGTATGGCTGATAAACTGATGGGGACATTACGTGGACCTCAATCCGAGTGGCGTATGGCTGATAGGCTGCTGGGATATTACATGGACCTCAACTCGTGTGGCGTATGGCTGACAGGCTTATGGGGACATTACATGGAACCGAACGCGAGTGGCGTATGGCTGATAAGCTGTTGGAACATAACATGGACCTGAACGCGAGCGGCGTATGGCGTATGGCTGATAGGCTGATGGGGACATTAAATGGACCTCAACACGAATGGCGTATAGCTGCTAGGCTTATTGGGGATATTACATGGACATAAACACGAGTGCCGTATAGCTGCTATGCTTACTGAGGACATTACATGGACCTCAACACGATTGGCGTATAGCTTCTAGGCTTATTGGGGATATTACATGGACCCCAACGCGAGTGGTGTGTAGCTGCTAGGCTGTTGGAACATTACATGGACTTCAACGCGAGTGGCGTATGGCTGATAAACTGATGAGGCCGCCCTTTAAACTCTTCGCTTAACTGCTTAACACTTCCATTACTGGAGAATCCTGCATGATTTGCCAAAACCCTGTGCCAATGCATTCTCTTATATATGAGAGTCTCCCATAGGGTTCCTCGCATATATAACATAATGCATTGGCCTAACAATATTTACCTTGACCGTGTGAGCCATTCTCTTATACAAATAATGATCTTTAATGCTGGACCAGCGCAGTTTCGCCGTTAACCCTTTACCCAACAGAACGGCCCTGTGCCAATGCATTCTCTTATATATGCGAGTCGACCATAGGTCGCCTCGCATATATAAGAGAATGCATTGGCTTAACACATTAAAAATTATAAAATTGTTAAAGAATGTAAGAAAAAATGGTAAAAAGTGTTAAAAAAAGATTTTTGTTAGGCCAATGCATTCTCTTATATATGCGAGGCGACCTATGGTCGACTCGCATATATAAGAGAATGCATTGGCACAGGACATAACTGTAACCATCACAATGTGGGCAATGAGCCGGTTCCAATGATATCCATAGTTGTATGGTTTTATTGAGACAGACCCAAGATAATTTAGGCTGTTGCAGCTTTATTTGGCTGTTTTTGGCCGGTTTGTTGGGTAAAGGGTTAAAGGGTTACAAAGTCGAAAATCCACCGATATAATCATCAGTTCCAATAAACCGGACATGATCAACTTTGAGCGAAAAACACACATTTTCGGTACTCACTCGACTCAAAACAATTCGTTCCAGATCACTTCACTCACCTGGAATGTGTTGCTTTCGGACCTGCAGTCGCATATTTTTCTATAATTTTGGACAAACTTTTGGACGAAAAATGGTCATCAGTTGGACATTTTCCAAGCTCATGGGGTACTTGGTATCATAGGCGCCTGGGCAAAATTACTAAATTACCAATATAGACTATGGTATAGTCTATATTGGTGTTTTAGTAATTTTCCACATGCGCCTGTGCTTGATACCAGGTTGGAAACTTCCAACAGTTGAAAACTAACAACAGTTGGGAAACGTCCCAACAGCTGGACAGATAATTGAGATACCAATTGAACAATGCCAACCCATCCCCTTGTGATGCAAACGAAATGTCGTGATCTGCAGTTCAAGGTGGAACCTCCCCCCAAACGAAAACACTGTACCCACGTCCCTGCATGCACATGTGAAAAAAACGATATTTATTAATCTCTGGGCAAATCGGTTATCTCGTTACCTCCATTGACGAGTAGTTTCTTGTTCATGTTACTCCAACAGCAGGAAGCAGTGAGCTCCAGCAGAGGAATAGATTACTGCGTATGTCGGCCCGGTCTTACAAATTATTATAGCTCAAAATGTGAGTGTCATCAGCTGGACATTAATTTTAAAAGTTTAGGGGTCAGGATGAAAACTTCCAAAGTTGAAAACTACCAACTGTTGGAAACGTCCAACCGCTGGAAAGTTAATTCGGATACCAATCAGGGGGGGGGGTGTTGTAACAAATTTGCAGGAAGGTATGCCGGGGTTGGTGGGTGGCCCGAGGGGTAAAACATGCGTTTTTTACAACCTCATTCAATTTTTTTTACAAAAGACCTCAGTGGAAATGACATTAAGCTATGGTATGTTTCATATGGGACGGTGGGTGAACAAATTCCTTCCCGACACCCCTCGAAAAGAAGCTTCGAGAAATGTAAAACTGAAATAAATAAACTTGTCTTGATGTAACTAAAGCCTAGATCATTGTGTGCATGGAAACAGAGCGAACAACTGTCTCAAACATTAATGTGACTATCAATGGCTAGAATATAACTGTCATCACACTGTTCATCAGTGCATCAAGCCAATCAGTGAAATATATGCATGTCTATCAACTCATATGATCTGTTACTCTCACAACATCTAAAATATCCAAGTCTGGCATAGTGACTGTTTGTTATTTATTATAACAGAGGTTGCTCCAGTAGACTAACAAAAGGGTTAAGCCATAATGCTAGATAATGGGCTGGTTGACAGATCGTGAAATGGTTCGAAATTATGGAATTGTGTGTATCCTGTACAATGACCTAAGTTTGCATATATACGTACACTTGTCCTGATGTAACTAATGCATAGATCATAGTGTACATGGAAAACGAGCGTGCAACAGTACTGTCCCAAACATTAATGTGACTATCAATGGGTAGAAAATATCTGTCATCAGTGCATCAAGCAATCAGTCTTTCAACTCAGATGATCTCTCACAAGACCTAAAGTATCCAAGTCTGGTATAGTGCTGTGACTGCTTGTCATCTACGTATATATAAACGAGTAGGATTTGTCCGGATTTTTCTCTCAGACCCCTGGACCGAGTTCAACCAAATTTGTTGTGATGACTCAGGGTACCCTGGCGGATGTTATAATGGTATTAGTTTTTCAAAACTTTTAATTAAAAAAAATAAAATAAAATTGGTTTTGGTGTAAACAATATTTATTCTACCCTCAATTAATACATGTATACATGAAATAAGACATTGAACAATATGAGTTAAATTAAATGACAGGTTAGAAAAAAAGGAGGGTGAAGAGGATCTAACAACAAGCGGGTCACCGCTTATTTGAAGTTATCTCCTCGTTAAAGAAAAGTATGCAGAATAGTATGTAGAAGAAGCGTATGGCAAGAGGCTGAGTTAAAGAGAGCAGGTTGGGGGGGGATGAAAATAACAAGTTACTAACATTAAGTTGAGGCAGAAGAGATGGAAGGAGTGGGACAGAGGGTGAGTTACTACTGCTGTGTGTTTACAAGTATTCTCAAATATATCTATATTTATAGATCTTTATAACTTTGTTTTTCATGATGATTGACACTTAATGCAAATTTAACGGAAATTCACTGAATCGGGCAACTATGCTACTTGATTAATTGGACGTATTTGGCCAAAGTTTTATTCAGTACTGATATGATTCTATATCTTATGATAAAGGACTGAAACGTTCACTTCTGGTAATGAAAGTTTGGGTTACTTTAAAGATTTTGTGGTTGGTGCTAAGTGTAAGAGAATTTGAGCCATTTAAGACTATTACACTGTCTCTGTATTTTGTTTCTAATGGCATAAAGCATTCATCCCTGATTTGGTTGTATAAAGGGCCGACTAAAAGAAAGTGATCTGCGCTTTCTATGTCACCACATGAGCACCTGTTGCTTTCTTTTATGTGATTCTCGTGGAGGTCTTTATTAAGACTACTACATTTGAGTCTTAGTTGGGTGTGGATTATTTGGGCTTTTCGATTAGAACACAAGTTCAGGTGAAGAGTTCTTCTCATGTTTAGACGTTTACCTGCATCTAGTCGCGATTTAAATACTTCGAGGGATTCCGCTTGTTTCAGTTCAGGAGTCAAGTCATTCCATAATCTGGTCGCTGATGGCAGAAAAGTATCCATGTATAAGGAGAGATCTGAGCGAGGGGCTCTGAGTGAAGATTTTCTGAAAGAGTATCGTTCTGCTCCTGGGTTCTCGTGATTAACAAGGGTATGGAGATACTGGGGTGATGATCGATGAAACATTTTGTAAAATTGGTGTAACTTGAATTTTTTTCGTCTATCCGCCAAAGTCTCCCAGCCAAGATCAGATATTATATTGTTAGCATTAATACTTCTTGTCGCTCCTGATACTATTCTAGCCGCTTCGTGTTGTATCTTTTCAATTCGATCGCTCAATGTTATGCCACAGTTGTCCCACACAGGCGCAGAATATTCCAATACTGGACGAATAAATGCAAAATAAATTTTCTGAAGGGTGTTTCTAGATAACATGTATTTGTATTTCCTCATTAGGTTAACTCTATTCCATGCTTTATCAGTGATGTCGTCAATATGCGCTGCCCACGTACCCGTATTATTAAATGTGAGAGCAAGATGTCTATGAGACTTAACTTCCTCAATAATACAATTTGCCATAATAAGAGGTGGGTGATCAGGGGGATTTGTTTTCCGGGAAATAAGAAGAGATTCGGTTTTTATTTCATTAAAAGTAACAAGCCAACGATTCGACCATTCAACCAACTTGCAATATCACTGTTAATTAAATCTGCTGCTCGAATTGGTTTTGTTAAATTGAGCAAGGAATTCAATCTTTAAATAAAAAATATTAAAACAATATATATAAATCAAAATGTTTCAATTACCAAATGTGCTTGAAGCGCACAAATGGGTTCACAGCTATCTCTGATGCTGAATATAAGCTCCCAAAGGGAGTCTGTTTCAACTAGTATAATAGAAGTAAGTTGCTCCAGTAGACTAACATAAGTGAATGGTATGGAATATGTTAGATAATGAGCTGGTTGACAGACTAATCAGGAAATAGTTAGAAATTATGGAATTGTGTGTATCCTACACAATAACCTAGGTTTACATGCATATGATCAGCAATTTATAAAACATTTTGAACTAAATGAGATCACCCCCAGTCATACGAGTGATATCAGTAGAGTTTTATGCGGGTTTAGACCAATTGTAGTGACATTTGGGGGATGTCAGAAAATTGGGAGTGACATTTTTTTTTTGAAGGTTTGAGGGTGGTAGGTCCCCGAAAATGCCAGATGCAAAAAAACGGCATACCTTCCTGCAAATTTTTTACTAGCCCCCCCCCCCCCCCCCCCCCCTGTAGCAATTGAACATTTCAAACCAATCCTTTTTGGGATGCAAATGAAATGTCGCGAACTTGTGAGTTTAGTCTGATTCAATGGATATGCATTTGAACAGTTTAGTGTGGAACACCCGCCCCAATCGAAAATCCTGTAGCCACGTCCCTGCATGCACATGTGAAACGCACGAGATTTGTTGATATCTCCGCAAAACGATTACCTCGTACTCCTGATAAATAATCGATTACCTCGTACTCCTGATATATAATCGATTGAGGAGTAGTTTATCTCGTACTCCTGATATATAATCGATTGAGGAGTAGTTTCTTGTTTAGAACGACACGTGTGGTAATGTGTTTGTTGCATGGCACGACACGTGTGCTAATGTGTGTGTTGGCACGACACGTGTGTTAATGTGTTTGTTGGTACGACACGAGTGTTAGTGCGGAAGGATAGCCTCGAGTTATATCCTTCCGCGATGGCACAGGTGTCGTATCAACAAACTCATTAACACACGTGTTGTTCTGTGTTTATGACACGTCACCGTCCTAGAATACGTGCATTACAATAGAGGCTTGCCAGGTTTATTTAAGCTTGTCTCGTCATGGGTGATGATGTTTGTTTTATTTTATAGTTCCGGTTTCTTGGTGGAGACGAACGTCATATACGCCATTTGGCGTCAACGAGATGCGTATAGAACGTACGTTCCATACGGATTTGTAAATATGGAACAACAATTCACTGTTCTTCTATGAACAAACGTGTAATAAATACACAGAACGACACGATGTGTAAATGAGTTTGTCGATACGGCACGAGTGCTGTCGCGGAAGTATAGAACGAGAGGGCCTTGCGCCTCGAGTTCTATCCTTCCGCGACAGCACGAGTGCCGTAACGACAAACTCATTTACACATCGTGTCGTTCTGTGTTTATTACACACTTCGCGTCCTAGAATCCGTGCATTAAAAATACAGGATTATAATGTTTATTTAGGCTCATACAGGGCGTGTTTGTCATGTGTAATGATTCTTTTATTTAAAGGCACGTGAGGCCTTAGTTGTCGAAAATATTCATATTTGTTTCAATCACCGTAAACAGAAAAACAT
The DNA here is from genome assembly GCA_032622095.1 of Siphonodentalium dalli. Lineage (NCBI taxonomy): Eukaryota > Metazoa > Mollusca > Scaphopoda > Gadilida > Siphonodentaliidae > Siphonodentalium > Siphonodentalium dalli. The sequence continues at coordinate 28,548,804 of CP136062.1, forward strand.
TAAAACGCATACAGTTTCGTTCATATATACCATGACCATCGCGTAAACAGCATGTTATCGTAAAACCTACTATATTTTACCTAAGCAAGAGCCTGATTGTGTTACAAAAGACAGCACACTGCTACTGGCGAATCACATAAATGGCATATACGCTCTTTATTACTTCCATATCAGGAATTCACCAACAAAGAACGCTCTTTATGTTTACCATCATAATATAAACAAACACCAGAAAGGTTACTTTTAATGCTTTTGTTTACATAACAATGGTCAAACGTATGACAATAACATACTGTTTATGTGATATTTCGTATTTGTATACGGACAAAGTCTGTCTACATTTTGATGTTCTTTCTGTTTGTGGCGGTTTTTGACGGGTGGAAATATGTTCACAGGATACCCACCGCCAAGGCCAACCGTACCTTTAAATAGTTCCAGTTTCATGGTTGAGGTGAACGTCATGTACGTCATTTTACGTCAACGAGTTGCGTATAGAACGTACGTTCCATACGGATTTGTAAATATGGAACAACAATTACACTGTTCTTCTATGAACAAACGTGTAATAAATGGACGATCGAAACACATTGTTGAAATAACATGGCATCGCGCATGTTATGTTCTGTCTTGATGATACCTGTCTAGGATACGTTTGCTACGGGATCGACTTGCTGCGGGTAATCTGTATGTGGTAGTCATAGAGATACATATAATGTTCAAGTTAACATGGGCAATTGTAGCCTGTTTTGACAATATACTTCATTCAAAATTGGGACAATGGTGCCATTTAGTAAATTCCATCAAACGGAAGGCACCAAATCGAAATTGCCATTACTTGCGCAATTCGTAACACGTACACAATAGCCGCTTCACAAATGACGAACGAAATAGTTACATATATTTGAACAATTGTCATCGCAATAAATCGTTGAACACGTCAAACTACATGCATTTTCCTGTCATATATTAAAAAAAATTCTTTTCTGATGGTATCGATGTGGACATTTCCCATGACAAACATAATTCGACTATTTGTAAATACTTCATATTAATACGCGCGTTTCTCGGAATCTGTGCAGGTATTCATTTCGCTTTCAAAACCCCATGTCGATTTCGCTCTAACGTATTAACCGTGCGCGCACGGGTAGCGCGCTTTGATTTTGCAGTATACATACCTTTGGTATGTACCGAAATCATCCAAGATAATAACGGATATATCGCATGAGATATCTCCACGGATGTTCCGCTACGAAGCTACTGGAATGTGCCAAAGATTGGTATAAAACAAAACTATCAGAACGAGGCTCTGTGGTTGGGAGAACAATGATCCATCATGACCTGGGGTGTGGGCATGGACAAATCTCACCCTCGGGGCCAGATATTTGGTCGGACATTCGGCAGGCCTCGTTTCCGGCCCAATTATCTGGCCCCACGGGTTCGATTTTTCTATCCAACATCATAGGTCATGATGGATAACATAAGTCTTGGCCTATAATAGCGGCCAATTTTCAATATAAGTACAACCGGCTCTGGATTGGCGGCGTCTTTTACGGTGAGAGTGGATGCTTCGTATTATCGTGTCACAATAATTCATTCTAAGACGAGGGTCGTTATAAGCGTGCGCTTGTTCGCGTCAATTGAGATCGTGCCAATAGAGACCTTTCGCAAAATCACAAATGTGATTACGGAATATGGACAATATCCTTCCAGTATCCGGCCAAAATTCGATCTTTACGTACGGGGGACGCTCTAACAGTATCCATGTGGTGTATAACACACGGATAAGGATATGGGACCTGAAAGAGACATACATTACCTTTTCCATCAAATATATGTGTAACTGAATATAGTGGGGCATATGCCGTCTCACCAATTAGCCATCGTAGGTAATTTGTGATGGTGTCCACCTTACTATTATATAGATAATGAAAGGCTTGGGGTTGACTATGCCAAAATAGTGGTCCTGCGGCTCGTGGACTATTCCTCCTCGAGGACCTCTATTTTGGCATAGTCAACGACAAGACATTCATTATTTATTATATTATATCGAACATTGGTGCCAATTCTCGCACAATATCTGTGTCTGATTTTGTCACATTTTTATTTACCGTGAATATTGGAAATCGGTCTCAGATTTTACAATTTACGGCAACCTGTTGACGATGGCATTACAAAATTAGGACTGGCCGCTTGCCAACCAAACGGACAAATTATTAAATACATTGGCTAGCTATGATCGGACATTTGTAATATCATTACAATTCACCAATAAATCTAATACTATGCCTATATTGCAACAAGTATCGTTCACGGTATAGTTTAAGATTGGTCGTTTCTTCAGGCGGCAAACCGATTGATATCGCGAAATGAGTTTGTTACTATAAACAGAAAAGAACAGTAGGCATGTAGGAATCCTACTGGGGTACTATCTTAAATAGTATAGCAGTGGGCAGCCAATCAGAATGCGACAAAGTCACGTGAGATATAATATTATATAGATAATGAATGGCTTGGAGTTGACTATGCCAAAATAGTGGTCTTCGAGGAGGAATAGTCCACGAGCCGCAGGCGAGTGGACTATTCCTCCTCGAGGACTACTATTTTGGCATAGTCAACGACAAGACATTCATTATTTATTATATTATATCGAACATTTGTGCCAATTCTCACACAATTTATGAGTCTGATTTTGTCACATTTTTATTTACCTTGAATTTTGGAAATCGGTCTCAGATTTTACAATGTACGGCAATATTTTGACAATGGCAGGGGAGCATAACTATGTTATTAGTTACATCTATTAAATACAATGTAGCATCTCTTCATGATTCATACATTAATTTCTATAAATACGTCATTAGCAAAGACATTTTCGCGAAATTTTAGAAGTTAACTTGTTTAACTTCGATTAACCGGAAAAGGAAATTATAAATAACGTCCACTGGCATTGCAAAATTAGGACTTGCCGCTTGCCAACTAAACGGACAAACTATTAAATACATTGGCCTTGATATCATCAGACATTTGTAAGATCATTGCAATTCATCAATAGATCTAATGATATACCGATATTGCAGCAAATATCGCACAAGGTATAGTTTAAGATTGGCCGTATCTTCAGGCAGCAGCACGATTTCGCGAAATGAGTTTGTTACTATAAATATAAAAAGAATAGTAGGCATGTAGGAATCATACTGGGGTACTATCGTAAAATAGTATAGCAGTGTGCAGCCAATCAGAATGCGAGAAAGTCACGTGAGATATAATATAGGACAATATATCCTATCCGCAATCGTAATAGTGATTTTGCGAAAGGTATCTATTATAACAATACTACCGGCCTGTCTGCCCGCCTGGTAACTGAGAAGTTTGATTACATGTTCATCTCACCGAATCACCTAGCCACTGAACGACACAAAACGCCACCTTATATATAAACCCGTTTGGCTGGACCTGCAATGTAGGTTTAAACTGGAGATTACGAACTCCGGCCAAATAGTTTAAGAGAGGCACTAGCTACATATGATATTCTATATTTATAGCGTTGGGTTGAGATTGAGGATTTAGCGAATAAGTCGACCGAAATGGCTTCTTATTGTGGATGCTTGCTTCCGGAATCGATATTATATATATCTTTATATATCTTTATCTATTAGTTTAAATTACCGGAAAGTAGAAAACATATACAGACAATTGGGACACCACAGAACACAAGTTGGCGCGATGTACTGCTTTAAATGCTACTCAATTATCATAGATCGATTAGAAAACCACAATGACTCGAAGTGGCCAGCAAGATATTTTAATATTTTATCGGTCAGGGAAGAAAAGAAATTATCGTGTTGTGTTAATGCAAAGTGATCTATTTGTGGCTCAATGCCATGTTGGTGGATTCAAATTATGTTATATTGCTTCTAAAACTGCTTGTAATTTACAGTTTTCAACGATTAAAGCTATATACGATCATTCACTTTGGGAGCGGTTAATATTCAATAGGCAACATCCATTCCACGTAATAAAGCAAATTAATAAATGTAGACTCCACCTCTGACTTCACCAATATCCAAGATCCTTAAAGACATATTATGGACTTGTTCGGGTGCGTGAAACTGATAGGTTAGTACTAAGGCGTTATGCCAACCTGGGGAATATAGCATTCTACTAACATCGCCGAAAATTTCAAAGAAATCAACCTTACCTCTCCGTAGAAAACATCGTCAGAACTACGCTCAATTGTAAATATTTACATCTCGATTCGGGACGCAACTATCGACGATAAACACACACAAATGATTTCACCATCGAGAGTCATTGCATTTAATTAATATATCAGAATGACGGTGTGTGTTGTCAATTTGGACTAATATTCGTAAAAATAACTACTTTGAGCAAGATTATTTTCCATTTCTATTTTATCACCCTACCGGAGTGTTTCACATCACTTTAAAGACCAACTTAATTGTCGAATACCCCGATCACATTATACACAACATATTCCATATGATATACCATTTGGAAGAGGAACCAAAAATATATATATTCCACCAGAATACGGAACAACTGCATGTGGTCTATTGGAGTGTCCACCAAGTGATAGTTCTTCTCCGATTCAGACCAAGACTTCCCCCGTTATTTACCCCAGAATGCATAATAATTTACAACTAAGAGAGCGTTATTCCCCTTCTATTGAGAACAATCGTCCGTATACTTGACAAAAAACAACATTCTCACAGTTTATTCGACCGGATAAGTTGATAACATAATACAATGGTTTGGAGTTTCCTCTTTCAAATAGTATATAATATTATTGGGACTGCTATATTAGTTAACGCCTCTTGCAGGGTGCTGATAATACGAACCAACTTGTATATATAAGTTTAATTGAGTTATTTATACATGTATAGTATTATCGCACGTGCTCGTTAATAATCTATTCGTTCGTCATTTCTATTCACTATTTGGTCCCTCGAACCCCGAACTTCAAACATTTTACAACAATGGACAAACATATGCGAATACGGGGGGTGCAAATCGGGGCCAAAGTTCGAAACTTTTTAAATAAATAGAAGAGACAATTGAAAATTGAAAACAAGAACTGTACCGACGCCAGTCGTAATCTAGTAATTCGAAAATTAATTGGGCCTTGAATAACTGCCCCAACTTGTAACCCAAAATGATAGGTTTTCGCAACTAATACGGACCATATATATACATCTTCTCCACCGAATGAGTTTATTATTATTAGATCGTATACACAAATTATACATTTAATATGGTATATTTTAAAGGTACTCAATCAGATCAGACGGGCCCCATATCATAAATTATAACAACAACATTTCTTCAAACTACGCTTGCAGAATCGATTAATTGCAACAAAATAATGCGAACCACTGTCAGTTATGGTATAATATTTCTCAAAACGGGTTATTTATCAACATTTTGTTCAATGAAATATGGCCGCATTATCACTTGATTATCACGAAATTTTGCCGTACTTGATTTTAGAGTTTTCCATCTTCATCCGCAATTTGGTCGATTTGGCGAATATTTGCCAGGCCGAAAAAGTACATATCTCGAGAAATAACAGATTTAAAAAATCGACATCTGATAACTCTGAGTTTTGATTAGTAGGTTCCTCGACTCGAATCAAAATTTTGATTATCCTCGAAGCCAAAGATATAGCAATTTAGGGATTTGTAATCGGATTATGCATCTTTAATTAGAGAGAATTTTCAATCCTAATATCCCTTTTTTCGTGGCCGGGGAGTCTTCGGGGATCGCATATGAAATAAGCCTGCCCATATAGTGCTTTCTTGTGCCAGTCCAAATTGCTAGTCCGTGCACGTGGACTTGGTCTTCTGATCTTCATCAGTGGCAACGCGCCGTGTGTGGTATACATGGGTGTTTGTGTCCGCTCGTAACCAATGACGTACCCTGCAAGATAATTTAGATCTGTATTGTTGACTTCTATGTTGCTTTCTTGACGTCAATCAGACACATATATCTTAATCAGAACTGATACACCCACGTTCTTAACTACAAGATCCACTCGCCGCCGTTCCGTTTGATTTAGTGGTATTGGTGCGAAATAATTCTTTGGTCCGGGCTCCTGCCCGTTCCGTGTCTAAATTGTTATGAGTTATATTCAGAAAGGTGTGATTTTACTCACATGCACGGCTGGTAAACATTTGGCCACTTTTACTATATACTGACTAACTCAAGTCGATTATCTTTCATTCAGTTCCCCGTGAATTCCGTGTTCCTGCATGTCCTGGTATCACTTGTGAATGTTTGCCTGCATGTGTGGTAGTTATCAACTATACGGGTCGGTGATCTTATAGGCATTTTCTTATACAAAAATACTGAGCATCAATCCGGGCTATATTTTGTTCGTTGTTTTTGCAGTTGTGTATATAAATGAGTGCGCGTGTATGTGGACGATTGTGTGCGCACCCGTGTGTGCATAAGTATGATTGTGCACCCGCGTAAATAAGGTTTATATTTGTGTTGTATGGGCGTATGTATAATGGTGTGTATGTAAGGGTGTTAATGTGTGAGGGTGCGTGTGCAGTGCATGTCTGTATATACGTGTGTATGTCTATGGATTCGGATGCAAGCTGATGCGAGATTGTTTGGATGAGTGCTTGTGCTTCATGGTGGCGGGAATTATTATCTATTTATCTTTCTATATTATTATGGTATAATTTTGTAAACCATACTCTCCTAGATGGAGGAAATGAAGATATATATATATAACACCAGGAGCGGTGAGGTGTTAACAAATTGATATTGAGATTTGTGATGCCAGAATAGCAGCCAGACGTAGGCGAATACTTGGGATTAAAACCGAATCAAACGTGAACAATACATAAAATGCGTATTTAAGAATAAATTCATCGTAAATGTCACGTATATTCGATACGCGAAACATACTTGAAATCGCCATAAACATGACTTTCGTCCAGTGAAACTAGTGGACTCGTTGAGTGTCAATATAACTAATTGATGTTGATGTTGTTGAATTCCATAGAGTATTGATGCAAGTTGGTCTGACATTATTATGTATGGAACGCTCCACACATAATGCCAGACCAACTTTCATCCATACTCGCAAGCAAACCATTATCCATTTATTAACTAAAATGAATTTATTATTTTCTGCAGCGGCTGATCAGCAGACTGATATGTATGCCGACGGTGGATTTCCTTATTGGTTTCAACCTTTGTGAACTGGTCCATGGACGATCATCCCGGTTAAGTGGTCCTGAATAGAGTTACCACCCCTGGTTTAATAACGTACTATGATGCTGGCGAGGCATAATGCTGCCGTGAAGTAACTGTACATTTATTGTTGGTTCTAACGTTTATATAACTTTTTCTTTCGCTAATCTGAATGAGTAAAAGAAACCCATGGTTTGTATAAAAACAATGAATAACATATATATATTTTTAAATATTTTAGTAATGGCACTTTTGGTTCTTGCAAACCGACGATAATCAAGATGGCTATTCGTATCGTTTTCCAAACATCAAAGCAGCCAAGATTATAATATAGAGAGGATCTACATCTCGTCCCCAGTTTATAACAAAATTTACAAAAATAGTTCAGTAAATTAGGTCTGGGTCGAGCTCTTTCGCGAAGTCCAGTCTCCGGACAGAATTTACTGGACGAGTTATAAACTGGGGACAAGTTGTAGACTATATTTATTACCGTCATAAAACATACTTAAATCAATAAATGTGATTCGATAGTAACAGTGGCTTTTATCAGTCCTGCGATGACGTTTCACGTAACAATACGTTGTTTGTCCGGATAAAAAAATAGTCCCAAATAAATAAGACTCTATGACGTATTTAGTGGCGTAAATCTGATGAATTCACTTTTATGCAAATATTAAAATATGTATGTTCATATTTTCGCCAGACACTCGGATTAACCGAACACCACGACAGTGGTCATTTTAGAAATTAATTACGGTACATTTAGTGTAAACATATTTTATTCCAATCAAAAAATAACATATTTAAGCATTTGACAAATATTTTACAGTAAGACAGAATAATATATATAATCGGATGATTGGAAAGGGGATTAAACAACAAGCCCAAGGGCTTTTATTAAGTTTGCTCCCCTTTTGTTTCACGCCCACTCTTCATTACGTGTAGAGGGGGTGGTCGGACGGGAAGGAATCAAACTATCATAATTATAGTATAATGTTGTTGTCGTGAGAAGCAGGGAGAGAGATTGTGAAGGAGAAATACATAGAGAGGACGGGATAGAGAGAGATAAAGGGGATGAGATGCTGGGAGAGGGGGTAGTGGTGAGGAGTGTTCGATAATTGAGTTGAGTTGTTGCGTAATAATAATAATAATAATAATAATAATAATAATGATGCTCGTCTATACTATTCTTCGTGTGTCAGGCGCCATGGGAGGGGGTCAAGCGCAGTTATTAATATGTTGCATTGGTCAATAAGTAATTGGACATGTATAGTGGGGAATATCATGCTACCGCATAACTCGACCAGAATCCAAAGCAATTCGGTACATTTCGTTAACAGCATCATTTCCCCCTCCGACATCATATCTAATTAGCAGAACCACTTAATCAGGGGTGCTAACTCTAATCAGGACACTTAACCAGGGTTTTAACTCTATTCAGGACAACTTAACCAGGGGTGGTAACTCTACTCATGGCCACTTAACCGTGCAGGGGTATTGAGAATTCTACGTTTCGTGACATTAAATTGATTTTATTGAAGACCAATTACTTATTTTGACATGGGGGTGGTTATGGTACGTCAACCCTGTATATACTAAACCACCATGACGAGTAGTTGTCCCATATTGAATGTTCATATAATAAGTTCAGCAAACGTTTTACTTATTATCTAAACATTTACCTCAATAAATAGGAGAAATTACGGACTAACTAATGTAACAAATTGCACGGTACCGATATTAACTTACACACATCTCTCCTTTATATTTTGATACAATCTGTATTCGAGAGATAACCCACATCCTCCGGACCTCAATGATATGATCGTGAATGAGTATTGATATACCCCACTAAACTTTGACAAACACCAGTAATGGTGTGTAGATAATTTACATATCTCTCTTATATATTTTGATACAATCTATCTAATTTACATATCTCTCTTATATATTTTGATACAATCTATCTGTTTGTCTGTCTGTCATTTATACAAATCTACGATTCTCCACCGATCGAGACCAAACTTCCTATCTAGGGGTAAAATCCCACGGACACGGTCGTTGTCGTATTGGCGAGCCCGTGCGACGCCCATGCAGCGCATGCGCAGACGAGATCTCGGAAACGGGTGGAGCTATCGACTTGAAATTTGCTATGTGAATGTATCTTGCCCCGGATACAGATTTTATCGGTCGCCGAGCCCGTGCGACGCCAGCTTCGCGCATGCGCAGACGAGATCTCGGAAACGGGTGTAGCTATCGACTTGAAATTTGGTATGTGAATGTATCTTGCCCCGGATACGAATTGTATCGGGTCGCCGAGCCCGTGCGACGCCAGCTTCGCGCATGCGCAGACGAGATCTCGGAAATGGGTAGAGCTATCGACTTGAAATTTGGTTTTTGAATAGCACGGACAACGTCGCGCTCATCGGCTAGTCTATTATATATTTTGGGAAATCTGTCTGTCTGTCTGTCTGTTCGCGATGGACTCGAAAACGGCGAAACCGATTTCGATGAAACTTGGTATGTGGGGTATTTTCGACCGGGGAGTGGCATAGGCCTATTAATTTGCCCGTGCGACGTGACCTTGACCTTGAAATCGGGTCATTTCAAGGTCAAACGCCCAAATATCACGGGATTTCGATGAAAATTAGTGTCCAGGGATACTTTCGTATGGGGAGTGTCATAAGCCTATTCATTTGCCCGTGCGACGTGACCTTGACCATGAAATCGGGTCAATTCAAGGTCAAATCGCGAATTTTTATCTGATTTCGACGAAATTTGATACATATGGTTACTTTTGTCCACTGAGTGTTTTGGACGGGTCAAATCGTGACCCCGACCTGACGTTGACCTTCAAAATGATCAATTCAAGGTCAAATCGGGTAAAACCGGATGGATTTCGACGGGTACTTTTGTCGGGTACTTTTGTCCGGGCAGTGTTTTGGACGGGTCAAATCGTGACCCCACCTGACCTTGACCTTCAAAATGGACAATTCAAGGTCAAATCGCGCAATTCGTCGAAAAGCAGAGGGGAAACAGACCGGCCGATGTCGGCAGCTAGTCTATTATATATTTTGGAAGATCTGTCTGTCTGTCTGTCTGTCTGTCTGTGTGTGTGTTCGCGATGAACTCAAAAACAGCCCACCCGATTTCGATGAAACTTGGTATGTGGGGGTATTTTCGGCCGGGGACGAACATAGGCATATTAATTTGTCCGTGCGACGTCACCTTGACCTTGAAATCGGGTCATTTCAAGGTCAAACGCCCGAATATCACGGGATTTCGATGAAACTTGGTATGTGGGGGTACTTTCTTATGGCGAGTCTCATAAGCATATTCATTTGCCCGTGCGACGTGACCTTGACCTTGAAATCGGGTAAATTCAAGGTCAAATCGCCAATTTTGATGGGATTTTGACGAAATTTGATACGTGGGGTTACTTTTGTCCACTGATTGTTTTGGACGGGTCCAATCGTGACCCCGACCAGAGCTTGACCTTCAAAATTATCAATTCAAGGTCAAATCGGGTAAAACCGGATGGATTTCGACGGGCACGTTTGTCGGGTACTTTTGTCCGGGCAGTGTTTTTGGACTGGTAAAATCGTGACCCCACTTGACCTTGACCTTCAAAATGGACAATTCAGGGTCAAAGCCCGGACGAAGTCGGGTCACCTTCTAGTCTATTATATATTTTGGGAAATCTGTCTGTCTGTCTGTCTGTCTGTTCGCGATGGACTCGAAAACGGCGAAACCGATTTCGATGAAACTTGGTATGTGGGGATACTTTCGGCCGAGGAGTGGCATAGGCCTATTAATTTGCCCGTGCGACGTGACCTTGACCTTGAAATCGGGTCATTTCAAGGTCAAACGCCCAAATATCATGGGATTTCGATGAAAATTAGTGTCTAGGGATACTTTCGTATGGAGAGTGTCATAAACATATTCGGATGCCCGTGCGACGTGACTTTGACCTTGAAATCGGGTCAATTGAAAGTCGAATCGCGAATTTTGATGGGATTTCGACGAAATTTGATACATAGGGTTACTTTTGTCCACTGAGTGTTTTGGACGGTTCAAATCGTGATCCCGACCTGACGTTGACCTTCAAAATGATCAATTCAAGGTCAAATCGAGTAAAACCGGATGGATTTCGACGGGTACTTTTGTCGGGTACTTTTGTCCGGGCAGTGTTTTGGACGGGTCAAATCGTGACCCCCACCTGACCTTGACCTTCAAAATGGACAATTCAAGGTCAAATCGCGCAATTCGCCGAAAAGCAGAGGGGAAACAGCCCGGACGAAGTCGGTTCCACCAGCTAGTCTCATATATATTTTGAAGACCTCTGTTTGTCTGTATGTTTGTATGTCTGTATGTCATTTATACAAATCTACGATTCTCGACCGATCGGGACGAAACTTGGTACGTGTGTGTAGTTTGACCAGGCGGTCGTCAACGTCGTATTGGCGAGCCCGTGTGGCGCCCGCTTCGCGCATGCGCAGACGAGATCTCGGAAACGGGTGGAGCTATCGACTTGAAATTTGCTATGTGAATGTATCTTGCCCCGGATACGAATTTTATCGGGTCGCCGAGCTCGTGCGACGCCAGCTTCGCGCATGTGCAGACGAGATCTCGGAAACGGGCAGAGCTATCGACTTGAAATTTGGTTTTTGAATAGCCCGGACAACGTCGGGCTGGGTAGAGCTATCGACTTGAAATTTGGTTTTTGAATAGCCCGTACAACGTCGGGCACATCAGCTATTCTATTATATATTTTGGGAAATCTGTATGTCTGTCTGTCTGTCTGTCTGTTCGCGGTGGACTCGAAAACGGCGAAACCGATTTCGATGAAACTTGGTATGTGGGGGTACTTTCGGCCGAGGAGTGGCATATGCCTATTAATTTGGCCGTGCGACGTGACCTTGACCTTGAAATCGGGTCATTTTTCAAGGTCAAACGCCCAAATATCATGGGATTTCGATGAAACTTAGTGTCTAGGGATACTTTCGTATGGAGAGTGTCATAAACATATTCATTTGCCCGTGCGACGTGACCTTGACCTTGAAATCAAGTCAATTGAAGGTCGAATCGCGAATTCCGATGGGATTTCGACGAAATTTGATACATAGGGTTACTTTTGTCCACTGAGTGTTTTGGACGGGTCAAATCGTGACCCCGACCTGACGTTGATCTTCAAAATGATCAATTTAATGTCAAATCGAGTAAATCCGGATGGATTTCGACGGGTACTTTTGTCGGGTACTTTTGTCCGGGCAGTGTTTTGGACCGGTCAAATCGTGACCCCCACCTGACCTTGACCTTCAAAATGGACAATTCAAGGTTAATTCGCGCAATTCGCCGAAAAGCAGAGGGGAAACAGCCCGGACGAAGTCGGGTCCGCCAGCTAGTATAAATATATATATATATATATACTAGAAGGTGACCCGACTTCGTCCGGGGTTTGACCTTGAATTGTCTATTTTGAAGGCCAAGGTCAAGTGGGGTCACGATTTGACCCGTCCAAAACACTGCCCGAACAAAAGTACCCGTCGAAATCCATCCGGTTTTACCCGATTTGACCTTTTAACCCGATTTGATTTCCACTCAAGTATATAAACGCGCCTCATATACACACGCTCATTAATTATCAAGTTTCAACGTAAAGATAAATTACCATCGGTGCCCGAGATATCGCCAAGACGTCTGAAACAGTCAAATGCATCGGCAGGTTAAGAGTTAACGTGATCTAACTTTATGACCTCTAACGACGTCATAGAAGTTACGCATTGTTTTTACCCTGATAGAAGATCGTACCACTTCTTCTTAATAATTGAGGCAGATAACTAAAACGGATACATACATATTATATATCGTTGGAAAGAGGAAACACGAAAGATTCTCATAGTATCATTATTATGACTGGCATGTTATTATTCGCGCTGTTTCGAATCGATTTGTAAGCACCGAACTGAAATATATTAGCGCAAAACGGCGTAAAAACAGATTTGACCTCGGCACGTGAAAAGTTGACCTCGCACGGACAAATTAATAGGCCTATGTTGCTCCTGGCCCGAAAATACCCCCACATACCAAGTTTCATCGAAATCGGCTGGGCCATTTTCGAGTCCATCGATTACAAACACACAAACAAACAAACAGATCTTCCAAAATATATAATAGATATATATATATATATATATATATATATATATATATATATTTATATATATTTATATATATTTATAATCTTGATATACACGTTACAGTGCTATAGATACAAAATAGTCATGCAGCTATCCAGGAATCTGAACATCCCATACCTTGCATTATATGACAAAACAACCGTTGTCCGCTTTCTTACATGTAAGTTCAGAACGAGAAACCATCACCTGCCAGTAGAATCCGGATCATGGACCAACAAGGACTACTCAGATAGAAAATGTTTACTATGTAACGACGAACTCGGTGATGAGTATCATCACTGTGTGTGGACGGAAGTGAACGCAGGTTTGCGGTAATCAGTCATAAATAAAAGTCCCTCACCCCAGACTGACTACGGTACGTATATTTTCGTCTTTCCCTCTAATTGTGTAAAAATCCCAGCCCGGGTGCCAATCTGCCTCGATGAGGGGTATGTTAAAATATAAAAGACTACCATTGACAAAAGAGTGTGGGGTTTTCATGGTTACTCATGATAGTTAAAGTGCTAGTTAAGATGACAAACAAGGGAAAATCTCAAACATTGGACATTCAAGGATTATTTGTTGGATGATCTAATGCAACTCATATCTTGACTGTGACATTTTACCATTTTAATAAACATTTGTTAGCACAATAAGCAATATTGGCTGTGGAAATGTAAAAATGTATATTTGTGGCATGTGAAAATCAAGTTAGAAACTTGCAATATGATGCTAACCGGCCGTAAAAGGCATTTTACAGGATGTAATCGAAAGTTTACCGGGAGTTCAATACAAATAATAAAAAAAAAATGCCGGGCGTTCAATGCTTTTTTGTCAGATTTTACCGGGAGTTCAATTCTGTTGGAGCACCACGCTTTGAAATCGGGCTCGTATGTCGAGAAAACACAGGAAACAGGGGACAAACGCTAAGCGTGGCTTTCAATTGGATATTAAGGCATCCAAAACATGTCTTTGTTATGAAATAAAACATCGTATAGTTTGAAAAATGTGCGTTTGATCGCAAACATGACGTGTTTTTAGCACGAAAATAGGAGGTTTAACCTTGATTTACGAGAGAACTAGACACGACATTGAAACGAAATTAGTGCGAAAATGTAGCGGAACATACCCCTCATCGAGGCAAGCGCCTCTCGTTCTATCCTTCCGCGACAGCACTCGTGCCGTATCGACAAACCCATTACACATCGTGTCGTTCTGTGTATATATGTTCCGGAACTCCGCTTTGCTTTGTATATAAGAATTTGTGAAACTGTGTTATGTTACTTTATGTTCCGGAACCTTGCCGTTCAGTCACTTCCACATATTTCAACCGGAGTTCCGATTGTTGTGTGGACGCTTTCAACTATACCGACATGTCCGTATGTTTCTATTGTAAAAATAAATGCTAATTCCCCAGAGAGACGCAACCTTGATTCAACCCGAAATCAGCTCTACGTAAGGGTTATAGGGCACAAGAATTGTTCTTTACCAAAATCAATCGAGTCGAAGACGAGATTTATTCTGGTAAAGAACTATTCGCGTGCTCTGACCGACTTAGAGCACAATTGATCCCACACAATGCAATCAACTGGAAATGTGCTATTGAGCGTGTTTTGACCACGACTCATAACCTCGCGTGCCACCTATAATTACTGCGTTTGAATATCACTCGCTATCTGCATATATGAACCACGATTAAGTATCTTTCGCTATCTAAGCGTGTGTGTATTGCCACGGCTGCGTATGTAGTCAAACGGTTGGGTGCGGCCGATTAACGATTTTGTAAATGTTTTTCGGACTCAGAAATAACACTGACAAATACTGATCAGTGACTCGCAAGGTTGTTCATATATTTCTGGAGAAAACGTTATTTGAGTTTCCGCAAGAAATTATAAAAAAAATCGATTTTTAGTAATTATTCCGATTTTCAGTCGACATTTCGAATATGCCTAACATAATGTGTTGTTTTTTGTCTTATTCGTTATGTGTCGCCAAAAGTCTCTCAAATGATACCGAGTAAATTCATCTCGGACAGATTTTGTGAGACAACCGACGAGAATGGTGGACTTTTTGAAAATAGTGTGACTTTTACACGAAAAAGAGCATTTTTTGCTACGCGACAACTCAGGAAAACAATCGACCACCGTAGCCTTACGTAGAAACTTGAATGACCCCTCTAACCACTACCACTGGAACAAGTTTTATTCGATGGCTCGACCATGCATGGTATCTTTAAAAAAACTAGAGGCTTTCTGGGAAATATGTATCGGCCTTTTCGCCATATAGAGAATGTTAAGTTATGTGCCTGTGAATATAGACGGGCGGAGTCTGCTTCCATTGTTGGTATATTAGGAATTGAATGAAGCTCATCCAGATCCTAATTACGCTCTTCAGTGGAATTACAGCATACAAGAGTGGGTTGTAGTAGAGGGCTGACAGCCCTTTCAAATCTTTCCGGGGATCATCCCAAACTCCAAACTTATTCATCCAGATCCCGCTATTGACTGATGCCCTTCCTGTCGGCATAATCATAGTAAGTACTATGGAACTAAGCCTACGTGTTATAGCAGGTGAGTGTTCAGGTTATAATATAAATCAATGCGCGCGCATTAGCCCCATTATTTTTATTTAGTGCCGAAGTTCTGCTTTGTTAACTTTGTACATACATTTGGCTTACACTACAAAGCTTCGCGGTTAATTTTGTAGTCTATTTATGATGTATATACATTTTGTAGAATGTAAATTTCCCATGTCCACAATCGTCCAGGTGTGCACTTAATGGAATGTTTCTGTATTCCTTCTGCCTTATTCAATAACTTTAAACATATACAGTAATAGGATTGGGGGACAAGTGTTCGAGGCACTTAATCTTCCCTCCTTTCCAAACACAAATGTAACATAAAAATTACGACAAACGACAGTAACATGAACATACGAAATAATTGGTTGAATTCATTTCAAAGTAACAGAAATAAAGTGACTAAACTTATTAGTAGAGCAGCTAGATAGATCGAGTGTACGAGAAAAGGTGAGATAGAAGGTGAAAGGGGAGGGGATAGAAGAGAGATGGAGGGAGTAGGAAGAGGAGAAGGAGATCATTAACCCTTTACCCAACAGAACGACCCTGTGCCAATGCATTCTCTTATATATGTGAGTCGACCATAGGTCGCCTCGCATATATAAGAGAATGCATTGGCTTAACACATATTGAAAATGATAAAATTGTCAAAGAATGTAGAAAAATATTATAAAAATTGTTAAAAAATGTAAGAAACAATTCTAAAATTGTTAAAGAATGTAAGAAAAAAGGGTTAAAAAAAGATTTTTTTTAGGCCTATGCATTCTCTTATATATGCGAGGCGACCTATGGTCGACTCGCATATCTAAGAGAATGCATTGGCACAGGGCATAACTGTAACCATCACAATGTGGTCAATGAACCGGTTCCAATGATATCCATATTTGTATGGTGTTATTGAGACAGACCGAAGATATTTTAGGCTGTTGAAGCTTTATTTGGGCGTTTTTGGCCGGTTTGTTGGGTAAAGGGTTAATCCATCCTTGTTTCATATGATTACTGAAATATGCCATCGACTTGATACTAGGAGCGATTTTCATACTTTGACGGGGGTTCGGGTAGTTTTATCCTAGCTTGATAGTATACAACCATGCCCAAGTGGTCCTAATAATATGCTATGATACTGGTGGTTCTGTTGAATTGCTATGATGCGGGTAGATCTAACTGGTGCCGTTAATCTTATTGTTTCTAAAGTTGTCATTTTCGCGGTGTTTGGATAATCCGAGTGATTTGAGAATAAAAAAACCAGTGTGTGTATGAAACATTCAAGAACATATATATTGTTGTGCCATCGGTCTTCCAGATTTATATTTAATATATGGTCGTGGTAACCTGTAACATAGACGAACACGGATTCAACTATACTCCCCGCATGTCATGGCATAAGCGCGATGACGTAAATAATAGCGGGAGAAGCTTCTGGGGCCCGGGCTGAATAAACACATGCAAACCCACCCCCGGATAAGTAGTCCTCCTAATTTACTATGATGATGTTCGGTCCTGGTTATTACTTGCGCCAGTCCATTCTGGACGCAAGTAATGTTTTCGGCTCGGATGTCTGTCCTTCCGTGAATATGTTACGTCATACCGGAAGTACATATTGTAAAAAATGAACACGCGCTAATATGAAATGGTTGCATCAATTGTAATTTAAATCCACATATATACTTAATTTGCATTGTTATCTGGTTTTATTTTGGTAATAAATCGTTCATAATTGAACAATATTGAATTATTTCTTTCTGGAAACCGATCAAGACGCCATGACGTCACGACGCACATCAGGACGTCACAAGCTACATGGGCGCGCAAAACACCAGACATGATTGCGTCGATGTCCAGACAGCTGAGACTCGTATTACACGGACAGGCTAAACCATTCCATCTGCCAACAACTTCGTGTTTGATTATTATAAATATATATACTGCATGTAAAACAAACGTCGGCAACAGTACATGTCCATTAGAAGCCTATTTTATATATCTTGAAACTCGAGGAAATGAGTTGAGATCAGTCTAAAAGATGCGTGCGGAATGGTTTTTTTTTTTCGCAGTGACTGTGAGGTGCGAACATATTTCTGGAAAGTTCAAAACATTTTCGAAAGATCCTGGTGCATATAAATCATGTCCGGTCCGGTAGATCAGTCGCTAAGGGCATGTTCACATTGACACATTGTTAATAAAAGACTAACCAATGATCCCGTTTCCTTTATTTAATTGTGCCGGTATTTTGTAATTTATTTTGATGGTTTTTGCCACTGGCATACACACTTGATATCATGCTAGTCAAACTAGTAAGTTAACCTAATTGGCATATAAAATAGCATCGTCGGCAACCAATCGTCTTCACACCCTTCATATGAACGATGTCTATATTGTTATATTAATATGTCAAACAACTCGTACGTATTACTTAGACTATCATTAGTGTAACTAGTGTAGATCAAATTGAGATAACAGAGATATTATGTCCGTACACACAACTATTTCAGCCATGGATGAACAGAGATTTGATATCTAGATTTTTGTTATCAATCTCTCAAACGAGGGGCCAGCACCCGTGGTTCAATCTGTTGTTGGCAAGACACCACACAACATGCCAAATGTGTGATGGGCGCAAGTATAGGCAGCTCCAGTGAATGCATTCTAGTTTGTCATGATACTGGTAGGGCAAACTGTTTTCAAAAAATCTCAATTTCAAACTATCAGATTATTGCAAACGTGGTTGATTACATTTATTACACGATCCTACCCTTATTTCATTCAATAAACACATTCTATAAATTGTGATATGAAACGTTTGTTGCATAACAGGAAATAGTGCCAGGTGACCATTGACTTCCGGTTTGTAGTCTGTTTATATTTCGCACGATACATATCAAAATTCTATGGCTTTCAATGTCTGTACAACAAACTTAAATGAATGAAGAGTTTGAAAAGTTAATTCATTAAATATACACCACTAAAAACGCCAAAGCGTCTTTATTTATCTAGGACTATTTCTTTATTGGGACAAACAACGCATAGTTACGTTAAACGTCATCGCAGGCCTAGATAGAATAGAAGCCGCTGTTAGTATGTTTTATCGAGGTTTTGGATCATGTAATATATAGAATCTACAACTCGTCCCCAGTTTATTGCGGAATTTACAAAACTCGTCCAGTAAATTAGTTATAAACTGGGGACGCGTTGTAGATCATCTATGTATGTTGTTTTATGTTGTCTTCGTCCTACACGCAACAGATAATAGTTCTGCAAATGGCCACCAAAAAACTAAAATATCCAATGAGAAATGTTTTATATATTTTCTCGCAGACATTATTGATTTCAGATTGAACCTGAGCGTATACCCTAGTTGGGTTTATAGGCTAGATAATGCCGCGTGTTTGTTACAAACGTTTCTCCAATGACCAAGTACTATTTAAGAAATGGTTGTTGATTTTGTTGCGTTCCATGGAGTATGGATGCAAGTTGGTCCGACATTTTGTGTGGAACGCGAAAGCGTTCCACACATGAAAATGTCGGACCAACTTGCATCCATACTCCATGGAACGCAACAAAATCAACATCCATTACTTATATTTACACGCAACTGGTGATTTAATGGGTTAATTATTGTATTTTCTTCATGTCAAGTGGCGAAATCAATTCGCAACAAGAACGCCAACGGCCCAGCGAGGTACTAAACCAGCCCAATTTTCCATCCAACTATTTTTCACAGGGGAGCACACTCACTACAATTGTTGTGCTTCGATTCGTTTCAAACAAACTAACACTTGCATAATTCGTTTTTGAGAAGATAATAAACAACTTGGCATTATATTGTTTGAATATACTTTGCGAGATGGAATGGAAAGACATTGTGGATATATGGCGTTTTTTTCTCTAGTAAGTTTGATCAACATAAAATAGCTTCAAACGATTCTACATTTCTCATTTTCGAGTGAAAATCTTTCGGTGAATAAATTTTAAAAGAGGAAAAGCACTGAATAAATACAAAACACTACATCACAAATTATTTGATGTAGTGTTTTCTATTTATCTTAATTCTCATTGTAATTTGTGTATGCAGTCAAAATAAACTGAGTGAATGTGTAATTTTATATTATATATCTGCAACTTAGTACCTCATTTTTTAAAAACATTTTAGTTGACAAGAGAGTTCCACTTGGTACTTACTGTGACTTAGGGCAAATACTCCAGTGAATGAAAACACATTTATATAACATAAATTTCTTCAATTGAAACAAGTAAACAACAGTTCTCAACAGTTCTGGTAAATTTTATCATAGTCGTAGAACAGCGGAATGTTTGCCATCAACTGATGGCCAAAGTCTCGTAGACGTAGAACATCTACTCTAGAATTTATCAAATTATTACTAAATTGTCTTTATGTAGATGGATTCATATGAGCATTTTTCGAACGAACAGTTTGGCAACAATGCAGGGCTAATACTGGTTGCGCTTGATGATTTGTTGATTACTGTGCCATTCTTTGGTACAATCATGAAGTCATTCCCAGTTATTGGCATTAGCGGCTGACGTTGTGGAATTGCTAAAGCTGTAGAATTACTAGTAGTAGTAGGAGCGGGCGTCTGTTCAATTTCACCACCTCTAGCCAAAGAACTCAGGGTGCTGCTCAGGGCAGCTTTCTGTTTTGTAGAACACCCACGGTTGTAGCTTCGAATGCTGCTCTCATTCTTATGGCCGGTCATGAACATTATATGCCGGAGCTCAAACCCAGCATCATTCATTGCAGAAATGGCGGTAGCATGCAGACAGTGAGCTGTGTATTTCCTGGAACATCCACAATTTCTACTGATCTCTGGCATAAATGATGAGAAGTATCGTTGTGATATACTTATTGGTGTATACCAAATGTCAGTTGTTGTGGGATTGACCAACGCATTTCTTCTCAATTTTATTAAACAGCGATGTAGCATCCTTGGAAGTTCTCATCAGAAATTCTTTGAGCGACTTGACTGGGCAGTCATGTTGTCCAGTAGCGTACATTCGCTTGTCGATTCCTGGTTCATGATTTGCACCCACACCTCCTGTCGCATTTTTCTGGTGTGTCTCGTGAGTCAACGACGCATACTCCTGACCTTTCTCATCAACTTTGAATTCGAATGAATCAACCTTTAGTTGATGATGCAGCTCTAATCCCCTTGACACGAAGTGAATTGTAATTAGATACCATGCTCGCAGCCTGAGGTGGTATGGAGAATCTACGCACAGATAATCATTAATTAATTTGAGGTCCTCACTGTTTATTATATCTTTGTGTTTTGTTGGTCTCGAATTTCCCTTTTGTAACATTTTCTTCAGCTTGGAGTTCAGCATGCGATTCGCTGCTTTAAATTCTTGATCCCGCACTATATCAATATCTCTTTTCAAATCTGCCAGATCGTCTATTTATGCCACCTCTGATGTTGATCTAAGAATTTTTGTGGTATTCGCCAGCAATCTGATTGGGCAGGGTCTCTTTCCTCTTCTCAACATTACCTGGTTTCGCTTCTGCATAGAAGTGGCCCAGGGCATCACTTAATTCAGCTTTTGATGCTATTTCCAAATTCACCGCTCTCCCTACCGCCAAACACCAGTCTTCAAATATTTTCACTCCCCACCGAGTGTTCGCCTGCGTCTTCTTTGAGCAATGATAGTTGTTCTCTAGCTCCTGAAGTTCATTCTCCTGCAGTGCTTGGAATCTACCTGTTTTATTATTATCAATCTTTCTCTCAGTCTCACCTGATTTTGTTTCAGCATGATCACCAGGTATGTCCATGGGTTCCTCGAACAAAGTGTCATTCATTTGAAATAACTCATTAATATCAAATTTTGTTTGCATGTTTTGGAATGAACTTGTAGTTGCAGACACACTCACAGTTCCAGCTGTCATTGCCAATAAGGGATTTTCATCAACACTCATAACAGTTTTTGTGCCATCAGTAACATCCATGGCTGAATCAGAGTCCGCAAGACTAATCCCCATCAGCAAATCATCATCGAAAATGTCATTTGCGAATAGTTCTTCGATGTTAAAATCGGAATTAATTAGAAAATCGCCGGTATTCATTTTTGTCGTTTTTCCAGGTAATCTAGAACGCAGACGTACATTCACGTGGATTCGTGTCAAAACAATGATGACGAAATGTTTACAAACTATTCTCTCAAAACAAAACATTTTTATTTGGAAGAAATCTTCTCTAATGTGCAACTTATTTCAATATATCAAGATATAAGACGAGATAATCTATCATATATCGCATTGTTATGTCTATTAAAAGGGAACTATGTTGTTGTCGGTGACCCTATTAATGCGCGGAGTACATGGCTTAAATATACTTAACTGGGCGGAGTAAACGTCATTACCATAATTCATTTTTATTCGAAATGCGCCCAATTTCGCGGCGTGTATATCGACATGCAAGTTGCATCTACACTAAAATGGAAGCAAGTTGGGGCTAGCGGGCGACGTCATGTGACACGGTTTCAACCAATGGGCATCCATAATTTAAGATCTACAGGGTGAATGCATGTAGGAGTGTAAATATATCCAAATTGACCACGCATATACTTACATTCTTATATCTATATCTATATTTGCGAATGTCTGTCTGTCTGTGTTCTATGGAAATTAATGTGGGACAATCTAGATGGCTTCAAGGGGTCTAAAAGGTGTAACCTTTAACGAGGAAGATAATGGTAATGTCAAAATGTTCTGAAGTGACGCTGTTGGTGCTAGGGGGGACAACTCAATCGATGACATTATCTTTGTCTCCGATTTCCACCAAACTTATACATCATCATATGATGGTGTGGTTTAAAAATGCAAAAAGGTGGCGCCGTTCGAGTCTGGGTTGGGAACGGGGATGTGCATCAAAATTGATAAAATATTTCACCAAATTTATACATAGAGAATACCTACAGTGTTTGTTTGAATATCGAAATATCTCATGAGTATTTGGAAAGAAATATCGAAAATGGAGGATGAGCGACAAATTCCAATTTGTAATCCCGTTTTAGAGTATCCAGTACCCATTGTTCTGATGTTATTGGAATCGTTGGATACCTACATTTTCAGGGGCCATAGAAACCCGAGTTGCCATCGCTCACCAACAATTGATGGCACATGAAATTCATACCTTAGTTAAAAAAATATGCAATCGAACCAGTTCCATCTCGCGATGTGTCAACATGGTTCTGCAGTACAATGTTTCTTGTCAAAAAGAAAATGGACAGTTGCGTCCAATCATAAACCTGAAACACACATAAATCAAGATATAAAAATCCCACATTTTAAAATCGAGACTCTGTCCAAGGTGATCTAGTTAGTTCAGCCACACGATTTTGCGATCACACTGGACTTTCGGGATGCGTATTTTCACATTCCTGTTTTCAAAGTTCACAGGTAGTATATCCGGTTAAGATTTCAGAACCGCGCGTGGCAATTTCTTTGCTTTGGGATGGCTTCAAGTCATAGAGAATATACAGAATTGCTTCAGTAGTCGTGGCTTATCTTCGAACACAAGGCATCCGACTGGCACCATATCTCGACGATATGATATGCCTCAATCTATCCCCCCCACACAACATTTGTTAGTACTGAACACATGCATTGACACGTCTCTGGTTCCTTATCAACTTTTAAAAATCCCATCTCAATCCCAGTCAGATGTTTACATACGTCGGGGTTTTTTTTCGGAAGGCGGAAAATCATATTCTGCCGACGTGCGAACGGGCAGACCCTCCGCAACTGGCCAGTGGTCGTTTGACTCAAACAACTACTGCATGGCATTACCTTATGATATGGGTCTGATAGTAATCGGGGTGCTACCTCGGGCACATTTACGAATGAGGCCGATCCGGTTATACCTCTTTCAAAATTTGTCTCCTTGTCGCATGTCAATGGATCATGTGGCACAATTTTGTAAATATCTCATTCCGATATTGCAATGGTGAGCGCAGGATCAAAACCTTTTCCTGTGGGCTCCTCCCTTGCAGTACAGACACCGGAAATTGTAATAGTCACTGACGCTTTCCAAACTTGGGATGGTTATCTGGACAATCAAACGATTCAGGCCAATGGTCAATAGTGGGAAAATTGTCAGCATATACATATTATGGAAATGACAGCAGTGTTACGCACGCTTCTTCATTTCCTCCCTCAAGTACGCCACAATTCATTTCGTATACATTCGTCTGTCGTCCAATGTATCAACAAGCAAGGCGGGACAGTGGAATACACAATCAAACGGCAGATTACTTAAGTCGGCATCATTTGTCAGCACACGAGTCGGAACTGGATCACCAGGTAGTACATGTCATTTTTCAGATGTGGGGGACACCTGATCTCGATATGTTCGCATCAGTGAAAAAGAAAACAACTCAATTTTGCTCATGGACAGCACACATGCATGCTTGGGTAGTGGGTGCACTATCGATAGATTGGACGAATCTGTTTTTTTTTCTTCAAATCTTCTCTTCTATGTTTTCTGGAGTGCCTATATTCAGTGCAAATATTAACTATTCGGTGAAAACTGATTTAGAGCATCGTCTAGTCTAATCACTTCTAGTCAAAACACGTTTAATAGCATGCATTGAAGAAGTATTCATGGTACAATCCAATGTTTGCTATTCGTAACTCGATATATGGGCCCTGCATGTATCTCTGAGCTTAACCACAATAGCTAAAGATCACAATTTCATAATCTAATTGTAAACAACGTAGACACACAGGAAGCCTCATGTCATATATGATATCATCTCAATTGCAAACTATGGTTTAAACCCCACCCAGTATGTCAATTTTATGTAAAGTTATATATTTCTATATTTTTTCCATATTTTCCGTTCATGCCACCACCATATGACATATTTTTGTTTATTACTTAATTTGATATGTATTACACATTTGTATGATGATATGCCATAAATAAATATGTATTTACTTATGAACATGCTTATGCGTTTCCGTCAATACGATTGATACCCCGGGTCCTCAATCACATTCAACGGACCAATTGCACAATAATTTTGATAGCTTCTCGGTGGTCTCGTCAACATGGTATACCCAATTACTTCAACTAATGATTGCATCGGCTTATCAACGAACGCTCATACCATCGCTATTGTCTCAGAATCAGGGCAAGGTGTTGATGCCTCAAACTGAAACACTTCAGTTGACTGCGTGGCTGCTATAAGCCAACATTTTGCAGATTGTTCTGACTTTCTAATTCATTTATTTGGACAAGGTTTAAAGTACTCTGTAATTGCAGGCTATAGATCCATGCTATCCTCGGTATTGTCACACATCAATGGTGATAAATTGGGACAACATCCGTTTATTATCCGTATGTTAAAAGGGGTTTTTCATAAACGTCCCCCTTCTCGACAATTATTACTCAATAATAATGTCAGTTTTCTTACATGCGTGCTAAATGTTATCGACCACGTGTCTGCTCAATTTCCAGGTAGCCACATTTTGCCGGAAGGTGGATATATAGTGTGCTCTAATTTGTGAGTGTGTGAACGTATACCATAAGAGTTCGACATTGTTGTATTAACTGCCCATTCAGAGAACTAATGTGAGAATACGAGGGAGAACTAAAGGGCTATGCTATATAAAGAGCAATCAATTGGTTACGGTGATTACGTAAAATAATTCATGAGGGGAGCCGGACCTGAGTAGTATATGGGACGCTTTCCGTCCATTTCTATCGATTCCCCCCCTTTGTTTCACCCTATTGTCTTAAGGGGCCAATAGTAGGGGTTTATTAGGGGTCCTTATTATATGAAAGCCCCTCCTTTTCCTTCTTACTTATATGATAGGTAGAATGAATTAATGAAGCCCCTCCTTTTCCTTCTTAATTATTTGATAGGTTTTAATTAATTAAAGTCGCTCATTCTTAATTATATGATAGGGTGACGAAACTCCTCCTTATGGCCACCGTAATTATTTAGCGTTAGCAAGTCTCGTGCACCTGTGTGGACCTTTTGGAACAAGGGAAGCGTGCACCTGTATAGTCACCTGGTTAGACCGCGTGCCTGACTAATTTTTAATCGTCCCACCACAATTATTTTGCGTCCCCATGCTTCTGACTCGTGCACCTGTTTGGACCCTTTGAAACAATGGAATCGTACATCCTCCTTATTCGATCCAACAATGGCCACCAGCATTATTTAGAGTCACCATGCTTCTGAATCGTGCACCTGGCTGGACCTTTTGAAACAAGGGAATCGTACACCTGCATAGTCACCTGTTTAGACCGCGTGCCCAAGCCATTCTATGGTTCTATAGTTTGATTGGGGTCCTTTTGTATACATATTTCTAAGCACCTAGTCCCATGATTTTTTGTCCACGCAGCGTGGATTGTGAGTTAGTGTCCTCACCACTGTATAACTTATCCAAAACAAAAAATACCACTAACAAGCAAGACATCATTGGATAACTTTATTTGGAATGTTCTGGAAGCCAGTGACAAGGTCCCCACAAAATGAGCTGTAATGAATACTATATAAATTGGATTTTTTCCCCTATTCAAAATATAACTTTGTCTAGCCCTATAGTCTTATAATGGCCCCCTTGTATGGTCTTATTCGGGGGTCTTCTGTATACCTATTTTCCCAGGCCCTGAAAAAGCGGATGTTTGATGGCCCACGAGGGCCATTTTTATTATCAGTAAACTGAAATCGCTGGGTTCAATGTTAGCTACATTTGCTCGTTGAACATTAGCGGCGTTCACTGGTCCTTTTGTATACATATTTCTAAGGACCTAGTGCCATGATTTTGCCCACGCCACGTGGAACTTTTCGAATGTTCTGGAAGCCGGAGGTCCTCACAACGCGAACGGTATAAAAATAACTATTCAAAAGCATCCACTAAAATAAGGCTAAGGTATGTGAATAAGGGCCGTTTCGATGGTCATTTTGGAGCTTATTAAATATATTTCAGTAAACTTTCGTACCGTAATCGCTTGTTGAATGTTAGTTGCATTTGCTGGTTGACCATTAGCTGCGCTTGATGGTTGAATATTAGCTGTTTTGTATGTTTGAATGTTAGCTGCGTTTGATTGTTCTCCGCTGAGTGCTTGGAATGTTCTCGAAGCCAGTAAACAAGGTCCTCACAACACGAGTAGTGTAACATACTATTAAATTGGATTTTCCCCCATTCAAAATATAACTTTGTCTGGCCCTATAGTCTTACGAAGGGCCCATTGTATGGTCTTATTCAGGGCTTTCTGTATACCTATTTCTCAGACCTTGAAAATGGCCGTTTTGATGGCACAGGGGCCGTTTTTGTGGAGTTTAGTAAACATATTTCAGTAAACCTGAAATCGTTGGTTGAATGCTAGCTGGTTGACCATTAGCTGTGTTTGTTGTTTGAATATTAGCAGTTTTGTATGTTTGAATGTTAGCTGCGTTTGCTGTTTGAATGTTCTCCGCTACGTACTTGGAATGTTCTGGAAGCCGGTATCAAGGTCCTCATAACACGAGCGGGGCAAAATACTATTAAATTGGATTTTGCCCCATTCAAAATATAACTTTGTCTAGCTCTATAGTCTTACGATGGGCCCATTGTATGGTCCTATTCGGGGGTCTTCTGTATACCTATTTCACAGGCCCGGAAAAGGGCCGTTTTGATGGCCCAGGGGCGTTTTTGTGGAGTTTAGTAATCATATTTCAGTAAACTTTCGTACCCGTAATCGTTGGTTGAATGCTAGCTACAGTTGCTGGTTGACCATTAGCTGCGTCCGATGGTTGAATATTAGCAGTTTTTGTCTGGCTCAATGTTAGGTGCGTTTGCTGGTTGAATGTTCCCAATCACACATCCTCACACATGAGCAACACATGTATATGATGAATGTGTAATTGCTATAATTATTGAAATTCTCATAAATCTCGTTTGCTTTCCAAAATGTCAATTAACAAACATAATCATACATGGGTTGTGTGAATATATGACCATTTCACTCCCGTCCAACAACATGTTTAAACATCATATAAAATTCGAGCCTTCCAGAGGTTAAATGAATCACAAATCGCGCGTTCTTAGAATATAAAAACCGAGCATTCTGGAAATAATTATATTCAAAAGTTTATCTGTTTTATCAGCCAACATGTCCTTTGGCAAACATCTAGCGTATATTCAATAGACGCTATTATATACAGTTGCATTTACTATATAAAGTTTATCACAAAGAAACAGCGTGAATAATTGGACAATCTGCTTGCATCTAATTCATTTGAAATTTTTACTCAATGCGCGTTAAACAATTGGACAATCGATAATATATTTGACATATGCACTCTGAGTAACAAAAATGGAGTTATCTCCACCTGCCCCATCTGACATTGTACATTCGATGCAACAATATATGAATGAAGGCGCTGATTGGTTATTCACTTCATAAAAGGTTCCTATAGCGTAATATTATACCTGTGGACACATACCTTAACGGTACACGTCACTTAGACCTAATTATTCATTAATATAAACGATAATTTGTATGAATCTCTATCGTTTACTAAAGTTATGTTTAAAATTA
Source organism: Siphonodentalium dalli (assembly GCA_032622095.1). Taxonomy (NCBI): domain Eukaryota; kingdom Metazoa; phylum Mollusca; class Scaphopoda; order Gadilida; family Siphonodentaliidae; genus Siphonodentalium; species Siphonodentalium dalli. The sequence goes on from CP136062.1 coordinate 28,577,333, forward strand.
AAACATTTAAACCTAATGTAACCATAAATAATAAATAAAAAACGCTCTTTATTTTTAAAATTGTCTGAATTTTACTACTGATTTTAGCAATATGCATGCTTTCACACATATCAAATTGCCAGAATGGACGTTAAATGGCAACATCTCTTAACATATTAGCCTTAAAGTTATACGTCACGCGTACATTCGATGCACAACCTAACACAGTACATATATGGTTGAACATATCAACCATAGTAAGCTCATTTAACCAAATTGCTATTTAATTTATACGCAGGTTCATTCGATGCAGCAATGTATGAATGTAGGGTTTTGCTTTGTCATTAATCCAGAAATGGTTCATACGATACACTACATTTGGTTCACATACCTTAAAGGTACCTGTCATTTAAACCTAATTATTCATTAATAAAACGCTCTTCATTTTCAAAATTGTCTGAAGGTCCCATCGTTTTGTCAGTTATACGTCGCATGTTCATTCGAGGTAATCCTGTACGAAATGAAGGTAATCATTGTGTTATTCACTTCATAAATGCGTCATACGATGGACCACATTTGGGTCACGTGACTTAAAGGTACACACCACTCTCGGAAATTATATAATCAGATAATACATTACATATCTGGTTGGACGTATCAACAGTATAAAGTTCATTGAATTCATGGGGTCTTTCAAATTATACGTCACGTGTTCATTCGAGGTACTCGTGTAGGAAATGGAGGTATTGATTGTTATTCACTTCATAAATGGCTCCTATTTCATATAATAGCGGACTATTATACCTTAAAGGTACACCTCATTTAAATCTACTGCAGCGTGTCCATCAAAACAGATGCTCGTAGTGTTGTAACCCACGAGGTCCCCTTACCTTAAAGGTATCCACCACATATACCTGTAAATTATATGTAAATAAACTCAATTATCTGTATTATGAACGTATTTCGATTGTTTCATTTCTGTTAATGATACGGTGTTATTTACTTTAAAAAATGCGCCCCACTCTTCACTGTGAGTAATATGCAAACATTTGTATCATTTAGAATGTCAAAATCTGGTCTAAAGCAGTCGTATTTGGTATATATAAGGCAAATTTCATTTCAAATTATAACATATTAAAACTATTCATAAATGTTATGTACTTGTAATATGATAGGTCTCCATGGCCTTATTTGGACATAGAATCTAACCGCGCGATGTTCATTCTTTAATCGATTACGTGTCTATATGATATTGAGGGTAGATAAAGCCAACTAACCGTACTAAGAGCCAGGTAGACAGTCTACATTGCAGCCTCATTTTATGGGGGCTTTGTCTCTATGAACATATAGTCTTAATTTTGGGGCCCTTTGTCATTGTATTTCTATGGATCTATTGTATCAATTATGGACCTTTTGTCTGTGTATTTCTGTGGATCTATTGTATTAAATATGAGGCCATTGTCGTTGTATTTATATGGACATATTGTCTGAAATACGGGGCTTTTGTCCGTGTAATTCTATAGACCTATTGTCTGAAATACAGGGCCTTTGTCTAATTCTACGGACCTATTGTCTGAAATACGGGGGTTTTGTATATGTAATTCTGTGGATATATTGTCTTAATTATGGGACCCTTTGTCAGTGTAATTCTATGGATCTGTTGTCTTAAATACGGGACCTTTCGTCTGTATAGTTCTATGAATATATTGTCTGAAATACAGAGCCTTTGTCTGTAATTCTATGGACCTGTAGTCTTACAAAAACTATTTTTTTCTGTTCATTAACCACATGGTAAGCTATTTATAGATATGGGATAACAAGCGATTTTATGACTAAAGAAGTAGGAACTGAGGTTCTGTATTCTTGTCACCAAGTATGTGTAGTTTAAATCATCTAAATATCGTCTGTTATACAGACGAACCATTCACCATGTGACAGTCTCATATCACAAAAGATGGAGTACATCAATGGCGTACATCCATGACTAAAGAAGAAGGAACTGAGGTAAATTATACTTTATTATTTGATCACTTAACACACAGAACAGGTTTTGCTGACTCGCTCTGTGTAACCTATTTATAGTATGTAGCAGTATGTTCAGCAAACACAAGTAATCGATGCCTACGGTTGAAAGTGTTACTCGTCAGTGATCACTGAGTTGGGTCTGTGGTTCAGAACCAAGTTTTTTAGTTTTCAGTGTATAATCACCATAATTCCTGATTATTCCCAAGGTCCAAATAAGTTCATTGTCTAGTTCTGAATTATTTTTAGTTGTATTTACAATGTAATCCAATACTAGTTGTTCATTAAACATCTTTTCAATCGTGAAAATTTCACAAGGTTCTGTGAGAATGATGTAACCGCATATTGATGTTTCTTCTTCGAACTTCTTTCATTGAAAAACATGTCATTGTAAACAGAAATTCGAACAAAGTTATCTGCAACAAGTTCACGAATCCAACGTATGTCGTTATTTTAAGCAATACCTCTAATTAGCCAACAGTCAGAGAACAGTTGATCCACAATATCTAGTAAGAAATCTGTTTCAAATTCTGTTCTCTCCAGCAAAGATTCCAATCTCTCTCTACCATCAACAAAATGTCCTTCCAAAATTAACTTTACTATTAGCTTCTCTTCCCTTCGAAACCAAGTTAACTAAAGTTTTGTACACTTTCTGACGCATTTCTGCTGGTAGCATATCAAGTACCTCCATAAGTCCTTACGAAACACTCTGTTTATTCGAGGTAATCCACTACAACACCGGGTATTGAACGTGAGTTTCTCACAAAATTAACACCAGTATTATACAAATGGTGTTTCATACTATACATAGCGTTCGCACTTTAATGACGATCGGAAGAGTATTTATTACTTATTGTACGATTTATAACAACCAATCAAAATCCGCAGTTCAATTTAACTACACACGGACACGCGGTGTGATAACAACCGTACAACAACTTGATGTATACTAGTCATATTTCATATTATTACTCTAAAATCTCCATTACATGGAGCAAACTAAAAGATGTAGACTGGTGTATAAATACTTAGTGATTTCTTCTCATCAATTATGTGAATTGTAACTCCTATAAATATAGTCTGTTATACAGAGTAAATATGTACCACATGGCATTCTCACGATAGGCATACTATGTGAAAACATGTGCATATCACATATTCTTTTTACCGTTCATTCGTACGTACTCCAACCTCTCTGTTAATACACAGGCATCAAAACATTGGTGTGGAAAAGACCTACTACGTGAATGCGTGTATTTACTTGATGTATACTAGTCATATTTCATACTATTACTCTGAGATCTCCATTACATGGAGCAAAATAAAGAGCGTGTATGACGTAGACTGGTGTATAAATACTTAGTGATTTAAATTCATATGTATATAATCCAAGCTCTCTGTTAACACGGAGGCATCAAAACATTGGTGTGGAACAGACCTACTATGTGGACGCGTGTATTTGCTTGATGTATACTGGTTCATTCATAGTATTACTCTAAAATCTCCATTACATGGAGTAAAATAGAGAGCGTATACGATGTATTCTTTTCATAAATTATATGTATTTTGACTCCTATAAATAGTCTGTTATACAGATGAAACGAGTACCACGTGACGGTCTCGCAAAAGGTGTATACACATGTATTCAATGTATTCTTTAATAAGTCATTTCTCTATTATTTTCGTTCATTTTAGTAGTAATATTGGTAGAAATGTAGTCTGAAATCGTCTGTATAGCGTCATATAGCTTTATTGGTGAGCTTATTGCATCCGTGTATACTAAACAAGCGTGACCACTCATGCATTCGTAATAGTTCTGTCTATTGTGATCTGGTGTAGCCTCGTATACACGAAGGCAATGTATTCAAAGTACGCGAGTGCGTGTCTGGTTTATGTATACGTCCATATTTCTTAAAGTATAGTACATATTGTGTGCGTTATGACGTGTAACAAGTCCCCCTTTCACTGATAAACTACGTATAAACGAGCTATTCTATAGTTAACTAACCATTTCTACATAAGCGCGGCTCTATGGTGGTGTGTCCTACCAATATGCCATTATATGCAGATGGTAACGTGTTCAAGTGTGCACAAGTCTGATTTTGTGCCCACGCTTTCCATATATGTGGGAATATTTTAAAGTATACAAATGCTCTTTAAGATATGCAGTGCTTTGTACAAATTAATATGTCATTACATGACTAGTCATAATGTCAGCCATTATCAGCCAACTATTTATAGAAATACCTGTTATATGAGATCATATTGTAGCTGACTCTGGGATGCGACCTACCTCAACGGTGAAGTGCGCTCGAATGAAGTTACAGATATGATATGAGCCATTATATGGGTTGATGAGGTGTTATCTCAGTATGTCCATAGTACCATACAATATTAGTAAAATACACCCCCTACCTTTTACCAAGCAAGCGAAACAAACATGACTTATCGATTATATATATATAGTGATGAATCTATGCCTGGTTTCACAGACAAATGTTCATATTTAGAGTAAATACATAATATTATGTGTATCCTTTAATGTAATGTCAGCAAATGTATAGAAACGCAGCGTTCAAAATAGTAAAAAGTGTACTTTTTTTACTTAAAATTTCATTGTTTATGGTTAGTTTCCTGTTATGAAACCTGTCATTTTATAAACGCGTAATACGCAATAAAAAAAATACCTGTTTGACAAAACTTTTAAACGCTATCATGACTATATTTGGCGAATAAAAAAAGGTCTATTTGACGTAGTACAACAACGCGAAATGACTACTTTTTTAAACGCGAATTTGAAACAAAACTAATATACAAACGAATTTTAAACTAAATAATAAGTTTGGTTGATTTATTTTCTCACAAAGAAGCGCTCGTATACGATGTAGCGGTATGTTACAGAGTTATCGTTCTTTTCGAGGCTAAAAAAAGCGCAGACCGGCCCCCTCCCTCTCCTCCCGTTTTAAAAGGGGCGGGGTTAAGGGGAGCGATCGCGCGTCACGAAAAAATGTCATAGAAGAAAAGTATAATGCAGAGGAAATGGATGGGGGAAACGATACAGTATGAGGGGTAATGGAGTTTGGGAAATGGGGATGGGATGATATGACCGTGTATTAATTGGAGATGATAATGGATTAGGTAGTGTACTCTGTTCATGGTTTTTAATATATGAATTAACATATAGCGAAGAGCTTAGGAGGCTAGGAAAAGCCACTCAATATAGGTTTATACATGTAGATGGTGCAAAAAGGGGTAGGAGATGGGGAGAGCGAGAGGCAAGAAATTGGGGCAGAAGGTTATAATTTGGAGAAAACATTGAGGTGTAATCATTACTTTCCTAGGAAAACATTGGGATTGTTGTGGGTAGAACAGAGGTAAAATAAGAGTTGTAAAAAATGGGAAAAGGGAGACATGAAAAGAATAAAAGGTGCTTATGGGGAAAAGGGTAAAGGGGCAGTGGGAGAGTGTATAGAGGTGTATAGCGAAGAGTATATGAGGCTAAGAAAAGCCACTCAACAGAGGTTTATACATGTGTAAAAAGGGGAAGGCGATGGGGAGAGTGAGAGGCAAGTAAATGGGAGCAGAAGGGTATAATTTGGAGAAAACATTGAGTAGTAAGCACTACTTTCCTAGGAAAACATTGGGATTGTTGTTGGAAGAACAAAGTGTTTAGAGGTACAAAAGGGGGAAAAGGGGGAAGGTAAAAAGAATGAAAGGTGGTTATGTGGAGAAAGGTAAATGGGGTATTGGGTAAAATGAATAGAGGTGTATAGCGGAGAGCTGGGGTGGGGACATGTACATAATTAAAGTAGATGAGATAAGAATAATCATTGAGTATATACCTAAATCATATGAAATGTGGGGTTTGGCTTTGGATGGAGAGGGGTAACCATGATTGCAGACAGTAATTAGAGGGTAAGAGCCGGTAAGGGGCTTAAAATGGTGTAGAAAATAAAATGGCATCAGGTAGAGGAAAGCAGAGGGAGTGAGAAAAGAGGGCATAGGGGTAAAAGTATAACTAAATCATATCAACTGTGGTGAAGAGGGAAAGAGATGGGTAAAAAGGGATATATATATAATTTAGGTGTAAGCAGTTGGTCGAAAACATAGGGGATGTAACGCGACAAAAGAGTAAACATGAAGCAGAGAATAAATGGAAAGTATTACGTATATGTGTATGAACTTGGGGTTTGTGTATTAAGGATACAGTAGTAAAAAGGGGAACACATGCAAAATGGTGTAAACTTATAGTAAATGACAGGGACATAGGGCAAAGAACATGAATGATGCACAGAGTAGCATAAAGATGATGGCTAAGAAGTTCGGATGGGAGGGGGTTATATTGGGTAAGGGTAAAAGTAGAATTGTGGTAAATATGTAGAAGGGTTATGTGTAAAATGGGGGTGACATTTTTTCGTGACGCGCGATCGCTCCCCTTAACCCCGCCCCTTTTAAAACGGGAGGAGAGGGAGGGGGCCGGCCTGCGCTTTGTTTAGCCTCGAAAAGAACGATAACTCTGTAACATACCGCTACATCGTATACGAGCGCTTCTTTGTGAGAAAATACATCAACCAAACTTATTATTTAGTTTAAAATTCTTTTGTATATTAGTTTTGTTTCAAATTCGCGTTTAAAAAAGTAGTCATTTCGCGTTGTTGTACTACGTCAAATAGACCTTTTTTTATTCGCCAAATATAGTCATAATAGCGTTTAAAAGTTTTGTCAAACAGGTATTTTTTTTATTGCGTACTACGCGTTTATAAAATGACACGTTTCATAACAGGAAACTAACCATAAACAATGAAATTTTAAGTAAAAAATGTATACTTTTTACTATTTTGAACGCTGCGTTTCTATACATTTGCTGACATTACATTAAAGGATACACATATGTATTTACTCTAAATATGAACATTTGTCTGTGAGACCAGGCATAGATTCATCACTATATATATATATATATATATAATCGATATGTCATGTTTGTTTCTCTCGCTTGGTAAAAGGTAGGGGTGTATTTTACTAATATTGTATGGTACTATGGACATACTGAGATAACACCTCATCAACCCATATAATGGCTCATATCATATCTGTAACTTCATTCGAGCGCACTTCGCCGTTGAGGTAGGTCGCATACCAGAGTCAGCTACAATATGATCTCATATAACAGGTATTTCTATAAATAGTTGGCTGATAATGGCTGACATTATGACTAGTCATGTAATGACATATTGATTTGTACAAAGCACTGCGTATCTTAAAGAGCATTTGTATACTTTAAAATATTCCCACATATATATAAAGCGTGGGCACAAAATCAGACCTGTGCACACTTAAACACGTTACCATCTGCATATAATGGCATATTGGTAAGACACACCACCATAGAGCCGCGCTTATGTAGAAATGGTTAGTTAACTATAGTATAGCTCGTTTATACGTAGTTTACCAGTGAAAGGGGGACTTGTTACACGTCATAACGCACACAATATGTACTATACTTTAAGAAATATGGGCGTATACATAAATCAGACACGCACTCGCGTACTTTGAATACATTGTCTTCGTGTATACGAGGCTACACCAGATCACAATAGACAGAACTATTACGAATGCATGAGTTGTCACGCTTGTTTAGTATACACGGATGCAATAAGCTCACCAATAAAGCTATATGACACTATACAGACGATTTCAGACTACATTTCTACCAATATTACTACTAAAATGAACGAAAATAATAGAGAAATGACTTATTAAAGAATACATTGAATACATGTGTATACACATTTTGCGAGACCGTCACGTGGTACACGGTTCATCTGTATAACAGACTATTTATAGGAGTCAAAATACATATAATTTATAAAAAGAATACATCGTATACGCTCTTTATTTTACTCCATGTAATGGAGATTTTAGAGTAATACTATGAATGAACCAGTATACATCAAGCAAATACACGCGACCACATAGTAGGTCTGTTCCACACCAATGTTTTGATGCCTCCGTGTTAACAGAGAGCTTGTATTATATACGTATGAATTTAAATCACTAAGTATTTATACACCAGTCTACGTCCTACACACTCTTTATTTTGCTCCATGTAATGGAGATTTCAGAGTAATAGTATGAAATATGACTAGTATACATCAAGTAAATACACGCATTCACGTAGTAGGTCTTTTCCACACCAATGTTTTGAAGCCTGTGTATTAACAGAGAGGTTGGATTACGTATGAATGAACGGTAAAAAGAATATGTGATATGCACATGTTTTCACATAGTATGCCTATCGTGAGACTGCCACGTGGTACATATTTACTCTGTATAACAGACTATATTTATAGGCGTTACAATTCACATAATTGATGAGAAGAAATTTATACACCAGTCTACATCTTTTATTTTGCTCCATGTAATGGAGATTTTAGAGTAATAATATGAAATATGACTAGTATACATCAAGTTGTTGTACGGTTGTTATCATACCGCGTGTCCGTGTATAGTTAAATTGAACGGCGGATTTTTATTGGTTGTTATAAATAGTACAATAAGTAATAAATACTTTTCCGATCGTCATTAAAGTGCGAACGCTATGTATAGTATGAACCACCATTTGTATAATAATGGTGTTAATTTTGTGAGAAACTCACGTTCAATACCCGGTGTTGTAGTGGATTACCTCGAATAAACAGAGTGTTTCGTAAGGACTTATGGAGGTAATTGATATGCTACCAGCAGAAATGCGTCAGAAAGTGTACAAAGCTTTAGTTAACTTGGTTTCGAAGGGAAAAGAAGCTAATAGTAAAGTTAATTTTGGAAGGACATTTTGTTGATGGTAGAGAGAGATTGGAATCTTTGCTGGAGAGAACAGAATTTGAAACAGATTTCTTACTAGATATTGTGGATCAACTGTTCTCTGACTGTTGGCTAATTAGAGGTATTGCTAAAAATAACGACATACGTTGGATTCGTGAACTTGTTGGAGATAACTTTGTTCGAATTTCTGTTTACAATGACATGTTTTTCAATGAAAGAAGTCGGATATTCGAAGAAGAAACATCAATATGCGGTTACATCATTCTCCCAGAACCTTGGAAATTTTCACGATTGAAAAGATGTTTAATGAACAACTAGTATTGGATTACATTGTAAACACAACTAAAACTATTTCAGAACTAGATAGTGAACTCATTTGGACCTTGGGAATAATCAGGAATTATGGTGATTATACACTGAAAACTAAAAAGCTTGGTTCTGAACCACATACCTAACTCAGTGATCACTGACAAGTAGCACTTTCAACCGTAGGCATAGATTACTTGAAATAGGTTACACAGACCGAGTCAGCAAAACCTGTTCTGTGTGTTAAGTGATCAAATAATAAAGTATAATTTACCTCAGTTCCTTCTTCTTTAGTCATGGATGTACCCCATGGATGTACCCCATCTTTTGTTATATGAGACTGTCACATGGTGAATGGTTCGTCTGTATAACAGACGATATTTAGATGATTTAAACTACACATACTTGGTGACAAGAATACAGAACCTCAGTTCCTACTTCTTTAGTCATAAAATCGCTTGTTATCCCATATCTATAACTAGCTTACCATGTGGTTTATGAACAGAAAAAAAATAGTTTTTGTAAGACTACAGGTCCATAGAATTACAGACAAAGGCTCTGTATTTCAGACAATATATTCGTAGAACTATACAGACGAAAGGTCCCGTATTTAAGACAACAGATCCATAGAATTACACTGACAAAGGGTCCCATAATTAAGACAATAGATCCATAGAATTACATAGACAAAATCCCCGTATTTCTGACAACAGGTCCATAGAATTACAGACAAAGGCCCCGTATTTCAGACAATAGGTCCATAGAATTACACAGACAAAAGCCCCGTATTTCAGACAATAGGTCCATAGAAATACAATGACAAAGGCCTCATATTTAAAACAATAGATCCACAGAAATACACAGACAAAAGGTCCATAATTGATACAATAGATCCATAGAAATACAATGACAAAGCCCCAAAATTAAGACTATATGTTCATAGAGACAAAGACCCCATAAAATGAGGCTGCAATGTAGACTGTCTACCTGGCTCTTAGTACGCTTAGTTGGCTTTATCTACCCTCAATATCATATAGACACGTAATCGATTAGAGAATGAACATCGCGCGGTTAGATTCTATGTCCAAATAAGTCCATGGAGACCTATCATATTACAAGTACATAACATTTACGCATAGTTTTAATATGTTATATTTGAAATGAAATTTGCCTTATATATACCAAATACGACTGCTTTAGACCAGATTTTGACATTCTTAATGATACAAATGTTTGCATATTACTCAAAGTGAAGAGTGGGGCGCATTTTTTAAAGTAAATAACACCGTATCATTAACAGAAATGAAACAATCGAAATACGTTCATAATACAGATAATTGAGTTTATTTACATGTAATTTACAGGTATATGTGATGGATACCTTTAAGGTAAGGGGACCTCGTGGGTTACAATACTACGAGCGTCTGTTTTGATGGACACGCTGCAGTAAATTTAAATGAGGTGTACCTTTAAGGTATAATAGTCCGCTATTATAGGAAGTAGGAGCCATTTATGAAGTGAATAACAATCAATACCTCCATTTCCTACATGAGTACCTCGAATGAACACGTGACGTATAATTTGAAAGACCCCATGAATTCAATGAACTTTATACTGTTGATACGTCCAACCAGATATGTAATGTATTATCTGATTATATAATTTCCGAGAGTGGTGTGTACCTTTAATTCACATGACCCAAATGTGGTCCATCGTATGACGCATTTATGAAGTGAATAACACAATGATTACCTTCATTTCGTACAGGATTACCTCGAATGAACATGCGACGTATAACTGACAAAACGATGGGACCTTCAGACAATTTTGAAAATGAAGAGCGTTTTATTAATGAATAATTAGGTTTAAATGACGGGTACCTTTAAGGTATGTGAACCAAATGTAGTGTATCGTATGAACCATTTCTGGATTAATGACAAAGCAAAACCCTACATTCATACATTGCTGCATCGAATGAACCTGCGTATAAATTAAATAGCAATTTGGTTAAATGAGCTTACTATGGTTGATATGTTCAACCATATATGTACTGTGTTAGGTTGTGCATCGAATGTACGCGTGACGTATAACTTTAAGGCTAATGTGTTAAGATATGTTGCCATTTAACGTCCATTCTGGCAATTTGATATGTGTGAAAGCATGCATATTGCTAAAATCAATATCAAAATTCAGACAATTTTGAAAATAAAGAGCGTTTTTTATTTATTATTTATGGTTACATTAGGTTTAAATGTTTTAATTTTAAACATAACTTTAGTAAATGATAGAGATTCATACAAAGTATCGTATATATTAATGAATAATTAGGTCTAAGTGACGTGTACCGTTAAGGTATGTGTCCACAGGTATAATATTACGCTATAGGAACCTTTTATGAAGTGAATAACAAATCAACACCTTCATTCATATATTGTTGCATCGAATGTACAATGTCAGACGGGCAGGTGGAGATAACACCATTTTTGTTACACAGAGTGCATATGTCAAATATATTATCGATTGTCCAATTGTTTAACGCGCATTGAGTAAAAATTTCAAATGAATTAGATGCAAGCAGATTGTCCAATTATTCACGCTGTTTCTTTGTGATAAACTTTATATAATAAATGCAACTGTATATAATAGCGTCTATTGAATATACACTAGATGTTTGCCAAAGGACATGTTGGCTGATAAAACAGATAAACTTTTGAATATAATTATTTCCAGAATGCTCGGTTTTTATATTCTAAGAACGCGCGATTTGTGATTCATTTAACCTCTGGAAGACTCGAATTTTATTTAATGTTTAAACATGTTGTTGGACGGGAGTGAAATGGTCATATATTCACACAACCCATGTATGATTATGTTGGTTAATTGACATTTAGGAAAGCAAACGAGATTTATGAGAATTTCAATAATTATAGCAATTACACATTCATCATATGCATGTGTTGCTCATGTGTGAGGGTGTGTGATTGGAACATTCAACCAGTAAACGCACCTAACATTGAGCCAGACAAAAACTGCTAATATTCAACCATCGGACGCAGCTAATGGTCAACCAGCAACTGTAGCTAGCATTCAACCAACGATTACGGGTACTAAAGTTTACTGAAATATGATTACTAAACTCCACAAAAACGGCCCGTGGGCCATCAAAACGGCCCTTTTCAGGGCCTGTGAAATAGGTATACAGAAGATCCCCGAATAAGACCATACAATGGGCCCATCGTAAGACTATAGGCTAGACAAAGTTATATTTTGAATGGGGCAAAATCCAATTTAATAGTATTTTGCCCCGCTCGTGTTATCAGGACCTTGATACCGGCTTCCAGAACAATCCAAGTACGTAGCGGATTACAAGCGATTACGGGTACGAAAGTTTACTGAAATATAATTAATAAGCTCCAAAATAACCATCGAAACGGCCCTTATTCACATACCGTAGCCTTATTTTAATGGTTGCTTTTGAATAGTTATTTTTATACTGTTCGAGTTGTGAGGACCTCCGGCTTCCAGAACATTCGAAAAGTTCCACGCGGCGTGGGCAAAATCATGGCACTAGGTCCTTAGAAATATGTTTACAAAAGGACCAGCGAACGCCGCTAATGTTCAACGACCAAATGTAGCTAACATTGAACCCAGCGATTTCAGTTTACTGATATATAAAAATGGCCCACGACATCCGCTTTTTCAGGGCCTGGGAAATTAGCTCTACAGAAGACCCCCGACTAAGACCATACAAGGGGGCCATCATAAGACTATAGGTCTAGACAAAGTTATATTTTGAATAGGGGAAAAAATCCAATTTAATAGTATACATTACAGCTCATTTTGTGGGGGCCTTGTCACTGGCTTCCAGAACATTCCAAATAAAGTTATCCAATGATGTCTTGCTTGTTAGTGGTATTTTTTTTTTTTGATAAGTTATACAGTGGTGAGGACACTGACTCACAATCCACGCTGTGTGGACAAAAAATCATGGGACTAGGTGCTTAGAAATATGTATACAAAAGGACCCCAATCAAACTATAGAACCATATAATGGCTTGGGCACACGGTCTAAACAGGTGACTATGCAGGTGTACGATTCCCTTGTTTCAAAAGGTCCAGCCAGGTGCACGATTCAGAGCATGGTGACGCTAAATAATGCTGGTGGCCATTGTTGGATCGAATAAGGAGGATGTACGATTCCATTGTTTCAAAGGGTCCAAACAGGTGCACTATTCAGAAGCATGGGGACGCTAAATAATTGTGGCGGGACGATTAAAAATTAGTCAGGCACGCGGTCTAGCCAGGTGACTATACAGGTGCACGCTTCCCTTGTTCCAAAAGGTCCAAACAGGTGCACGAGGCTTGCTAACGCTAAATAATTACGGTGGCCATTGTTGGCTCGATTAAGGAGGAGTTTCGTCACCCTATCATATAATTAAGAATGAGCGACTTTAATTAATTAAAACCTATCAAATAATTAAGAAGGAAAAGGAGGGGCTTCATTAATTCATTCTACCTATCATATAAGTAAGAAGGAAAAGGAGGGGCTTTCATACAATAAGGACCCCTAATAAACCCCTACTATTGGCCCCTTAAGACAATAGGGTGAAACAAAGGGGGGGGGGAATCGATAGAAATGGACGGAAAGCGTCCCATATACTGCTGGCATGGTAAAACCCAAGTGAACTGAACGAACTCGGCTTTTGCCAATAGCACCGTCCATCATCAAAACAATTGATTATATGTTTAATGCACACTTTCCACTTCCAACAGGCGCTAATTCTAAAGATAATATATGACAAATTTATAGTCCCCGATCAGCTCACCGGGGACGTAATTCATAAACGTTACATTGTCACATTTAATTCGTCGAGAAATCCATAACGTCACGGCTAAGTGTGTGCATTGGCACAGGGTAAAAAAAATCCCGACTTCCGACTGGATTTGATATGGCGGGTCACATATTATGTGTGAGGGGTTTTGTTCTATGAATTCAGTTGGGATACTGAACCAGCAGCTTCGACAATAAAATGTACTCACTGACGTATAGGTGTGCATGGTCTTAAAACTCTTTCATAACTCTGCTACCAAGATCGATAAATACTTTGTATGACCCGCACGTGTGGGTAAAAGGGACACTCATAACTGATGAACTCAATACACGTTTATTTTAACTCAAATAAAATCCAACAATCGTGATATGATCTATACGTATCATTCATAAGTATACATGGCAGGCGCAATGCTTCAATAGCTTCAGTAGTCGTGGCTTATATTCGAACACAAAGCATCCGACTGGCAATCTCGACGATTGGATATGCCTCAATCTATCCCCACACACAACGTCTGTTTGTACTGAACACATGCATTGACACGTCTCTGGTTCCTTATCGACTTTTAAAAATCCCGTCTCAATCCCAGTCAGATGTTTACATACGTCGGGGTTGTTTCTCGGAAGGCGGAAAATCAAATTCTGCCGACATGCGAACGGGCAGATCCTCCGCAACTGACCTGTGGTCGTTAGACTCAAACAAATAATACATGTCATTGCCTTATGATATGGGCCTGATAGTAATCGGGGTGTTACATAAGGCACATTTACGAATGAGGCCGATCCAGTTATACCTCTTTCAAAATGTGTCTCCTTGTCGCATGTCAATGGATCATGTGGCACCATTTTGTAAAAATCTCATTCCGATATTGCAATGGTGAGCACCTGATCAAAACCTTTTCCGGGGGGGGGGGGGGGGGGGGGCTCCTCCCTTGCAGTAAAGACACCGGAAATTGTAATAGTCACTGACGCTTCCCAAACTTGGGATGGTTATCTGGACCATCAAACGATTCAGGCCAATGGTCAATAGTGGGAAAAATGTCATCATGTACATATTATGGAAATGACCGCAGTGTTACGCACGCTTCTACATTTCCTTCCCCAAGTACGCCACAATTTGTATACGTTCGTCTGTCGTCCAATGTATCAACAAGCAGGGTGGGACAGTGGAATACACAATACGGCATCATTTGTCAGCACACGCATCGGAACTGGATTACCAGGTAGTACATGTAATGTCATTTTTCAGATGTGGGGGACGCCTGTTCTCGATATGTTCGCATCAGTAAAAAAGAAAACAACTCAATTTTGCTCATGGACAGCACACATGCATGCTTGGGTGGTGTGTGCACTATCGATAGATTGGACGAATCTGTTTTTTTTGTTTCAATCTGCTCTTCTATGTTTTCTGGAGTGCCTATATTCAGTGCAAATATTAACTATTCGGTGCAAACTGATTTAGAGCATTGTCTAGTCTAAACCCTTCTAGTCAAAACACTTTTAATAGCATGCATTGGAGAAGTATTCAGGGTAAAATCCAATGTTTGCTATTCGTAACTCGATATCTGGGCCATGCATGTATAACTGAGCTTAACTACAATAGCTAAAGATCACAATTTCATAATCTAATTGTAAACAACGTAGACACACATGAAGCCTAATGTCATATATGATATCATCTCAATTGCAAAATATGGTTTAAACCCCACCCAGTATGTCAATTTTGTGTAAATTTATATATTTCCATATTTTTTTCCATATTTTCCGTGCATGCCACCACCATATGACATATTTTTGTTTATTACTTAATTTGATATGTATTACACATTTGTATGATGATATGCCATAAATAAATATGTATTTACTTATGAACATGCTTATGCGTTTCCCGGTGTCAATACGATTGATACCCCGGGTCCTCAATCACATTCAACGGACCAATTGCACAATAATTTTGATAGCTTCTCGGTGGTCTCGTCAACATGGTATACCCAATTACGTCAACTAATGATTGCATCGGCTTATCAACTACCACTCATACCATCGCTATTGTCTCAGAATCAGGACAATGTGTTGATGCCTCAAACTGAAACACTTCAGTTGACTGCGTGGCTGCTATAAGCCAACACTTTGCAGATTGTTCTGACTTTCTAATTCATTTATTTGGACAAGGTTTAAAGTACTCTACAATTGCAGGCTATAGATCCATGCTATCCTCGGTATTGTCACCCATCAATGGTGATAAATTGGGACAACATCCGTTTATTATCCGTATGTTAAAAGGGGTTTTTCATAAACGTCCCCCTTCTCGACAATTATTACACTCACTAATAATGTCAGTTTTCTTAAATGCGTGATAAATGTTATCGACCACGTGTCTGCTCAATTTCCAGGTAGACACATTTTGCCGGAAGGTGGATATATAGTGTGCTCTAATTTGTGAGTGTGTGAACGTATATCCTAAGAGGTCAACATTGTTGTATTAACTGCCCATTCAGAGAATTAATGTGAGAATACGAGGGAGAACTAAAGGGCTATGCTATATAAAGAGCAATCAATTGTTTACGGTGATTACGTAAAATAATTCATGAGGGGAGCCGGGCCTGGTAAAACCCAAGTGAACTGAACGAACTCGGGTTTTGCCGATAGCACCGTCCATCATCAAAACAATTGATTATTATGTTTAATGCACACTTTCCACTTCCAACAGGCGCTAATTCTAAAAATAATATATGACAAATATATAGTCCCCGATCAGCTCACCGGGGACGTAATTCATAAAGGTTACATTGTCACATTTAATTCGTCGAGAAATCCATATATACGTCACGGCTAAGTGTGTGCATTGGCACAGGGTAAAAAAAATCCCGACTTCCGACTGGATTTGATATGGCGGGTCACATATTATGTGTGAGGGGTTTTGTTCTATGAATTCAGTTGGGATAGAATTCTGAACCAGCAGCTTCGACAATAAAATGTACTCACTGACGTATAGGGGTGCATGGTCTTAAAACTCTTTCATAACTCTGCTACCAAGATCGATAAATACTTTGTATGACCCGCACGTGTGGGTAAAAGGGACACTCATAACTGATGAACTCAATACACGTTTATTTTAACTCAAATAAAATCCAACATTGGGTAAATATAACAATCGTGATATGATCTATATGTATCATTCATAAGTATACATGGCAGGCGCAATGCTAACTTATATATTAATGTACAACCATACGCCCCTGAAAATATATACCAATTTATACCACAATCGGGCGTTTTACCATACATGTTGTATGTGAACGTCGGTAGAATAAACATTTGCTCTATTCGTCACTATACCCACATATAGATCGCCGTCACTTGTTCAATGAATAGTATATATGCGTATATATATGAATAGTATATACGCATAGTATACTATGAGCATGCGTATATATATGAATAGTATATACGCATAGTATACCAAGAAGCAGTCAAAGACTTGGAATTACAACCGAAGAAGAAGTCACGTAAGCACGTTAGCGAGTAGCTTGGTCAGCAAGGGTTTCCAGGCTATACCAGGTGAAAGCTAACGTCACGCGCATCAACCAAGAAAAACACCAGCTGAACTTAACTCGTGTACATATGTGTTTGATAACTGTTTTTATCATATGACTCAATCATTATTTACGTTGGAAAGTATGTCATAAATCAATTTCATATGAACTACTAGTTCATATCACCTTCCGATAATTTGATTGGTTTGTTGACAAAATGTGTGTTTTGATTGGCTGAATGGCAGCCGGGACCGAGCCGTATCTCTAACTAAATGCAGGTCAAATTCGTGCGCGTCAATCAACGCGATGCCGAAATTCTCGCAATTATAATCTTGAAATTTATAGTTTTGGACATTGTTATACGATAAATAGAATATGTAATTCGTATTTATCTAATAAACATACGATATAATGTCACAAACTGAGAACAGAAAGCGCAATATATCTTCGCGTGCATATTATTTCTGCTAGTTCACCCGGTGTAATTGGGCTTCCGGTGCAATGAAGTGACGTCACATTAACCTTTTGCTGCCGATGTCATATAGCTATTTAGTGATTTGTGTGCGTTTTGGACATCATAATCAATTTATAGGTGTCATATGATAAATAGAATATGTAATTCGTGTTTCTCTCATATGATATTTATGAAACTCGTCACGAATTTTCAGTTTTCTCTCGCCGGAGGCTCGAGAAAACTGAAAATTCTTAGACTCGTTTCATAAATATCATATGAGAGAAACACTCATTTCATATCCTCTATTTAATTTTATTTTAAAATACCAACAACAAAAAAACAAAACAAAAAATACTAATGTAAATACTATTTGTTTATAATATTCTATCTTTTATACTGTTTGGATCACTAATTAAGCACCTTAGTCTCATCAATATTTTTCGTTTCAATTTTACTCGTTTCCCGATCTTTCCCCATTTTACCCCCTTTTCATGTTATTTTTAGCTTGTTACCCATTCGCCATTTTACCATTTTTTCGCTGTTAGTATTTTTTAGCATGTTATCACCACCAATTTACCGGTAACTTTTTAATATTTTTCGATTTGTAATTTTATGCGCTTTTGTATTTCTGCATTTTTGTTGATGTCCATAATTATGTCTTATATTTGCAATTGTATATTATGTTTAACATGTCAAGCGTTTTAGAGCACTTCGGTGGATTTTACTCTATACAAAACTGTTAGTTATTTATTATTTATTATAGTAGGAATTATACAAACAATTTGACCTTTCGCGACCTTACCACAGAGGTCAAGCTAGCTCTGTTAGGCGATGGCGAGTTCAGCATGTTTTATGCGATTCGCGATAACTAGTATCAAAATAGTCAATAAAACAACGAAATTTAAATAAATATTAAAGAAATAGATATATAAGCGAAGAGTTAGTTTGAATTAGCGACAGTTTTGTGCACGAACAACTTAAGTAAAGAGATACCGGTACAGCACTGACATTTTGAAGTACGTTTTTTTTAATAATGATATGAATCTAGGTCAAACTTGGACACACATGGATTGTCCTCGGGCAACACAATACATGTTAACCCTTTACCCAACAAACCGGCCAAAACCGGCCAAATAAAGCTTCAACAGCCTAAACTATCTTCGGTCTGTCTCAATAGAACCATACAAATATGGATATCATTGGAACCGGCTCCTTGACCACATTGTGATAGTTACAGTTATACCCTGTGCCAATGCATTCTCTTATATATGCGAGTCGACCATAGGTCGCCCCGCATATATAAGAGAATGCATTGGCCTAAAAAAAATCTTTTTTTAACACTTTTTACCATTTTTTCTTACATTCTTTAACAATTTTATAATTTTTAATTTGTTAAGCCAATGCATTCTCTTATATATGCAAGGCGACCTATGGTCGACTCGCATATATAAGAGAATGCATTGGCACAGGGCCGTTCTGTTGGGTAAAGGGTTAAAAACGCGAACTTGGGCGACCTCAACATGTATGATGCTGACGCTAATCCTTCTAGAAATCTCGTTGATATGTTCAGTAACAATCGGATCTATATTAACGCGCGGATGGTTCAGATAAATCCAAAAACTATATATTTAGAAATAACTCAGACAACACAATGTTTGTTCCAAAATCGTGACGTTGGAAGTTCAATATATGTAAAATTTGGTGTGTGTTATCTGTTATAGTTCATTTTATGTTATATACATTTTGATGCTATCCACCCATTTTCGGCAATTCAATTCCAGTTGAGACATATTCACATGTGATTAAAATTCCTACGCCATGTGCGTGAATTTGAGCGATTACAGGAGCGTGAGGGGTTCATACGGGAGTAAAATAATGGGTATCTCATCAGGTTTTATGGCATTACATAGAGAGTAATCAATTGGTTCCGAGAATTACGTTAAATAATTCACGAGAGGCGAGAAAGATGTGGAGAAAGACCAATCATCGAAAATTCAGTCAAGATCATCTACGTAATAATTTGACAACTAAACATGTGAGTCGATTAACATATCATTGGGCGATAGCCACCAAAGGCAAACCTTTACCATACCCCATGGCTATATCTTCGCTCGATACACACACCAGAAAATTACCATATAGACACTCACTTTGTACATAAAATTCCACCAATGAACATACAGCCACAATTTGGTATACCCTTACAACAATCATGACCATACAGTCATGATTCACAATGCAGGTGCTCCGGATGTACTCCTAATGACCACATATTCACTCCCTGTACATATACTCACCACATTCATGATCATACAGTTCCTCCTTGTATACATATTCACATCACCATTGGCCATACGGTCTCTCCTCAGGCTATGGTCTTACAATCTCGTCCAAATACGGATACGATAGGCGAGAATCGCATGCGTTTTGATATGTCGATGCCGTCTGGAGAGTTTGGCGGGACCAGCATCCCGTCTCGATTTGCTCAGTCTACCCTTGATGCTATAAAGTGGTAGCCGCGGGCGCTTATATATAGAGTTGTTTTTATGAGCCATCAGGCCCCCGCGGCAGCGGTCGCTGGCGCGACCTGACTGCCTCGATATCAATTTGAAAAAGGGGTGACGTTGCTTAACGCGCCTGCGGCGCTTCAATAACAGTTTGAATTTTGTGTTTCCCAACAGGTCTTAGACAGTGCCCACCCACCCTAAAAGTGATTTTTCCTATAGTGTTTTTGAAACGTGTCTCTTTGTGGTGTCATTCTTTTGGTATGATTTTTTACTAAATAACGGGTATGTTAGAGTTACATTTCTTTGAATTTTACAATCGAAACATATTCGCATGCGATGCTGAGTCACGCGGGACACGGCAAACTAAATCGCGCGCAAATTGGCTTGCGATTTTTCAGCATCCCACCCCATTTGGCATGCGATAGCGTTTGTACTAGGTGCTCTCCTAGTATATTTATTCACCACAACCATGGCCATATAGCCACTCAAGATAAATACACCACAACCATGACCATATAGTCACTCCAGGTAAACATATACACTTCACCAATGGCCATATAGCTAATTGCTTTATACACATACGGAGCACGCATGACCATTCAGCCACACTCGGGTATACATGTACATGTACAGTACACCCCACACACGACCACACAGCCATGAGTCAGCATGCAGACACACCGGATTGCATACAAATACCAAAGAAGTTAAGTTATGGGGGTGCATACAGGAAAAAAACGATACCCAACAAACGGAAGGTTGTAGGGCTTTCTTGATCATTTTATTTAACCTTGCTGACTAATTGTGCATGATACTGCATTAACAGTCGGGTGGTCTGCATGTCATTAGTTTATGCCCGCTTCCGTTGTGGCAGTGCGCCTCTTGTCGTCCACTCAAGTGTAATAGGGCACCCCCTTTACCCATACAGGTGGGTCGTATAAAGTGACATCCCTTACCTACACAGGTGCACATTTGTCATACAAAGCGTGCACTTAAAACCCATTTATAACTCTGCGATCAAGATCGATCAATGCATGACTTCCAGAGTCATACATACCCGATATGGATCTGATTGAAACATTTACAAGAGTTAGTAGCTGCTTGTCGGACAGGACATCTCAGATCTGGTTACTGTTCGGACGAACTCCATCATAAGGACCTCTCAGATATGGTTACTGTTCGGACGAATTCCCTCATAAGGACCTCTCAGATCTAGTTACTGTTCGGACGGACTCGGACTCCCTCATAAGGACCTCTCAGATCTGGTTACTGTTCGGACGGACTCCCTCATTGCATAGGTAGGATCGGATTAACTCTCTGATTTATACACGGATACACAATTATCGTAGGACTTTCTAGTTTGAAAGTTTCTGTTAAAAGAAATCACTACAGACCCTTGCTAAGGTGCGCATTACCAACCAACGCTCAGGTGTGCGTTACAAATCAACGCTCAGGCACGCGTTACCAACCAACGCTCAGGAGCGCGTAATCAACCAAAACTGAGGAGCGCGTTACAAATCAACGTTCAGGTGTGCGTTACCAATCAACGCTCAGGTGTGCGTTACAAATCAACGCTCAGGAGCGCGCTACCAACCAACGCTCAGGAGCGGGTCACCAACAAACGATCAGGTGTGCGTTACAAATCAACGCTCAGGAACGCGTAATCAACCAAAACTGAGGAGCGCGTTACAAATCAACGCTCAGGTGTGCGTTACAAATCAACGCTCAGGAGTGGGTTACCAACAAACGATCAGGTGTGCGTTACCAATCAACGCTCAGGAGCGCGCTACCAGCCGAACGCTCAGGTGCGCGTTACCAACAAACGCTCAGGTGCGCGTTACCAATCAACGCTCAGGTTCGCGTTACCAATTAACGCTCAGGTGCGCGTTACCAATCAACGCTCAGGTTCGCGTTACCAATCAACGCTCAGGAGCGCGCTACCAACAAACGATCAGGTGCGCGTTACCAACAAACGATCAGGTGTGCGTTACCAATCAACGATCAGGTGTGCGTTACCAATCAACGCTCAGGTGTGCGTTACCAATCAACGCTCAGGTGCGCGTTACAAATCAACGCTCAGGTGCGCGTTACCAATCAACGATCAGGTGTACGTTACCAATCAACGCTCAGGTGTGCGTTACCAATCTACGCTCAGGTGTGCGTTACCAATCAACGCTCAGGTGTGCGTTACCAATCATAGCTCAGGTGTGCGTTACCAATCAATCCTCGAAATATTTTGAGAGTTTGTACTTGCCCGCATTGCACTATGAAATAAGAGTCGTGACTGTACGTTGCCTTCAACTTTTGATTTGACCACCCTTTTTTACGGTTGATTTATTTCGTTATTCCAAGCGATGAAGTGGATCTTCGGAGTTGTCTTAGTAGTCGTGTGTCCTTACTTTATTCCGTGTCAAGGTAAGTACATATGCGCAACAACGTGACTATACATATACGTCCACATCAAGATTGAAGAGTTATTACATGTAACATATATGAACATTTAACAGTTTTGACAATATAGTAGGATAGGATAGGATAATTTATTTCCAATATACACATATATACATACATAACATAGAAAGAACAAGATAAACAATTACACATTTATGTGTTATAATGAGAGGGGACCGCTTAGTCCAATATAGACTTCCTGTCGCCCCTCTATATAGTAATGATTGATTGACTGAACAGGGGATTAAACAACAAGCCCAAGGGCTTTTAATAAGTTTGCTCCCCATCATATCATGTCAATACAAATACTTTAGATGTATGATAATTGTAATATAAAACATCACGAATTAGTCAATCGATTGCTAATATTTTGAAAAATACATATTGTTAGGATTCCCTCTCTTCCGTTCAGATGCTCCCGATATAAAGTAACATACGGCTTGTCTTCGTCTTTACGGGGCGGTTACAAACGATATGTTGCTAACTTTAAAGAACCGCCAAACAACTTATTACCTTGATTAATCAAGTTAGCCACCATTGATTAATCAAGTAATCTACCATTGATTAATCAACTTAGTTCTCTTTTAATTGATTTCGTTGATTAATTAAGATAGAAAGTTGATTAGTCAGGATAGCTAAGTTGCTTAATCAAGATAGTAAGTTGATTAATCAACAGTAACTATATATATATAAACGTGGTTTGACCGTTCCACGCTGTCGTATAGCACTAATGTCGCGCATTAAATGGGTACAGTATACCCCATTAAATGTGTCGTTGTCACGCATTAAATGGGTACAGTATACCCCTTTAAATGTGTCGTTGTCACGCATTAAATGGGTACAGTATACCCCTTTAAATGTGTCGTTGTCGCGCATTAAATGGGTACAGTATACCCCTTTAAATGTGTCGTTGTCGCGCATTAAATGGGTGCAGTATTCCCTTTTAAATGTGTCGTTGTCGCGCATTAAATGGGTACAGTATACCCCTTTAAATGTGTCGTTGTCGCGCATGTGGGAGGTGGGTGGGTGTTCCTCGTGATGTTTTAAGTAATTTGTAGTCCTAAAAGCTCAACAAATAATATTTAACCCCTTTAAGCTTCATTTAGACATTCACTGGTGGTATATGTGTTTCTTGTGGATCCTCTGGGATGATATATTCACATTTTTTCACATATGACTACATCGCATCATCGTTTCATGCATAACCTGACATAACCCTAGCTACATAAAAGTATAAATAAGATAAATAACTTTCCAAATAAGCTTTTATTTTCAATCAGATAATCGAGATACACTGGTCAGATAACAAGAACATACATAGGGGTGTCCAGGGTATCCTGAAATACAGATACACTGGTCAGATAACAAGAAAATAAATAGGGGTGTCCAGGGTATCCTGAAATACCTGCACAGTTGAGTGGATATTAGAAGTATATCATGAATGATGAAATGGATATTAGAAGTATATCATGAGAGACGAGATGTTGATATAGCATCCATGTAATCACGGGTGAGATACTACAAATATCTACTAAAATATCAAGGTATCTATGCATATGTAATGTTATTACTGGTTATATATGCTTTAAAAGGATACTGTACTCAATATGCTTGGGACTGGGCTTATATTCGAGGCCCCCAAATGCAAAATTTCAGTTTGCATTCTTACTGCTACTCTAATGTCGTGTTTATTTGAATCATGATGTATATTAATTTATTTAAACTCATACTCGGGGTCTATATAGAGGATCTACAACGAGTCCCCAGTTTATAGCGGAATTTACAAAACGAGTCCAGTAAATTAGGTCTGGACCGAGCTATTTGGCGAGGTTCAGACCTAATTTACTGGACGAGTTTTGTAATTTCCGCTATAAATTGGGGACGAGTTGTAGATTATATTTATTACATCATCCAAAACGTCGACAAAACATACTTAAACCAACAAATGGGACGCGAAACTAACATCGGCTTCTATAAGGCATGCGATGACGTTTCGCATAACTATTCGTTGTTTGCCCGCGTAAAGAACTAGTCCCAGATAAATAAAGACTCTTTGGCGCATTTAATGGCGTATATTTAATGACATAACTTTTCAAACTCTTCACTCGTGATAGTTTGTTGGAAAAGTATTGTAAGCCATAGTATTTTGAGACGCATCGAACGGAATGTTAACAGACGACAAACCGGAAGTCAAAAGTCACTTGGCACTATTTCCTGTTATTAAATGAACGTTTAATATCACAATTTATAGAATGGGTTTATTGAATGGAATAAGGGTAGGATCGTGTAATAAATTAATTTATTTAATGAAAATAATTTCTTTTGTGTTTTATTATGTTAGATAGATATTTAAAATAAGACACACAGATCATCTTATATATTGTAATACATAATTTTGTGAAACACAGTGGGGGAGGTAGTATTAATGAAACACAGTGGGGGAGGTAGTATTAATGAAACACAATGGGGAGGTAGTATTAATGAAACACAGTGGCGGAGGTAGTATTAATGAAACACAGTGGCGGAGGTAGTATTAATGAAACACAGTGGCGGAGGTAGTATTAATGAAACACAGTGGCGGAGGTAGTATTAATGAAACACAGTGGCGGAGGTAGTATTAATGAAACACAGTGGGGGAGGTAGTATTAATGAAACACAGTGGCGGAGGTAGTATTAATGAAACACAGTGGCGGAGGTAGTATTAATGAAACACAGTGGCGGAGGTAGTATTAATGAAACACAGTGGCGGAGGTAGTATTAATGAAACACAGTGGGGGAGGTAGTATTAATGAAACACAGTGGGGGAGGTAGTATTAATGAAACACAGTGGGGGAGGTAGTATTAATGAAACACAATGGGGAGGTAGTATTAATGAAACACAGTGGGGGAGGTAGTATTAATGAAACACAGTGGGGGAGGTAGTATTAATGAAACACAGTGGCGGAGGTAGTATTAATGAAACACAGTGGGGGAGGTAGTATTAATGAAACACAGTGGGGGAGGTAGTATTAATGAAACACAGTGGGGGAGGTAGTATTAATGAAACACAGTGGCGGAGGTAGTATTAATGAAACACAGTGGCGGAGGTAGTATTAATGAAACACAGTGGCGGAGGTAGTATTAATGAAACACAGTGGCGGAGGTAGTATTAATGAAACACAGTGGCGGAGGTAGTATTAATGAAACACAGTGGGGGAGGTAGTATTAATGAAACACAGTGGCGGAGGTAGTATTAATGAAACACAGTGGCGGAGGTAGTATTAATGAAACACAGTGGCGGAGGTAGTATTAATGAAACACAGTGGCGGAGGTAGTATTAATGAAACACAGTGGGGGAGGTAGTATTAATGAAACACAGTGGGGGAGGTAGTATTAATGAAACACAGTGGGGGAGGTAGTATTAATGAAACACAGTGGCGGAGGTAGTATTAATGAGTTTTCAATGGAAATTAGCTGAAGTAATGCTATATTTGTGCATGAATTTTTGTCATCTTCATTGTGAGTTAACCTGACATTAATGTATACGTGCCCTCCCAGTTCCAACAATGGGGGTAGATTTATCTTCGAGGACCACCCCATGATTTTTTTTGGGGTCTATTATTCATTTAGAGGGGTGTTCATGTAATAAAAGCAGACGACAGACACACAGAAAAACAGATATCACCCAGAGCAAAATGATTCATAACCCCGGGACCGATTATCAAACATGATCTGTTTTGAGGGACATTCCAATGTACAATTCATGGCCAATTCGATAAGAAATGAGAATTCGTTCGCGCTCATTTGAAAATGTTAACCCTTAACCCAACAGAACGGCCCTGTGCCAATGCATTCTCTTATATATGCGAGTCGACCATAGGTCGCCTCGCATATATAAGAGAATGCATTGGCTTAACACATATTTAAAATGATAAAATTGTCAAAGAATGTAGAAAAAAATTATATATAAATATTTTTTAGGCCAATGCATTCTCTTATATATGCGAGGCGACATATGGTCGACTCGCATATATAAGAGAATGCATTGGCACAGGGCATAACTGTAACCATCACAATGTAGTCAATATGAAGCAATAAATACTCATACTGAATCCGTGCTTCCATAAATCTGGTTTGTTCCACACCAATTGACGTGAGTCACATATATTCAACGGAATCCCAGCCATTGAATACATATTAGTGTATACCTCTAGTGGAATACAAGCTGGAACTATTCTTGTCGACGTTGTCGCCAAGAAAGATGACGTACATTACGTCGATCATCCGCTTCCGGTGATTCCCCCCATAATTACTGGTTATTTGTCAGACTTAAATCACAATAAAGGCAGCTATAGTAACAATGAAGGTAACTTTCATGGATTGAACTTATCTGACTGAACGGTGTGGAATAAATACACAACTTGCATCATAATCTCGAATCTTTTATTGAACTCGTTGCGGGTGGCGCAAAGTTATATATCCTTGCGCCATCCGCAACGAGTACCGATCAAAGAGTCTCGATTAAGATGCGCAAGCATGTCGGGAAATGTATGGAAAATGTCAAACAAATAACAAAAGCAAAACACTTATACCGTTAGTGATTATCTGTGCTGCTATTGAATTAATCTGTATTTAACTCAATATCATATGATATTAACATCGTAAATTATTGTTTTTGTTCAAATATGGGGTGGTTGTCAAAACTGGTCTGACAAAAGTTTGAAACAAGCAGAAAACATTTTGGGTACCCAATATGGTTAAAAGCTAAAAATTCATATTCGTGTCTGGAATATATTTCCGACCCCCCCCCCCACCCCAACCCCTACTCAATCACTGTGTAGGAACTGTTACATCGGAAATCGTTCTATCGCCGATTTGTGATGGTTCTTGACGGATTTGTGACGGTTCCTGATGATCCAAATTATACATTTTCGCGAGTTTAGTTAAAACGCAATTTTTGAGCCATCTAGGTGATAATTCGATTAGTTTTTCCATTCCCCTAATAATCTAAACATAATGAAAATCCTATTGTGTGAGTAATAACAACGACGAAAACTGCGAATTGTGATATCTCGATCGGTTCTCTCCCGATCGAGTCGGTTCTCTCCCACTTTAATCGGTTCTGTCCGGGAAATACGATGACTATTATTCGGAAGTATACGTGAATATAACCAAGTGAGCACAACGAAATATCAATTATGTTGAATTTACACCACTTATGATCAATTACGGTGAGTTACACTGTCTTCTTATATATAATTATGTGTCAACAGTAGTAACAGAATCGTTCACTTTATTGTGAAGCAAAGCATGCAATTTGACATAAATGGTCAATGGAAGACTGATTTTTTTCCCCCAACAAACCAATAATAATGGTCGACTGATTCAAAATGGCCGCCACTTGTTTTCAATATGGCCGCCACATTTTTTTCAAAATGGCCGCCACTGTTTTTTTTCAAAAAGTCGCATTTTTCAGCTTGTATTAAACTTATACGAACCACGTGACTTCCATTCCTTATTCGAACATGGCCGCCGCCCATGCAGAGGGGTTCATATAGGTGACCCATGCCATTTCTGTTCCTTTATATATTAAGGTCAAACAAGGGGTACTGTAAGTTGCGCCCCCCCCCCAAGACGCCTTACAGAGTCACCACAAACCCCACCCGATCCTAAATTGACGGCGGTCAACTGAATTTGGATCGGTGGGTGGGGGTATGGTATCTTGTGGACTCATGTTTTAATTTCATTTTGTCCAGTCCGTGTACCGGTATATAGTTTGTAATTAAGTTCGTTTTAACTCTATTTTGGGCTTACTTGTGCAATTTGGGCTATTTATATAAAAGCATCGTATACAAATTAGGAGCTAAGCATATACGAGCGTATTAACATTTTCACTCGATGATATTTTGGATGGTTCGAGTGAAATGAAAACTATATTAAATAAAATTAAATACATGTAAATACACACAAAACATGGTCTATTCCCAATATGTTGGTGCACAACTCCATGACAAAACATCACAAATTAATGTAAAAAGATTATGTGCTTATTGCTTGGTTGTTTTATTTGTTCAGTCGTTCCTTGTTTATGTATTATGTAGTTTTTTGTTTGTTATTAAATAACATTTGGTATTTTAATTTGATTTATTTCATCATTTATTCCTATGGAATCAAAATAGTTGGAAACTAAAAATTATAATCAGATGTAATCGAAAAGTAATCAGTTACAATTTACTAAAGTAATTGCAATCGTAATCAATTACATTTTTTTTAAATGTAATCAATAATCGTAATCATGTAAATTAAAAGTAATTGTAATCGTAATCGATTACATTGGCATGTAATCGCACCAACCCTGGCTAGAATTGTACACATATCCCACGTGGAACTTTCAACCACAGACCTTCATTTGTCAAATAAAGTCACTTGGTGGTTTGCGCTCCAAAATACGCGTAATAATAGTCGCTTTTTAAGTTTTGCCGATATAGAAATAGCTCGATAAACACTTGAAATACCTTTCTATAAACAGTTTAACAATGTCACAGAAAAACACATTTGAGTCATGAAAAATACAACCTTGAACCCGATGTTTGCACGACATGGAACAGAAAAGAGCGTTCCGTGTTAGCCTATTCTTGATATGGTAGAAATAAAGAGCCTTTGTTTCACTTCTGTACGAAAAAAAACCAGCTGGAATAGGGCTCTGACCACAGTATGTATTTCTCAGAGCATATGAGGCCGGTATATATACTTAGCAACATTTCTTGTATTTGCAACCAATCGTATACATCCTTAGACATTACTTAGACAAAAATTGGAAGCTCGAATGAGCCATGTCCATTTAAATTAACAGAATATCATGACAGTAGATGTCTAATTTCTACGGAAGCGTATTCGGGACATGGTAGAAAAAAAATAAAGCCAAAATTATCTCAAAAGTTTGACTTTCTAAGTCAAAATTTTGACTTTATAAACTCAAAATTTTGACTTTTTATCTCGAAATTTCGACTTTAAAACTCAAAATATTTACTTTTTATCTCGAAATTTCGACTTTCTAAGTCAATATTTTGACTTTATTTTTTTTCTACCATGTCCCGAATACGCTTCCGTAAATTTCATTGGGTCAATTAAGATGGCATGCACGACTATATATGATCCTATACCCAACATGACTTTCAATATGTTGTATCTGCCACTCGAAGTGAAAGCAATGCCACTTAATCTTCTGTTACAATAGATAGCTATACTCCTATTTCTTAATACACTTGTTGGATTATGTATGTAACATCCGCTGCAACCATTATCGGGTTTAAAACGTTTGTTACACACAACTAAATGATCCCAAAGTGCAGATATCGTTCGAATAAATAACCGACACACATCGGGATATTTCCTCAGCTATTTTAAAGAAGAATAACACAGGTACCATTCATACTCAGTGTTCGTCATCAGAATGCGTTTCACAGTCGGTATGCTACCGAAAACAAAGAAATTACATTTACAACAGTGTTTACAAGGCTTGATTTTCAGTGATTACATGTTGATAATTACACGTTAACTCGCTATATCCGAGTTAGTTGTGATCTAAAGTTCAGGTTTCGGTAAAACGACACGTATGCAGCTTATGTTCGTTCAAGAAAGTTTTATGTATTTAAGATATATATAATTATGCGTGATTTTGTCCCGAAAATGATAATTTTTAATCATAAGGAACCGTAGCAAATCAGTCAAGAACCATCACAATACCGGCGATAGAACGACTTCCGGTGTAACAGTTCCTACACAGTGCTTGTAAGATAAGAAATTTGTAACTGTTGAACATTTTGACAAAAGTTGGGGATAGACACCAATTAAGCACCCCCTCCCCAGGTCCCCCATGCACCACCCAATCCCGTCATAACCTATCAATGATTTAGTTGAACGTGATTTCATAAGTTATATTAATGTCTGGGCGACAAATATGTGTAAATGTCCCTCAGGCGGACTTCAGAGGAGGAATTATGATGGCGCTGGCATTGAAATATTGTCACACCTGAATCTTTCAATAATGCCCAGATTAAGTAAATGAATATAACATCTCATATTCTCCTGAGAGTAGATTTATATTACCATTGGTCATTTGTATATGCGGGCATGATTATGATACTATACTCATCGAGACTTTCAATATTTTATTTCTGCCAATTAATGTCACTTAATCTCCGGTATTAGGTATTTATTTTGTTATTTCATAATATACCTGTTCTATTATGCAAACTACATAAGCTACAGTCATTATCCGGTTTAAAGTGTCAGATACACAAGACGATTTTCGGACCAAAGTGCAGAAATCGTTCGAATAAATCTCATGTACAGAACCGTCACAGCCATGATTGGTTTGAAATAGAACCGTAACACGCACCCGTGTTGATTACGAGGCCACAGCTCCCAATTATCAACCCCTATCGGAATACTTTCTCAGCTATTTTACGGAAGAATAACACGGGTATACTTTATAGTCAGTGTTTGTCTTCAAGTTCAGAATGCGTTTCATATTTTATACGCCACGAAAAACAAAGAAATTGCGTCCACGTGGCTTGATTTTCAGTGATAGCATGTTGATATTTACGCGTTAACTCGCTAATACCGAGTTAATTGTGGTCTAGAGTTCATGTTTCGATAACACGTCACTTTTGCAGCCTCTGTTCATTCAGGAAAGTATAATATATTCAAGATATCTATAATTATGCGTGATTTTGTCACAAAAATGATTATTTTCAATCAGAAGGAACCGTAACAAATCAGGGAAGAACTATCCAGTTCCTACACAGTGTACTCAATGGTGCTTTCAAATCGACAATCTTGAGTGATCGCGAATGATTAATTTCAATTTAATTTTTATAGTAACTATATGGTTATCATAAAAGACATTACAGTGATAACATATATGACACTATTACGTATATATCATACATACAGGTAGTTGTACATACACAACAAATGTGACCCGCCATATCAAATCCAGTCGTAAGTCGGGATTTTTTTTACCCTGTGCCAATGCATTGGCCTAACAATTTTTTACAATTTCAATAATTTTTTCTTGTATTCTTTAACAATTTTATAATTTCACCCATACAGAGCCCCAGACAAACATGAGCAGAAGACACTCTTATATATGCTTCTATATATGTGTGGGGCTCCCTGCAGGGTAATGGATGTTTTTTTATTTTATGTCCTAACTTTTTTTTACAATTTTAATAATTTTTTCTTGTATTCTTTAACAATTTTATAATTTCACCCATACAGAGCCCCAGACAAACATGAGCAGAAGACACTCTTATATATGCTTCTATATATGTGTGGGGCTCCCTGCAGGGTAATGGATGTTTTTTTATTTTATGTCCTAAATTTTTTTTACAATTTTAATAATTTTTTCTTGTATTCTTTAACAATTTTATAATTTCACCCATACAGAGCCCCAGACAAACATGAGCAGACGACACTCTTCTATATGCTTCTATATATGTGTGGGGCTCCCTGCAGGGTAATGGAGTTTTTTTTATTTTATGTCCTAAAAATTGTAAGAAACATTTATTTAACAAAATTGATAAAAAATTGTTAGGCCAATGCATTCTCTTATATATGCGAGGCGACCTATGGTCGACTCGCATATATAAGAGAATGCATTGGCACAGGGTAAAAAAAATCCCGACTTACGACTGGATTTGATATGGCGGGTCACAAATAATTCAGCAGAGTATTGTATTCTATCGATGTCGTGTTATGTATAATTTATAAATAACTACTTACTGATCATATAGTAAACAATATGGTTAATTTCGTCACCGATTTGGCCGTTGTTACATATAATAGTGAACATATTCGATCATCAAGGGTTGTACTATGTCACCTATACCCTTTTCTATTGGTAATGTATGAGTGGTTGCTTGTGCCAGAATACGTCATGACGGTTATTTACTATTTAGGAGATAAACGTACCCTGTTGAGTTGTACATTCTGGGATTCGAGCATGAAAACAGTTTATGAACAATTCGGCTTGCCTGCGAGTTCACAAACTGTTTTCATGCTCGAATCCCAGAATGAACAACGAAACAGGATACGTTTATCTCCATTGTAATTCAATCATTTGGTCATTTTCATGACACGAATCGAGACTTTCATTTTGCCGTTGTCACCGTGCACAAATCGTTGGGTTTGTTCATTGCGTTACTCGGAAGACTGCTCCGTAACAATTTCATGTGGAGCGAGTTGGCTCGTTTCGCTACTCCGTTCTGCGCCGATGAAATTTTACCATGCTACATTCAGATTTGATTCACGCTGAAGTGGCCGATGTCGGTGAATCGAAAACTAAAGCTAACCACTCTCGGCCAATCAGAATGCTTGTTTTTAGTGACAAATACTCAATTATAATACATAATTATAGATACATAATTGAGTATTTGTTTTATTGACAAATACCCAATCATAGATACTCAATTATAGATACATAATTGTACCGTATACGCCCATGGAGCCCACAATTACGTTATATAAAACATAATACTGAACTGATGGGCACAAATGATGATTATATTGACGAAATAACGGACAAATTCAGACATTTTAAAACGTTTCTGTTAAAGAGCGTGTTTTTCTATCGAAATTGTGTTTAAATAAAGAGCGTTTTTTAAGAACGTTTCTGTCCCCCGAAGAAGTGATTTTAAAGAATGACCCAAAACCTCATTCGGTCGCACCATCTACCATCATAGCAACCCAGCAGCACCCACCATCATAATAGCCAATTAGCAGGCCCACTTACCCAGGTGTTCCAGTATTGCTACTAGTTCCGTTTCATGTAACCGACTTCCGACTGGATTTGATATGGCGGGTCACATATACTAATGTAAACCGTTTAAGAGACGTGGGTACGCATCTCGGTATATCCGTATATAGGCGGTATTCTACTCCGATGCACTCGTTCGAGACATAACACCGTTTCAATTGATGTTCACATGTTGGTAATGGTTCCTTCGAGTGTTTCTTTCCCCATTCCGTCAGATTCCGTAGCACATTTGTAAGATCGTCGACTAGATAACGAGAGTAAACGGAGAAAGGTGCTTCAGTTATAAATGGAGACCATGTACTATTTATCGATGCATGGTTACCTCACAAGTCAATTCAACAACTTCCTGCTGTAACATTTAACCCGTTATTGGCGGGAGCTGCACTGGGGCAACATTAAACATGCTGTGCTAATGCATTAGTTTTATAGGTTAACCAATACAGGTTAGTGGGTGCCTGGCCAGGTGACACATCTGTCCGGGTCAACGAAAATCACACCTAGCCCTCCGGAATGACAGTAAAAGTCAGAATGGAGCACTGGCTGACGGACCTTACGGCCTTACCGTTTGTCAACATAAGTATAGTGAAAGAATTAAGTTCAATTAACGGCTTTCAACATATGCGTCATATAATTTTCCCACATAATGAAGGTGGTGCACAAATGTATGGATGTCAAAAGAAAGGGGAGTTTGTCTGCTGTAAGCATATTAAAGAAGATTCGAGGCTAAAAGTGATGATGACCAAGGTCCCAATTTCCCGCAGACAAATTGCTCCTCGTTCTGATGACATGAATTTTGAGGTGGAAGCTGGACCCTGGAGCGGTTTATTATAATTTTGAAAATAGTTTTAGAACGTACCCCACAAAAACAAGATTCATTTAATGCCAAAGGTAGAATTTCTAGGTTTTTGAAAATTATTCCCAATGAGTTAAAAAGATGCCAAAATGTTTTGATAAGACCATCATCAGTTGCAGGTTGCTGACTATA
The DNA here is from genome assembly GCA_032622095.1 of Siphonodentalium dalli. NCBI lineage: Eukaryota > Metazoa > Mollusca > Scaphopoda > Gadilida > Siphonodentaliidae > Siphonodentalium > Siphonodentalium dalli. The sequence goes on from CP136062.1 coordinate 28,612,030, forward strand.
TGTCATGCTAAGCGCATGCCATATCATGTTTCGACTCGTTAAATATGCTGTGCTATTGCATTCTCTTATATATGCTAGTCTCCCATACGGGACATCGCATATATAAGAGAATGAACTGGCCTACAAGACAAGACACATATTGTGAGGCCAATGCATTCTCCTATGTATGCGACGCTCCCTTGTGAGACTGGCATACATGTATATAAGAGAATGCACTGGCACAGGGCTTTCGCAATATTTCAGGAAGCTCCAGTCATAGAAGGGTTAAAAACTGTCGAGAAATTTAACAAATTGTGTGAATAAATCCCAGTGGGAAAAAGTGTAAGTTCACAACTGGCAACTTTGCATGGTATGTTTTGTGTTCATTTCGTCATAGACATGCCACCATAGTGTGCCATAATGTGAACGGAAACATGTGTAGAAGATGCATCGTTACCAAAAGCTAAAGACATGAGAAGTAAAATTATAGGACACGGCCATGGTTCTATAGAAACTGGTTTCTAACAATATCAACACGAGCTATACAAACAGTGACTTTTGTTCCTCTCCTTCCAACAGGTATTTGGAGGGTCATCTGTGAACATGCGAATTATCTAAGTATGTCATAAGGGGATGGGCTTCCCTGCTTAATAAAAACATCGTCAAGTCTTCAAACAGTTACGTGATACTCTATTGTTTTGGAGTGAATGTGCACATATTAATTATGAGAGCATGATTTTATTTTAACAAATCAAGACACTGTACACTCAGACAAATAAACTTAAAATAAGAAATATTTTCTGGGGAGTGACACAAGAAAATATTTCTTGATGATTTGTGAAAGTTTTTCTTTGTTAAGAAATCAGGTTTCTTATTCAAGAAAAACTATTTTCTTAGTTAAGTATAAGCATTAATACAATTAATAAAACTGCTTCCCATAAAATGAATTTGCCATGCCTCATAAGTGTACTGGGACACCAGAATAGTACATTTAGTTGATTAATTAGCATGTTTAATAACCAAGAGAGTCACAATTTGCTACCTTTTCGGAACAGCAGAGAATAATGTTTGGACTATAATATGTGACCAATCAACTTTTTACCACATTTAGTTGCCATTTTGCAAGCCATCTTGAGTAATTTTGCCTAAAACGCCTCACTGTGACACATTTAACAGAAATCAAAACAATAAACGCATTTGATAACAAAGATAGTTCCATTTTACTTTTAAGAAAATGGTTCAAACCTGAACAGGTATTTTTTGCCGATTTTGATGTCAAGTTTGTGACACAAACAAATCGAATAATTCTGGTAATTTCAGTCGTCAAAATAGTAACAATTAACCAAAGTGCATTAGCAGCCATTTTGAGCCAAAGTGACAACTTTGGTACCATTGAGTTGGAATATCCATTAAAAATCAATAGAATGCGTCACTTACATTGCACAATTCTTCCAATTTGTGAAATGTTATACCACGTTCTGAAAAATCGTTTTTTTTAGTAATCGGAAGGGGTAGGAACCACATGAATGGCATATTTCATTGCTCCAATGTCAGTTAACAAGCTAAATACAAATAAAGTCACAATTCTCAACCAGTTCCAAACAGCAGAACCTTATCTTAAAGATATTAGTAAAACACGTAACAAAAAAATCCACTTCCGGTCGCCATTTTGGCGGCCATCTTGGACGGGGACTTATGTCTTAGTTTCAAAAACAATGTGTACATGTGTATACATAATTATGACAATATTTTCACACTAATTGCATCAAACTGACTTAACGGAAAATGGCAGCCATCTTGAACGCCATTTTGAATTACTAAATATGAATTTTGAATATGTTATAGAGAATATATTCCTCTTCAAAATGGTATACAGACCAACTTAGTCCAAATTTCCAAATAAAACCTTTTATCGACCAGACTACTAATTTGATACCGATTATTGATTATCGATTTGTTGTGGTCTTAGTCCATGGACCATATGAATGGCGGTGATTGCAAGTATTTTACGTCCGATTCAATTAGTTTCATTCGGACTTTTATTATACTCAACAGGGCCGGCGGTAGCAGCAAGTACCACAACCACGGTATCCACAACGCCAGCGACAGGCACAACAACCACGGTATCCATAGCGACAGACACAACAACCACGGTATCCATAACGCCAGCGACAGGCACAACAAGCCGTAAGTTTAAAGAGACTTAATGACATCGAAGTGGATTCTGCTAAACAACTCGCGACCTAAGTTCCATATTCTTCTAGGTGTATACGTAAGGCACAGGAAATCAGGTCGCGAACTATCATCAACAAGCACATGAAAAAATAGATTGACTTTTATTTGTTCTTATAATCATTAATAGCTCTCCAATAATGACATTTCACAGGTCAAAACCATTAAAATTGTTATGTAAACATTACAGTGACAATTGAATGGCCAATACGTCAAGTTCAATTATAGTCCAATGAAATACCAAAGTGTATAAATCAAAAGTTGATAGTAAACATTCGTAAAGTTCAAAGCATTGAAAAATATTCTGAAAATCGTATGCAGACTAAAATATCTGAACTCACTAAATGATTAGCGATGTTTGCGGACAAATCACTGTACCAGTTTTGTTTACACCACAACGGTTTCAAGGAACTGTGAATCTATATCTATAAAAAAGAATAGAGTCTGTCCGTCTATCATTCTGTCTGCCGGATTGTTCTCCCAAACTGCTGGTCCGATTTCAACTAAATTTGGTGTGGTGAGCGGTGACTCGGTGTACCCTGGCGGAGGTTATAACGGCATTAGTTTTTCAAAATTTTGATTATTTTTTTTTTTTATTAAATATAAATAACAAAAAACAAATACGCTCACTATGGGCCTATTTCAGAACCAGGTGTATGCTCTTTATAGACGTGTTTTCACTATGGCCCGCGTCATCCAACAGAATAACGGGTATAAGTCCACATGGGCTAATATCAAAACCAGATAAGTCCATTATGAACCAATGTCAATATTTAGGTCCAATATGAACCTATTTGTCTGATGATATATTTAAGTAGCACAATGATATTATCAATATATATAAAAGAGTAGGAACTGTCTGTCATGCGCGCGAAGCGCACACATGTGGCACTTGCCGCTAACACACAAAGGTGCGCAGGCCGTTGACCGCCCGGTCCGTCCACCGCCTTGAACCAGTACAACCTCCCCGATCTGGGAAACTTTCGCCCTTGGGTAATGCATGGGTATCGTACGAAACAGGAAACGAATCATTGTGACTATATAATTATATATTATCATATTTGCGGAAATGGTTGATTGATCAGTATCATTATATACAAATTAATTTGTAGTTAACACATTAACCCTTTACCCAACAAACCGGCCAAAACCGGCCAAATAAAGCTTCAACAGCCTAAAATATCTTCGGTCTGTCTCAATAGAACCATACAAATATGGATACCATTGGAACCGGCTCCTTGACCACATTGTGATAGTTACAGTTATGCCCTGTGTCAATGCATTCTCTTATATATGCGAGTCGACCATAGGTCGCCTCGCATATATAAGAGAATGCATTGGCCTAAAAAAAATCTTTTCTTAACACTTTTTACCATTTGTTCTTACATTCTTTAACAATTTTATAATTTTTAATGTGTTAAGCCAATGCATTCTCTTATATATGCGAGGCGACCTATGGTCGACTCGCATATATAAGAGAATGCATTGGCACAGGGCCGTTCTGTTGGGTAAAGGGTTAACAGCTTTATATGCTGTTTAAAGTAAACAATGTTCCGTAGCATGCATGATTGGAAATCAATTGTAACACTAGGCCATATCTTTCGAAAATGGTTAACCGTCGCCGCGTTATAACGCCTGCATGCGGCTTTCGTAATGAGAAATATACCTGACCACACTGTCAGTTAATAGTAAGTAGTACCAATCTAAGATGCAATACGATAATTAAATATATATATTATTATTATTATTTATGGAACCCCGGAGGTGACATCCGATTTTTTTTTATAAAGTCATGAATATGAAGTCGTGGCCACGAGAAGAAAGTCGTGGCCACGTGAATATGAAGTCGTGCCCATGAGAATAGAGTCGTGGCCACGAGAATATGAAGTTTTGGCCACTAGAATAAAGTCGTGGCCCCGAGAATATGAAGTCGTGGTCATGAGAATATGAAGTCGTGGCCACGAGAAGAAAGTCGTGGCCACGCAATGCCTGTGAACCGACGGTCATTATGACACCGTACCCAGCTTGTACCCCAAACAGTTTTTTATTTTTTTTTATTTTCCTCTATCTTTATGTACCCAATACTGACACATATAGTTAATCCATGGCACAGGGGCGTGTAACGCGCTCCGCTGCCCACCCCTTGTGCACTGCGCCTATACGCCGAAACTATAATATACAAGACGGTTTCACGTTAATATTAACTATTAACGTGAAGCAGTCGCGTATATTATAGTTTCGGCGTATTACAGGGGCAGTGCACACGGGGTGGGAAGCGGAGCGAGTTACAGACCCCTTTTGCCCGCAATTTCAATGCAACACATATGGCATGTCTAAGGTTCTAACGAGCATATATATATATATGAAACCCCTGTTATAACTTTAAATAAGCCATCGCATATTTCATTATATCACATTGTGTATACATATGTCACTTGTGAATTATTGCGTGCCTCCCGCCAGCTCACAATAAAATTACTTTACACTGATTAGGCGGATTAATACTATTTTGAAAAGCCGTGCATGACACAATCACCAGATAATACAAAATGATTGATTTGTTTATCAAAGTAACATTCTTGTCCAACTTCGTTGCACTAATGAAAATCGACACACACAAAAAAGAGGCAAATTGGGACTATATTTTTCGTCGCTGTCCTGATATGAAGCGTCTCAGCCAACGATGTAAACCCATGCATTTTAAAGCTTCTTTTAAGGATTTTGTTTTGTTAAAAAGGCATAAAGCTCTAGTTTTTTTTCATGTGATATACAAGATCTTCAACTCGTTATGTTGGGATATAAGATTTTATGAAACTCGGATGATAAATTTTGTCCGATAGTACATACGATAGTTATATGTTGTTATATGTGTTCCTGGAATCTAGGATAAACTTCCTTTCCCCAGTGATTGTAACTGCTAGGGTTAATTGTATAGATAAGCACAATACATAGAAGACAAATTATATAGTGTAGAAACACACACGCATAATTAACAAGATCATATTCTTAAGTGGTTATGACTGGTAGCAACCATTGTATAGGTTAGGGTGGATAAAGCCAGTATCATTCTATAAGACAGTATAGTGATACACGTCATATCCAAGGGTATCATAGTATAGCGGACCTTATTTAGAGGCATTATACACCAGAGGTTGGAATAACTACCCGTGATCTGAAGCGGGAGCTTCACTTATCCGACAACCTTGCTACTATACCAATACCTCTGTTCTTCCGCCTATGTACTGTGCTTATCGAGAAAGACTTATACATATATAAAGTATGAAGATCTATGAACCAGTTATTGTTATCTATGTTCCCGACACGGCCAATTCAACATCTAAACCCTAGACACCGGGACAAATTTTATAAACAACTCGGCTACGACTTGTTGTGAATCAGATTTATCAAACTTGTTCCATACAATCGTATATCCCAACATAACTCGTTATATCCTCTATACACACTGTATATGCACTAAGTATCCGACATTATGGCGCCGTACTCAGTCTGTACTCCCAACAATTTAATTAGTATTATTGGAATCTTCATTGTCGCCACTATATGTACATGCACAATACTGACACATAAAGTTAACACATGGCGAATATGCTCTGGACCGGAGACTTAACCTGCTGGATATTGACTCTCATGCACTTGTGATTTATCTATTGAAAGCATATGTGACCCGCCATATCAAATCCAGTCGTAAGTCTGGATTTTTTTACCCTGTGCCAATGCATTCTCTTATATATGCGAGTCGACCATAGGTTGCCTCGCATATATAAGAGAATGCATTGGCCTAACAATTTTTTACAATTTTAATAATTTTTTCTTGTATTCTTTAACAAGTTTATAATTTCACCCATACAGAGCCCCAGACAAACATGAGCAGACGACACTCTTCTATATGCTTCTTTATGTGTGTGGGGCTCCCTGCAGGGTAATGGATGTTTTTTATTTTATGTCCTAAAAATTGTCAGAAACATTTATTTAAAACAAATGATAAAAAATTGTTAGGCCAATGCATTCTCTTATATATGCGAGGCGACATATGGTCGACTCGCATATATAAGAGAATACATTGGCACAGGTTAAAAAAAATCCCGACTTCCGACTGGATTTGATATGGCGGGTCACATATATGCATGCTTGTAACCAGCTTGTATCACTTTATTCTCGTGGCCACGACTTTATATTCTCGTCGCCACGACTTCATATTCTCGTCGCCACGACTTTATTATCGTGGCCACGACTTCATATTCTCGTCGGCACGAATTCATATTCTCGTGGCCACTACTTTCTTCTCGTGGCCATGCACGACTTCATATTCTCGTGGCCACGACTTTATTCTCGTGACCACGACTTCATATTCTCATGGCCACGACTTCACATTCTCGTGGCCACGACTTTATAAAAACAATCGGATGTCACCTCCGGGGAGCCATAGATATTCGATCAGTCTGGAGTAAACTACATACCCACATGTCACGTGCTCTCGGTGTGGAAATTCCGAAGGTGTGGCTATATGTTGTTAAAATAGTATCCATGACGTCATTTATACCGGAAGAGAAATTCACAAATCGACAAATAAAGTAGATTGTTGACGAGCGGTCGAAAGTTTAAAATCAAGAATCACCGGAATTTGGATTGCAGGCAACTGCAATTAGGGTACAACTGGCCAATCTTTGGAGCTAATAATACGGCTGTGTAATGTCGGGAGGGTTTCGGTGGGGTTGGTGATAGAATTGTGTTGCTCTACGCTCGTTTTGGCTGCGGTGGTACTACTGTCGGTACTGGGGAACTGATAGATCGTATTGTTATGTCATTTAACTTTTTTTTAGTTCTGTAGTTGTTTTAGCAGATAGTCCCGACATTCATGTATTTTTGATTCGTGGCCGTTGATTTGTGTTATTTTTTGACAACATGGGAGACAAATCGCCTGGCCGATCTAAAAAATAATTCATTCTGAGTCCAAGACTGGCAAGAGATCCACAGACATTTTTTATAATTTCAAGAAGATCTGTCTTAGTTATTGTACATATTATTTTGGATCCCGGAAGCTAGCCCTTTATGGTCAGTAAAACAACCGCCGAACGAAAAGTCACAAACCCTGCAACTATTAATTCCGATTCTTAGAATCGGCTTCACATGGTTGAAGCGGCCATGACGGCACTGGCACGTGACCATGTTTACGCCTGTCAATCAACTAATTTCAGATTTATATTTAGTGCGGTGTGACGTAATTTGGTAGAAGCCCACAACCTTTCAGAAATGAAAAGTTGATGGGAATGCAATAGACTCAGTATCAGTATGAATCTTGAGTGTATGTTTACATAGACTGATATTCGATATGATATCGATAAACTGTGATGCCCTAAGATTCAGCTCAATTCCCCATAAATAACCAAACTGATGACCATTTCAGTGCGAAATATCACCGAAAGTATGAAAATATTCGACGTTTTGTCCCGAAGAATGCTATCATGTGTGTCAGTATTGACGTTGGGGAGGGTGTCCTAGTTTTTGTTATAGCCAATAGTTTATTCGACACTTTGTTTACTTCCGGCATTCAACTTTTCATCTGTGGACTATGGTCTCGCACATCGCCTCTTATCCAAATGGCACTTCTAATGCTAAGTAACATTGTATTTAGGGTCCCAGACCTCCAGTTACAACAACAAAATTTATGCCGAATGTAATTTAACAGTCACGTTTCGCTTTATTTCACTGATTACTATTAAGAACCAAAATATATATTAGCTTTATATACATATATAATATGTAGCTAGTGTCGTCGCTTAAATGTTTATGTCCGTGAGCCAAGTCGAATAGACCTGAAGGGGTCACTCTCACCAGAAAAAGTTATGAAGGGTACACAGAGTGCCCATAAACATCGAAAGCAATTAACAGGGTCGTATAATTTACATAATGCACCAATGAGACATCTGCGAGAATACATTCGCGAATACATACGTCCTGCAAAAGTCTACCGGCACGCACGTCATTAACACTTTCAGTGCCAGGTCCGATTTTTGTATCAACCCATATACCCTGTGCCAATGCATTCTCATATATATGCGAGTCGACCATAGGTCGCCTCGCATATATAAGAGAATGCATTGGCCTAACAATATTTCATCATTTGTTATTACTTTTTTACAATTTGTTACAATTTTAATAATTTTTTAAAAATCTAAAAAAAAATAAAAAAATATGTTTTTATTTTTTTAGGGCCGATTTTACAGACCGTAAATTAGGGCCGATGAGATCGGCCCCTGGCACTGAAAGGGTTAATCAAAGTTATCCCATAGCTCCTATTTAAGAATATATATATATATAAATTTTATTCGTCAATAATAACACAAGTAACAATTATATGAACAGAAAGCGGTTCATAAAAATATAGTGCAAATACGTATAGAATATGTGGCTAGTCGCTTAAATTGTTTATGTCCGCGAGGGAGATTTGAGCACCTATTGGGTGAGGCTATGCCTAGTCCAATAGATGCCAAATCCCCCGAGCGGACATAAACAGTTTAAGCGACGACCTGAGCTACATATTTTATTTATCCATCGCACAAAACTTGCCTTTTGTGAAGTAAATCATTTTCCTCAGTTTTACATTCGTCACTTCCATGACGCCCTTATATTTATTAGGTCAAGCAAACTAATTAGCATTCATGACGTGCAAAATCTCGAGTGTAACTTGGAGCGAAATAGTTCGTTAGCTTGTTTCATAGTTATTCCAAGCTGGCCTTGTACTAATGGTTTATAGATGTTTTAGAGCGAAAACACATATCCGTTTACCAATTTTGTATCAATTGCGGTGAATTATGGACGATAAAAACGTCCCAAAACCACAATGACGTCATTTAGGTCGATTGACGTCCCTAGTTACCTGCGCAATTTGCATATGCAATTACGTCATTAAAGTAGCACTAACATAATAAAGCTACGTTGACATAATATGATCGCACGTGACACGTAGTGGAGCAACCACACAAATACATCAAACTATCACAACAATTTCCATCTATATACGTAGTTTCCAACTGTTGCTGTGTCAGTCATGGGATTTAAAAATGTTGAATACTTTCACCAAAGTTGGAGGGCGGATTCCGCGGAACACTACAGTACAACCACCCTGCCACCACGTATCTCGTTAAAACAACTCATACACATCCATGCCAAACTAAAGCTGAAGGGGTCACTCTCACCAAAAAAAGTGCTGAAGGGTACACAGGATTTGAAAAATGTGCTGAAGGGTACACATGGTTTGAAATGTCATTCTAAATGACGTTTAGTTTTCGTATCTGCCATGATTTCTCTTATAGAATAATTGGTTACGTTCCAATGAACATTAAAATGAACTGAAAACAAACTTCTAATGGACGTCAGAAACACAGTTTAAGTAACGGTGTTAGTGGCGATCACAAACCCTGTGTACCCTTCAGCACATTTTGCGAATCCTGTGTACCCTTCAGCACTTTTTTGGTGAGAGTGACCCCTTCAGCCAAACTAAAGCTAGCAACTTCCCACGTTTATATATGACAAATATAAATGTTTACATGGGCGCTATATCCCAAAATATCACTGGGGAAATCTTTCGCGCGAACAGTTTCATGCGCTAGCTAGCTATCTCTTGTCAATAGAAAACATCTCTCGTTTGAATCCAGTCTGTATTCTAGAAAATGGTCTTTAGAGAAGTCTCTTAATTACATTTAAGTGTATATATTGTGGAAGGCAGCTGAATTAGCTGATTACATGGTCAAAAATTCAAGCTGATAGTCAAAATGACATTTGAAAACATGATGAAGAATATAATCTTATATGCACTCACTAGTTTTAAAAGAAGTACAAGCAAAAACGGAACAATGAAAACCAAACAAACAAACAACACGTTTGTAGGGAGGGTTCCCATATTTATTGTGTGCATATTGTACATAAAATGTCCTTTGGCCATTTTGTATATATAATTGCGTTTAGACTAGTGATGTGAAATCGGTGTTTCCGGTAAAGACCAAATGTGCCTGGATTCCGGCCCACAAAACCAACTGACGTAATTGACGTCATGGACCTTGTCATGACGTCTTCGCTGGTTTTCGGTCAGCTAACCAACGAAAATGGTCAAAATGAAACTAATTCATAAGCCTACATAACATAGGAATTGTTCAGAAAAACTGAAGTTGCTAATTTCATAACCATCCCACTTGGTCCACTTCCGATTCCGTGATTTCACAATTTGATATTATTGTTCCCACAAGGCTTGGCAAAAGCGGGGCGGAAGTCACGTGATTTTTAACCCATTTTTCTTGTCCGGATTTTTCATCGCGTCGAAATTCTGTTTCATGGTATTGTAAAAATTAATGACGTCATTCACGCCTAAACATGAAAAGCAACAACGCGCCTGCGGCGCGTTGTGGTTGCTAATAAAGCTACATTGACGTCATAAACGTAACGTTTATTATGCAGTAGAGGTATAGTGAGTAGGCAATAGAGGTAGTGAGCGGTGGAAAACAAATACATTTAATATATGTTACTATTTTACTACACTATATTATTTATACGGTAACAACTTCAGACATTGTTGATTAATCCTTTATTGTCGAAGTTTCCGTTACCGTCGTTCCGCTTTTTTGATTTGTCGTAACATTTGGCGTATGCGGATAAAACAGTTTGTTGATTATTTACGGAAATAACTCGCATCGTGTGAAACCCGAAATATGTTATTCTGCGAGATATCCCTATTTGCTCCATTGACACGGCCAGATTAGCCTGGCAGTATACACCCACAGGGCGTGATAATCATTTATAACTACTCGCATGTCTCGCCTGTTGACGATGAACCTCTCACGCGAATGTGATTAACAAGAAAACCATAGTCAGACATGGTAATGCCACCAGGGTCATGTTATTAGCCATAAAAAAATATATTGCAGCTTTAATGTAGTGATTTTGGAAAATGTGTATACCATGATTGTTAGTTAACATATGGTCCCGTAACTGATCAGGTTTAATTAAAATATTGTCCCATAAGGGTTAATAAAAACATGGTCCCATGGGCGTTAATTGAAATATGGTCATATGAAGGTAAATTAATTATTGTAACATGAGGGTTAATTGAACTTAAATTATGGTTCCATTATGAGGGTTAATTAAAATAAAAATAGGGTGTCATCAGTGTTAGTTAAACTACGGTCCCGTGAGGGGGGGGGGGTAAAAATAAAACTTTGTTCCCATGAGGGTCAATTAATATATGGTCCAATGACGACTGATTAAAATACAGCACCCCCCCCCCTCCCCCATGATTATCAATTAAAACATGGTCACAGTAGGGTTAATTCTGAGCATTTTTCCATTCATCTATATATCATTCTGATATATGCTGCATACACAGAAATTACACAAAAATATGTTTAGAATGCGGCCACAATTGTTTGTTAAACAACCAAATTAAAATGTGAAGGGTTAGGGTGCTGGAACTTTTCTTATTTCTTATTAACATCTCTATTCATAGCTCTAAAAAATTAAACAAAGACCAAGACTAAAGTTCACTAAACGTCACTATTTACAAACAGCAAGAATGAGTAAAGTGGGAATTGGTTAAAGGTACGGTTGGCCTTAATTGTCGAAAATATTCATATTTGTTCCAAATACAGTAAACAGAAAAACATTGAAACACATACAGTTTCGTTCATATATACCATGACCATCGCGTAAACAGCATGTCATCATAAAGATCTACTATATGTTACATAAGTAAGAGCCTGATTGTGTTACAGAAGACAGCACAATGTTACTGGTTAATCACACACAAATTGTATAAACGCTCTTCATTAGTTCCATATCAGGAATTCACCAACAAAGAGCGCTCTTTATGTTTACCATCATAATATAAACAAACACCAGAAAAGTAACTTTTTATGCCTTTGTTTACATAACAATGGTAAAAAATACGACGATAACATACTGTTTATGCGATATTTCTTATTTGTATACGGACAAAGTCTATCTACATTTTGATGTTCTTTCTGTTTGTGGCGGTTTTTGACGGGTGGACATATTTTCACAGGATACCCACCGCCAAGGCCAACCGTACCTTTAATAATATTATCATCCCAATTCATTTAGAATATGTATGCAACATGTCGATATTTGTCGCGTATAAATAAATGAAAAAGTTCACTAAACGATGTTAAATAACATGTTAAACACCGATAAACAAACAGCTCGAAGGGGTCATGTGTGAATTAAATTTCTTATACCATCGTCAAATCCCCAGGCAATATAATAGTAGATAGCATGTCGATTTATGTCACGTGAAAATAAATCAAAGATGTTCAAATAAGGAGGTTAAACAACATTGTAATTCAATTGAGTATTTGTCACTAAAAACAAGCATTCTGATTGGCCGAGAGCGGCTAACTTTCGTTGTCGATTCAGCGTGCATCAAATCTGAATGTAGCACGGTCAAATTTCATCGGCGCAGAACGAGTGCGAAACGAGCACACCCGCGCGTTGTTGTCTATGGATACCGTTCATCGGCCGCTTCAGCGTGCATCAAATCTGAATGTGACACGGTACAATTTCATCGGCGCAGAACGGAGTAGCGAAACGAGCCAACCAGCCCACAGGAAATTGTTACGGAGCAGTGTTCCGAGTAACGCAATGAACAAACCCAATGATTTGTGCACGATGACAACGGCGAAATGAAAGTCTCGATTCATGTCATGAAAATGACTAAATGATACTTTTTATACAGTTTTTTGCAAATTCCTTGCTAGATTTAATTACAATGGAGATAAACGTACCCTGTTTCGTTGTACATTTTCGAGCATGAAAACAGTTTTTGAACTCGCCGGCAAGCCGGATCGTTCACAAACTGTTTTCATGCTCGAATCCCAGAATGTACAACGAAACAGGGTACGTTTATCTCCTAAATAGAAACACACAGTGCGCATAAGGGTTAGCGCAGAGATTCTCGTTTCAATAACTCGGTGCGCATTTAGAACTTAGAACTGAGCATAAAACAAATTATCGCATATAACAAGCCATGGTTCAATAAAGCATGTCGCGACGAGATAACCACAAAGCGATACGTGAATAAACATTGCGACGAGATGCATCCTCTTCAGGAACGCAAAAGTACATATTTAGCCACATTTATCTCCATAGCTCCATTGGAAAGTCACAACACCTTCACAGAAAACACACACAGTAGGAGTAATGATACCAATGCTATGACCCAGTAAATGACATGCATTTTACAAACAGCAATTAAATACAATTGTGTATCCACCCTTGTCCCTACGCTCTTTAAAACACTTCTTCAAATATTTCCGTTATTTCGTCAAAAACACTTCTTCAAATATCTCCGTTATTTAGTTAATAAAAATATGTTCTTATTTTAGGATCACATATCAAAATGAGAGGATATGGTGATCCCCTTTTCATGGGATCACCATATCCTCTCATTTTGATATATGATCCTGCCTTCATTGAGCCACGAGTGACTCCTGAGACGAGGATCACATATTATATGATACCCTATCCCACGGAGGATCACTCGTTATGTGGCCACCGACAAAGAGGTACCCGCCGTTATCATAAACCATCGTTGATTGTTGTCAGCCAGCCACGACGGAGCACGAGCTGGCCCGCAGCCGGCAAAAATGCTATAGCTAACGAAACGACCACCAGGCATGGCATTTTTGCAGTTTGCAGTGCAATTTTGCCAGCGTATGAACGTACCCTTATTTAGATGGGGTTATTTGTATACGTGTCCCGATTAAAGTGATTCGCAAACTAAACAAAACAGATGTATGCATGGATTATTTTCCTGCAATTGTTACAAAGTTCAGACAATACGATTGCAACACAATGGATACTAACCCTTTGTATACTAAGCGGATTCTCCCATTAGTTAGCCTATTGTTCACAGGAATGTTCTGGAAATAAAAGAAGACGACAGATAACAGATGATGCAGAACGAATCCTATTCATTGGAGGGAAATATTCAGATAATAAGTTTAACAAAGGATCTATGGTCGCTTGTTGAAGTTATTATTTGAACATGTCCTGAGAGGACTACTCATCAATATGTATTTAGTACAGAAAGTGTTTGAATTATATTACATTCCCTCTCATTTAACATACGGAACCATGATTTAACATACGCGGGGCCATGATTTAAGGGACAGGCGGCCTTCGTTGTACGTTATAATTTAGAAATGACATTTATCAAGTTGTAGTTATTTCCTCAAGAATATACTAATAGTATAACATAATGATGATATGCATGCGATATTATTCACAAAACACGCTTTGTGTCAGAGAAAATGTAGGTCGAGTGTTGTTTAGTTTCTCGCAAAAAGCGCAGTGAATTGTTTATATTGCGTCATTTCCTTATTTTGATTCGCGTGCATTATACGTCGGTTGAAAACCCGCTAATTTCAGGTGCGTCTACGACTTACAACTGACAATAATATTATTTATAAATTCCTTCGTTGGTATTTATTACCATATATACGTGTACACTATTAGAAAAAAATGCTCGTCGCTTTAACGGTGTCATACCGCGCAACATCGCTGCCAAATTTGGACCGTTAAACATACGGTCAGGCTATAGCATGTTCTACGGTACAAAACTGTTTAAGTAACTGGCAGACTGTAACCATTAACAGTTTTTTACGGTTCGACACCGTTTAAATAATATCAAGACTGTAACTAATAACGGTCAGACGACTCAGAAAATGGTAATTTTCACGGGTCACCACCAATTTTGTGCTCTTAATTTGCTAATTTACCGCAAATTTAGCCCGTGGTGACAATATGATTTCCCGATATAGGCATTACGATTAATGTTTTAGAATGGGCGAAATTAGTATTATTCGTAATTGAAAAATACATCTTAGTTCTTTTTTTTCGATCAAAGTTTTGATGAAACTTAAATGCTCAATGCATAATGTGACAGACAATACTTAAGAAACTTTGAAGTTTGAAGAGGATCAAACTTGTTATCTGCCTCGTGGAATTTAATCCAGAAAACGACTGTGTGATGTGTTCACATTTCACTGACTACTGTATAAATATGGCTGTAAATAGAAACGATAATACAACATGCAGCTGAAAACCCCATCATTCAGTTACGAGTAATACTAATTGCGACCATTCTAACATATGAATCTGGCATGGCCCTTTAAGAAGGAACAAATGAAGAAAGCTACATGTATCACAGTTAAAACTCAAATCTATGTACATGTAAAAGTAAAACATCTTAATGGTATACTTTTTGGTAACATGTAAGATGTGAAATTGTCCAGTCACTTGGAAACACAGTTTTCGTTTTGTTGTACATCACGACAATATATCAGTAACAACTTGTTGGGATTGAAACCGTCAAGACAACATCAAAGTCTGTAATAACTACTCGTGATGAAATGGTGACAACGTTCTTCCATACTCCCACATTTTTCGATGAAATTTGATAGCATGATACATCAATATTGGACTCCCGGTGCGTAAATTGTCGTAATAACTACTGGCGATAACATGGCGAATAGCGACAATGTCTCATATCTACACGTTTCAAAAATTGAAAATTGACGAACATGGGATGAATCGGTCCGTGTAATTGTAATATTTGTACTCGTAAGTTGGAATTGTAGATATGTGATCAGCCATCATTGCGCGGCATCAGTTCATTGTTTACGGTGTTCCAGTTGTTGTTGTTCCTGTTGTTGTTGTTGTTGTTGTGTTGTTGTTGTTGTTGTTGTTGGTGGTGGTGCGTACAATATATCATCTCGTGTAGATGTACATGTATTGCTTCAAAACTATCAAAAAACTGTCACCTGGATTGAATGGTTAAGTTAACAAAAAGTGGCAACACTGTCAACCACAGTTGTTGGAAACTTGTCAAAAAACCCGAAAAGTGATGTCACCACCCTTACTTATTAATATAATTGACAAGTAGGGAAAGCTACTGAGCCCACCCATCTCCCATCAAACCATGTCACCGCTCGTTTCGTGTTCAATTGCATCAATAAAAACATTAATTTCAGAAAAGTACCACATCCTAGTAATAAAACATATATTTCTTTTCATGTTTACCGTAAGTGCAGTAGAAAATTATCACTTCAACGAACGGTGGTCGATAGTACTCGATTTGCCGTCTTTTTGTGATTTACAAGAAATCGCGTTCGCTGTTAGATTACAGTGGTCCATAGTACTCGACACCTTCTGTACGGCTCAAATAAGCCTGCTATTACACAAACTGTATTCTATAGTATAGGCCCCAGGTCGCATTTTTCCAAAAACAATAGTTTGTAGAGCGCCCGTGATGAAATAGACGAAATGACAAAAGAAAATTTGTTAGTGATAAAGACACTGCGACGTAATTACGTAATTACGGACGCAAGACAAGATAAGCACAGAATACTGAAAACAATTAATAATACATATCAAATATCAGCAGAGTCAGATTCGATCATAATGTATGGAGTCACTGCCGTATATAATTTGTCACCGATAAATATACTATTGAATTTTGATATCATGAACTTTGAATCACGAAAATGTTTAACTTAGACCATTTCCAGGGCATATAAAACAACGGTGGTTCGCCGAACAACTGATGAACCGGTATGGGACCTTCTTATTACGACGGTCCGACCCCGTCAAACCGACAGTATTTTTTGACAGTGTATGTATGTGACGTAATTACCATAAGTTAGGATAAAATACTAACTGGATTGAAAAAATATTCATCTCTTTGCAAGAACAATTATATTATGTATACGTTTTTCTGTCTGATCATTTCCCAACCATGAAGCAAGGTGGATTAGCTGACAGCGGGTAAAATGTGCCGATTAAAATCAAATTTGGCGCGATTTGAAATCGTATGTTGATTGCGCCAATAATTTTATCTTGGCCTTCCACAGCGCAACGGAACATTTTCATTGGACGATTCGGTAATTCCGAGTGTTTGTCTATGAACAAGACAAGTGATCAAGTGATTTATGTTTGTTTTACATAACAAAGCATACAAACGTGACAATAACTTGCAAAATCTACGCAATATTTATGATTTGTATAAGAACAACATCTCTCTAATAGAGAGTCTCTATTATATAATATTATGTCTGTTAATGGCGGTTTTAGCGGATGTGACTATTTTAACATCTATACCCACGACAAAGGCCACCCGTATCTTTAACATAAGCGGAACCATGGAGTAAATTAAGCGGGAACATGACGTAAATTAATCGGGACAATGATGTAAATGAATCTGGACCATGATGTAAATGAATCGGGACCTTGATGTAAATTAAGCGGGAACATGATGCAAATTAATCGGGACCATGATCTAAATTAATCGGGACCATGATGCATATTAATCGGGACCATGATGTAAATTAATCGGGACCATGATGTAAATTAATCGGGACCATGATGTAAATTAAGCGGGAACATGATGTAAATTAATCGGGACCATGATGTAAATTAATCGGGACCATGATGTAAATTAATCGGGACCATGATGTAAATTAATCGGGACCATGATGTAAATTAATCTGGACCATGATGTAAATTAAGCGGGAACATGATGTAAATTAAGCGGGAACATGATGCATATTAATCGGGACCATGATGTAAATTAATCGGGACCATGATGTAAATTAAGCGGGAACATGATGTAAATTAATCGGGAACATGATGTAAATTAATCGGGACCATGATGTAAATTAATCGGGACCATGATGTAAATTAATCGGGACCATGATGTAAATTAATCGGGACCATGATGTAAATTAATCGGGACCATGATGTAAATTAATCGGGACCATGATGTAAATTAATCGGGACCATGATGTAAATTAATCGGGACCATGATGTAAATTAAGCGGGAACATGATGTAAATTAAGCGGGAAAATGATGCATATTAATCGGGACCATGATGTAAATTAAGCGGGAACATGATGCATATTAATCGGGACCATGATGTAAATTAAGCGGGAACATGATGTAAATTAATCGGGACCATGATGTAAATTAAGCGGGACCATGATGCAAATTAATCGGGACCATGATGCAAATTAATCTGGACCATGATGTAAATTAAGCGGGACCATGATGTAAATGAAATATAAGCGGGTTCATGATGTAAATTAAGTGGGACCATGATGTAAATTAAGCGGGAACATGATGTAAATTAATCGGGACCATGATGTAAATTAATCGGGACCATGATGCAAATTAATCGGGACCATGATGCAAATTAATCGGGACCATGATGTAAATTAATCGGGACCATGATGTAAATTAATCGGGACCATGATGCAAATTAATCGGGACCATGATGTAAATTAAGCGGGACCATGATGTAAATTAAATATAAGCGGGTTCATGATGTAAATTAAGTGGGACCATGATGTAAATTAATCGGGACCATGATGTAAATTAAGCGGGAACATGATGTAAATTAATCGGGACCATGATGTAAATTAATCGGGAGCATGATGTAAATTAATCGGGACCATGATGTAAATTAATCGGGACCATGATGTAAATTAAGCGGGACCATGATGTAAATTAAGCGGGACCATGATGTAAATTAAGCGGGACCATGATGTAAATTAAATATAAGCGGGTTAATGATGTAAATTAAGTGGGACCATGATGCAAATTAATCGGGACCATGATGTAAATTAAGCGGGACCATGATGTAAATTAAGCGGGACCATGATGTAAATTAAATATAAGCGGGATCATGATGTAAACTAAGTGGGACCATGTCACCATGATATAACATAAGCGGGATAATGATGTAAACTAAGCGGATCCATGATTTAAATTAAGCGGTTTGTCGATGTTGGTTTTCGTATGTGGGTTCTATGTACACCCTGTATTATCGGTTAGTGTTCGAACCATGTCATTGTAGCATTTATTTATTTACCGAAAGCGAAAGATTGCGCCATAATGTCGCACATTTTGGCGCCTGTGTCACTTTCGGCGCCAAAACCACCAGAAGCGACAAAATGTGCTCCATAATGTGGCGCATTTTGGCCCTATCGGTTCGCACCAAAACATGTGAAACCTCGCATGTTTGCGCCGAAAGCGACACAAGCGCCAAAATTTCCGACATCGATTTCGACGCGCGCCAATACATGAGATATTTCGCATGTTTTGGCTCGCGCCGAAAGCAACAAAACATTCGACATTATGTCGCACATTTTGTCGCTTCTGACGCTTTCGGTGCGCACTAGAAGCGCCATTGTGATATGGCCCAAATAGTATTCGACGTGTGACTTAACGTGATTCGACTGTGTGTATTGGGTATATCTTTACACGAAACTATTTTAAAACTTCACCCGTTGGTTTCTATTCGTTCTAAAGATTTATATGAGAACATTATACGACACGACGAAATCAATGAATTACATCATGTACCGCCGGTGTTTCCCTTCTCGCTTTGTTCCAAATGGCGGCACTTAGTACAAAGCATGCACTCGTCGCAGGTCACGTGGTGTGTTGCGTTGTATTATATTAGCGTTATATGTCAATTGCCTTTATAATTGATAAGTGGCAGTTGAACGTTCAATAAATGCATATAACGACATAAGTGTGTGAACTTGTTAACGTTATTGTATGAGTTTGTTGTGACGCGATGGTTCACGAGAAGCGGCATGTTCGAGTTGTACCTGGGGGCACGACAACCTAGTTGCATGCATTGAGTGTAGCTTGTGTCCCTTTGTGTGCAGTCAAACATAGTTTCTTATGAAAGAAAAAGAAAACACAGTCAGTAGCACATGACTTGTCATGATCCTCTAATATTGCCATCAGACATAATTAGCCAGCCAGTATATACCACCATGAACAGAGGACAACCTGGACATTTCTTTAAAACATCTGTATCTTCGTGGAAATATGATATCCATGGCAGTGTCTAACCCTCCAGATTGATTTATACATCTCTATGTAAAACCCAATTGTCTTCTTTTATATTGCGAACTAATGTGTTTATGGTGTTCATATTCTTATAAACCAAGGCGTTTCCATAGTGGTTCATTTAAGTGGGTTTTATTAAAACGCTGTTTCACACAATAATGTGTAGATTCTTTCCGTGATTTAGTGTAAACATATTTTTATTTCCAAATGCAAACAAATAACATTTGATTAATTATGACACATATATGCACAATAGAATAGATTACTTTATGGAAACGAGTATCAGACAACAAACCCGAGAGCATACGAAGTCTTCTCCCCTTTGGCAATATGTACATACCCCGTCCCCAATAAGTGAGCGAGGGGTATAGGTCAGACATGTTCCTTGTTTCTTATTCAACCTCCGATTCAATTTTTTTGGAAGCTAGTATTTCCTCGGCCAACGATTCGAAATATTTTCCCGATTGGCCAGGACTGGCAGCAAGTAGCTCATTATACCCGGTCACAAATTGGGCGTAAGTAGAGTATAGGGGCGTCAACACTTACCCAAAAATTGTTAAATTCCCGATTGTGGGAGATCTATCCTAGCTATTAGTGGCCACTCTTGGGATGAATTCGTCATAGCCCACTAGGGGGGATTCACTGTCAAAAATCTACCTGGGTAAGCCATTATACACGCGGCAGCAAATCAGCCGTGAGTCGCCTGGCGTTGAAACATACTTAAAATTATGTTAATTCTAGATTGTGGGAGATCAATCCTATTTGTGGCCACTTTTGGGGTGAATTCGTACATAGACGCCCTTGGGGAAAATCACCGCAATAAGAGTGCCCGGGTAGCCTATTAGACCCGGCCACAAATTGGGCATAAGTAGAATCTGGCGTCAAAACGGACCCTAACATGTTGCCAAATTCCCGATTATGTGAGCTTGATCTTAATTGTGGCCACTTTTGGGGTGACTTCGTCTATAGCGAACCTATGACCAAATTATTATCAAAAAGTACTCGGTTCGCCCATTATAGCGGCCACAAATTGGGCGTAAGTAGAGTCTGTCGTCACAACGGACCCTAAAATGTTGCTATATGTTCCTGATTGTGGGAGACCTACATATGAATGTTATAGGTGGCCCCTTTTTAGGGCCCTGCGAATCGGGTGTTTTCATTTCGAATCGAATTAGGCATACGATTAGAAATCGAATCGAATCTCGAATCGAATCATTGTTACTGAGCCAATCGAGTTCAAATACATAGAACTTTGAACAACACATAAAATTGCCTGGCGACGACTGCCTGGTGATCGTCGATGCAGTGCAATATGCGCAGATTATACGCTTATCTGCACACCTCTATGAATTTTCTCTACCTAAGCAATCGTTGAGTACAGATAAGAGCATACATGCATGAGATAACCAATGCCGACCTAAATACGGACAGGCGTAGTGCCTGTTTCAGTTCGTGGAATAGCGCAGTATTTTTCGCTACACTTTAGCGATGATTGTGTTGTCTGTTGCTTGAACTGACACACTCACCAGACAATGTTTACAAAAATACTCAGGACTTAGATTCAGACTTGCATTTACGCAAATCAAACAAAGATCTAAAATCTAGCATACATGTGTGTAATGGAATTCCCACGAGTCCTGGAACGACATTATATCACACAGCCTTGTATGGCAATTGTGTTGTTCACTTATGTCATTCTTACAGATTGGGTCAATTAATTATAAATAAGTTGGCGATAACATTACATGTCCTGCCATCGGACATAACGGTACTTCCATGTACGTTTAAGTCGTTTACTACTTTATTATAGTGATTTTTCTTTTCTGGTAAGAGGATTGTTGTCTGTGGAAAGCACGGAAGTCACCAAAGATTCGACAAAATCCGAATCAAGGTAGCCGGTTTCGAATTGAATCGATTCATACGAACTATTTCGAATCGCATCGAATCGAATCGATTCGCATGGCCCTACCCATTTTGGGGAGAATTCGTCCATAGTAACCTTGGGGGCAAATCACAAATTAAAAATGTCCTCGCTAGCCTATTATGCCCGGCCACAAGTTGGGCGTACATGTAAGTAAAGTCTGGCGTCAAAACGGACTCAAAAATGTTGCTAAATTTCATATTGTGGGAGATCTATCATATTTGTGGTCCCTATTGGTGTGAATTCGTCCATACCTACCATAGGGGCAAATCAATATCAAAATGGTACCGAGATAATCCATTATAACCGGCCACAAATTGGGAATAAGTATAGTCTGTCTGGCGTAAAAACTGACTCTAATCTGTTGCAAAATTCCCGATTGTGGTAGACCTTAAAGTTTGCAAATGGAGGCCCCTTTGTTGATGGGTGGGGTTCGGGGTGTTTCTAGGTGGTATTTGGGGCGGGCCACCCACCCATGCCGTCAAATCGGCCGAAATCTTTACCGTTCTCGAAAATGGTCCATACCCCATGTTCACCCCCTCGGGTGGTTCCCCCCTCCCGGGGCGATTGGTGGTGGTCGGGGTGTTTCTAGGGGGTATTTGGGCGGGTCACTCACCCATGCCGTAAAATTGGTCGAAATCCTTGCCGTTCTCGAAAATGATCCATACCTCATTTCTCGTCTCCTCTGGGTGGTACCAACTGGGTGATGTGTTGTGTCGGGGTGTTTCGATGGGGTATTTGGTGCTGGTCACCCACCCATACCGTCAAATCGGCCGAAAGAGACATTTTTGAGAATAAGGAATAAATTCCAAATGTCATGTTCGTAAATTAGGGAAATAACTAATTTATTCTCAATTTCCATTTGATTTCACCAACGGAGTGTTCCACACTGTTTTAAGTTGTCCAATGCAGGTTGCTGCTATTGATAGGTCAGCTCTCCTGGTGAGGAACAGGCCAACAAACTTATGCCACATCTCCTCCATGTGTCACTATTTGTCATTTATGTACATGTACCTCTGAACAACAAAATTAAACAACTTAATTATAACCGTAACTTATTCCTCAACAAAGTCAAGCAGTATTCACACCCAATATTTATTTGACCACCTTAAACTAGTATAAATTTCCACATTAATGCTGATAACATATACCTCACCATCTGGAAAAATATACAAGTATATTGCAAGATGATCGAGCAGGTCACGGCATGGAGACATTAAGATAATTATATTGGCTACCCTTTACGCAACAAAACGGCCAAAACCGGCCAAATAAAGCTTCAACAGCCTAAAATATCTTCGGTCTGTCTCAATAGAACCATACAAATATGGATATCATTGGAACCGGCTCCTTGACCACATTGTGATAGTTACAGTTATGCCCTGTGCCAATGCATTCTCTTATATATGCGAGTCGACCATAGGTCGCCTCGCATATATAAGAGAATGCATTGGCCTAAAAATAATCCTTTTTTTAACAATTTTTACCATTTTTTCTTACATTCTTTAACATTTTTATAATTTTTAATGTCTTAAGCCAATGCATTCTCTTATATATGCGAGGCGACCTATGGTCGACTCGCATATATAAGAGAATGCATTGGCACAGGGCCCTTCTGTTGGGTAAAGGGTTAAAGCATAAACAAAATGACAACAATCTCCATCTCACACCCATCACCCCTCACACCCACTTAACCCCATGCCCCCACCCCTTCTTCCCCATCTATATATGAAACTACACCCATTGTAAATACGCACACGCACAATACATACATAATTATACGTAAACATTACAATGTATTGTTATACTCTCATACGGGCCCTGCCCTTACAAGTTAAACTTTTTGTGGGGTCCTGTTGTTATATATCTACTGTAAAATATTGAATAACAAATAAATGTCATTCAAGTTGAATCTGAATCTGAAGAAAACGAATGATATATAATATGCTAGTGTCGTCACTTTATGTGTTTATGCTCGTGACGGAGATTTGATGATATTTATTACATTCATATGTGCGATTAACATTGAAAACGCCGTTAGTTAACTCTTTCAGTGCCAGGGGCCGATCTCATCGGCCCTAATTTACGGTCTGTAAAATCGGCCAAAAAATATATAATTTTTTTTTTTTTTTTTTAGATTTTTAGATTATATTGGGTTGAATTTTGTTTGTGTATGCTTAAAGGGGTACTGTACACTAAGCTAGGCGATTTTTTTATTTACTCCCATTGAAATAACTTTCAAGTTAGATTGTGTTCGTGTTATATGAGTTTCGTATAAACCTAATTTAGCGAAGAAAATATTGATCTTGGAAACAAAAATATTACGATTTCAAACTACGCGCCATGTTTTTGACCTTCACCGGAGAAAACGCCGGTCGCAGGAAGAACCGGAAGTTCATTGCTCACAGCTTCGATTGATGCATTCAATCTCTTCCATCGAACAATCTCACTCCCTATAAAATACTTGACGCTTTATGACTCTTGTTTCTTTCTCCTTTGTTCCCGAATCGGTTATAACGGGCCTTCTTTTGCAGGTAACATGTTTTGTTTGCAACTCAATAATGTTCGCGAATGGCCGTCGATAAAAGACACGCAACATATGCGATTTCAAGAACGGTAACTCGTAATTCTCCATTTTATGACTCCAGCCATAAATGAATTTATATTAAATAATTCAATTTTACTTTTACGATAGCCTGTTAACCGGAACGTTTTCAGTAGACATCGTCGACTCAAATTAGTTATTTTATAATATAATATTCATATTAGATCGCTATTGTCACTGGGAATTTATTGAAATTGGGGTACAGTACCCCTTTAAGCATGCTATAAAACCTTAGGAGCATGTTATAACTCAAAACTATCACCAAGTATTCATAGTAATAAGTTTGATGCCCATGAAAAACGTAAGATTCCCTGGCACTAAACTTACAAAATAAGTCTGTTAAAGAATATAAGAAAAAATAATTAAAATTATAAAAAATTGTAAAAAATAATAACAAATGATGAAAAATGACTCGCATATATACGAGAATGCATTGGCACAGGGTATATGGGTTGATACAAAAATTGGACCTGGCACTGAAAGGGTTAAAAATGGTAATAACACGAATGAATTATGTCATTGACGTTACGTCGCTCACTGATCTAGACTGAATTTTCGATGGTTGATCTTTCTTCACATCGGGACTTTCATACATTGATACTGGGTGTTTTATTAATATTTGGCGAACCAAACCGATGCAGAAGTGTAATAAATAGAGTAATAAATTAGTTCCGAGAATTACTTTAAATAATTCACTCGAGGCGCGAGACGTTTAGGTAAGAAACTCGTTTCTTACCGACGTCTCTCGCCTCTCGTGAATTATTTAACGTAATTCTCGAAACCAATTGATGACTCGCTATATCATCCCATACACAATATGTGGTTGCCTACAGTTAACTGTGTATGGGATGTGTGCCACCGCAGCAAGAAACAAAGCCCCGGACGTGGACCGGCGATTTGTGACACCTTATTATCTGTTTCTGTAATATTTAAGAAATGCATGTTGATTTGATTGCGTTCCATATAGTATGGATGCAAGTTGGTCTGACATTTTGTTTCAGACCAACTTGCATCCATGCTCTATATATATGGAATGCAACACAATCAACATCCATTACGCAGAAGGGGCATTAATATTGGATAAATTGTTACCCTGTGTTGAGTAAAAACATTGCCCAACGTTGGGTAAAAATTTCGCGTGGTGATATATGGACCATTGTGTTGGGTAAAATTTTACCCAAAGCGATTTAGAGTGCATTTTTTTCCGCATTTTGTAACAGTTACGGTGAATTATGGAGGAAAACATCCCAAAATCACAATCACGTCATTTATGTCGGCTGTCGTCCATAGTTACCTGCGCCATTTGCATATATAATTGCTTCATGGACGTGGTACCTACATGTACCTAATAAAGATATATTAACACGAGTAAGCTACATTGACAGCGTAAACATACACTGTGAACAAATTCCGTAAAATGTTACGGCATAAAGAACCGGCAGCTATATTACAGTTGGAATCAGCCGTAAACATTATGGTAAATTCCGTGTATATAATTGTACGGTAAATTTCGTAATTTACAGTAAATAAACCACGTGGATGTATCATTTGACTGTGCGTATAAAGAACTGAAATATATGCCTCCCAAAATTATAAGTGAAACAAAAGTTAAAAAAAAAAATCCTGTTTGGCTATATATGGCTATACTAATTGTACTTGAATGCATACAATTACGCGATTTTCGTGTGATGGATACCATTTCTTGCAGAAGTCGACGAGTGCCTGATTGACCCCTGCATCAATGGAGCCTGTGTAGATCTGAACTCCGGTTACAACTGTTCGTGTATCCCCGGTTTTACTGGCAAAAACTGTAGTCAAGGTATGGCAACTTATCATTACATGTAACAATGAATACGTGGTCACGATATTGTGACGTATCAGTACATGTAACAATAAATATGTGGTCCAGGTATATATAGTGGTGAATTTGGTGTACATACTTTTATATTTTTGTGCACATTGATCCACTGCGAGTGCTTTAGTTCCTTTCAAAAATCGATAGCTGATCACCCTGAGCTTTGATGAGTCGGTTCCTCGACTCAAACTAATATTTTTACCCCCCGAAGACAAATAAATAGTAATTTAGGGGTGTTTAACCAGTTCAGTGCCAGGGGCCGATCTCATCGGCCCCAATATACTGTCTTTAAAATCGGCCCTCAAAAAAATATAAATAAATGTTTTAGATTTGTGTTTGTTTGTTTGAATTTTTTAGGTATGCTTAAGCATGCTATAGCGTATTTAAAAACAAACTGGATAAAACATAAGGGGCATGTTATAACTCAAAACTATCACCATGTATTCATAGTAATAATTTTGATTCGCATGAAAAACGTAAGATTCCCTGGCCCTAAACCTACAAAATAAGCCTGTTAAAGAATATAAGTAAAAAATATTAAAATATTAAAATTGTTAAAAATTTTAAAAAATAATAACAAATGATGAAAATTTGTTTTGGCCAATGCATTCTCTTATATATGCGAGGCGACCTGTGGTCGACTCGCATATATAAGAGAATGCATTGGCACAGGGCATATTGGTTGATACAAAAATCGGACCTGGCACTGAAAGGGTTAATCGGATAATGCTTCTTTAATAATATGGCTGATGAACAGAAATTCGTACTCGTGTTGAGAAATATGAACATGTAATGTTATTTACAACATGATCAAGCTCTTTGTTTATAAAATGTGTGAATCACCAAACATTGACAATTAATATGCTTATGTTGCTAAGTTAAAAACTGATATGATAATACATGTATGCAGAGCATATATAATGACCCCAGCGTGATATTAAGGGGAAGAACATTGCGAAGGGTTGTGTAAATGATGTAAGTCGTGAAACTATATTTATACCATAATTGTCTATTCTATGGGTATACAGCTTCCGACTGTTGGTATAAATTTCTACTGTGGGTGTAAATTTTCAAACGTGATTTCGTGTGTTAAACATTTATACTCTTGTCTGGATTCTGGTCCGCAAGGACAAATGACGTTTTGACGTCATGAAACATGTCATGGCGTCACAACTGGTATTCATTAAGTTAACAAACGGAATTGATATAATATGAAACTATGTATTGATAATAAGCCTAACTGTTTATAAATAAATACATCAGTTGTTCATCATAATTTGAGAAGTAGAAAATGTTCTTTTCATCGCGTTTGTCCATTGCTGTTTCGCGCTTAAAATTGTGCAACCACTGCCAGAAGTCACGTGATTTTTTTCTCTCGAAAGTGGTGAGGTAGAAACTTTCGTCGAGACAGCAAACTGTTAATTAAGTGTGACCCGAGTTGGGCGCGCACCGAGCGGGGTCGCTAATTTGTTTATGTTGCTAACTTTAAAATAGATTGACAACAGCCAACTGTCCTGAGTAGCGTGCGGAATTTCTCATCGTGTGAGATGCGGAGGATTAATTTTACTCAGTTAGCTGAGTGAAAATATTCCTCGCATCTCACATAAACATATAACATGAGTGTTGGTCTACAATAAATATCCCACCAATTAAAGTACACCCAATGCTCTGCCAGGCAGGACATTTCCAACTGTTGAAAAGTGTGATCAAAACTGGGGGGGGGGGTGAAAAATCCCCTCACAAACCCCTCACGCCCATGTTGATGAGTATGTATCTGACTTTAAAGATGATACATATCTTCCGGGCCACAATTACAACTTCATAATTTTAATAAAAGGATTTGAAAACTACAATTAACTGTTTCTGTTAATAAGACACTGACAAACTAAAGATTGGGTATACATGTATTATTGTCTATAAAGGCACATTGATGTGGTTTATTCTTGATGTTTTACAGCAAAATATCTGACATTTTACGTTGGTGGAAAGTTGCAACAGATAGAGTTCTCCCGTTTGCTACGCTCCGATCGTTTCGGCGATCTGTGCGGAAATGTTCGGAGCGCAGCAAGCGAGATAACTCTATCTCTATCTGAGATCGCCTGAAGTTTCGTGTCAGATCTGTTCTAAAAATAGCCCGCAAATTACCCAAATTGATTCTATTAATTATACCAGAAAATTCGAAATAAAATCAATGTTAATTTTCGGACAGGGGTCTTCGATTCATATTTATTTTTTCTCTCTCAGGAAAGTATAAAACGTGTTACATGAAAGATATGTCATCTTTAAACAGTATGATATGTGCTATTTGACTAATTTCAGATATTGATGAATGCCTTAGCAACCCGTGTGTCCATGGCAACTGCACAGATAAAATCAACGGATACGAATGTACCTGTTTTCTTGGATTTGAGGGCATTAGCTGTGATGTTGGTATGTCTACACTGTACTCTAAAACGGGTGGCTTGAGACCAAATACGATGCCGGGGTTTTAGGCAATTAAAACTATTGTTCAAACTTTGATATCAATGTTCTTATTCTTAATTACTAATTTTTAAAAATGAGTTACTGGAGCTATTTTTTTTTATTTTTTTTTTTCGCGGTTGTAATAACCGTTCAGTCATTCTGTGGAATAGTCTCATTTTAATAAGGATACAAACACGCAGCAATAATAGATACACAACATATACATATACTAAACGTTTAGCGAAACATGCATGCATCCGTATGGAAATGGTGATCTCCGCCAGACTGCATATATAGCCACCCGACGGGAATATACTTACTTGCCCGACCGCAACAAGGTCAAGAATAGAATTTTCGTTTGAGAAGTCACTTTGCTTTGGCATAAACCGGCCTTATATTATGAGTCGTGTTGCACACCGACGTAAATAGATTTCGCAATAAATCTGTTTGGCTTCCAGTAAATTGTGCGCTATATATAGTCCAGGCACATTAGGCGTGAAAGGGGAACAGTAAGGAAATAAATAGGGGAAAGCTGATTTTTTAAATATTATTTAGGCGATATCATTGCGGACGTGACACGAAATGTCCCCTAAAATCCGAGTGAGCTTTCTGAGTTAAACCATTTTTTCCATATAAAAAAACAAACTTTTATATTTTTCACAATCATGGGAATAATGGGATGCTATGACAATTTTTCAGCCAAAACATATACCAAATGTACTCAGTATTGTTCAATACACAATTCTCGGACCAGAGATACCAAGTCAACGGGGGGGGGGGGGGGTTGAATGAATTTCGCAGAAATTGATAACAATAACTTACTGAACCCAAAAGATGTCGATGTCAAATTTATCGGGCTACTCATTACGTAGGCTCGAGAAATTTGTTTTAAAAACTGCACAGACACCACTCCGTCAATATAATATGCGGAATTAGCGACTATACCTACGATAAGTGGCCAATACTTGTAAAAACATAACCCTACCTCCTAAACTGGCTCTCGTTACATTTTGCTCTTCCGCTCCAAAAAACACCACAACTGTGAAAAAGGTGATATAAGCATGAAACTTGGCAAATATGTTCCTTATAAGCTACTGCTCATTTTCACATGTGACGACATTCACAACAGGCTCTTCTTAGCAACGGTTGCTAGGCAACTACCCGGCATCGAATTAATGCATATATTATGTGAGTTCTAACAAACTAAACTACGTCGTGTAGCATTTTTATGAGAAAATAATTGTTGTCAGTTTTGACCTGACTGACAAACTGCCATATTTCTTACTTAATAGGGTGACGGTTGCTGGGGACACACTAAAAATCTAAAAATGCACATATGACTGATATTATGGTTGCTTTAACAAACTAAACAACACCAAATAGCACTTTTATGTTGAACAAAAATATAATAGTTGTTGTTAGTGTTGAGCTGGCTGAAAATAATACCATATAAGTCTTATTTATATGAGTGGTAACTGTTGCCAGGGTCATACCCGGAACACAAAAAATGCCCTGATATTATCGTAGTTTTAACTAAACTCGTTTTTATGGTGTTAGTGTGAGCCTATAACCAGAATGTGCTACAAATTTATTTTCCATATGGTACAATTATTCTTTTTGCTCTATCAGTTCAGATATCGGAAATTAGAGTTGAAAAGTCGTTGCTTATATTTAATATGAGGCATGACCATAATAGTTATATAAGCCATAGACCAACACAGCTAGATGTATAATGTAAGTCACGGACCCACTCTACTATATATGAAGAACATAGGGCCAGCCACCAATATGTTAGCCATGGACGTAGCCTACAATAGTTAGGTTAGGACCCAGGCACATATACATAGTCATAGGACCCATGTCCATACATAAAGACTATGATTATGTATATTCCATGAACCAGACTGCTTCATACTGCCCTTATATATTGGCCTTGGATCCAGGCATCTATGGACTAGGCATACACCATTTAACCGAGATGTCAGACGGGTTATCCCTGGTCACCAAGGCCGCAATGGAGCGATGCCATGTTATAGAAATACAATAGTGTACTCTATGGCGATAGACCCAGCCCATTTTACATGTTGTATGGTATCTAAGCTGCATTTTCAAGGACCATGCCATTGTTACATGGTTAAAATACGCAAGTGCCCACAGGTAGACCATGTACTCAGATACCATAGACCAAGTCCGATGCACAATACATTAGTACACAATGGATTCAGGACCACATACATGGTATGAACATATGGGACAGTTTTGTGACAGGCCAACCTATACATAGATATTGGACACATATTATGAAGGTTAAGGGTGGAGGCCCCAATAAATAGCACACGCACATGGCACTGTATAGGTTGGCCATGGACACGTGCCCATATGCGTAGACGATGGACCAAGGCCGATATATGTATGTCATATAGCATTGTAACCAGGAATAAGTAGGTGTCTATATATAGGATATGGACCCACCCATTATACGTGATGTATCTACACCAAAGACCCAGGCACGTTTAAGTAGTACTAATACCCAGGTGACTATAATTATGTATGCATTGGATACAGGTACCTATAGTAGTATGGTCGTTGAAGCTGAATTTGGGGATCAACCCGGAAGAAATTGGATACAAGCTGATTTTGGTGTTATTCGACGCGGAAAAGCTTCAGGAACAACGTATCCAAAATCCGCAAAAATCCGCTCATGGGAAAATTCAGGATCCAAGATGGCGTAAAAGATGGCCGCCAAATGAATAATTTTCCAGTCAACGCCCATTGACACGCAAACCCTCAGTGAATATGGAACAAATCTCACCAAAACGGATTCCACATTGATAGTAACATATGTTACAACATTTATAGAGATAATTTGGTTGTGAATTGGGACAGACTTCTGTCCATATAACCGCCGAATTCGATCAAATTATAATTTTCAAGCATATAGTTTTCTAAGACAACAGTAAATTATATTGGCATACCATATTTGTCTGGTATACATGCTCATTTTGGTATCATTCGAACCGGTAAAGTAAACCACAGGAACAACATATCCAAAATTATCACTTTCAATTACATCCCATGTTTGACTCTCGAGGTCAGTGTTCATCAATTTATGTAACCGATTATTAACATGGACGAATGTATGTGCTTGATTTGTCTATATAATCTACTAGAACTGCGATTTGTAAGTGCATATAGCGAAAATATACGATAAACATGTTTATGTGTACCACTGATATCTATATAAGCTGGCTGGAAATATTGGTTGGTTCTACAATAAAGAGCGTTTACTATAGAACACAAGTTATATGCTATAAGCTTCCAGGCAATGTCTATCTGTAATACAATAAAGAGCATTTGGTACAGAACACGTGCTATATGCTTGTTCTCACATATGCGCATTATAGGTCTCTTCTATCGGCTGCTTTTTCGCATATACATGTAGCTTCATTGCTTGTGTTATCTCAGTTCGGGTTCTGTATGTCCACGTAGTCATACTTTGATTTGCAACACACTGGATTGAAAGCTTATAACTTTTCTCCTGTTGAAACATAACGGTACCAAAGTACGGAGGAGATCTGTTACTATACATATTCTATATTTCGGTCATTTAATGTATTGATGCTGCTCTTACAAATACCATTGTGCCATCTACAGAAACAGGTATGTCCGATGAGCCTATGGGGTGACCGAACAGTGCAGAGTGTGAACGCGCTCGATGCTTTGCCCGATGCCACAGAAGCTATAAATCTGTCTGACGAAAACACAATCCCTAGCATCGAGATGGTTGAGATGAATGCAATAAGTGATTTATACCAAGCCAATGAAAGTAGAGTAATTCATACAACTGATGTGTCTGGGTCTCAGCCATTGTTGAAACTCGAGGAATGTTTGAGAAAATATAAATTGTTGCTTATTGAGAAATCTCCGACAGCAAAGTTGTAGGTTCAGTATATGGAATATGTACAAACGTTGAAGAATGCCATTGAATAGAGAGGACAGGAAATTGCCAACTATGCCAAGAGGTGTCGATTGTATCTCCAGCACATGGTGTAACCACTTAATAGCACATTTGGCTGTACGCGTGTTTCGAAATGGGTTTCATGCTGTACGTAGCAGCAGTAACTTATGGGCAAGATTGTCAACATATCTTGTAATAGAACATGTCAGTATGCGTTCTATCAAAAGCAGAGGAGGGCTTACAAGAGGTAGATGAGTGACCAAATCGGTGGATATATAGCATGCATAGCTGTGCCAACAAGATGCATGATGCTATGACAGAATTAACCAAAACTAGAGACACCACCAGTGAACAGCACGCTAAGTTTTGGGCAAGTAGGAGCAAATGTGATTTAGGTAATTTAAACTACGCTTCCTGTCGTCTGAGTTAAGATCGAGTGATGGGAACGGTGTTATATGTATTGATTCTGAACATGTCGGTTTCGAGATCCACAAAAATCTCAACAGCATACGTATCACATATCAATCCTCTATCAAGAGGAATAAAATTTCTTTACCATTTATATCTAAGAATCAGAGTCGAGAATGATCGAATGCAATTTAATCCAACTGTGCCATTCTCACGATGGATAAATATTTTTCATAAGAACTGACAACATCACTATTCATTCGACGAGGAAACTCGCAACAGCCCAAACGAGCTAAATCGTTGACTGATTCTGTCCAGGGTTGTGATCTGCCGGAGCAAGCCAACGAGCTATGTGGACAAAATAATGCACATACCGAGAAGTAGCTAACCGATATGTTAAGTACGTGCGAGCGAAATATGGAGTTGGTGCATTTTGTTCGATGATTATGGAAATGATCCATCGATCAAAGACCACGAACACCGAAGGCGAAGTGGGAAAACATGTGCAGATGTTCAACTCGAAGACCACATAGATGTTCATGTGAATCAAGATATCTTTCCCTCAAACGAGAACAATAAGAGTCAGTTTATTGATTTGCTGAATCAACTGCTCAACGCAGATGGACAAACAATATACAAGAGTACAGGAGATGCGGACACATTGGTAGTTGCCTCTGTCATTGAACATGCATGACATTCCAAACAAGGGAGTATGATTGCAGATGAGATCAAAATACTCGGTCTATTGATGTATCAATGGACATCAGATATGGAAGATATGTACTTCCTTTCAGAAGCACGAAAAACAAGAAAAAAGAGGCATTACACTATGGAAAATTGGCGATATCGTGAATACATTATGCTAAAGTTATGGAAATGGTTTCGTCGAGCAAAGGTTCGATCGATCCTCAGAAACTCTCACCAACAGAAAGGGCGGCTCATTTCCACAGTCTGAGATTTTGTGCACCTTTGGGAACGGGGATGGAAGGTTGATTTATCAGAACTCGTCCCAAGTATGAGTGACCAGGATGCAGCACCTTGTGAACTTATTAAGTTCGTTCGTTGTAAATGCAAGTTGCGTCCAAGAATCCATTTTGCAGTAACTTGTTTTTATATCGCAAATATTGACTAAAATGTGTTGTTGCATGTTGAGATTGTCGCGGAGAAGGCTGCAGAAGAAACTCAGAGGACATTAGACTGGCTTGACATTGCTGAAGATGATAACTGAGTACATTACGGTTTATTGTATGTTGTTCAAGTTGTTTGGCAGAGACTAAGTGTGGCTTTGGACATGTTATTGGGAGAATTGTCTAAAAAAGACATAAGCTTAAAATTTTCAAATTTCCGAAATTCGGCCGCCATATTGGCATCCATCATCACCTATGGTAACCACATTATATTTATGTATCGTCTGTCCCATGTTTAAGTCAATATAGCCTCTGTTTTGGCTGGATAGTTTCCATATAAACCGGAGTTCGCGTGCTAATGGGCACCGGCACGAAATATCACCCTTTGGCAACCATCTTGGACGCCATCTTGTATCCTGACTGTGTACTATTTTTTTGTGAATTTTGGATATGTTGGTCTTGGTTCCTTTCTGCATCCATAATATCAAAACTAAATGTATTGAAATGAGAGCTATCAATATTAATATACATTTGTATTAGAAAAAATTTCATATACACTTGAAAATCATAATGTCCTCGAATTTGGCGGCCATAGTGATAGCCATCTGCCCCAGAGGCAACGAGTTTATCACTATGTATGTTCTAACTTGTGTTACTGTCAATGTGGAACAGGTTTTGGTGCGAAATGTTCCATATTTACCGAGGTTTCGTATGTTATTGGGCACTGATGGGAAATTTACTTATTGTGTCGGCCATATTGGACGCCATCTTGGATCCTGAATTTTCCCATGAGCGGATTTTTGCGGATTTTGAATATGTTGTTCCTGGTAATTTTCCGCGTCGAATGATACCAAAATCAGCTTGTATCCAATTTCTTCCGGGTTCAACTCTCCCACGACCACACTATAGGTAGGACATGGACACATGTTCCTAAATATAAGCTACGGAGCCGCGTTATTAGTCAGTTCATAGATCCACATACATGTTGGTAGATAATGGACTGATCCACATATATGGGAGACACATGGACTCCAGGCCCTACTGGTAAGTCATGGACCAACATGCCTGTGCATGGATCCACGTCTCTATGCAACGCCCTATAGGGTGAAGTTCCCTATAGAGATGCAGTGTGCACCACTATGGCTATGGACCCAGGCTCATACAAGTAGGAAATTGAGACGGTCACTGTGGACAGCCCATGTATCCATGCTGATTTATTTATGACCTTATCCAACACTTATGACCTTATTACCAGGCATTTATATGTAAGACATGAACCCATCCCATGGATGTACATGTTACATGACTATCTTGGTTATAATCACAGCCACACATACGCCATGGACCCACGTGGACACCACATGTAGCGCAATTACAGATGTGCCTATGAACTCATGACATGTAACCAGGTCTAAAGAGCAAATCCATAGAACCAGCCCTAAATAGTATATCATCAGTCCAGACTACCTTCTATGACATGGACAGAGTAGTTAGGACACGTCATTGGGTGCAGTTCCATATATATAGGTCATGAACCATATTAACTATGGGTTGGTAATGGGCCCATGTAAATAGGAAATGGGCACCAGTTCCTAAAGGTAGTTCATGGTATCGCAGTCTGAAATATATAGGCCATGCTAAGGCACGAGCTCCTATGTAAATGACCCATGCCCATTTATTAACATACAATGTATATGTAATTCTGGCAAGGATAGGAAGAACAGACAGTTAGTTCCTACCGTATATGGCAACTGGTGGGGATGCTACCACAATGTGATAGAGTGTTCTGCATGGATGCCGTTAGTAATATATAAGGAGCCACACCACCCGAAGCGAGGTGCAACCGCGCAACCAATGTTTACATTACACGTTGCTATGTTGTGTTGTTAAGGCGTGTTTATATTTAAAGGTATAGACAATGGATTTAAAGCGAAAACAATTGAATTTAAATGCCTGTTATTGAAATGGATTTAAAGGGAAAACATGTCATAGATACAAGAATGAATCGGGTCATTGAATTTAATGATTGTGTTGATAATTAAGCTTTTGAATGGGTCAGTGTATAATGTTGCGGGAGGTCTAATTTATGGAACAGTAGGATGTAATTGATAAGAGTATACAAGAATGAATCGGGTCATTGAAAATGTTTCGGGTGAGATATAAGCTTTTGAATGGGTCAGTGTATAATGTAGCGGGAGGTATAATTGAATGAGAGATATATAAGAATTTTCTTTGTGCGGACGCAATGGTCATAGCTGAATTAGATAGGATCTTGCATGGGATAAGTTATTGATCGGGTCAACGATTATATCGAGGGATGTCTAATTTATGGAGCAGTATTTTTTAACAAGACGGCTATCAGATCGGTTTGAGATTGACACGTAAATGGATACTGTTTGCTATAAATATAATTATACCGAGTGATCTTTAGGGCGAATTTTATCAATACGGAGTTTCCTAAAACATCGTTAGAGTGCATACGATTAAAATACATAAACTCAAATAACGAGTCGGATTTCGAAGCCGAATATGAATCAAATTCGGATTTCTGG
This sequence comes from Siphonodentalium dalli, assembly GCA_032622095.1. NCBI lineage: Eukaryota > Metazoa > Mollusca > Scaphopoda > Gadilida > Siphonodentaliidae > Siphonodentalium > Siphonodentalium dalli. The sequence goes on from CP136062.1 coordinate 28,649,077, forward strand.
CTTGAATTCGATGGTGGAATGGATGCCGAATGTTACGAGTCAATATCTAGCGAGTCAGAGAGTGAATTAGCATGGGAAACTGATTGGGACGTCCAAGTAATCGAATGGCAAGATCAGTCCTCATCCGATGACAGTGGGTACGAAGCGGGCGATGACGAATGAATACAGTGAAAAAGAAAAACTCTGGATTCTTTGGAACCCCCAACTATCGATTAATGTTAGTTATATTCGATAATCGCTCGGTTGATTCAGGACTCCAAGCAGATATTTCGTCACATGTCGAGCAAGTCGTGGGTTCAAACAGAGTGATAGTGGTCGACAAGTTTGAACATAACCTCTGGGCGCCTCTGGTTTACAGATATCACGTAGTTTCAGCCACCAAGGTAGAGTTTATCCCTGTAGCAGAAGGTGACCGTATATGATCGAAAACATGAATGATACGAAATATTCGTAGCAAAACGGTTCTATCAGGGCGGCTAGTATCACGAAGGGGGAGATATTATAGAGAAGATAAATGAAGTAACCAAACTATTAGAGGATATCGCAGATAAGAAGATACCGTTGATATATATTGGTACTATAAAAGGAATATATAACGCTATTATATTACAAACACCAATATTAGATAAAGAATAAAGACAAATAAACAGTTAGTGTATCAACATTTGCTTTATTCGACACCAAGAATAAGAGGTTTATTGCAGTTAATCATCAATTGTCATCGTCGTCATCTTGCTCAGATTATTGAGAGGAATCCACCTGTTTATCGTTTTTGTCCTACTTTCATTTCTCATGTACTCCATCATGAGGGGTTTATACATGTATGTCCTAAATGAAATCCGAACGGCAGGGAGTATATCATAGCCATCATCTAGCATCTTATACACACGATCCATGATCTTGATATGAGTTTTCCCACCACTAACTTCAAGTAAATTCTGTATAAATGCAGCGTATATGTTTAAGAAACGCCTCTCATACTCGGGACGTATCTTCACTTTCGATTTTTCTTCAGCCTCTTCTTCGGTCAATCCTTTCTTCATATAACCTTCAACTAATTCATCTAATTCTGCATTATTATCATCTTGGGCCTGTAACCACACCTCTTCGAAATAATCATTTTCTTTTCAGTCGGAAGTTTTAATATTTGTCTGTCCTGGTCCGGAATTGATTCTATTTTATTTGTGTCAGTTTTCTGTTTTTTATTATTCACCTGCGAATTTTCAATTGATTCTCTTTTCTTTCTATCAGAACACCAATTTTTAATGTGCCTTTGTACATCATGGTGGGTCTCAAACACGACACCACAATCGTCACAGCTTGGCATGATATCGTCTTCGCTTTCAGAGTCGTATTCCTCCTGTGACAATAGCCCAGGGTATGTAGTTTCACTGATATTATCTTTCTTTTGATGCGTTATCACCTCGACGGGCCCATCAACACTACTGTTATTTGGTAATATGCTTTCTTGTTTTATACTCTTCTTTGTCAGCACATTACTACGCAGTCGCAAATTTTCTGGAGTATTCGTTTTTAAGTCAACTACGAGATAACCAAATGGTTGATTGGTAGCTTCATTGAAATGGGACATAAAGTGTTGTGTTTTCTCTGGATACATTTGACGAGCTAGAGTCATTACCTGCATTTTATCTATAGGGTTGTTGAATAGAATCAAGTAGTGGCAATTTCTCCGTTGGGTAGCGTCCTTGTTATATTACAGATATTGGTTAATCGCAACCACTGATATACCCAGATCCACTATAACAACACCTAATTCTATTTTCACCACAAAAATGCTGCATGACGTAGTTTAGATTGCTAAAACTGCCATAATATCAGTCATACATGTATTTGTCGTTCTTCGATGTCGAATAGTTGCCTAGCAACCGATGCTAAGGAAGGACCTGCCGCGATGTCTACACATCTGAAAATGATTAGCAGTGTATAGGGAACATATGTGCCAAGTTTCATAGTGTTATCACCATTTGCACAATTGTTGCGCCAAACGCCAGGACTATTTTGTGGTATTTTGGCATTTTAGATACTCGAAGCCATGGCGAACGATTTAGGGGGTAGTGTTAAGCTTCCGGCTATAAAATCTTAAGGATGTGATGATTCGATATCTCATATCACTTTCCTTTTCTGAATTAACAACTGGTCTAGTATAAAGGTTCATATTTAGCTCATTGTCGTCTGAATATCATTACTCGCCCTCTTTTGTTAGGAAACTTTTGAATCATCATGCGATGTTTATGCTCTCTTCGGCAATAAATGCCATCACAATTATGGAATATTGACTGTTAGTAAGCTCTAGTATCAATTACACATATCTAGCGACACCTGCTCCACGATGGACGGTTATGTGTGAAAATTGAGTCCGTATATTAGCCTACATATGACTGCATTCGCATATGGTCTGATGGAATTTCGTCAGAATTTTCACTGTTACGAAAAAGCATGATATCTCAAAAGCTCAACTCAGATTCTAGGGTACTTTTGCCAAGTTGTTCATAAACATGTTCTTATTAATCCCTGAAAAATTCAGCTTTCCCCTATTTTTTGCCGCAGTGAAACCTAATGTGCCGGGACTAATAGTCAATGGTGTGTTTAAACTCGTATGGGATTGGATAACATCAATATACCCGGCATTAATCTGTCGTTCAAAAAGGTCCTTTTATTGAAGATCCCCCCAATTCGGGTATCGTCTGGGGATCTTCACATTCGGGGTTATAGCTCCGCTGTTGTTTTTGTTATTGTTGTGTGATTTATTTTACTGTACAATAGCATGATCGACGGGAATTAACAAATAATTCATTATTGAATTGATAATTAAATTTATAGGGTGAAATTGTTAGTTGGTTTATTTTTCAACAACTAATTAGTGGGACATTTGTTGTTTTAGACCAACTCCAGCAAATCTTTTCTATATTTAGTTCAAATTTTGGTCTGAAATTGCTGTCAATTGGAAATATACCAACATTATAGGTGGTGTCAGGTTGGTTGGAAATTTCCAACAGTTGGAAAGTTCAAACCCAATGGTCCCCTATTTGGACCCCTCTGCGTGGACGACGGCCATTTTAATCGGATATGTTTGGTGAATATATGGAGTGTCTTGAGGCAACCATACACCACCCTATGTTCGACCTAAATCGGTAAAGGGCCGAGAACTGGCATGGGTTCCCAATTTGAATCCGTCTGGACGGCGGCCATGTTGAATTGGGGTGGGTGGGAAATAGAGGTTTGCTGCAATCCTACAACACCCGTCATTTCTGTGAGATAATATAATTTTCAAACAAGGAATGGAAGTCACACTCGTCATATACGTCGATTAAAAGTTGAAAACGGCGGCCATTTTGTAAAAGTGCCGACCATTTTGATTGGTTTGTCAGAAAAAAAACAGTCTTCATAATTGACATACACTGGCCATTTATGCCAAATGTCAGGGTTGCGTCGTAAAGTGAACAATTCTGTTACTATTTGACACTTCGGCGTCTTATATATTTTTCAATGGTAACATCTATATTTTTTCTCTGGAAAGCGCAGAGACAAAATTAATTATCATTGGGTGCGCACTGGCGCTTGTCATTTTTGCTTCTTTTTTTTGCGCTGAAGCCATACAAATTTCGCACTGGAGCCACCGTGTGTCACATGTAGACCTTTTCAGATTTTTCGTTTAAATGTTTGCATTTTCGTGTCCCGTAATAACAAACTTACCACAAAACTATGGTTGGCCCATTGGAATGTCCCATGCCAGGTCTAAAAACCAACTTTAGCGCCGATGGTTACGGTAAAATGTCGAAAACGAAGTGATAAACTCCTGATTGTTCAATCTTCCGTGAGCGCTACATATAAAATTCAACACACACGGATACAGACGGTGATACTGAAAAATCACAATTCAATTTTGAAAGAATAAGTTGGATTTTTAAGAAAATACTTAAGTGCCGTCACCCTGATTGTTTTTTAAATTACAGTGACCCCAACTTAGCATTAATTTGTCGATGACATTTTATTTTCGCCGATTTCCACTAAACTGATATATAATCATCACCATGCTATGAGGAGTCTAATTGTGTAGTTTAAAGACTCCAACGTGATGCGGTTTAAATTGGTGCCATTTAAAGTGGAGGTGCCGTTCAAAGTGGTGCCTTCCAAAGTGGTGCCGTTTAAATGGTGCCGTTTAAAATGCATGATGCTGTTTAAAGTGGTGCCTTCCAGGTGCCGTTCAAAGTGGTGCCGTTCAAAGTGGTGCCGTTTAAAGTGGTGCCGTTCAATGTGGTGCCATTCAAATTTGGCGGGTAATGTAGAAATGGGTTCTGTTCGTCCTTATGTCCATCTGTCCGTAACAATTTCGGAACCCTCTATTATAGTTTTCCGACCGGATTGTCAGATTTGAATGATCTTTGGTATGTTTATGAATACACTGTAGTGGGAAGGGATATCCACATGGAACAAGTTTCGTCCTTTATTGCAGTTATGGCCCTTAGAGTGAAACTGTGTCTGTTCCAATTATGTTAGATGTCTTTATCTCAGTCATTGTAAGTCTGACATGATATCCACTAGATGATGCCATGAATATCTACTCTGGCTAACACTCGTAGAGATTATATCCACCAGTACAAAACATTGGAACTTTTGAAGTTTTCACAGGGAACCTTATAAAGTCGAAAAAATAATGTAGGGAATATACCTCTTAGTTATTATATGTTGCTTGATAATGTACTTCACTGAATGTGAAGGTCGCATCTCGAAATTGCATGCTTATCTGAGACTTTTCTGAGCCGAAATCGCAAAAAAGCATCGAATTAATTACCCATGAGAAATTGTATAAATTGCAAAATCGCTCATAACGTCACGTAAATCGTGAAGTATATTATTAAGAAACAGATAGTAACTAAGTAATATATTTCCTGCAAATATTTTTCGACTTTATAAATTATAAGGTTCCCTGTCAAACTTCAAAAAGTTCCAAGGTTTTGTACTGGTATAATATGATTTCTACGGCCAGAGGAAAGAGCAGAGATTCATGACATGATCTAGATATCCACGTGCAACATGTTGGTCCAGTCCTCACAGACCAGATTAAGATTTTTTTTTTAATTAAGCCACCTCAGTAAATAATAAGAAACCTCAGCGAAAAGCCCCTCTGCGGGGGATATCGCAACCATCAACGAAACCTCCGCAATCATGATGATTGCAGCTGGCAATCATGGGAAGCTTCATATTTTCTTCTTTCAATCATACTTTCTTCTTGGAATCATACTCGCAACCTTGGGAACCATGTCCGCGACCTTGGGAATCATCTCCGCATCATTGAGAATCATGTCCGCAACCATAGGAATCATGTCCGCAACCATAGGAATCATGTCCGCAACCATAGGAATCATGTCCGCAACCATAGGAATCATATCGCAATCATGGGAATCATCATCGCAATCATGAAAATATTTTGCAACCTAAAATCATGATTGCGGGAAGATTACAGGAATCATTTATTTCTACTAGGGATAGTCACATTTCACGCAAGCTCCCCTTAGCAAAATGTCCTAGGATATCCAAGGAATTCCTAGGATAACCTAGGAATAAAACCTTGGAATAGTTAGCAAAAACTCCTTGGAATTCCTAGGATATCCCAGGATCGGAGATCCTTGGTGGTATTTGAACGTTTCAAGTTGATAAAACCTTGGAATACCTCAGCAAATTCAACCGAGCTCATCCAAGGACTTCCAAGCTTTGTGATGACTTAATCATAACTTGTCCGAGCTTTACCAAGGTGCAGTCTAGCTTTACCAACCTTTCCCAAGGTTTCCAACCAAGCTTTACTGAGCTTTAACAAGGTTAACAACCAAGCTTTGTCAAGCTTTACCAAGCTTTACCAAGGTTTCCAACCTAGCTTTACCAACCTTTACCAAGGTTGCAGCCTAGCTTTACCAAGCTTTACCAAGGTTTCCATCCTAGCTCTACCAACCTTTTACGAAGGTTGCAGCCTAGCCTTAACAAGCTTCACCAAGTGTCGGCTTCTCATTCGATAACAGATTATCGATTCACGATATGTATTCTGTTTATATTTGCAGACCAAGGAGCATATTATTGTAATAACACTGAAGCTATTTGGTTCTCACCACATTACCGATGTTTCTGGACAGTTGATGTGGTTGGAAACCATTCTGATGGCACCGCTGCATGTTACACTAATAATGGAACGGCTGGTGTACCCTATGGGGATGCTTCTCATAAGTTCCTGCTGGAGAGGTGAGTTTATTGGTGGACTGGTGAGTGTATTCTGGACTGGTGAGTGTATTGGTGGACTGCATGGTGAGTGTATTCCTGGACTGGTGAGTGTACTCCTGGACTGGTGAGTGTACTCCGGGACAGGTAAGTAAACAGCCGGACAGGTAAGTGTGCTCCCGGACAGGTAAGTGTACAGCCGGACAGGTAAGTGTGCTCCCGGGCTAAATGTGCTCCCGGACAGGTAAGCGTACAGCCGGACAGGTAAGCGTGCCCCAGTACAGGTAAGTGTGCTCCCGGACCGGTAAGCGTGCTCCCGGACAGGTAAGTGTACAGCCGGACAGGTAAGTGTGCTCCCGGACAGTTAAGTGTACTCCGGGACAGGTAAGTGTTCTCCGGGACAGGTAAGTGTACTCCCGGACAGGTAAGTGTGCTCCCAGACAGGTAAGTGTGCTACCAGACAGGTAAGTGTGCTCCCGGATAGGTAAGTGTACAGCCGGACAGGTAAGCGTGCTCCCGGCAGGTAAGTGCTAACTCCTGTACAGTTGATTATACTTCTAAACAGACAGGGGCGTCGGTGCAAGGAGGGGCATACATGGGCTGGAATTACTCCCTCTTGCCCCTGTGTATGCTCTTCTGAAATGCAACTTGCAACTGCATGACGATAAGTTTAATTCCAAAAATCAGAAAGCCGAGAACAAGTTATATATGTAACTGTATTAAAATTAGAATAATTATTTCTTACATTTTTTCTCAGACTTAACTTTACTGACAATACATGGCTTGGAATCAGTAAGATGGGTGGTGATTGGTTGTTACCTCCTGGTATGCATGCGCAGTATTTCACCTGGGCACTTAATGAGCCTGTGGACGCGACCAGTTTAGATTGTGTATTTATGGATTCATCAGGCCAGATGTTCAGTGGAGATTGTACGACCAGCAGACCGTATTTATGCGAATCAATAGGTATGTACATGAGTTACTCCCCTTCCATGTGACTAGTTTTAGTGGAGTTATCCCCCTTTTTAGACTTAGATATTTTTCATCAACAAAACAAATATGTTAATATGGTACCCTTAATGTTCACTGGGGGGGGGGGTATCCATAGCCCCATTATGACAGTCCCGCCTCTAATTTTAATAATTATGTCAAGCTAGTTAAACATGTTTAGCTAGAGCATGTCGGTGGATTTTTCGCTGATAATTACTGATAATTATATTATTTTCATTTAAAGACATATTATGGACTTGTTCAGTGCGTGAAATTGTTAAGTTAGTACTCAGGTGATATGCCAACATGAGGAATGTAGCATGCTACTAACATCGCCGAAAAGTTCAAAGAAATCGACATACCACTCCATAGAAAACATCGTCTGAACTACGCCCAATCGTGAATATTTACAGCTCGATTCGGGACGCTACTATCGGTGATAATCTAACATAATTTTTTATTTCGCCATCGAGAGCCATTGCACTCATTGCATTTAACTAATATAAAAGTACTAGCAGGTGGGTCCGACTTCGTCCGGGCTGTTTCCCCTCTGCTTTTCGGCGAATTGCGCGATTTGACCTTGAATTGTCCATTTTGAAGGTCAGGTGGGGTCACGATTTGACCCGTCCAAAACACTGCCCGGACAAAAGTATCCGACAAAAGTACCCGTCGAAATCCATCCGGTTTTACCAGATTTGACCTTGAATTGATCATTTTGAAGGTCAAAGTCAGGTCGGGGTCACGACTTGACCCGTCCAAAACACTCAGTGGACAAAAGTAACCGTATGTATCAAATTTCGTCGAAATCCCATCAAAATTCGCGATTTTACCTTGAATTGACCCGATTTCAAGGTCAAGGTCACGTCACACGGGCAAACGAATAGGATTTCGACACTCCCCATACGAAAGTATCCCTAGACACTAATTTTCATCGAAATCCCGTGATACTCGGGCGTTCGACCTCGAAATGACCCAATTTCAAGGTCAAGGTCACGTCGCACGGGCAAATTAATAGGCCCATGCCACTCCCCGGCCGAAAGTACTCCCACATACCAAGTTTCATCGAAATCGGCTCGGCCGTTTTCGAGTCCATCGCGAACAGACACACACACACAGATTTCCCAAAATATATAATAGACTAGCAGGTGGACCCGACTTCGTCCGGGATGAGTCCCCTCTGCTTTTCGGCGAATTGCTCGATTTGACCTTGAATTGTCCATTTTGAAGGTCAAGGTGAGGTGGGGTCACGATTTGACCCGTCCAAAACACTCAGTGGACAAAAGTGACCATACGTATCAAATTTCGTCGAAATCCCATAAAAATTCGCGATTTGACCTTGAATTGACCAGATTTCAAGGTTACATCGCACGGGCAAACGAATAGGCTTATGACACTCCCCATACGAAAGTATTCCTAGACACTAATTTTTATCGAAATCCCGTGATACTCGGGCGTTTGACTTTGAAATGACCCGATTTCAAGGTCATGGTCACGTCGCACGGGCAAATTAATAGGCCCATGCCACTCCCCGGCCGAAAGCATACCGAGTTTCATCTAAATTGGCTCGGCCGTTCTCGAGTCAATCGCGAACACACACACACACACAGATTTCCCAAAATATATAATAGACTAGCAGGTTAGCCCGCCACTGGCGGCGTTGGTCCGAAACTTGACATTTTTTCGTTTTTTAATGAGCTAATTGTGACTTTTTAATCAAGAGAAATTATGGTATCCGTCCCTAAAAGAGGTATGATTTAAGGTACATCGGGCGGAAAAAACTGACCCGATGAAAAATTCCCCCTTTCCTAGGAACGACAGACATGAGAATGACATAACACGCATTTTTTTGTTTTCCAATGAGTTAATTCGGTCTTTTTAATGAAGAGGAATTGTGATAGCCGTCCCTAAAAGAGGTATGATACCAACAATGTCGTTGTTGTTGGCATTCACGGCTTGGGGGCCACCCGAAGATTCTCACATTGCCGTAAAGAGAAAATAGCATTGTGACAATGTCGTTGTTGTTGGCATTCACGGCTTGGGGTGACCCACACCTTTACGAGATGGTCAAAGGACAAGGCAGTGGAAGTCCCGACAGATTCGGGGACGTATCGCACTGCCTCGTATTTACTGAACTTTCAGCAGCGAGATAAGCTGCGTGAGTTAGCACGAATTGAGGGGTGTAAGTTTATAGCTTTAAAATATGATTGTATCGAAAATAGACTAAGATTTTCAGCCGTAACAAAAAATGTATATATCAGAAAATGTAAATTCTATATTTTGCGAGGTATTAGCAAGTTTTTGGCTCAACGGGTTTAGCAGTTTGAAGTGAATATGGATATAAAAATATACATATACAGATATAAAAAATGTAGAGTTACGCCTCTTGGATCGCGAGCGAATCGATAGCGAAACCCATTGTATCCAAACGAAGGTCGCACTTTAAGGGTCAAGGAGAGCTCAGAGCTTGTCTAAAATGCGACGTTGACGATCCCCGTGTGTTTTGTACACTTATATACGAAATTTGAGCTCGATCCGACCAGCCGTTTTCGATTCTATGAAGTACCCACATACACACATATATACACACATATATACGGAGTTCTCAAATTATATAGTAGAAGATGACGGTGTGTATCGGTAATTTGGATTAATATTCATAATAAAAAACTACTTTGTGCAAGATTATGCTCAATTGCTATTTGATCACCTTCCGGAGTATTTCACATCACTTTAATTCAAATTAATTTCAGTGATTGAAGCTCGTGGATATTTTCCTGCTTTTCCACGAATATTCGATCCAGGATCTCTGCAATATTACTGGTACACAAAGAAAACCGATGGTGCTATTGACGCAGCGGACTGGTGTGCCGACAAATTAGGGGGGACACTTGCTACATTCAGCAACGAGAATATATTCAACTTCATAAAGACAGATGCCTACAACAAGTGAGTAAGGTTGCGGTGACCCAGCCCAGAGGGCGACTTGGGAGACAGGCCCAATGGCCTACAGGGACCAGTCTAAATGCTGAGCGATTTGGGAAACAAGTGCCAGCCTAGATTGTTAATTGGGAGACAGGTACCAGCATAGAGGGCGACTTGTGAGACAAGGACCAGCTTACATGGTGACTTTCGAGACAAGAACCAGCCTAGAGAGCGACTTGGGAGACACAGACCAGCCTAGAGGGATAATTGGGAGACATTTTCTCCCTAAAATGTGCCACGACGTATTTATAATTCTCCATATTGTTGTCCCTGGGAGAAGTGACTTCTCTCTCATATACTAAACAGCATACTTAAAGTATATTTACTGATTATATAATAGATTTCTTACTCAATATAATCATTTTACATGCATAATTAGCTCTCAGGTTACATAATACTAATTTGATCATAGAAGGGTAATGTTGGGTGTAAATTGAGCTTCAGCCATTGTTACATGTCCCAAATAACATGAGTCCACTTCTCCCTATTAAAGGTACTCAATCCGATCTGAGGGTCCCCATAGCATCAAGATACAACAACAACAAAATTTCATCAAAATACGCTTCAGTTATCAGAATCGATCAATTGCCCAAAAATAATGCTAACCACTGTCAACTATAAAATTGCCCAAAACCTAATATTTATCAACGTTTTGTTCAACCAAATTTTGCCAGTAACTGTTGTCAAATATCTGACACAAAAAAGCCACTGGATTTCAGAGTTATCGATCTTCATCCGCTATCTGGTCAGATAAGTTCTTCTCGTCGACAGTTTACTTTGCGACTTAAAATTAGAATAATAGATTTCATATTCCCGTTGAAGTAATTTGAACAACATTGTCTACTAAGAAACCGGTTTGGAAGCAGAATGAAAATTAGTATTCAATAAAATGTACTATGTACATTCTCTTCGATCTAGTGAGATAGGGTACTATTCTGTTGAAGAGATGAGTGTTTTTTTACAGTATAATCAGCATTACGATATACTTGTATGGTTTATTGTCACGGAGAGTGTTAACAATTCCAGAAATGTATCTAGTATTTACACAGCAAGGGTGTGGACTTCAGTTTCTGCGTTACGTTCAATAATAATCATCATTCCAAATGAAACTACCACGCACTGTGTGACGAAATATTACTTCGTCTGTTGCATAAATCACTGGGTTAACGTGCGTTGCAGTGATCGATAAATCATTCAGTTAGATCTGTTTTAATTATATGTGTACCTTTGAAGATATATAACAACATACTTGTAAATTACCAATGTGTATGTTCGCTTATAGGTGGTTATCCAATATGTTGCTATCGTCGTAGCATGGATTGGAGTTGCGGCCGTTTTGGCAGCCATTTCATCGCAGCGAATGCATTTTTTTTCTGTCTTTGTCACTCTATTCTCCCTCTATACTCTAATTTCACACAAACTGGTATATGTTGGATGGAGGATTAATGTGTTCTGGTGTCGCCGATGAAGGATATTGTAGAATAACTTTCTTCACAAGGTCGGAAATGGGCATTTTTTTTTAATCTCTGTAAAAAAAGGTTGCTCAAAGCGGATTTTAGCTGATTTTGGATATGTTGTAGTGGATATATTCCTCTTCAAATTGGAATAAAAACCAACTTACTCCAAATTTATTCTAGGTCAAACCTTTTATCGACCAGACTAACATGGATTGGTGTACTGTAACAGTGTAAAAAGTCTTTGAGTTATGATTGACTTGTAAGTTGTGAACATTAGTCTTCGAATCATGTGCAATAATGCCCTAAGTAATCGACTCCTTCACCACAGCAGAATTATGGGTAATGAGAGCTTTCCGATGAATGCCGATAAGCCATATTTCCGACTAAATCCTGAAAAGTTACCCATAATTCTGCTGTGGTTAAGGGGTCGATTACTTAGGGCATTACTGTAGAAGTCTGGATACGTTTAATATTATCTGGCCTGACATATGATGCCGGACATTGCAGAATGAGGTCCCCATAGGGTAAATTTAGTGACGCAACCTGCACAGCGGGCTAGTATGACTAATATCACCCTCTTGAGACCTCATTCTGCATGGCATCATCTGCTATGGGAGATATAGATAGACTTAGTTTGAAGTTCCCAAATTGTGAATATTTTGGTGTACACCCATTGGAGAACCTTGATTATGCAAAATCTAAAAAAGAAATAGAATCTATGTGAAGAAGTTTGATAATAAAGAAACATTCAAGAGAAGATGAGGCCTAAGCAAAATTAGGTCCCCAGAGGGTTCATTTAGTGACGCTACCTCGCACAGCGTGCTAGTATGACTAAATTCACATTCTGGGGACATCAATCTGCTTAGGCCTCATCTTCTCTGGGAAGTATATTTATCAAATAATATTTTTTTTTAGTTTCAATAGAATGCTACCTTTTCCTTTAGTTCACTTGAGATGAAGTTTCCGGTGGAGCTATAGTCATCACTCCTCGTCCGTCCGTCCGTCTAGACAGCCGTTCATCCATGTGCCCATCCGCCCATCCATCCGTCCATCCATCCGTCCATCAACAATTATATCTGGAACAATAAGACCGATTGGGTTCATATTTGGTGTGGATGTTTCCCTAGGTGACTTGCTGAAATGAGGTCACTGGGTCTAATAGTTGCGAATCAGGGCCATAACTCTTTTCCTCCTTAGTAATTCTTAAAACGACTTCTCAAGTACCATAGGGCTGAATGGGTCCATATTTGGTATGAAGGGTCCTTGGTTGACTGGGGTTCAGATTTGATCAAATTAGGTCTCTGTGTCAAATGTGGGCGGAGCCAGGGACATAACTCCAAAAAAATACATTTCAACTCCTTGCTCAATTTAACCCCACCCCCCCCCCCCCCCCAAATTAAATTTTTTCATGTCTTCATTTTTTTATATATTTTTTAACTCCTTGCTCAATTTATTAATTTTAAATTTAAATTTTTAAGAACTAACCACGTCATAACATCCGACAGCATACATCGCATAATCACGCAACATTTAGTTAAAATCGGTCCACGGGTCTGGGATAAAAATCACGAACAGACATATTGTTACCCTTGCCAATTGAAGGGTCAAAGTAAGTACATGTACCCATGTTACAAATGTTGTTCTTTCACATTCCCAATGCCACAATATTTATATTTGTAAAGTCATCTCTTTCACTAACAATATAAAGTTTGTCTGCCTGTCATTCTGTCGAATGTCCCCTGTGTATGAAATGAGATCTTATCATATCTGACAGTGATTGATAAATATATGTGACCCGCCATATCAAATCCAGTCGGAAGCCGGGATTTGTTTACCCTGTGCCAATGCATTCTCTTATATATGAGAGTCGACCATAGGTCGCCTCGCATATATAAGAGAATGCATTGGCCTAACAATTTTTTACAATTTTAATAATTTTTTCTTGTATTCTTTAACAATTTTATAATTTCACACATACAGAGCCCCAGACAAACATGAGCAGACGACACTCTTATATATGCTTCTATATATGTGTGGGGCTCCCTGCAGGGTAATGGATGTTTTTTATTTTATTTCCTACAAATTATAAGAAACATTTATTTTAAAAAAATGATAAAAAATTGTTAGGCCAATGCATTCTCTTATATATGCGAGGCGACCTATGGTCGACTCGCATATATAAGAGAATGCATTGGCACAGGGTAAAAAAATCCCGACTTCCGACTGGATTTGATATGGCGGGTCACATATAACAGATAATGTTTATTTGTGTCATTCATTTAAAATTAAATTGGATTAATTCCCATGTGCTGAGTTCTATGCAGTTGTATAGGAAGTGTTACAATATTATGATTATATAGGCTATTGACTTCTTTTCACCGGAGATAATGCTGTGTCTTAATTATTTTGCTGATGATTTCAAGGAACAATTATCAGAGGTGCCATGTTGATAACCATTCCCTTAATATTGTAACTTATTTTAAGGAAAATGAACTCACTTCCACTTCTATAATAAACCATTTGAAATTACTAGATCAATGGATCTTACTGATTGGGATTTATATTTGGTTCAGATAGAGGCAGAGATAGGATATTTAACACCCCTGCACCCACCCTATCTATGCTATGAATTCATGTTTGGTACTTGTATATATATTCCCATATTACATGTAATAATTTTGATATATAACGGTATTATCTGTAAGGTTTTAATAAATTTCCAATAGTTGGAGATCTTGAAGTACCAGCTGTAATTTAGTTTGGTCCAGTTGGGAGGTAACCGACAACAACGATCTATTGGGAGGGGAGGGGAGAGTGTGCAGTTAGAAATTTAATGGCGGATACCGACCATATCTCTTCCAACCATTCAACAAACACCCTCTACCCGTGTCCATGGTTAGAACTACTTGTTTTAAAGTGATTTGACAAGTACTGTCTATTGTAGTCTTCAGAGTCCCAGTCTTCTCCGTCTTTACAGTCTGGTGAGAGACCCCACAGTCAGAGACGTGGCGACAGTTGGAAATTTCACACCAACAATAGGTTGAAAATGTTCTTGTAGTCTGATTTTCAAACAATTTATTGATTAATTGTTTTTGGACCAATATTTGTATAATTTCATAATTTGGTCAACATTTTGGTCAACATTTTGGACTGAAATGGTCATCAGTTGGAAATTTTTCTACTTTAGGTGAGGGTGACAGGTTGGAAATTTCCAACACTTGGAAAGCTTTTGTCCTGGTCCCTCCCCCGTGGCCAGTCAAAAACTGCTAGTTAATTTAAGAAAACAATATTGTCATACATTTGGTCAACATTGTCATTGGAATTGTCGTCAGTTGGAAATTTTCCAACCTAAGTGGGGGTGTCAGGTTTGAAATTTCCAACTCTAGGAAGGCTTGAGGCTAGTTTATATGCTAGGATTTTTCGATTTTTCAAAAATGTTCGCACCCCGGTCCGAACCATGGTCGACCAGGTGTGTTATTGTCCCTCCCCCTGGCCAATACAAAACTGCTAATTAGTTTAACAAAACAATATTTTACTACATTTGGTCAAACTTGTGGACTGAAGTGGTCATCAGTTGGAGAATTTTCCAACCTGAAGGAGAATATGAGGTTTTAAATTTCCAACACTATAGGAAAGCTTCAGTTGAGGCCAGTCTAGATGCTAGGATTTGCGATTTTCTTGTATAGTTTTCAAAATTTTCTCACAACTATGGTCAGCCCGGTGTGTCCTGGTCTCTTGTCCGTAGCCGTGTGCATTTGTCTGGAGTTAGACCACTAGATGTCAGAATTTATGCATTTTTCAGGTTAAAATATTTGAATGTTCTCATACTGGGAATATAGAACCATGGTTTATAAATATATAGGATATTAGGCCTGAGCACTGAGGTGCAAGGGTGAGGGTGCAAATGGAATTATGCAAAACTTGTGTTTGGTCTGGTTCTAATTCAATGGGGGGATGCAGTTGGAATTCCCAAGGTGGACACCCCCAACGGAGACCATCTAGCCACATCCCTGCCCACAGTCATTGACTGTCTTTTTATAGTTTATTTTCTCTATATCCCTAAATTGGCAGACGACACACTGCACAACCGAGGTGCCCAATAAGTGCACATCACCATCTCCACTATCTGGGAATTTAAATATCAGTCTACGTGTAGATCTCCCATAGTAAATGAGGCCCAAGCAGAATAAGGTCCACAGAGAGTGAATTTGGTGATGCTAGTCAACTATGTGGGGCAGCATAACTAAATTCGCACTCTGGGGGCCTCATTCTGCAAATGTCCAGCATATTTTCAGACCTAAACAGGCGAAGAGTCTCAATTAATTTTTTTTTCAAATACTTTTGAAACAGAACTGGTTTAGAAGGGAAACCGATATTGTTCTGGACGGGAATAACGGATCAGTATGTGGCCGACCAGTGGACCAACTGGGGCGCCAATGATGTTGGATGGACACCTGACATATCTGAGAATACACTGGTGAAGGAATGTGTTTCATTTGATGAGTCAGGTGTAATGAGGGCGGCCAATTGTGATGACAGCAATACAATCATATGTATGTCTGGTGAGTTAGCCCTATTTTACATATCCCTTTCATGATATCAATACAGTAGGGTACTGGGAATATTCGATATTCAATTCAAAATTTGATTTGACAAAACAAATTCGAGTCGATTCGAGTCGAAATCATCAGTTCGAAATTTTAGAACATATAAGTGTAGTCAGTCTCAAAGTCTATTTTACTACATGATCCTACCCTTATTCCATTCAATAACCAATTCTATAAATTGTGATATTAAACGTTCGTTTAATAACAGGAAATAGTGCCAGGTGACCTTTGACTTCCGGTTTGTCGTCTGTTTACATTCCATACGCTACGTCTCATAATACTAAGGCTTCCAATTTTTTTCCAACAAACTATACTGAATGAAGATTTTGAAAAGTTATGACATTAAATATACGCCTGTAAATATGACAAAGAGTCTTTATTTATATGGGACTAAACGCATAGTTACAAAATGTTCGCGAAACGTCATCATCGCATGCCTTATTGAAGCCGATGTTAGTTTCGCATCCCATTTGTTGATTTAAGTAAGCAAAGGCTCGCTCCAGACCTAATTTACTGCATGGACTTGTTTTGTACATTCCACTATAAACTTGGGACTCTATATACAGGGGAGTGTCAGGTTTCTTATCGATAATATGCCAACATAATTAGCCTATTAATCATATCTATATCTAATTAATCACTACTTTCCCAAAATAACCCACTCCGAGATTAGGTTTTAACATCACTTTAGCAAACAAAACCAATGATGATTTACATTAACACACGTATAATATACAGTAATGCCCTAAGTAATCGACTCCATAACCACAGCAGAATTATGGGTAAATTTTCAGGATTTAGTCGGAAATATGGCTTGTTGCCGTTCATCGGAAAGCCTTCCGACGAATGGCAACAAGCCATAATCCCGACTAAATCCTGAAAAGTTACCCATAATTCTGCTGTGGTTATGGAGTCGATTACTTAGGGCATTACTGTTATGTGTTCATATTTAATTATTTTATTTGGGAATGTTACCAAATGTGTCATTAAATCTATTTTATAAACAACCAACATATTAACGAGTTCTTTGAAACTTGAGTATTAGTGTCAGAACGATCTGACACATATGCGTGTTATTTGTGGTACCGTGCCGGTATTACAAATTGCGTAAAACACTAACACAGGTCCACATATGTTGGCCTACACAGTATTTGAACTATATAACATAGGATACCGAACAAAGTCAAAACAACATTACGATAATTTCTACCTTAATTAAGAGGCCCACAATTGTAAATAGCCTAATATGCGCAGTATATGTGACCCGCCATAGCAAATCCAGTCGTAAGTCGGGATTTTTTATACCCTGTGCCAATGCATTCTCTTATATATGAGAGTCGACCATAGGTCGCCTCGCATATATTAGAGAATGCATTGGCCTAACAATTGTTTACACTTTTAATAATTTGTTTTTGTATTCTTCAACAATTTTATAATTTCACCCATACAGAGCCCCAGACAAACATGAGCAGACGACACTTTTCTATATGCTTCTATATATGTGTGGGGCTCCCTGCAGGGTAATGGATGTTTTTTATTTTATGTCCTAAACATTGTAAGAAACATTTGTTTAAAAAACATGATAAAAAATTGTTAGGCCAATGCATTCTCTTATATATACGAGGCGACCTATGGTCGACTCGCATATATAAGAGAATGCATTGGCACAGGGTAAAAAAAAAATCCCGACTTACGACTGGATTTGATATGGCGGGTCACATATGTGTTCATGGGCTTACATGGACATATATTAAGGGTCGTCTGTTGAAGTTATTATTTTATTCCTCAATAAATGGGGCTCGATCTTCTGCACTTTAATTTATCTGTCGTCTGATTTTATCACCTTAACATCCCTTCAAATCAATAATAGACCATTCCGATGTACACATTTTAACTGACTGGGAGAATCCTCTTCGAATAGAAAGGGTTAAATAGGCAGAGAAACCCAAACACAACTATTTTTTGTACCTAATGTCACAGAAAACGGATGATTGACCAATTCACCAGTATTAATTATAACATATTAATTTTCCTTTAGGGCTTGATCGATGCCAGTCAGTTATCTGTGAGAACGGTGGAACTTGCATAGCTTTGCAGCAGAATTTCACATGCAACTGCAACGGAGTTTACACTGGACGGTTTTGTGAGACAAGTGAGTACAAGAAAACCATAGTCAGAAATGGTAACGCGCTCAAGATAATATATTATGTACCCATGCTTGTAATTATAGAATACTAGCAGGGTTACCTGGCGTTGCCCAGGTTAAAGTGATGTGAAACCCGCTGTGGATATTTGGTGGGAATAGAGAATACTCTTGCTCTCAAATTGTTACACGTATTCTCATAAATTGTATATCCAAATGGCATCACGAAACATGATTATTACACATGGAATATAAGTAGTGGCTCACCTTGTCAGGTCGGAGCGATTATCATTTTGTTTATCGCGTTTAATCCGTCCCATCAATAAAGAAGTATTTACTTATTTATAACTGCGTATACTTCAGACGTTATAGCATGAAACATGAACATCATAAACACATTAGTTGGAAAAAATAAAAGACGACAATTGTGTTTTACATAGAGATGTACCAATCAATCAATCAATCTAGTTTATCATATCTTCATGAAGATACAGATGTTTTAAAGATATGTCCAGGTTCTCCTCTATTCTGGTGCTATATACTGGGTAATGATTTTCAGTTTAAAAGAAATGATGTTATGCATGTATAGCAGCTAGCTTTTGAGTTGTTTATGTTAGGCGATGAGTCTGTTCTAAAAAAAATGAAAGAAATCCTCTGTATCGGGCAGATATACCCTTGTTAGATGTCAATATTGGATGATTCCGAAATGTCATGTGCTACGGACTGCGTTTTCCTTTATCTCAGAAGTAAATATATTTGACTGCACACTGTGACCACTATTTTTGAACAGGCCTGGTCTACATTTCCATATCTCTTGGCAATTGTAACTTTTGTAACGTTTGGGGAAACTATATTGAATGTGACAGACTCAATCGTGTTATAATATATACATGAGCCATTCTAATATGCAATCCTCTGACTATTTAAGGTCCCTCAGTTTGAATGAATATATGTATCTCTTAAATAGATTGATATAAATATACTTTTAATGCTTTCTTCTATGTATCTGTGTTGCTAGATCATTATAGGAATGTCCTGATTTCCATCCCCATAAAACTATGACAGTTGAGAAGATATAATTGTTCAAGTGACTTAATTCGATCACCATTTGTCGAGATTGTGAAATTGGAATGCCAAAAAATCCATAGAACGACACGGAGATGACCTGGGAGATGACTATATATAACTTTGTTGGATATCGGCGAATTGAACAATCTTATAAATGCTAGTGAATCTCCTCTCGCCAGCCATGACCCCAAATGTGATTTAATTCATCATATCATTAGAGAAGAACGTGCATGAATTTGGTGGAATCAGTGCTAAATATATTTGTATCAACTTTGGTGCAACTCTCCTCGTGCATGACTTGAACCGCGCCACTTTTGTCATATTTAAACCACGTCTATTAGACTCATGCATGCGTTATATAATGGAGATGATAATATATAAGTTTGGTGGTAATCGGCAACTAAACAAATTCTTATGATAGTTATCACCCCCCCCCCCCAAATCTCTCACCCAAACGGCACAAATATCGCGTCTTTAAATCACACGTTTATATTCCTCGTATCACAGAGAAGAATAATATATCAATTTGGTCGAAATCTGCGCTAAAAATAGCCCCTCCCCTGACACCAACAATGTCACTTTAGAATATTTTTACCCCCACCATTACCTTACTCGTAAAAAGTTACCCATGTTAGACCGCCTTGTTGCCATATCGATTGTACCCTCAAAGTTATATATATAGAACACAGACAGATATTCGCAAATATTTTATTCATTGATTGTACCATTTAAGAAGAACGTGTATGAGTATGATGGTAATTGGCACTAAACATATTTTTATAAGTTTTTGGTGACCCTCTCGTCCCTATCTCGGACTCACGCGGAGCCACTTTTGACATCATTAAACCGCACACTTAGACTCATTTTAAAGATGAATATATATACAATTTATGAAAATTGGCGAGTATGCAAATTCGTATCAAATTTAGGGCCACCATTGCATATCTCTCACCCAAAAGGCACCAATTTGGCTCATTTAAACCACACGATTAGATTATTCGCATCACGGAGAAGATTATGTATCAATCAGGTGGAAATCGGCGCTAAACATATTGTTTATCAATGTTTGTGTCCCTCTCACCCTCTAGGCACCCCTGACTCGAATGGCCCCACTTTTGACATCTTTAAACCACACAATTAGACCCCTGATGTCATGGAGATTATTATTTGTAAATTTGTTGCTAGTCCGCGACTAAACAAATTTTAATCAAATTTAGTGGCCACCCCACCCCCATCTCTCACCAAAGCAGCACCAATGTGACGTCTTTAAAATCACACGATTAGATTCCTCATATCATGGATAAGAATGTGTATCAATTTGGTGGAAATTGGCGCTAAAAATATTGTGTATCAATTTTGGTACCCCTCTCCCTTTCAGTGCACCCCTGACTCGAATGACGCCACTTGTGACAGCTTTAAACCGCGCCATTAGACACCTCATACCATTGGGATGAATTTGTATAAGTTTCGTGGCAATCGGCGACTAAACCAATTCTTGTCAGATTTATTACCCACCCACAGCCCCCCCCCCAATCTCTCATCCCAACGACACCAATTTGGCGTCTTTAAATCACACAATAAGGTTCCTTGTATCATGGAGAAGATCTCAGAAGAATGTGCATCAGTTTGGTGGAATTCGGCGCTAAAATTATTTTGATCAATGTTGGTGTCCCTCTCCCCTTGCATGCATCCCTGACGCGAACAGCGCGACTTTGACATATTTAAACCACACCATTAGATTCCTCGTAGTATGGGGATGATTATATATAAGTTTGGTGGCAATCGGCGACATTTTTGTTCTGCCCCTCCCCCTGTTCTGCCCCTGACAACAACTGCGTCACTTCAGAAAATTCTAACCCTCGCCATTATTTTTCTCGTAAAAAGTTACCCATATTAGATCCCTTTTGTGCCATAGAGGTGGTCCCCGGTGAATTTCTATAGAACATAGACAGATAGACAGACAGACAGACAGACATTCGCAAATATAGATATAGATAAAATATCTCAGAATTCCGTTAAAATAACAATAACAACCAGCACCTAATTAACTAACCGGCGACCGACTCGGCCGTCTCCGACCACAACCATCAGTGGGCTACAGAACGAAAAATGTCTATAAAAGATGAAATATAAGACTTACAAATTATCTTTTAAATTTCTTTTATTGGTAATTGACATAGCTTGTCACAAACCAAAAATCAACATTATTGACTTAATAATGTAAAGGACAATAAACGAAATTCCCAACTACACCTTTTACCGGACTCGGCCTCCTGGTCGCGCTATTCGACTTTTAAACCGGAAAAAACAATTATCTATAAACAAAATGCCCATCGGACCACAGCTATCAAGAATTTGCAGAACAGTATACACTCGGTGCGCGCTAATAAACAGGTGATGTCGGAATCGACCAATTTTTATTTTATTTCGGGACCAAATCAGGGCCCTACGAATCAGATAACCGATATCAAATTGAAACTTGCATATCCGCAGAACCATTTCGAATGATGTATAATATGTATTGTTTCATAGCGTAAAATGCGAGAAAATCGAGCTAAATATCTGTTCCTCATTCCTGTTACTTGGAATTGTTTTCGTTTTTTCCTAAATTTCCGATTCACCGCTCGACGTTCCTGACCAATTATACGCTTAGTTCTCAAAAGTAGTGATTAAATGTTGTAATATTAAAGACGGTGAGAGGCTATGCTTTCGAATGATGTATAACATTGTATTGTTCCATTGCGCACAATGCAAGAAAATTCAGATTATATCTCTGCTCCTCATCCCTGTTACTCGGAAAAAATTACGTTTTTGCTAATTTCCGATTCACCGCTCGACTTTGCTGGCAAATTATACGCTTTGTTCGCAAAATTAGATTTTAAATGTTGAAATATTCATGAAGGGGAGAGGCTATGCATTCGATTGATGTATACTATGTATTGTTTCATTGCGTAAAACGCGAGGAATTTGAGCTTATATATCTTTTCCTCATCCATGTTACTCCAAATAGTCATTTCGTTACTCAGAAGTTGTTCACGTACCTCGTTCCGTTCCTGTTACTCTAAATAGTCAATCCCGAACCCTATGTAATACTCATATTTTCTATTTGAAATTTTTAGATGGATGTCTCAATCAGGATGCATGGTACAATGACGAGACCAGTACTTGTTACTGGTATGAGAATACAAACCTGACACAGTCCGGAGCAGCAGACTGGTGTTCGGTGTATGGTGGCCACCTCGCCTATACTGTAGAGTCAGATCTACTGAACATGCTCGATAAACCTACCAGGTAATAAATACTTAGAATGACTATGTGAACTGGTTAACGTTGTTGTTGTACGAGTTTGTTGTGATTTTGTGGCAAGACGATCGAGAGCTGTTATAGTATACATAAATCACTTGTTTGTTCAATAAAATAAATCAATATCCAGCTAAATGTATGCATACTATAAAGTTATTATACAATGTTGTGTACAGTATGTGTTTTTCTTGTACGAGTCCAGGTTGTGGTGAAAAGTCATATTGGAGGAGACTTTTCACCACAACCTGGACGAGTACAAGAACAACTCATACTGTACACAACATTGTATAATGACATTTTTATTATCCATCTGTATGTTTATCAAAATTTTGGGAATAAAACTTTTGTGGTTATTTTTGGTATTTGTCGGCACTGAATTCTCCATAAAAGCCTGTATTTTGATCATCAAAAATCATGATTTGGAAAAGTAAACACGGAAGTGAGAAAATTCTGCTTAAATCCATCAGTGTTGCGCGCGCATCACATTTCGCAATATAATTAATTCGTGACGTCACGGAGTCCAATAAAAAGTGATATTGTACACTCGGGAGTCCAATATGACTTTCGGGAGTCCAATATGACTTTTTCCAGGACTATCAAGTGGCGGCTTTTGACCAATCGGAAATGGTGTTAGTTAAGGGATGGATAAAAATACTGTATACAACAAGCTGTACAAGCTGCATACTTTTTATCAAAGCTGATTCGTTATGATTATAATGGGTTCAAGTCTGAGTTTCGTGTGCCTGTAATGTAATGGTCTATAGCATCACCAAATTCACACTATGGGGACCTCATTCTGAATGGCCTCATCTGCTATGAGAGACATAGACTCAGATTGAAGTTCCCAAATGGTTACTATTGTGATGTACACCCATTGGGAACCTTGCTCACGCAATGTGTCATCTGCCAATACGGGGATATAGAGAAATTAAACAAAAAAGAAGTTTCTATAGAAATGTGTTAATAAAGAAACTTTCAAGAGATGAGGCCTAAGCAGAATCAGGTCCCCGGAGTGTGAATTTAGTGATTCTAGCCCACTTGAATGGGTTTGTATTGTCCAAAGATTAGACAAATATATGGATCTAAACTCAACCCAAGTTTAAAGTGGAATTTACATAACAAGTCCGATAAATTAGGTCTGCACTGAGCGTTTGGCGAGGTCCAGACCTAATTTACTGGATGAGTTTTGTAAATTCAGTTATAAACTTGGACGAGTTGTCGATTCTATCTATTACATGATCCAAAACATCGACAAAACATACTTAAATCAACAAATGGGATGTGAAATTTACATCAGCTTCTATAAGGCATGCGATGATGTTCCGCGTTTCTATGCGTGTTTTGTCTGCGAACAAAACCAGTCCCAGATAAATAAAGACACTTTGGCGTATTTAATAGCATATATTTAATGACATAACTTTTCAAACTCTTCATTCATTATAGTTTGTTGGAAAAATATTGGAAGCCATGCATAGTATTTTGAGACGTAGCACGCGGAATGTAAACAGACGACAAACCGGAAGTCAAAGATCTCCTGTTATTATATAAACGAACGTTTAATATCACAATTTATAGAATGGTTTATTGAATGGAAATAGGGTAGGATCATGTATTAAATATTTTTATTAAATGTTTTATTATCTTCTTTATATTTAATATCTGTATTTCACAAAAATAAACAACGGACGTGCAATGAAAAAAGCTTTAATAATCACCAGGGCCGTGTATTGTAGCCTTTCTCAAATATGGCGTCTATTAATGGAAGAGGTTATTTCCATGCAAAAGCAGAAATAGCCGAGCCATTGGGATTGCCTGTTGATGGTGAGTTGGTAGATATGTGATAGGCCACAGCAGTATGTGTATATTGTCAAACTCTCATCTATACATATATATCTTCTATACATCTTTGCTCCTCTATATATCATATGACAAACTGTTTAGTATATAATGAATATTCAAACATTAATAAGCGTAAATTTAACTATGTTTGTTCACAAACCGAAATTAGAGTTACGAGCAATTTGGGAAAAAAACTAATATTAAATTTCCTATTGTAAAGAGGCATATTTTCAACCCTATCTTTGCCGACAAATACCCCTGCATTAGACCGACTGATGAGGCAAATTTCAGAACCTGTTGTTTTTTTGCAAAATTTAAACATACCTTAATGCCCTAAATAATCGACTCCTTAATCACAGCAGAATTATGGGTAATTTTTAAGGATTTAGTCGGTAATATGGCTTGTTGCCATTCATCGGAAAGCTCTCAGTGAGAACCTATCTATTATACAGGTATCACGTTGAATCATGCATCTTTCGCAGCCAAATATAACTTACTCAAGAAAACCTTTGCTCTTTCTGGCTCATATTTGAATTTTCATCTGCCCGACAATCTTCTTATGAATGCTGACCATTATATTGAGTCTTAATGAGGTAAATTGTCTAATTAACCCTGAAACAGGTTTGATGCATTGCCATGGGCTCCATGCATATAAACCTTTACATGGCCTGACTGTAATCTAATTATTATAATTAGGGTATAAAAATATAATATAATTGTTTTTGTAATCATTGAGTCCAACGACTGATAACAACATACCTACCATATTGACATGATCATGTGGACGTAATATTCCTTTTGTCCCATATAACGTACACTTAGCCCGTTGTTTACCCTTTACCCAACACACCGGCCAAAACCGGCCAAATAAAGCTTCAACAGCCTAAAATATCTTCGGTCTGTCTCAATAGAACCATACAAATATGGATATCATTGGAACCGGCTCCTTGACCACATTGTGATAGTTACAGTTATGCCCTGTGCCAATGCATTCTCTTATATATGCGAGTCAACCATAGGTCGCCTCGCATATATAAGAGAATGCATTGGCCAAAAAAAATCTGTTTTTAACACTTTTTACCATTTTTTCTTACATTCTTTAACAATTTTATAATATTTAATGTGTTAAGCCAATGCATTCTCTTATATATGCGAGGCGACCTATGGTCGACTCGCATATATAAGAGAATGCATTGGCACATGGCCCTTCTGTTGGGTAAAGGGTTAACAGCTGTAGTACACTAACAAAATAATGCAAAAATATAGTCGTTTTTGTTTCTTGAGATCTGTATTGAGTTTTATAGGCAAACATACTTTATCATGTGATTTAGCTAACACACGCTTGGCTACTTCGAGTTATGTCTGCCAGATAGCCTGCATTTGAACCGGTATCGGAACCTCAGACCATATATAGACACCCGGCATGGATCAAAATGTGTTCTAAATGATATATGTAGATAAGAGTCTATATAAGGTTAATAGTGGACAAATATGAGTAAATTTCAGTGTAGGCAAAAATTTTCATTACTCAGAATTACTCATTATTTCCAGCCCCGACATACCCATCCACCCCTGCCTTGTCTGGAACAAAATATGCAGACCCCCCCCCCCCCCTGTTAATAACTGAAATTGAAGGGAAAATAGCTATTGATTGTGTCCCGATTTTGAACATTAAATTCACCTCAATCATTTATAATAGATGCTCACCAAATTCACATAATCGCCTTCACTCGAAAGAACAACAATAACTCCAGCAACAAATATCTAGCTCATCCACTGCATCAGTTTCAGTTAGCAGCTATCCACACAGACCCATATAGAGCCCCACATAGCCTAGAGCAGACGACACTCTAGTGCATGCTTCCATCTTGTGAGGCTCCCTGTGGGTTAAATCATAGTATTCATCCACTGCATCAGTTTCAGTTAGCAGCTATCCACATAGATCAATAGAGAGCCCCACATAGCCTAGAGCAGACGACACTCTAGTGCATGCTTCCATCTGTGTGAGGCTCCCTGTGGGTTAAATCATAGTATTCTGCCGAGCGAACCTCTTGTCACAGATATGTATACGGCTTCACATTATATATATTATAGAGTAAGACCCTGTGCCAATGCATTCTCTTATATATGCGAGTCGACCATAGGTCGCCTCGCATATATAAGGGAATGCATTGGCCTAACAATTTTTATAATTTTTTTATAAAATTTTCTTACATTCTTTAACAATTTTTAGGATGAAAAATTGTTAAGCCAACGCATTCTCTTATATATGCGAGGCGACTTATGGTCGACTCGCATATATAAGAGCATGCATTGGCACAGAGTATTACATCCAGCTCATTCACTGCATCAGTTTCAGTTTGCAGCTATCCGAACATCTGAAAGGGCGTTTTAGAGATTGCATTAGTGAAGTAGGTTCATGGCCGTGTATATGGTATAATAAGTTAATTAATAGGGCTGCATATGGTATAATAAGTTAATTAACAGGTATGTGTATATGGTATAATAAGTTAATTAACAGGGGCTGTATATGGTATGATAAGTTAATTAAATCAAAACAGGGCTTTATATAGTATAATAGCAGGTTAGCCCGCCACCGGCGGCGTTTGTTCGAAACATGACATTTTTAATTTAATTTATGTTTTTAATATTAATTTAATGTTTTTTAAATTTAATTTATGTTTTTTTGAATTTTTTAATATTTATTTAATTATTAATTTAATTTAATTCTTTTTTATAATTTAAATTTTTTTTTTTATGAAAAATCCCCCCTTCCTAGGAACGACAGACAACGCATTCTTTGTTTTTCAATGAGTTAATTCATGGTACCCGTCCTAAACTTCCCCGTTATTTAACTCCCCGTGGCCATTGAGCAGCCGCTGACAGAGGTTGTCCACCCTTACGAGATGGTCAATAGAACTCGATGAAATCCCCCCTTCCTAGGAACGACAGACAACGCATTCTTTGTTTTCCTTTTTTTTTAACACTGGTTCCCGGAAACGACTCACATAAGCATTCACGCTTGATGTCGAATTCGGTATTGCATTGAAAACAAACGCGATAACATTGCATTGAATTGCCCGTCATACAGATAAGTAGATAGCGAAAACGACGCTCTTTATATAGACACTTCGGAAAACTGACGCTCTTTAACTATCAACGCGATTAACCCCCGCCGTGACATTGAGGTGATTTTGAGAGTGGAGAACGCGTGCTCTGAGCTTCTCCAAAACGCCGCGACGACGATTCCAGTGCGTTTTTACATTTAGATGGGAAGTTTGAACTCAATCGAGCGAACCGTTTTCGATTCTATGAAGTACACATATATATATATATATACGAAGTCTCAAAATATATAGTACTAGCAGGGTAGCCCGCCACCGGCGGCTTGTCCGAAACATTGTTTATATATTTTTTTAATTTTTAGCTCCACGCGTTTCAATAAGAAAAAATTGTACCCGGTAGCTCCACCCGTTTCCGAGATCTGGTCTGCGCATGCGCGAAGCTGGCTTCGCACGGGCTCGGCGACCCGATCAAATTTGTACCCGGCCCAAGATACATTCACATAGCAAATTTCAAGTCGATAGCTCCACCCGTTTCCGATATCTCGTCTGCGCATGCGCTGCACGGGCGTCGCATGGGCTCGCCGACCCGATAAAATTTGTACCCGGCGCAAGATACATTCACATTGCAATTTTCAAGTCGATAGCTCCACCCGTATCCGAGATCTGCCTTTTTAATCGAGATAAATGCATTTCGTACCCGTCCTAATGTACTATTTCGAGCGATAACAATTGTCAGACTCCCATCGTGAACCTCAACACGAAGTAAACACGTGTTTCGAGCGATAACATTGCATTGAAGTCAGACTCCCATCGTGGACCCCCAAGACGACGTAAACACGTGTTTGTTCCCGTATAACTCTGGAGACTCTGACTTCATATATATATATAATGACGTTATTAACCCCGGCCGTGCCGTTTGAGCTGATTTTAATGACTGGGAGTGGAGTACGGGTGCTCGGAGCTTCTGGAAAACGCGTGGACGACATCGTACGTGGATTTTACCTCTAGATGGGAAGTTTGAGCTCAATCTGTCCAGCCGTTGTACTATTTCGAGCGATAACAATTGTCAGACTCCCATCGTGAACCTCAACACGAAGTAAACACGTGTTTCGAGCGATAACATTGCATTGAAGTCAGACTCCCATCGTGGACCCCCAAGACGACGTAAACACGTGTTTGTTCCGGTATAACTCTGGAGACTCTGACTTCATATATATATATAATGACGTTATTAACCCCGGCCGTGCCGTTTGAGCTGATTTTGATGAATGGGAGTGGAGAACGGGTGCTCTGAGCTTTTCTAAACTGCGACTACGGCGGTGTCGGTGGGATTTTACACTTACATACGAAATTTGAGCTCGATCGGATCAGTCGTTTTGGATTCTATGAAGTACACACATATATATATACGAAGTCTCAAAATATATAGTATAGATAGACTAGCAGGGTAGCCCGCCACCGGCGGCTTGTCCGAAACATTGTTTATATATTTTT
This sequence comes from Siphonodentalium dalli, assembly GCA_032622095.1. Lineage (NCBI taxonomy): Eukaryota > Metazoa > Mollusca > Scaphopoda > Gadilida > Siphonodentaliidae > Siphonodentalium > Siphonodentalium dalli. The sequence continues at coordinate 28,678,253 of CP136062.1, forward strand.
TTAATTTTTAGCTCCACGCGTTTCAATAAGAAAAAATTGTACCCGGTAGCTCCACCCGTTTCCGAGATCTGGTCTGCGCATGCGCGAAGCTGGCTTCGCACGGGCTCGGCGACCCGATCAAATTTGTACCCGGCCCAAGATACATTCACATAGCAAATTTCAAGTCGATAGCTCCACCCGTTTCCGATATCTCGTCTGCGCATGCGCTGCACGGGCGTCGCATGGGCTCGCCGACCCGATAAAATTTGTACCCGGCGCAAGATACATTCACATTGCAATTTTCAAGTCGATAGCTCCACCCGTTTTCGAGATCTGCCTTTTTAATCGAGATAAATGCATTTCGTACCCGTCCTAATGTACTATTTCGAGCGATAACAATTGTCAGACTCCCATCGTGAACCTCAACACGAAGTAAACACGTGTTTCGAGCGATAACATTGCATTGAAGTCAGACTCCCATCGTGGACCCCCAAGACGACGTAAACACGTGTTTGTTCCCGTATAACTCTGGAGACTCTGACTTCATATATATATATAATGACGTTATTAACCCCGGCCGTGCCGTTTGAGCTGATTTTAATGACTGGGAGTGGAGTACGGGTGCTCGGAGCTTCTGGAAAACGCGTGGACGACATCGTACGTGGATTTTACCTCTAGATGGGAAGTTTGAGCTCAATCTGTCCAGCCGTTGTACTATTTCGAGCGATAACAATTGTCAGACTCCCATCGTGAACCTCAACACGAAGTAAACACGTGTTTCGAGCGATAACATTGCATTGAAGTCAGACTCCCATCGTGGACCCCCAAGACGACGTAAACACGTGTTTGTTCCGGTATAACTCTGGAGACTCTGACTTCATATATATATATAATGACGTTATTAACCCCGGCCGTGCCGTTTGAGCTGATTTTGATGAATGGGAGTGGAGAACGGGTGCTCTGAGCTTTTCTAAACTGCGACTACGGCGGTGTCGGTGGGATTTTACACTTACATACGAAATTTGAGCTCGATCGGATCAGTCGTTTTGGATTCTATGAAGTACACACATATATATATACGAAGTCTCAAAATATATAGTACTAGCAGGTTAGCCCGCCACCGGCGGCTTGTCCGAAACAAGACATTTTTTTAATATTTGTTTTTAATTTTTAGCTCCACGCGTTTCAATAAGAACAATTTGTACCCGGTAGCTCCACCCGTTTCCGAGATCTGGTCTGCGCATGCGCGAAGCTGGCGTCGCACGGACTCGGCGACCCGATAAAATTTGTACCCGGCGCAAGATACATTCACATAGCAAATTTCAAGTCGATAGCTCCACCCGTTTCCGAGATCTCGTCTGCGCATGCGCTGCACGGGCGTCGCATGGACTCGGCGACCCGATAAAATTTGTACCCGGTGCAAGATACATTCACATAGCAAATTTCAGGTCGATTGCTCCACCCATTTCCGAGATCTGCCTTTCTGCATAATATTTCGAGCGATAACATTGCATTGAAATGTCAGACTCCCATCGTGAACCTCAACACGAAGTAAACACGTGTTTCGAGCGATAACATTGCATTGAAATGACTCCCATCGTGAACCTCAAGACGACGTAAAACACGTGTTGCGTTCTAGGAAATGCACTCAATGCAGATGCTAATAACGTTGACTTCGTATATATATATATAATGACGTTATTAACCCCGACCGTGCCGTTTGAGCTGATTTTTATGACTGGGAGTGGAGTACGGGTGCTCGGAGCTTCTGGAAAACGCGTGGACGACATCGTACGTAGTATTTTACCTTTAGATAGGAAGTTTGAGCTCAATCTGTCCAGCCGTTCCCGTCCTAATGTACTATTTCGAGCGATAACAATTGTCAGACTCCCATCGTGAACCTCAACACGAAGTAAACACGTGTTTCGAGCGATAACATTGCATTGAAGTCAGACTCCCATCGTGGACCCCCAAGACGACGTAAACACGTGTTTGTTCCGGTATAACTTTGGAGACTCTGACTTCATATATATATATAATGACGTTATTAACCCCGGCCGTGCCGTTTGAGCTGATTTCGATGACTGGGAGTGGATAAAGGGTGCTCATAGCTTCTCGAAAACACATCTACGGCGGTGTCGGTGGGATTTTACACTTACATACGAAATTTGATCTCAATCTGTACACGCGTTTTGGATTCTATGAAGTACACACACACACATATACACACATATATACGAAGTCTCAAAATATATAGTATAGACTAGCAGGTTAGCCCGCCACCGGCGGCTTGTCCGAAACATTGTTTATATATTTTTTTAATTTTTAGCTCCACGCGTTTCAATAAGAAAAAATTGTACCCGGTAGCTCCACCCGTTTCCGAGATCTGGTCTGCGCATGCGCGAAGCTGGCTTCGCACGGACTCGGCGACCCGATCAAATTTGTACCCGGCCCAAGATACATTCACATAGCAAATTTCAAGTCGATAGCTCCACCCGTTTCCGATATCTCGTCTGCGCATGCGCTGCACGGGCGTCGCATGGGCTCGGCGACCTGATAAAATTTGTACCCGGCGCAAGATACATTCACATTGCAATTTTCAAGTCGATAGCTCCACCCGTTTCCGAGATCTGCCTTTTTAATCGAGATAAATGCATTTCGTACCCGTCCTAATGTACTATTTCGAGCGATAACAATTGTCAGACTCCCATCGTGAACCTCAACACGAAGTAAACACGTGTTTCGAGCGATAACATTGCATTGAAGTCAGACTCCCATCGTGGACCCCCAAGACGACGTAAACACGTGTTTGTTCCCGTATAACTCTGGAGACTCTGACTTCATATATATATATAATGACGTTATTAACCCCGGCCGTGCCGTTTGAGCTGATTTTAATGACTGGGAGTGGAGTACGGGTGCTCGGAGCTTCTGGAAAACGCGTGGACGACATCGTACGTGGTATTTTACCTCTAGATGGGAAGTTTGAGCTCAATCTGTCCAGCCGTTGTACTATTTCGAGCGATAACAATTGTCAGACTCCCATCGTGAACCTCAACACGAAGTAAACACGTGTTTCGAGCGATAACATTGCATTGAAGTCAGACTCCCATCGTGGACCCCCAAGACGACGTAAACACGTGTTTGTTCCGGTATAACTCTGGAGACTCTGACTTCATATATATATATAATGACGTTATTAACCCCGGCCGTGCCGTTTGAGCTGATTTTGATGAATGGGAGTGGAGAACGGGTGCTCTGAGCTTTTCTAAACCGCGACCACTTTCGTGTCGGTGGGATTTGACACTTACATAGGAAATTTGATCTCAATCTGTACACGCGTTTTGGATTCTATGAAGTACACACACACGGAAGTCTCAAAATATATAGTATAGACTAGCAGGGTAGCCCGCCACCGGCGGCTTGTCCGAAACATTGTTTATATATTTTTTTAATTTTTAGCTCCACGTGTTTCAATAAGAAAAAATTGTACCCGGTAGCTCCACCAGTTTCCGAGATCTGGTCTGCGCATGCGCGAAGCTGGCTTCGCACGGGCTCGGCGACCCGATCAAATTTGTACCCGGCCCAAGATACATTCACATAGCAAATTTCAAGTCGATAGCTCCACCCGTTTCCGATATCTCGTCTGCGCATGCGCTGCACGGGCGTCGCATGGGCTCGCCGACCCGATAAAATTTGTACCCGGCGCAAGATACATTCACATTGCAATTTTCAAGTCGATAGCTCCACCCGTTTCCGAGATCTGCCTTTTTAATCGAGATAAATGCATTTCGTACCCGTCCTAATGTACTATTTCGAGCGATAACAATTGTCAGACTCCCATCGTGAACCTCAACACGAAGTAAACACGTGTTTCGAGCGATAACATTGCATTGAAGTCAGACTCCCATCGTGGACCCCCAAGACGACGTAAACACGTGTTTGTTCCCGTATAACTCTGGAGACTCTGACTTCATATATATATATAATGACGTTATTAACCCCGGCCGTGCCGTTTGGGCTGATTTTAATGACTGGGAGTGGAGTACGGGTGCTCGGAGCTTCTGGAAAACGCGTGGACGACATCGTACGTGGATTTTACCTCTAGATGGGAAGTTTGAGCTCAATCTGTCCAGCCGTTGTACTATTTCGAGCGATAACAATTGTCAGACTCCCATCGTGAACCGCAACACGAAGTAAACACGTGTTTCGAGCGATAACATTGCATTGAAGTCAGACTCCCATCGTGGACCCCCAAGACGACGTAAACACGTGTTTGTTCCGGTATAACTCTGGAGACTCTGACTTCATATATATATATAATGACGTTATTAACCCCGGCCGTGCCGTTTGAGCTGATTTTGATGAATGGGAGTGGAGAACGGGTGCTCTGAGCTTTTCTAAACTGCGACTACGGCGGTGTCGGTGGGATTTTACACTTACATACGAAATTTGAGCTCGATCGGATCAGTCGTTTTGGATTCTATGAAGTACACACATATATATATACGAAGTCTCAAAATATATAGTACTAGCAGGTTAGCCCGCCACCGGCGGCTTGTCCGAAACATTGTTTATATATTTTTTTAATTTTTAGCTCCACGCGTTTCAATAAGAAAAAATTGTACCCGGTAGCTCCACCCGTTTCCGAGATCTGGTCTGCGCATGCGCGAAGCTGGCTTCGCACGGACTCGGCGACCCGATCAAATTTGTACCCGGCCCAAGATACGTTCACATAGCAAATTTCAAGTCGATAGCTCCACCCGTTTCCGATATCTCGTCTGCGCATGCGCTGCACGGGCGTCGCATGGGCTCGGCGACCCGATAAAATTTGTACCCGGCGCAAGATACATTCACATTGCAATTTTCAAGTCGATAGCTCCACCCGTTTCCGAGATCTGCCTTTTTAATCGAGATAAATGCATTTCGTACCCGTCCTAATGTACTATTTCGAGCGATAACAATTGTCAGACTCCCATCGTGAACCTCAACACGAAGTAAACACGTGTTTCGAGCGATAACATTGCATTGAAGTCAGACTCCCATCGTGGACCCCCAAGACGACGTAAACACGTGTTTGTTCCCGTATAACTCTGGAGACTCTGACTTCATATATATATATAATGACGTTATTAACCCCGGCCGTGCCGTTTGAGCTGATTTTAATGACTGGGAGTGGAGTACGGGTGCTCGGAGCTTCTGGAAAACGCGTGGACGACATCGTACGTGGTATTTTACCTCTAGATGGGAAGTTTGAGCTCAATCTGTCCAGCCGTTGTACTATTTCGAGCGATAACAATTGTCAGACTCCCATCGTGAACCTCAACACGAAGTAAACACGTGTTTCGAGCGATAACATTGCATTGAAGTCAGACTCCCATCGTGGACCCCCAAGACGACGTAAACACGTGTTTGTTCCGGTATAACTCTGGAGACTCTGACTTCATATATATATATAATGACGTTATTAACCCCGGCCGTGCCGTTTGAGCTGATTTTGATGAATGGGAGTGGAGAACGGGTGCTCTGAGCTTTTCTAAACTGCGACTACGGCGGTGTCGGTGGGATTTTACACTTACATACGAAATTTGAGCTCGATCGGATCAGTCGTTTTGGATTCTATGAAGTACACACATATATATATACGAAGTCTCAAAATATATAGTACTAGCAGGGTAGCCCGCCACCGGCGGCTTGTCCGAAACATTGTTTATATATTTTTTTAATTTTTAGCTCCACGCGTTTCAATAAGAAAAAATTGTACCCGGTAGCTCCACCCGTTTCCGAGATCTGGTCTGCGCATGCGCGAAGCTGGCTTCGCACGGGCTCGGCGACCCGATCAAATTTGTACCCGGCCCAAGATACATTCACATAGCAAATTTCAAGTCGATAGCTCCACCCGTTTCCGATATCTCGTCTGCGCATGCGCTGCACGGGCGTCGCATGGGCTCGCCGACCCGATAAAATTTGTACCCGGCGCAAGATACATTCACATTGCAATTTTCAAGTCGATAGCTCCACCCGTATCCGAGATCTGCCTTTTTAATCGAGATAAATGCATTTCGTACCCGTCCTAATGTACTATTTCGAGCGATAACAATTGTCAGACTCCCATCGTGAACCTCAACACGAAGTAAACACGTGTTTCGAGCGATAACATTGCATTGAAGTCAGACTCCCATCGTGGACCCCCAAGACGACGTAAACACGTGTTTGTTCCCGTATAACTCTGGAGACTCTGACTTCATATATATATATAATGACGTTATTAACCCCGGCCGTGCCGTTTGAGCTGATTTTAATGACTGGGAGTGGAGTACGGGTGCTCGGAGCTTCTGGAAAACGCGTGGACGACATCGTACGTGGATTTTACCTCTAGATGGGAAGTTTGAGCTCAATCTGTCCAGCCGTTGTACTATTTCGAGCGATAACAATTGTCAGACTCCCATCGTGAACCTCAACACGAAGTAAACACGTGTTTCGAGCGATAACATTGCATTGAAGTCAGACTCCCATCGTGGACCCCCAAGACGACGTAAACACGTGTTTGTTCCGGTATAACTCTGGAGACTCTGACTTCATATATATATATAATGACGTTATTAACCCCGGCCGTGCCGTTTGAGCTGATTTTGATGAATGGGAGTGGAGAACGGGTGCTCTGAGCTTTTCTAAACTGCGACTACGGCGGTGTCGGTGGGATTTTACACTTACATACGAAATTTGAGCTCGATCGGATCAGTCGTTTTGGATTCTATGAAGTACACACATATATATATACGAAGTCTCAAAATATATAGTATAGATAGACTAGCAGGGTAGCCCGCCACCGGCGGCTTGTCCGAAACATTGTTTATATATTTTTTTAATTTTTAGCTCCACGCGTTTCAATAAGAAAAAATTGTACCCGGTAGCTCCACCCGTTTCCGAGATCTGGTCTGCGCATGCGCGAAGCTGGCTTCGCACGGGCTCGGCGACCCGATCAAATTTGTACCCGGCCCAAGATACATTCACATAGCAAATTTCAAGTCGATAGCTCCACCCGTTTCCGATATCTCGTCTGCGCATGCGCTGCACGGGCGTCGCATGGGCTCGCCGACCCGATAAAATTTGTACCCGGCGCAAGATACATTCACATTGCAATTTTCAAGTCGATAGCTCCACCCGTTTCCGAGATCTGCCTTTTTAATCGAGATAAATGCATTTCGTACCCGTCCTAATGTACTATTTCGAGCGATAACAATTGTCAGACTCCCATCGTGAACCTCAACACGAAGTAAACACGTGTTTCGAGCGATAACATTGCATTGAAGTCAGACTCCCATCGTGGACCCCCAAGACGACGTAAACACGTGTTTGTTCCCGTATAACTCTGGAGACTCTGACTTCATATATATATATAATGACGTTATTAACCCCGGCCGTGCCGTTTGAGCTGATTTTAATGACTGGGAGTGGAGTACGGGTGCTCGGAGCTTCTGGAAAACGCGTGGACGACATCGTACGTGGATTTTACCTCTAGATGGGAAGTTTGAGCTCAATCTGTCCAGCCGTTGTACTATTTCGAGCGATAACAATTGTCAGACTCCCATCGTGAACCTCAACACGAAGTAAACACGTGTTTCGAGCGATAACATTGCATTGAAGTCAGACTCCCATCGTGGACCCCCAAGACGACGTAAACACGTGTTTGTTCCGGTATAACTCTGGAGACTCTGACTTCATATATATATATAATGACGTTATTAACCCCGGCCGTGCCGTTTGAGCTGATTTTGATGAATGGGAGTGGAGAACGGGTGCTCTGAGCTTTTCTAAACTGCGACTACGGCGGTGTCGGTGGGATTTTACACTTACATACGAAATTTGAGCTCGATCGGATCAGTCGTTTTGGATTCTATGAAGTACACACATATATATATACGAAGTCTCAAAATATATAGTATAGATAGACTAGCAGGGTAGCCCGCCACCGGCGGCTTGTCCGAAACATTGTTTATATATTTTTTTAATTTTTAGCTCCACGCGTTTCAATAAGAAAAAATTGTACCCGGTAGCTCCACCCGTTTCCGAGATCTGGTCTGCGCATGCGCGAAGCTGGCTTCGCACGGGCTCGGCGACCCGATCAAATTTGTACCCGGCCCAAGATACATTCACATAGCAAATTTCAAGTCGATAGCTCCACCCGTTTCCGATATCTCGTCTGCGCATGCGCTGCACGGGCGTCGCATGGGCTCGCCGACCCGATAAAATTTGTACCCGGCGCAAGATACATTCACATTGCAATTTTCAAGTCGATAGCTCCACCCGTTTCCGAGATCTGCCTTTTTAATCGAGATAAATGCATTTCGTACCCGTCCTAATGTACTATTTCGAGCGATAACAATTGTCAGACTCCCATCGTGAACCTCAACACGAAGTAAACACGTGTTTCGAGCGATAACATTGCATTGAAGTCAGACTCCCATCGTGGACCCCCAAGACGACGTAAACACGTGTTTGTTCCCGTATAACTCTGGAGACTCTGACTTCATATATATATATAATGACGTTATTAACCCCGGGCGTGCCGTTTGAGCTGATTTTAATGACTGGGAGTGGAGTACGGGTGCTCGGAGCTTCTGGAAAACGCGTGGACGACATCGTACGTAGATTTTACCTCTAGATGGGAAGTTTGAGCTCAATCTGTCCAGCCGTTGTACTATTTCGAGCGATAACAATTGTCAGACTCCCATCGTGAACCTCAACACGAAGTAAACACGTGTTTCGAGCGATAACATTGCATTGAAGTCAGACTCCCATCGTGGACCCCCAAGACGACGTAAACACGTGTTTGTTCCGGTATAACTCTGGAGACTCTGACTTCATATATATATATAATGACGTTATTAACCCCGGCCGTGCCGTTTGAGCTGATTTTGATGAATGGGAGTGGAGAACGGGTGCTCTGAGCTTTTCTAAACTGCGACTACGGCGGTGTCGGTGGGATTTTACACTTACATACGAAATTTGAGCTCGATCGGATCAGTCGTTTTGGATTCTATGAAGTACACACATATATATATACGAAGTCTCAAAATATATAGTACTAGCAGGGTAGCCCGCCACCGGCGGCTTGTCCGAAACATTGTTTATATATTTTTTTTATTTTTAGCTCCACGCGTTTCAATAAGAAAAAATTGTACCCGGTAGCTCCACCCGTTTCCGAGATCTGGTCTGCGCATGCGCGAAGCTGGCTTCGCACGGGCTCGGCGACCCGATCAAATTTGTACCCGGCCCAAGATACATTCACATAGCAAATTTCAAGTCGATAGCTCCACCCGTTTTCGATATCTCGTCTGCGCATGCGCTGCACGGGCGTCGCATGGGCTCGCCGACCCGATAAAATTTGTACCCGGCGCAAGATACATTCACATTGCAATTTTCAAGTCGATAGCTCCACCCGTTTCCGAGATCTGCCTTTTTAATCGAGATAAATGCATTTCGTACCCGTCCTAATGTACTATTTCGAGCGATAACAATTGTCAGACTCCCATCGTGAACCTCAACACGAAGTAAACACGTGTTTCGAGCGATAACATTGCATTGAAGTCAGACTCCCATCGTGGACCCCCAAGACGACGTAAACACGTGTTTGTTCCCGTATAACTCTGGAGACTCTGACTTCATATATATATATAATGACGTTATTAACCCCGGCCGTGCCGTTTGAGCTGATTTTAATGACTGGGAGTGGAGTACGGGTGCTCGGAGCTTCTGGAAAACGCGTGGACGACATCGTACGTGGATTTTACCTCTAGATGGGAAGTTTGAGCTCAATCTGTCCAGCCGTTGTACTATTTCGAGCGATAACAATTGTCAGACTCCCATCGTGAACCTCAACACGAAGTAAACACGTGTTTCGAGCGATAACATTGCATTGAAGTCAGACTCCCATCGTGGACCCCCAAGACGACGTAAACACGTGTTTGTTCCGGTATAACTCTGGAGACTCTGACTTCATATATATATATAATGACGTTATTAACCCCGGCAGTGCCGTTTGAGCTGATTTTGATGAATGGGAGTGGAGAACGGGTGCTCTGAGCTTTTCTAAACTGCGACTACGGCGGTGTCGGTGGGATTTTACACTTACATACGAAATTTGAGCTCGATCGGATCAGTCGTTTTGGATTCTATGAAGTACACACATATATATATACGAAGTCTCAAAATATATAGTATAGACTAGCAGGGTAGCCCGCCACCGGCGGCTTGTCCGAAACATTGTTTATATATTTTTTTAATTTTTAGCTCCACGCGTTTCAATAAGAAAAAATTGTACCCGGTAGCTCCACCCGTTTCCGAGATCTGGTCTGCGCATGCGCGAAGCTGGCTTCGCACGGGCTCGGCGACCCGATCAAATTTGTACCCGGCCCAAGATACATTCACATAGCAAATTTCAAGTCGATAGCTCCACCCGTTTCCGATATCTCGTCTGCGCATGCGCTGCACGGGCGTCGCATGGGCTCGCCGACCCGATAAAATTTGTACCCGGCGCAAGATACATTCACATTGCAATTTTCAAGTCGATAGCTCCACCCGTATCCGAGATCTGCCTTTTTAATCGAGATAAATGCATTTCGTACCCGTCCTAATGTACTATTTCGAGCGATAACAATTGTCAGACTCCCATCGTGAACCTCAACACGAAGTAAACACGTGTTTCGAGCGATAACATTGCATTGAAGTCAGACTCCCATCGTGGACCCCCAAGACGACGTAAACACGTGTTTGTTCCCGTATAACTCTGGAGACTCTGACTTCATATATATATATAATGACGTTATTAACCCCGGCCGTGCCGTTTGAGCTGATTTTAATGACTGGGAGTGGAGTACGGGTGCTCGGAGCTTCTGGAAAACGCGTGGACGACATCGTACGTGGATTTTACCTCTAGATGGGAAGTTTGAGCTCAATCTGTCCAGCCGTTGTACTATTTCGAGCGATAACAATTGTCAGACTCCCATCGTGAACCTCAACACGAAGTAAACACGTGTTTCGAGCGATAACATTGCATTGAAGTCAGACTCCCATCGTGGACCCCCAAGACGACGTAAACACGTGTTTGTTCCGGTATAACTCTGGAGACTCTGACTTCATATATATATATAATGACGTTATTAACCCCGGCCGTGCCGTTTGAGCTGATTTTGATGAATGGGAGTGGAGAACGGGTGCTCTGAGCTTTTCTAAACTGCGACTACGGCGGTGTCGGTGGGATTTTACACTTACATACGAAATTTGAGCTCGATCGGATCAGTCGTTTTGGATTCTATGAAGTACACACATATATATATACGAAGTCTCAAAATATATAGTATAGACTAGCAGGTTAGCCCGCCACCGGCGGCTTGTCCGAAACATGAAATTTTTTTTAATATTTTTTTTTTAATTTTTAGCTCCACGCGTTTCAATAAGAAAAATTTGTACCCGGTAGCTCCACCCGTTTCCGAGATCTGGACTGCGCATGCGCGAAGCTGGCGTCGCACGTGCTCGGCGACCTGATAAAATTTGTACCCGGCGCAAGATACATTCACATAGCAAATTTCAAGTCGATAGCTCCACACGTTTTGGAGATCTCGTCTGCGCATGCGCTGCACGGGCGTCGCACGGGCTCGGCGACCCGATAAAATTTGTACCCGGCGCAAGATACATTCACATAGCAAATTTCAAGTCGATAGCTCCACCCGTTTCCGAGATCTCGTCTGCGCATGCGCTGAACGGGCGTCGCACGGGCTCGCCAATACGACAACGACCACCGCCTGGTCAAACTACACACACGTACCAAGTTTCGTCCCGATCGGTCGAGAATCGTAGATTTGTATGAAGTACAACACACACACAAACATAAATATATAAGAGAGATATGTAAATTAGATAGATTGTATCAAAATATATAGGAGATATATGTAAATGATCTACACACCATTACTGGTGTTTGTCAAAGTTTAGTGGGGTATATCAATACTCATTCACGATTATATCATTGAGGTCCGGAGGGTGTGGGCTATCTCTCGAATACACGGAGTTCTCAAAATATATAGAAGAGACTAGCAGGGTAGCCCGCCACCGGCGGCTTGTCCGAAACATTGTTTATATATTTTTTTAATTTTTAGCTCCACGCGTTTCAATAAGAAAAAATTGTACCCGGTAGCTCCACCCGTTTCCGAGATCTGGTCTGCGCATGCGCGAAGCTGGCTTCGCACGGGCTCGGCGACCCGATCAAATTTGTACCCGGCCCAAGATACATTCACATAGCAAATTTCAAGTCGATAGCTCCACCCGTTTCCGATATCTCGTCTGCGCATGCGCTGCACGGGCGTCGCATGGGCTCGCCGACCCGATAAAATTTGTACCCGGCGCAAGATACATTCACATTGCAATTTTCAAGTCGATAGCTCCACCCGTTTCCGAGATCTGCCTTTTTAATCGAGATAAATGCATTTCGTACCCGTCCTAATGTACTATTTCGAGCGATAACAATTGTCAGACTCCCATCGTGAACCTCAACACGAAGTAAACACGTGTTTCGAGCGATAACATTGCATTGAAGTCAGACTCCCATCGTGGACCCCCAAGACGACGTAAACACGTGTTTGTTCCGGTATAACTCTGGAGACTCTGACTTCATATATATATATAATGACGTTATTAACCCCGGCCGTGCCGTTTGAGCTGATTTTAATGACTGGGAGTGGAGTACGGGTGCTCGGAGCTTCTGGAAAACGCGTGGACGACATCGTACGTGGATTTTACCTCTAGATGGGAAGTTTGAGCTCAATCTGTCCAGCCGTTGTACTATTTCGAGCGATAACAATTGTCAGACTCCCATCGTGAACCTCAACACGAAGTAAACACGTGTTTCGAGCGATAACATTGCATTGAAGTCAGACTCCCATCGTGGACCCCCAAGACGACGTAAACACGTGTTTGTTCCGGTATAACTCTGGAGACTCTGACTTCATATATATATATATAATGACGTTATTAACCCCGGCCGTGCCGTTTGAGCTGATTTTGATGAATGGGAGTGGAGAACGGGTGCTCTGAGCTTTTCTAAACTGCGACTACGGCGGTGTCGGTGGGATTTTACACTTACATACGAAATTTGAGCTCGATCGGATCAGTCGTTTTGGATTCTATGAAGTACACACATATATATATACGAAGTCTCAAAATATATAGTACTAGCAGGGTAGCCCGCCACCGGCGGCTTGTCCGAAACATTGTTTATATATTTTTTTAATTTTTAGCTCCACGCGTTTCAATAAGAAAAAATTGTACCCGGTAGCTCCACCCGTTTCCGAGATCTGGTCTGCGCATGCGCGAAGCTGGCTTCGCACGGGCTCGGCGACCCGATCAAATTTGTACCCGGCCCAAGATACATTCACATAGCAAATTTCAAGTCGATAGCTCCACCCGTTTCCGATATCTCGTCTGCGCATGCGCTGCACGGGCGTCGCATGGGCTCGCCGACCCGATAAAATTTGTACCCGGCGCAAGATACATTCACATTGCAATTTTCAAGTCGATAGCTCCACCCGTTTCCGAGATCTGCCTTTTTAATCGAGATAAATGCATTTCGTACCCGTCCTAATGTACTATTTCGAGCGATAACAATTGTCAGACTCCCATCGTGAACCTCAACACGAAGTAAACACGTGTTTCGAGCGATAACATTGCATTGAAGTCAGACTCCCATCGTGGACCCCCAAGACGACGTAAACACGTGTTTGTTCCCGTATAACTCTGGAGACTCTGACTTCATATATATATATAATGACGTTATTAACCCCGGCCGTGCCGTTTGAGCTGATTTTAATGACTGGGAGTGGAGTACGGGTGCTCGGAGCTTCTGGAAAACGCGTGGACGACATCGTACGTGGATTTTACCTCTAGATGGGAAGTTTGAGCTCAATCTGTCCAGCCGTTGTACTATTTCGAGCGATAACAATTGTCAGACTCCCATCGTGAACCTCAACACGAAGTAAACACGTGTTTCGAGCGATAACATTGCATTGAAGTCAGACTCCCATCGTGGACCCCCAAGACGACGTAAACACGTGTTTGTTCCGGTATAACTCTGGAGACTCTGACTTCATATATATATATAATGACGTTATTAACCCCGGCCGTGCCGTTTGAGCTGATTTTGATGAATGGGAGTGGAGAACGGGTGCTCTGAGCTTTTCTAAACTGCGACTACGGCGGTGTCGGTGGGATTTTACACTTACATACGAAATTTGAGCTCGATCGGATCAGTCGTTTTGGATTCTATGAAGTACACACATATATATATACGAAGTCTCAAAATATATAGTACTAGCAGGGTAGCCCGCCACCGGCGGCTTGTCCGAAACATTGTTTATATTTTTTTTTAATTTTTAGCTCCACGCGTTTCAATAAGAAAAAATTGTACCCGGTAGCTCCACCCGTTTCCGAGATCTGGTCTGCGCATGCGCGAAGCTGGCTTCGCACGGGCTCGGCGACCCGATCAAATTTGTACCCGGCGCAAGATACATTCACATTGCAATTTTCAAGTCGATAGCTCCACCCGTTTCCGAGATCTGCCTTTTTAATCGAGATAAATGCATTTCGTACCCGTCCTAATGTACTATTTCGAGCGATAACAATTGTCAGACTCCCATCGTGAACCTCAACACGAAGTAAACACGTGTTTCGAGCGATAACATTGCATTGAAGTCAGACTCCCATCGTGGACCCCCAAGACGACGTAAACACGTGTTTGTTCCCGTATAACTCTGGAGACTCTGACTTCATATATATATATAATGACGTTATTAACCCCGGCCGTGCCGTTTGAGCTGATTTTAATGACTGGGAGTGGAGTACGGGTGCTCGGAGCTTCTGGAAAACGCGTGGACGACATCGTACGTGATATTTTACCTCTAGATGGGAAGTTTGAGCTCAATCTGTCCAGCCGTTGTACTATTTCGAGCGATAACAATTGTCAGACTCCCATCGTGAACCTCAACACGAAGTAAACACGTGTTTCGAGCGATAACATTGCATTGAAGTCAGACTCCCATCGTGGACCCCCAAGACGACGTAAACACGTGTTTGTTCCTGTATAACTCTGGAGACTCTGACTTCATATATATATATAATGACGTTATTAACCCCGGCCGTGCCGTTTGAGCTGATTTTGATGAATGGGAGTGGAGAACGGGTGCTCTGAGCTTTTCTAAACCGCGACCACGGTCGTGTCGGTGGGATTTGACACTTACATAGGAAGTTTGATCTCAATCTGTACACGCGTTTTGGATTCTATGAAGTACACACACACACACACACACACATATATACGAAGTCTCAAAATATATAGTATAGACTAGCAGGGTAGCCCGCCACCGGCGGCTTGTCCGAAACATTGTTTATATATTTTTTTAATTTTTAGCTCCACGCGTTTCAATAAGAAAAAATTGTACCCGGTAGCTCCACCCGTTTCCGAGATCTGGTCTGCGCATGCGCGAAGCTGGCTTCGCACGGGCTCGGCGACCCGATCAAATTTGTACCCGGCCCAAGATACATTCACATAGCAAATTTCAAGTCGATAGCTCCACCCGTTTCCGATATCTCGTCTGCGCATGCGCTGCACGGGCGTCGCATGGGCTCGCCGACCCGATAAAATTTGTACCCGGCGCAAGATACATTCACATTGCAATTTTCAAGTCGATAGCTCCACCCGTTTCCGAGATCTGCCTTTTTAATCGAGATAAATGCATTTCGTACCCGTCCTAATGTACTATTTCGAGCGATAACAATTGTCAGACTCCCATCGTGAACCTCAACACGAAGTAAACACGTGTTTCGAGCGATAACATTGCATTGAAGTCAGACTCCCATCGTGGACCCCCAAGACGACGTAAACACGTGTTTGTTCCCGTATAACTCTGGAGACTCTGACTTCATATATATATATAATGACGTTATTAACCCCGGCCGTGCCGTTTGAGCTGATTTTAATGACTGGGAGTGGAGTACGGGTGCTCGGAGCTTCTGGAAAACGCGTGGACGACATCGTACGTGGATTTTACCTCTAGATGGGAAGTTTGAGCTCAATCTGTCCAGCCGTTGTACTATTTCGAGCGATAACAATTGTCAGACTCCCATCGTGAACCTCAACACGAAGTAAACACGTGTTTCGAGCGATAACATTGCATTGAAGTCAGACTCCCATCGTGGACCCCCAAGACGACGTAAACACGTGTTTGTTCCGGTATAACTCTGGAGACTCTGACTTCATATATATATATAATGACGTTATTAACCCCGGCCGTGCCGTTTGAGCTGATTTTGATGAATGGGAGTGGAGAACGGGTGCTCTGAGCTTTTCTAAACTGCGACTACGGCGGTGTCGGTGGGATTTTACACTTACATACGAAATTTGAGCTCGATCGGATCAGTCGTTTTGGATTCTATGAAGTACACACATATATATATACGAAGTCTCAAAATATATAGTATAGATAGACTAGCAGGGTAGCCCGCCACCGGCGGCTTGTCCGAAACATTGTTTATATATTTTTTTAATTTTTAGCTCCACGCGTTTCAATAAGAAAAAATTGTACCCGGTAGCTCCACCCGTTTCCGAGATCTGGTCTGCGCATGCGCGAAGCTGGCTTCGCACGGGCTCGGCGACCCGATCAAATTTGTACCCGGCCCAAGATACATTCACATAGCAAATTTCAAGTCGATAGCTCCACCCGTTTCCGATATCTCGTCTGCGCATGCGCTGCACGGGCGTCGCATGGGCTCGCCGACCCGATAAAATTTGTACCCGGCGCAAGATACATTCACATTGCAATTTTCAAGTCGATAGCTCCACCCGTTTCCGAGATCTGCCTTTTTAATCGAGATAAATGCATTTCGTACCCGTCCTAATGTACTATTTCGAGCGATAACAATTGTCAGACTCCCATCGTGAACCTCAACACGAAGTAAACACGTGTTTCGAGCGATAACATTGCATTGAAGTCAGACTCCCATCGTGGACCCCCAAGACGACGTAAACACGTGTTTGTTCCCGTATAACTCTGGAGACTCTGACTTCATATATATATATAACTAGAAGGTGACCCGACTTCGTCCGGGCTATTAAAAAACCAAATTTCAAGTCGATTGCTCCACCCGTTTCCTAGATCTGGTCTGCGCATGCGCGAAGCTGGTGTCGCACGTGCTCGGCGACCCGATAAAATTCGTATCCGGGGCAAGATACATTCACATACCAAATTTAAAGTCAATATCTCAACCCGTTTCCGAGATCTCGTCTGCGCATGCGCGAAGCTGGCGTCGCACGTGCTCGGCGACCCGATAAAATTCGTATCCGGGGCAAGATACATTCACATACCAAATTTCAAGTCGATAGCTACACCCGTTTCCGAGATATATAGCCCAATGTCATTTGCGGATACCTCGGCCGGTGATGAGTTAACGCGACACAGTCAAATGCATCGGCAGGGTGAGAGTTAACGTAATCTAACTTTATGACCTCTGACGACGTCATAGAAATTACGCATTGATTTTATCCCGATAAAAGCATCGTACCACTTGTACCTAATAATTGAGGCAGATAACTAAAACGGATACATACATATTATATATCGTTGGAAAGATGAAGCCACACAGATTCTAACCGTGCAAATTATATGACTGGCAATTTATTATTCGCGCTATATCGAATCGATTTGTGAGCACCGAACTGAAATATATTAGCGCAAAAACGGCGTAAAAATAGATTTGACCTCCGCACGTGAAAAGTTGACCTCGCACGGACAAATAAATATGCCTATGTTCGTCTCCGGCCGAAAACACATCCAAATACCAAGTTTCATCGAAATTGGCTTAGTCGTTTTGGATTCCATCGATTTCAAACACACACACACACACACACACACACAAACAAACACATACACAGATCTTTCAAAATATATAATAGATGACGTTATTAACCCCGGCCGTGCCGTTTGAGCTGATTTTAATGACTGGGAGTGGAGTACGGGTGCTCGGAGCTTCTGGAAAACGCGTGGACGACATCGTACGTGGATTTTACCTCTAGATGGGAAGTTTGAGCTCAATCTGTCCAGCCGTTGTACTATTTCGAGCGATAACAATTGTCAGACTCCCATCGTGAACCTCAACACGAAGTAAACACGTGTTTCGAGCGATAACATTGCATTGAAGTCAGACTCCCATCGTGGACCCCCAAGACGACGTAAACACGTGTTTGTTCCGGTATAACTCTGGAGACTCTGACTTCATATATATATATAATGACGTTATTAACCCCGGCCGTGCCGTTTGAGCTGATTTTGATGAATGGGAGTGGAGAACGGGTGCTCTGAGCTTTTCTAAACTGCGACTACGGCGGTGTCGGTGGGATTTTACACTTACATACGAAATTTGAGCTCGATCGGATCAGTCGTTTTGGATTCTATGAAGTACACACATATATATATACGAAGTCTCAAAATATATAGTATAGACTAGCTGATGAGCCCGACGTTGTCCGGGCTATTCAAAAACCAAATTTCAAGTCGATAGCTCTACCCGTTTCCGAGATCTGGTCTGCGCATGCGCGAAGCTGGCGTCGCACGGGCTCGGCGACCCGATAAAATTCGTATCCGGGGCAAGATACATTCACATACCAAATTTCAAGTCGATAGCTCCACCCGTTTTCGAGATCTCGTCTGCGCATGCGCGAAGCTGGCGTCGCACGAGCTCGGCGACCCGATAAAATTCGTATCCGGGGCAAGATACATTCACATAGTAAATTTCAAGTCGATAGCTCCACCCGTTTCCGAGATCTCGTCTGCGCATGCGCGAAGAGGGCGCCGCACGGGCATGCCAATACGACAACGTTCACCGACTGGTCAAACTACACACACGTACCAAGTTTCGTCCCAATCGATAGAGAATCGTAGATTTGTATTAATGACAGACAAACATACATACAGACAGAGGTCTTCAAAATATATATGAGACTAGCCGATGAGCCCGACGTTGTCCGGGCTATTCAAAAACCAAATTTCAAGTCGGGCTATTCAAAAACAAAATTTCAAGTCGATAGCTCCACCCGTTTCCGAGATCTGGTCTGCGCATGCGCGAAGCTGGTGTCGCACGGACTCGGCGACCCGATAAAATTCGTATCCGGGGCAAGATACATTCACATACCAAATTTCAAGTCGATAGCTCCACCCGTTTCCGAGATCTCGTCTGCGCATGCGCGAAGTTGGCGTCGCACGGGCTCAGCGACCAGATAAAATTCGTATCCGGGGCAAAATACATTCACATACCAAATTTCAAGTCGATAGCTCCACCCGTTTCCGAGATCTGGTCTGCGCATGCGCTGCACGGGCGTCGCACGGGCTCGCCAATACGACAACGACCACCGCCTGGTCAAACTACACACTCGTACCAAGTTTCGTCTCGATCGGTCGAGAATCGTAGATTTGTATTAATGACAGACAGACAGACAGACAGACAGACAGAGGTCTTCAAAATATATATGAGACTAGCAGGTTAGCCCGCCACCGGCGGCTTGTCCGAAACATGACATTTTTTTAATATTGTTTTTTAATTTTTAGCTCCACGCGTTTCAATAAGTAAAATTTGTACCCGGTAGCTCCACCCGTTTCCGAGATCTGGTCTGCGCATGCGCGAAGCTGGCGTTGCACGGACTCGGCGACCCGATAAAATTTGTACCCGGCGCAAGATACATTCACATAGCAAATTGTGAGTGTTGGTCAATAGTCCCCGCCGTGAACCTCATCGTCGCAAAGAGCGGACAGTCAATTAACCCCGTTGTGAACCTCAATCACCAACGCGACGTAAACATGTGTTGCGTTCTAAAAATAGGAAAGCATTTTCTCTCTGCATAATTCTGCAGATGCTAATAACGTTGCTCCCCGTAGGTAGCAATATCGTTGTTGTTGATATTTACGGCTTGGGGGCTATTTTCTTATTTAGCAAGTTTGAGCTCAATCGGTTCGAGTCTATAAAGGACACACTCATATATATGACACTTCCCGTGGGTAGCAAGTTTGAGCTCAATCGGCATTCCCTGGAATTTCCCGTAGATTGGCAGATTCCAGTAGCTTTTTATAACGGTATATCTGGGGAGAAATCTGATGCTATATTCGTGATTATCTGGGATGATTTCGGTATATAACTATATACTGTAAAAACAAAGCGCGCCATCCGTGCTCGCAGGGTTGGTCAGAAACAAATGTTTTTTAAATTTAATGTATGTTCCGTACATCTCTCTGCAGATGCAAATAGCGTTGAATGGCAAACAGACGCTCTTTATAGAGATGCGTCAAAAACAAACGCTCATTAAATAATCACTTGATTAACCCACGCCGTGCCTTTGCGGTGATTTGAGATTGGAGAACGGGTGCTCTGAGCTTCTCTAAACTGCGACCACGGTCGTGTCGGTGTGATTTGACACTTACATAGGAAGTTTGAGCTCAATCTGTACACGCGTTTTGGATTCTATGAAGTACATACATACATATATACGAAGTCTCAAAATATATAGTATAGAAGACTAGCAGGTTAGCCCGCCACCGGCGGCTTGTCCGAAACATGACATTTTTTTAATATTTTTTTTTAATTTTTAGCTCCACGCGTTTGAACAATAAGTAAAATTTGTACCCGGTAGCTCCACCCGTTTCCGAGATCTGGTCTGCGCATGCGCGAAGCTGGCGTTGCACGGACTCGGCGACCCGATAAAATTTGTACCCGGCGCAAGATACATTCACATAGCAAATTTCAAGTCGATAGCTCCACCCGTTTCCGAGATCTCGTCTGCGCATGCGCTGCACGGGCGTCGCACGGGCTCGGCGACCCGATAAAATTTGTACCCGGCGCAAGATACATTCACATACCAAATTTCAAGTATCTGATGCAAAAGACGAAATTGTGAGTGTTGGTCAATAGTCCCCGCCGTGAACCTCATCGTCGCAAAGAGCGGACAGTCAATTAACCCCGTTGTGAACCTCAATCACCAACGCGACGTAAACATGTGTTGCGTTCTAAAAATAGGAAAGCATTTTCTCTCTGCATAATTCTGCAGATGATAATAACGTTGCTCCCCGTAGGTAGCAATATCGTTGTTGTTGATATTTACGGCTTGGGGGCTATTTTCTTATTTAGCAAGTTTGAGCTCAATCGGTTCGAGTCTATAAAGGACACACTCATATATATGACACTTCCCGTGGGTAGCAAGTTTGAGCTCAATCGGCATTCCCTGGAATTTCCCGTAGATTGGCAGATTCCAGTAGCTTTTTATAACGGTATATCTGGGGAGAAATCTGATGCTATATTCGTGATTATCTGGGATGATTTCGGTATATAACTATATACTGTAAAAACAAAGCGCGCCATCCGTGCTCGCAGGGTTGGTCAGAAACAAATGTTTTTTAAATTTAATGTATGTTCCGTACATCTCTCTGCAGATGCAAATAGCGTTGAATGGCAAACAGACGCTCTTTATAGAGATGCGTCAAAAACAAACGCTCATTAAATAATCACTTGATTAACCCACGCCGTGCCTTTGCGGTGATTTGAGATTGGAGAACGGGTGCTCTGAGCTTCTCTAAACTGCGACCGGTCGTGTCGGTGTGATTTGACACTTACATAGGAAGTTTGAGCTCAATCTGTACACGCGTTTTGGATTCTATGAAGTACATACATACATATATACGAAGTCTCAAAATATATAGTATAGACTAGCAGGTTAGCCCGCCACCGGCGGCTTGTCCGAAACATGACATTTTTTTAATATTTTTTTTTTATTTTTAGCTCCACGCGTTTGAACAATAAGTAAAATTTGTACCCGGTAGCTCCACCCGTTTCCGAGATCTGGTCTGCGCATGCGCGAAGCTGGCGTTGCACGGACTCGGCGACCCGATAAAATTTGTACCCGGCGCAAGATACATTCACATAGCAAATTTCAAGTCGATAGCTCCACCCGTTTCCGAGATCTCGTCTGCGCATGCGCTGCACGGGCGTCGCACGGGCTCGGCGACCCGATAAAATTTGTACCCGGCGCAAGATACATTCACATATCAAATTTCAAGTCGATAGCTCCACCCGTTTCCGATATCTCGTCTGCGCATGCGCTGCACGGGCGTCGCACGGGCTCGCCAATACGACAGCGACGACCACCTGGTCAAACTACACTCACGTACCAAGTTTCGTCCCGATCGGTCGAGGTGTTGGTATCTGATGCAAAAGACGAAATTGTGAGTGTTGGTCAATAGTCCCCGCCGTGAACCTCATCGTCGCAAAGAGCGGACAGTCAATTAACCCCGTTGTGAACCTCAATCACCAACGCGACGTAAACATGTGTTGCGTTCTAAAAATAGGAAAGCATTTTCTCTCTGCATAATTCTGCAGATGATAATAACGTTGCTCCCCGTAGGTAGCAATATCGTTGTTGTTGATATTTACGGCTTGGGAACTATTTTCTTATTTAGCAAGTTTGAGCTCAATCGGTTCGAGTCTATAAAGGACACACTCATATATATGACACTTCCCGTGGGTAGCAAGTTTGAGCTCAATCGGCATTCCCTGGAATTCCCGTAGATTGGCAGATTCCAGTAGCTTTTTATAACGGTATATCTGGGGAGAAAATCTGATGCTATATTCGTGATTATCTGGGATGATTTCGGTATATAACTATATACTGTAAAAAAACAAAGCGCGCCATCCGTGCTCGCAGGGTTGGTCAGAAACAAATGTTTTTTTAAATTTAATGTATGTTCCGTACATCTCTCTCTGCAGATGCAAATAGCGTTGAATGGCAAACAGACGCTCTTTATAGAGATGCGTCAAAAACAAACGCTCATTAAATAATCACTTGATTAACCCACGCCGTGCCTTTGCGGTGATTTGAGATTGGAGAACGGGTGCTCTGAGCTTCTCTAAACTGCGACCGGTCGTGTCGGTGTGATTTGGACACTTACATAGGAAGTTTGAGCTCAATCTGTACACGCGTTTTGGATTCTATGAAGTACATACATACATATATACGAAGTCTCAAAATATATAGTATAGACCAGCAGGTTAGCCCGCCACCGGCGGCTTGTCCGAAACATGACATTTTTTTAATATTATTTTTTAATTTTTAGCTCCACGTGTTTGTAACAATAAGTAAAATTTTGTACCCGGTAGCTCCACCCGTTTCCGAGATCTGGTCTGCGCATGCGCGAAGCTGGCGTTGCACGGACTCGGCGACCCGATAAAATTGTACCCGGCGCAAGATACATTCACATAGCAAATTTCAAGTCGATAGCTCCACCCGTTTCCGAGATCTCGTCTGCGCATCGCGCTGCACGGGCGTCGCACGGGCTCGGCGACCCGATAAAATTTGTACCCGGCGCAAGATACATTCACATACCAAATTTCAAGTCGATAGCTCCACCCGTTTCCGATATCTCGTCTGCGCATGCGCTGGCACGGGCGTCGCACGGGCTCGCCAATACGACAGCGACGACCACCTGGTCAAACTACACTCACGTACCAAGTTTCGTCCCGATCGGTCGAGGTGTTGGTATCTGATGCAAAAGACGAAATTGTGAGTGTTGGTCAATAGTCCCCGCCGTGAACCTCATCGTCGCAAAGAGCGGACAGTCAATTAACCCCGTTGTGAACCTCAATCACCAACGCGACGTAAACATGTGTTGCGTTCTAAAAATAGGAAAGCATTTTCTCTCTGCATAATTCTGCAGATGATAATAACGTTGCTCCCCGTAGGTAGCAATATCGTTGTTGTTGATATTTACGGCTTGGGGGCTATTTTCTTATTTAGCAAGTTTGAGCTCAATCGGTTCGAGTCTATAAAGGACACACTCATATATATGACACTTCCCGTGGGTAGCAAGTTTGAGCTCAATCGGCATTCCCTGGAATTTCCCGTAGATTGGCAGATTCCAGTAGCTTTTTATAACGGTATATCTGGGGAGAAATCTGATGCTATATTCGTGATTATCTGGGATGATTTCGGTATATAACTATATACTGTAAAAACAAAGCGCGCCATCCGTGCTCGCAGGGTTGGTCAGAAACAAATGTTTTTTAAATTTAATGTATGTTCCGTACATCTCTCTGCAGATGCAAATAGCGTTGAATGGCAAACAGACGCTCTTTATAGAGATGCGTCAAAAACAAACGCTCATTAAATAATCACTTGATTAACCCACGCCGTGCCTTTGCGGTGATTTGAGATTGGAGAACGGGTGCTCTGAGCTTCTCTAAACTGCGACCGGTCGTGTCGGTGTGATTTGACACTTACATAGGAAGTTTGAGCTCAATCTGTACACGCGTTTTGGATTCTATGAAGTACATACATACATATATACGAAGTCTCAAAATATATAGTATAGACCAGCAGGTTAGCCCGCCACCGGCGGCTTGTCCGAAACATGACATTTTTTTAATATTATTTTTTAATTTTTAGCTCCACGCGTTTGAACAATAAGTAAAATTTGTACCCGGTAGCTCCACCCGTTTCCGAGATCTGGTCTGCGCATGCGCGAAGCTGGCGTTGCACGGACTCGGCGACCCGATAAAATTTGTACCCGGCGCAAGATACATTCACATAGCAAATTTCAAGTCGATAGCTCCACCCGTTTCCGAGATCTCGTCTGCGCATGCGCTGCACGGGCGTCGCACGGGCTCGGCGACCCGATAAAATTTGTACCCGGCGCAAGATACATTCACATA
This sequence comes from Siphonodentalium dalli, assembly GCA_032622095.1. NCBI lineage: Eukaryota > Metazoa > Mollusca > Scaphopoda > Gadilida > Siphonodentaliidae > Siphonodentalium > Siphonodentalium dalli. The sequence goes on from CP136062.1 coordinate 28,703,024, forward strand.
CCAAATTTCAAGTCGATAGCTCCACCCGTTTCCGATATCTCGTCTGCGCATGCGCTGCACGGGCGTCGCACGGGCTCGCCAATACGACAGCGACGACCACCTGGTCAAACTACACTCACGTACCAAGTTTCGTCCCGATCGGTCGAGGTGTTGGTATCTGATGCAAAAGACGAAATTGTGAGTGTTGGTCAATAGTCCCCGCCGTGAACCTCATCGTCGCAAAGAGCGGACAGTCAATTAACCCCGTTGTGAACCTCAATCACCAACGCCACGTAAACATGTGTTGCGTTCTAAAAATAGGAAAGCATTTTCTCTCTGCATAATTCTGCAGATGCTAATAACGTTGCTCCCCGTAGGTAGCAATATCGTTGTTGTTGATATTTACGGCTTGGGGGCTATTTTCTTATTTAGCAAGTTTGAGCTCAATCGGTTCGAGTCTATAAAGGACACACTCATATATATGACACTTCCCGTGGGTAGCAAGTTTGAGCTCAATCGGCATTCCCTGGAATTTCCCGTAGATTGGCAGATTCCAGTAGCTTTTTATAACGGTATATCTGGGGAGAAATCTGATGCTATATTCGTGATTATCTGGGATGATTTCGGTATATAACTATATACTGTAAAAACAAAGCGCGCCATCCGTGCTCGCAGGGTTGGTCAGAAACAAATGTTTTTTAAATTTAATGTATGTTCCGTACATCTCTCTGCAGATGCAAATAGCGTTGAATGGCAAACAGACGCTCTTTATAGAGATGCGTCAAAAACAAACGCTCATTAAATAATCACTTGATTAACCCACGCCGTGCCTTTGCGGTGATTTGAGATTGGAGAACGGGTGCTCTGAGCTTCTCTAAACTGCGACCACGGTCGTGTCGGTGGGATTTGACACTTACATAGGAAGTTTGAGCTCAATCTGTACACGCGTTTTGGATTCTATGAAGTACATACATACATATATACGAAGTCTCAAAATATATAGTATAGACTAGCAGGTTAGCCCGCCACCGGCGGCTTGTCCGAAACATGACATTTTTTTAATATTTTTTTTAAATTTTTAGCTCCACGCGTTTCAATAAGTAAAATTTGTACCCGGTAGCTCCACCCGTTTCCGAGATCTGGTCTGCGCATGCGCGAAGCTGGCGTTGCACGGACTCGGCGACCCGATAAAATTTGTACCTGGCGCAAGATACATTCACATAGCAAATTTCAAGTCGATAGCTCCACCCGTTTCCGAGATCTCGTCTGCGCATGCGCTGCACGGGCGTCGCACGGGCTCGGCGACCCGATAAAATTTGTACCCGGCGCAAGATACATTCACATACCAAATTTCAAGTCGATAGCTCCACCCGTTTCCGATATCTCGTCTGCGCATGCGCTGCACGGGCGTCGCACGGGCTCGCCAATACGACAGCGACGACCACCTGGTCAAACTACACTCACGTACCAAGTTTCGTCCCGATCGGTCGAGGTGTTGGTATCTGATGCAAAAGACGAAATTGTGAGTGTTGGTCAATAGTCCCCGCCGTGAACCTCATCGTCGCAAAGAGCGGACAGTCAATTAACCCCGTTGTGAACCTCAATCACCAACGCGACGTAAACATGTGTTGCGTTCTAAAAATAGGAAAGCATTTTCTCTCTGCATAATTCTGCAGATGCTAATAACGTTGCTCCCCGTAGGTAGCAATATCGTTGTTGTTGATATTTACGGCTTGGGGGCTATTTTCTTATTTAGCAAGTTTGAGCTCAATCGGTTCGAGTCTATAAAGGACACACTCATATATATGACACTTCCCGTGGGTAGCAAGTTTGAGCTCAATCGGCATTCCCTGGAATTTCCCGTAGATTGGCAGATTCCAGTAGCTTTTTATAACGGTATATCTGGGGAGAAATCTGATGCTATATTCGTGATTATCTGGGATGATTTCGGTATATAACTATATACTGTAAAAACAAAGCGCGCCATCCGTGCTCGCAGGGTTGGTCAGAAACAAATGTTTTTTAAATTTAATGTATGTTCCGTACATCTCTCTGCAGATGCAAATAGCGTTGAATGGCAAACAGACGCTCTTTATAGAGATGCGTCAAAAACAAACGCTCATTAAATAATCACTTGATTAACCCACGCCGTGCCTTTGCGGTGATTTGAGATTGGAGAACGGGTGCTCTGAGCTTCTCTAAACTGCGACCACGGTCGTGTCGGTGGGATTTGACACTTACATAGGAAGTTTGAGCTCAATCTGTACACGCGTTTTGGATTCTATGAAGTACATACATACATATATACGAAGTCTCAAAATATATAGTATAGACTAGCAGGTTAGCCCGCCACCGGCGGCTTGTCCGAAACATGACATTTTTTTAATATTTTTTTTTTAATTTTTAGCTCCACGCGTTTCAATAAGTAAAATTTGTACCCGGTAGCTCCACCCGTTTCCGAGATCTGGTCTGCGCATGCGCGAAGCTGGCGTTGCACGGACTCGGCGACCCGATAAAATTTGTACCCGGCGCAAGATACATTCACATAGCAAATTTCAAGTCGATAGCTCCACCCGTTTCCGAGATCTCGTCTGCGCATGCGCTGCACGGGCGTCGCACGGGCTCGGCGACCCGATAAAATTTGTACCCGGCGCAAGATACATTCACATACCAAATTTCAAGTCGATAGCTCCACCCGTTTCCGATATCTCGTCTGCGCATGCGCTGCACGGGCGTCGCACGGGCTCGCCAATACGACAGCGACGACCACCTGGTCAAACTACACTCACGTACCAAGTTTCGTCCCGATCGGTTGAGGTGTTGGTATCTGAAGCAAAAGACGAAATTGTGAGTGTTGGTCAATAGTCCCCGCCGTGAACCTCATCGTCGCAAAGAGCGGACAGTCAATTAACCCCGTTGTGAACCTCAATCACCAACGCGACGTAAACATGTGTTGCGTTCTAAAAATAGGAAAGCATTTTCTCTCTGCATAATTCTGCAGATGATAATAACGTTGCTCCCCGTAGGTAGCAATATCGTTGTTGTTGATATTTACGGCTTGGGGGCTATTTTCTTATTTAGCAAGTTTGAGCTCAATCGGTTCGAGTCTATAAAGGACACACTCATATATATGACACTTCCCGTGGGTAGCAAGTTTGAGCTCAATCGGCATTCCCTGGAATTTCCCGTAGATTGGCAGATTCCAGTAGCTTTTTATAACGGTATATCTGGGGAGAAATCTGATGCTATATTCGTGATTATCTGGGATGATTTCGGTATATAACTATATACTGTAAAAACAAAGCGCGCCATCCGTGCTCGCAGGGTTGGTCAGAAACAAATGTTTTTTAAATTTAATGTATGTTCCGTACATCTCTCTGCAGATGCAAATAGCGTTGAATGGCAAACAGACGCTCTTTATAGAGATGCGTCAAAAACAAACGCTCATTAAATAATCACTTGATTAACCCACGCCGTGCCTTTGCGGTGATTTGAGATTGGAGAACGGGTGCTCTGAGCTTCTCTAAACTGCGACCGGTCGTGTCGGTGTGATTTGACACTTACATAGGAAGTTTGAGCTCAATCTGTACACGCGTTTTGGATTCTATGAAGTACATACATACATATATACGAAGTCTCAAAATATATAGTATAGACCAGCAGGTTAGCCCGCCACCGGCGGCTTGTCCGAAACATGACATTTTTTTAATATTATTTTTTAATTTTTAGCTCCACGTGTTTGAACAATAAGTAAAATTTGTACCCGGTAGCTCCACCCGTTTCCGAGATCTGGTCTGCGCATGCGCGAAGCTGGCGTTGCACGGACTCGGCGACCCGATAAAATTTGTACCCGGCGCAAGATACATTCACATAGCAAATTTCAAGTCGATAGCTCCACCCGTTTCCGAGATCTCGTCTGCGCATGCGCTGCACGGGCGTCGCACGGGCTCGGCGACCCGATAAAATTTGTACCCGGCGCAAGATACATTCACATACCAAATTTCAAGTCGATAGCTCCACCCGTTTCCGATATCTCGTCTGCGCATGCGCTGCACGGGCGTCGCACGGGCTCGCCAATACGACAGCGACGACCACCTGGTCAAACTACACTCACGTACCAAGTTTCGTCCCGATCGGTCGAGGTGTTGGTATCTGATGCAAAAGACGAAATTGTGAGTGTTGGTCAATAGTCCCCGCCGTGAACCTCATCGTCGCAAAGAGCGGACAGTCAATTAACCCCGTTGTGAACCTCAATCACCAACGCGACGTAAACATGTGTTGCGTTCTAAAAATAGGAAAGCATTTTCTCTCTGCATAATTCTGCAGATGCTAATAACGTTGCTCCCCGTAGGTAGCAATATCGTTGTTGTTGATATTTACGGCTTGGGGGCTATTTTCTTATTTAGCAAGTTTGAGCTCAATCGGTTCGAGTCTATAAAGGACACACTCATATATATGACACTTCCCGTGGGTAGCAAGTTTGAGCTCAATCGGCATTCCCTGGAATTTCCCGTAGATTGGCAGATTCCAGTAGCTTTTTATAACGGTATATCTGGGGAGAAATCTGATGCTATATTCGTGATTATCTGGGATGATTTCGGTATATAAGTATATACTGTAAAAACAAAGCGCGCCATCCGTGCTCGCAGGGTTGGTCAGAAACAAATGTTTTTTAAATTTAATGTATGTTCCGTACATCTCTCTGCAGATGCAAATAGCGTTGAATGGCAAACAGACGCTCTTTATAGAGATGCGTCAAAAACAAACGCTCATTAAATAATCACTTGATTAACCCACGCCGTGCCTTTGCGGTGATTTGAGATTGGAGAACGGGTGCTCTGAGCTTCTCTAAACTGCGACCGGTCGTGTCGGTGTGATTTGACACTTACATAGGAAGTTTGAGCTCAATCTGTACACGCGTTTTGGATTCTATGAAGTACATACATACATATATACGAAGTCTCAAAATATATAGTATAGACCAGCAGGTTAGCCCGCCACCGGCGGCTTGTCCGAAACATGACATTTTTTTAATATTATTTTTTAATTTTTAGCTCCACGCGTTTGAACAATAAGTAAAATTTGTACCCGGTAGCTCCACCCGTTTCCGAGATCTGGTCTGCGCATGCGCGAAGCTGGCGTTGCACGGACTCGGCGACCCGATAAAATTTGTACCCGGCGCAAGATACATTCACATAGCAAATTTCAAGTCGATAGCTCCACCCGTTTCCGAGATCTCGTCTGCGCATGCGCTGCACGGGCGTCGCACGGGCTCGGCGACCCGATAAAATTTGTACCCGGCGCAAGATACATTCACATACCAAATTTCAAGTCGATAGCTCCACCCGTTTCCGATATCTCGTCTGCGCATGCGCTGCACGGGCGTCGCACGGGCTCGCCAATACGACAGCGACGACCACCTGGTCAAACTACACTCACGTACCAAGTTTCGTCCCGATCGGTCGAGGTGTTGGTATCTGATGCAAAAGACGAAATTGTGAGTGTTGGTCAATAGTCCCCGCCGTGAACCTCATCGTCGCAAAGAGCGGACAGTCAATTAACCCCGTTGTGAACCTCAATCACCAACGCCACGTAAACATGTGTTGCGTTCTAAAAATAGGAAAGCATTTTCTCTCTGCATAATTCTGCAGATGCTAATAACGTTGCTCCCCGTAGGTAGCAATATCGTTGTTGTTGATATTTACGGCTTGGGGGCTATTTTCTTATTTAGCAAGTTTGAGCTCAATCGGTTCGAGTCTATAAAGGACACACTCATATATATGACACTTCCCGTGGGTAGCAAGTTTGAGCTCAATCGGCATTCCCTGGAATTTCCCGTAGATTGGCAGATTCCAGTAGCTTTTTATAACGGTATATCTGGGGAGAAATCTGATGCTATATTCGTGATTATCTGGGATGATTTCGGTATATAACTATATACTGTAAAAACAAAGCGCGCCATCCGTGCTCGCAGGGTTGGTCAGAAACAAATGTTTTTAAAATTTAATGTATGTTCCGTACATCTCTCTGCAGATGCAAATAGCGTTGAATGGCAAACAGACGCTCTTTATAGAGATGCGTCAAAAACAAACGCTCATTAAATAATCACTTGATTAACCCACGCCGTGCCTTTGCGGTGATTTGAGATTGGAGAACGGGTGCTCTGAGCTTCTCTAAACTGCGACCACGGTCGTGTCGGTGGGATTTGACACTTACATAGGAAGTTTGAGCTCAATCTGTACACGCGTTTTGGATTCTATGAAGTACATACATACATATATACGAAGTCTCAAAATATATAGTACTAGCAGGGTAGCCCGCCACCGGCGGCTTGTCCGAAACATGACATTTTTTGTTTTTCAATGAGTTAATTGTGACATTTGTTTATATATTTTTTTATTTTTAGCTCCACGCGTTTCAATAAGAAAAAATTGTACCCGGTAGCTCCACCCGTTTCCGAGATCTGGTCTGCGCATGCGCGAAGCTGGCGTCGCACGGGCTCGGCGACCCGATCAAATTTGTACCCGGCCCAAGATACATTCACATAGCAAATTTCAAGTCGATAGCTCCACCCGTTTCCGAGATCTCGTCTGCGCATGCGCTGCACTGGCGTCGCATGGGCTCGGCGACCCGATAAAATTTGTACCCGGTGCAAGATACATTCACATAGCAAATTTCAGGTCGATAGCTCCACCCGTTTCCGAGATCTGCCTTTCTGCATAATATTTCGAGCGATAACATTGCATTGAAATGTCAGACTCCCATCGTGAACCTCAACACGAAGTAAACACGTGTTTCGAGCGATAACATTGCATTGAAATGACTCCCATCGTGAACCTCAAGACGACGTAAAACACGTGTTGCGTTCTAGGAAATGCACTCAATGCAGATGCTAATAACGTTGACTTCGTATATATATATATAATGACGTTATTAACCCCGGCCGTGCCGTTTGAGCTAATTTTTATGACTGGGAGTGGAGTACGGGTGCTCGGAGCTTCTGGAAAACGCGTGGACGACATCGTACGTGGTATTTTACCTTTAGATAGGAAGTTTGAGCTCAATCTGTCCAGCCGTTCCCGTCCTAATGTACTATTTCGAGCGATAACAATTGTCAGACTCCCATCGTGAACCTCAACACGAAGTAAACACGTGTTTCGAGCGATAACATTGCATTGAAGTCAGACTCCCATCGTGGACCCCCAAGACGACGTAAACACGTGTTTGTTCCCGTATAACTTTGGAGACTCTGACTTCATATATATATATAATGACGTTATTAACCCCGGCCGTGCCGTTTGAGCTGATTTCGATGACTGGGAGTGGATAAAGGGTGCTCAGAGCTTCTCGAAAACACGATTACGGCGGTGTCGGTGAGATTTTACACTTACATACGAAATTTGATCTCAATCTGTACACGCGTTTTGGATTCTATGAAGTACACACACACATACATATATACGAAGTCTCAAAATATATAGTATAGATAGACTAGCAGGTTAGCCCGCCACCGGCGGCTTGTCCGAAACATGACATTTTTTTAATATTTTTTTTTAATTTTTAGCTCCACGCGTTTCAATAAGTAAAATTTGTACCCGGTAGCTCCACCCGTTTCCGAGATCTGGTCTGCGCATGCGCGAAGCTGGCGTTGCACGGACTCGGCGACCCGATAAAATTTGTACCTGGCGCAAGATACATTCACATAGCAAATTTCAAGTCGATAGCTCCACCCGTTTCCGAGATCTCGTCTGCGCATGCGCTGCACGGGCGTCGCACGGGCTCGGCGACCCGATAAAATTTGTACCCGGCGCAAGATACATTCACATACCAAATTTCAAGTCGATAGCTCCACCCGTTTCCGATATCTCGTCTGCGCATGCGCTGCACGGGCGTCGCACGGGCTCGCCAATACGACAGCGACGACCACCTGGTCAAACTACACTCACGTACCAAGTTTCGTCCCGATCGGTCGAGGTGTTGGTATCTGATGCAAAAGACGAAATTGTGAGTGTTGGTCAATAGTCCCCGCCGTGAACCTCATCGTCGCAAAGAGCGGACAGTCAATTAACCCCGTTGTGAACCTCAATCACCAACGCGACGTAAACATGTGTTGCGTTCTAAAAATAGGAAAGCATTTTCTCTCTGCATAATTCTGCAGATGCTAATAACGTTGCTCCCCGTAGGTAGCAATATCGTTGTTGTTGATATTTACGGCTTGGGGGCTATTTTCTTATTTAGCAAGTTTGAGCTCAATCGGTTCGAGTCTATAAAGGACACACTCATATATATGACACTTCCCGTGGGTAGCAAGTTTGAGCTCAATCGGCATTCCCTGGAATTTCCCGTAGATTGGCAGATTCCAGTAGCTTTTTATAACGGTATATCTGGGGAGAAATCTGATGCTATATTCGTGATTATCTGGGATGATTTCGGTATATAACTATATACTGTAAAAACAAAGCGCGCCATCCGTGCTCGCAGGGTTGGTCAGAAACAAATGTTTTTTAAATTTAATGTATGTTCCGTACATCTCTCTGCAGATGCAAATAGCGTTGAATGGCAAACAGACGCTCTTTATAGAGATGCGTCAAAAACAAACGCTCATTAAATAATCACTTGATTAACCCACGCCGTGCCTTTGCGGTGATTTGAGATTGGAGAACGGGTGCTCTGAGCTTCTCTAAACTGCGACCACGGTCGTGTCGGTGGGATTTGACACTTACATAGGAAGTTTGAGCTCAATCTGTACACGCGTTTTGGATTCTATGAAGTACATACATACATATATACGAAGTCTCAAAATATATAGTATAGACTAGCAGGTTAGCCCGCCACCGGCGGCTTGTCCGAAACATGACATTTTTTTAATATTTTTTTTTTAATTTTTAGCTCCACGCGTTTCAATAAGTAAAATTTGTACCCGGTAGCTCCACCCGTTTCCGAGATCTGGTCTGCGCATGCGCGAAGCTGGCGTTGCACGGACTCGGCGACCCGATAAAATTTGTACCCGGCGCAAGATACATTCACATAGCAAATTTCAAGTCGATAGCTCCACCCGTTTCCGAGATCTCGTCTGCGCATGCGCTGCACGGGCGTCGCACGGGCTCGGCGACCCGATAAAATTTGTACCCGGCGCAAGATACATTCACATACCAAATTTCAAGTCGATAGCTCCACCCGTTTCCGATATCTCGTCTGCGCATGCGCTGCACGGGCGTCGCACGGGCTCGCCAATACGACAGCGACGACCACCTGGTCAAACTACACTCACGTACCAAGTTTCGTCCCGATCGGTCGAGGTGTTGGTATCTGAAGCAAAAGACGAAATTGTGAGTGTTGGTCAATAGTCCCCGCCGTGAACCTCATCGTCGCAAAGAGCGGACAGTCAATTAACCCCGTTGTGAACCTCAATCACCAACGCGACGTAAACATGTGTTGCGTTCTAAAAATAGGAAAGCATTTTCTCTCTGCATAATTCTGCAGATGCTAATAACGTTGCTCCCCGTAGGTAGCAATATCGTTGTTGTTGATATTTACGGCTTGGGGGCTATTTTCTTATTTAGCAAGTTTGAGCTCAATCGGTTCGAGTCTATAAAGGACACACTCATATATATGACACTTCCCGTGGGTAGCAAGTTTGAGCTCAATCGGCATTCCCTGGAATTTCCCGTAGATTGGCAGATTCCAGTAGCTTTTTATAACGGTATATCTGGGGAGAAATCTGATGCTATATTCGTGATTATCTGGGATGATTTCGGTATATAACTATATACTGTAAAAACAAAGCGCGCCATCCGTGCTCGCAGGGTTGGTCAGAAACAAATGTTTTTTAAATTTAATGTATGTTCCGTACATCTCTCTGCAGATGCAAATAGCGTTGAATGGCAAACAGACGCTCTTTATAGAGATGCGTCAAAAACAAACGCTCATTAAATAATCACTTGATTAACCCACGCCGTGCCTTTGCGGTGATTTGAGATTGGAGAACGGGTGCTCTGAGCTTCTCTAAACTGCGACCGGTCGTGTCGGTGTGATTTGACACTTACATAGGAAGTTTGAGCTCAATCTGTACACGCGTTTTGGATTCTATGAAGTACATACATACATATATACGAAGTCTCAAAATATATAGTATAGACTAGCAGGTTAGCCCGCCACCGGCGGCTTGTCCGAAACATGACATTTTTTTAATATTTTTTTTTTATTTTTAGCTCCACGCGTTTGAACAATAAGTAAAATTTGTACCCGGTAGCTCCACCCGTTTCCGAGATCTGGTCTGCGCATGCGCGAAGCTGGCGTTGCACGGACTCGGCGACCCGATAAAATTTGTACCCGGCGCAAGATACATTCACATAGCAAATTTCAAGTCGATAGCTCCACCCGTTTCCGAGATCTCGTCTGCGCATGCGCTGCACGGGCGTCGCACGGGCTCGGCGACCCGATAAAATTTGTACCCGGCGCAAGATACATTCACATACCAAATTTCAAGTCGATAGCTCCACCCGTTTCCGATATCTCGTCTGCGCATGCGCTGCACGGGCGTCGCACGGGCTCGCCAATACGACAGCGACGACCACCTGGTCAAACTACACTCACGTACCAAGTTTCGTCCCGATCGGTCGAGGTGTTGGTATCTGATGCAAAAGACGAAATTGTGAGTGTTGGTCAATAGTCCCCGCCGTGAACCTCATCGTCGCAAAGAGCGGACAGTCAATTAACCCCGTTGTGAACCTCAATCACCAACGCGACGTAAACATGTGTTGCGTTCTAAAAATAGGAAAGCATTTTCTCTCTGCATAATTCTGCAGATGATAATAACGTTGCTCCCCGTAGGTAGCAATATCGTTGTTGTTGATATTTACGGCTTGGGGGCTATTTTCTTATTTAGCAAGTTTGAGCTCAATCGGTTCGAGTCTATAAAGGACACACTCATATATATGACACTTCCCGTGGGTAGCAAGTTTGAGCTCAATCGGCATTCCCTGGAATTTCCCGTAGATTGGCAGATTCCAGTAGCTTTTTATAACGGTATATCTGGGGAGAAATCTGATGCTATATTCGTGATTATCTGGGATGATTTCGGTATATAACTATATACTGTAAAAACAAAGCGCGCCATCCGTGCTCGCAGGGTTGGTCAGAAACAAATGTTTTTTTAATTTAATGTATGTTCCGTACATCTCTCTGCAGATGCAAATAGCGTTGAATGGCAAACAGACGCTCTTTATAGAGATGCGTCAAAAACAAACGCTCATTAAATAATCACTTGATTAACCCACGCCGTGCCTTTGCGGTGATTTGAGATTGGAGAACGGGTGCTCTGAGCTTCTCTAAACTGCGACCGGTCGTGTCGGTGTGATTTGACACTTACATAGGAAGTTTGAGCTCAATCTGTACACGCGTTTTGGATTCTATGAAGTACATACATACATATATACGAAGTCTCAAAATATATAGTATAGACCAGCAGGTTAGCCCGCCACCGGCGGCTTGTCCGAAACATGACATTTTTTTAATATTATTTTTTAATTTTTAGCTCCACGCGTTTGAACAATAAGTAAAATTTGTACCGGTAGCTCCACCCGTTTCCGAGATCTGGTCTGCGCATGCGCGAAGCTGGCGTTGCACGGACTCGGCGACCCGATAAAATTTGTACCCGGCGCAAGATACATTCACATAGCAAATTTCAAGTCGATAGCTCCACCCGTTTCCGAGATCTCGTCTGCGCATGCGCTGCACGGGCGTCGCACGGGCTCGGCGACCCGATAAAATTTGTACCCGGCGCAAGATACATTCACATACCAAATTTCAAGTCGATAGCTCCACCCGTTTCCGATATCTCGTCTGCGCATGCGCTGCACGGGCGTCGCACGGGCTCGCCAATACGACAGCGACGACCACCTGGTCAAACTACACTCACGTACCAAGTTTCGTCCCGATCGGTCGAGGTGTTGGTATCTGATGCAAAAGACGAAATTGTGAGTGTTGGTCAATAGTCCCCGCCGTGAACCTCATCGTCGCAAAGAGCGGACAGTCAATTAACCCCGTTGTGAACCTCAATCACCAACGCGACGTAAACATGTGTTGCGTTCTAAAAATAGGAAAGCATTTTCTCTCTGCATAATTCTGCAGATGATAATAACGTTGCTCCCCGTAGGTAGCAATATCGTTGTTGTTGATATTTACGGCTTGGGGGCTATTTTCTTATTTAGCAAGTTTGAGCTCAATCGGTTCGAGTCTATAAAGGACACACTCATATATATGACACTTCCCGTGGGTAGCAAGTTTGAGCTCAATCGGCATTCCCTGGAATTTCCCGTAGATTGGCAGATTCCAGTAGCTTTTTATAACGGTATATCTGGGGAGAAATCTGATGCTATATTCGTGATTATCTGGGATGATTTCGGTATATAACTATATACTGTAAAAACAAAGCGCGCCATCCGTGCTCGCAGGGTTGGTCAGAAACAAATGTTTTTTAAATTTAATGTATGTTCCGTACATCTCTCTGCAGATGCAAATAGCGTTGAATGGCAAACAGACGCTCTTTATAGAGATGCGTCAAAAACAAACGCTCATTAAATAATCACTTGATTAACCCACGCCGTGCCTTTGCGGTGATTTGAGATTGGAGAACGGGTGCTCTGAGCTTCTCTAAACTGCGACCGGTCGTGTCGGTGTGATTTGACACTTACATAGGAAGTTTGAGCTCAATCTGTACACGCGTTTTGGATTCTATGAAGTACATACATACATATATACGAAGTCTCAAAATATATAGTATAGACCAGCAGGTTAGCCCGCCACCGGCGGCTTGTCCGAAACATGACATTTTTTTAATATTATTTTTTAATTTTTAGCTCCACGCGTTTGAACAATAAGTAAAATTTGTACCCGGTAGCTCCACCCGTTTCCGAGATCTGGTCTGCGCATGCGCGAAGCTGGCGTTGCACGGACTCGGCGACCCGATAAAATTTGTACCCGGCGCAAGATACATTCACATAGCAAATTTCAAGTCGATAGCTCCACCCGTTTCCGAGATCTCGTCTGCGCATGCGCTGCACGGGCGTCGCACGGGCTCGGCGACCCGATAAAATTTGTACCCGGCGCAAGATACATTCACATACCAAATTTCAAGTCGATAGCTCCACCCGTTTCCGATATCTCGTCTGCGCATGCGCTGCACGGGCGTCGCACGGGCTCGCCAATACGACAGCGACGACCACCTGGTCAAACTACACTCACGTACCAAGTTTCGTCCCGATCGGTCGAGGTGTTGGTATCTGATGCAAAAGACGAAATTGTGAGTGTTGGTCAATAGTCCCCGCCGTGAACCTCATCGTCGCAAAGAGCGGACAGTCAATTAACCCCGTTGTGAACCTCAATCACCAACGCGACGTAAACATGTGTTGCGTTCTAAAAATAGGAAAGCATTTTCTCTCTGCATAATTCTGCAGATGCTAATAACGTTGCTCCCCGTAGGTAGCAATATCGTTGTTGTTGATATTTACGGCTTGGGGGCTATTTTCTTATTTAGCAAGTTTGAGCTCAATCGGTTCGAGTCTATAAAGGACACACTCATATATATGACACTTCCCGTGGGTAGCAAGTTTGAGCTCAATCGGCATTCCCTGGAATTTCCCGTAGATTGGCAGATTCCAGTAGCTTTTTATAACGGTATATCTGGGGAGAAATCTGATGCTATATTCGTGATTATCTGGGATGATTTCGGTATATAACTATATACTGTAAAAACAAAGCGCGCCATCCGTGCTCGCAGGGTTGGTCAGAAACAAATGTTTTTTAAATTTAATGTATGTTCCGTACATCTCTCTGCAGATGCAAATAGCGTTGAATGGCAAACAGACGCTCTTTATAGAGATGCGTCAAAAACAAACGCTCATTAAATAATCACTTGATTAACCCACGCCGTGCCTTTGCGGTGATTTGAGATTGGAGAACGGGTGCTCTGAGCTTCTCTAAACTGCGACCACGGTCGTGTCGGTGGGATTTGACACTTACATAGGAAGTTTGAGCTCAATCTGTACACGCGTTTTGGATTCTATGAAGTACATACATACATATATACGAAGTCTCAAAATATATAGTATAGACTAGCAGGTTAGCCCGCCACCGGCGGCTTGTCCGAAACATGACATTTTTTTAATATTTTTTTTTTAATTTTTAGCTCCACGCGTTTCAATAAGTAAAATTTGTATCCGGTAGCTCCACCCGTTTCCGAGATCTGGTCTGCGCATGCGCGAAGCTGGCGTTGCACGGACTCGGCGACCCGATAAAATTTGTACCCGGCGCAAGATACATTCACATAGCAAATTTCAAGTCGATAGCTCCACCCGTTTCCGAGATCTCGTCTGCGCATGCGCTGCACGGGCGTCGCACGGGCTCGGCGACCCGATAAAATTTGTACCCGGCGCAAGATACATTCACATACCAAATTTCAAGTCGATAGCTCCACCCGTTTCCGATATCTCGTCTGCGCATGCGCTGCACGGGCGTCGCACGGGCTCGCCAATACGACAGCGACGACCACCTGGTCAAACTACACTCACGTACCAAGTTTCGTCCCGATCGGTCGAGGTGTTGGTATCTGATGCAAAAGACGAAATTGTGAGTGTTGGTCAATAGTCCCCGCCGTGAACCTCATCGTCGCAAAGAGCGGACAGTCAATTAACCCCGTTGTGAACCTCAATCACCAACGCGACGTAAACATGTGTTGCGTTCTAAAAATAGGAAAGCATTTTCTCTCTGCATAATTCTGCAGATGCTAATAACGTTGCTCCCCGTAGGTAGCAATATCGTTGTTGTTGATATTTACGGCTTGGGGGCTATTTTCTTATTTAGCAAGTTTGAGCTCAATCGGTTCGAGTCTATAAAGGACACACTCATATATATGACACTTCCCGTGGGTAGCAAGTTTGAGCTCAATCGGCATTCCCTGGAATTTCCCGTAGATTGGCAGATTCCAGTAGCTTTTTATAACGGTATATCTGGGGAGAAATCTGATGCTATATTCGTGATTATCTGGGATGATTTCGGTATATAACTATATACTGTAAAAACAAAGCGCGCCATCCGTGCTCGCAGGGTTGGTCAGAAACAAATGTTTTTTAAATTTAATGTATGTTCCGTACATCTCTCTGCAGATGCAAATAGCGTTGAATGGCAAACAGACGCTCTTTATAGAGATGCGTCAAAAACAAACGCTCATTAAATAATCACTTGATTAACCCACGCCGTGCCTTTGCGGTGATTTGAGATTGGAGAACGGGTGCTCTGAGCTTCTCTAAACTGCGACCACGGTCGTGTCGGTGGGATTTGACACTTACATGGGAAGTTTGAGCTCAATCTGTACACGCGTTTTGGATTCTATGAAGTACATACATACATATATACGAAGTCTCAAAATATATAGTATAGACTAGCAGGTTAGCCCGCCACCGGCGGCTTGTCCGAAACATGACATTTTTTTAATATTTTTTTTTAATTTTTAGCTCCACGCGTTTCAATAAGTAAAATTTGTACCCGGTAGCTCCACCCGTTTCCGAGATCTGGTCTGCGCATGCGCGAAGCTGGCGTTGCACGGACTCGGCGACCCGATAAAATTTGTACCTGGCGCAAGATACATTCACATAGCAAATTTCAAGTCGATAGCTCCACCCGTTTCCGAGATCTCGTCTGCGCATGCGCTGCACGGGCGTCGCACGGGCTCGGCGACCCGATAAAATTTGTACCCGGCGCAAGATACATTCACATACCAAATTTCAAGTCGATAGCTCCACCCGTTTCCGATATCTCGTCTGCGCATGCGCTGCACGGGCGTCGCACGGGCTCGCCAATACGACAGCGACGACCACCTGGTCAAACTACACTCACGTACCAAGTTTCGTCCCGATCGGTCGAGGTGTTGGTATCTGATGCAAAAGACGAAATTGTGAGTGTTGGTCAATAGTCCCCGCCGTGAACCTCATCGTCGCAAAGAGCGGACAGTCAATTAACCCCGTTGTGAACCTCAATCACCAACGCGACGTAAACATGTGTTGCGTTCTAAAAATAGGAAAGCATTTTCTCTCTGCATAATTCTGCAGATGCTAATAACGTTGCTCCCCGTAGGTAGCAATATCGTTGTTGTTGATATTTACGGCTTGGGGGCTATTTTCTTATTTAGCAAGTTTGAGCTCAATCGGTTCGAGTCTATAAAGGACACACTCATATATATGACACTTCCCGTGGGTAGCAAGTTTGAGCTCAATCGGCATTCCCTGGAATTTCCCGTAGATTGGCAGATTCCAGTAGCTTTTTATAACGGTATATCTGGGGAGAAATCTGATGCTATATTCGTGATTATCTGGGATGATTTCGGTATATAACTATATACTGTAAAAACAAAGCGCGCCATCCGTGCTCGCAGGGTTGGTCAGAAACAAATGTTTTTTAAATTTAATGTATGTTCCGTACATCTCTCTGCAGATGCAAATAGCGTTGAATGGCAAACAGACGCTCTTTATAGAGATGCGTCAAAAACAAACGCTCATTAAATAATCACTTGATTAACCCACGCCGTGCCTTTGCGGTGATTTGAGATTGGAGAACGGGTGCTCTGAGCTTCTCTAAACTGCGACCACGGTCGTGTCGGTGGGATTTGACACTTACATAGGAAGTTTGAGCTCAATCTGTACACGCGTTTTGGATTCTATGAAGTACATACATACATATATACGAAGTCTCAAAATATATAGTATAGACTAGCAGGTTAGCCCGCCACCGGCGGCTTGTCCGAAACATGACATTTTTTTAATATTTTTTTTTTAATTTTTAGCTCCACGCGTTTCAATAAGTAAAATTTGTACCCGGTAGCTCCACCCGTTTCCGAGATCTGGTCTGCGCATGCGCGAAGCTGGCGTTGCACGGACTCGGCGACCCGATAAAATTTGTACCCGGCGCAAGATACATTCACATAGCAAATTTCAAGTCGATAGCTCCACCCGTTTCCGAGATCTCGTCTGCGCATGCGCTGCACGGGCGTCGCACGGGCTCGGCGACCCGATAAAATTTGTACCCGGCGCAAGATACATTCACATACCAAATTTCAAGTCGATAGCTCCACCCGTTTCCGATATCTCGTCTGCGCATGCGCTGCACGGGCGTCGCACGGGCTCGCCAATACGACAGCGACGACCACCTGGTCAAACTACACTCACGTACCAAGTTTCGTCCCGATCGGTCGAGGTGTTGGTATCTGAAGCAAAAGACGAAATTGTGAGTGTTGGTCAATAGTCCCCGCCGTGAACCTCATCGTCGCAAAGAGCGGACAGTCAATTAACCCCGTTGTGAACCTCAATCACCAACGCGACGTAAACATGTGTTGCGTTCTAAAAATAGGAAAGCATTTTCTCTCTGCATAATTCTGCAGATGCTAATAACGTTGCTCCCCGTAGGTAGCAATATCGTTGTTGTTGATATTTACGGCTTGGGGGCTATTTTCTTATTTAGCAAGTTTGAGCTCAATCGGTTCGAGTCTATAAAGGACACACTCATATATATGACACTTCCCGTGGGTAGCAAGTTTGAGCTCAATCGGCATTCCCTGGAATTTCCCGTAGATTGGCAGATTCCAGTAGCTTTTTATAACGGTATATCTGGGGAGAAATCTGATGCTATATTCGTGATTATCTGGGATGATTTCGGTATATAACTATATACTGTAAAAACAAAGCGCGCCATCCGTGCTCGCAGGGTTGGTCACAAACAAATGTTTTTTAAATTTAATGTATGTTCCGTACATCTCTCTGCAGATGCAAATAGCGTTGAATGGCAAACAGACGCTCTTTATAGAGATGCGTCAAAAACAAACGCTCATTAAATAATCACTTGATTAACCCACGCCGTGCCTTTGCGGTGATTTGAGATTGGAGAACGGGTGCTCTGAGCTTCTCTAAACTGCGACCACGGTCGTGTCGGTGGTATTTGACACTTACATAGGAAGTTTGAGCTCAATCTGTACACGCGTTTTGGATTCTATGAAGTACATACATACATATATACGAAGTCTCAAAATATATAGTATAGACTAGCAGGTTAGCCCGCCACCGGCGGCTTGTCCGAAACATGACATTTTTTTAATATTTTTTTTTTAATTTTTAGCTCCACGCGTTTCAATAAGTAAAATTTGTACCCGGTAGCTCCACCCGTTTCCGAGATCTGGTCTGCGCATGCGCGAAGCTGGCGTTGCACGGACTCGGCGACCCGATAAAATTTGTACCCGGCGCAAGATACATTCACATAGCAAATTTCAAGTCGATAGCTCCACCCGTTTCCGAGATCTCGTCTGCGCATGCGCTGCACGGGCGTCGCACGGGCTCGGCGACCCGATAAAATTTGTACCCGGCGCAAGATACATTCACATACCAAATTTCAAGTCGATAGCTCCACCCGTTTCCGATATCTCGTCTGCGCATGCGCTGCACGGGCGTCGCACGGGCTCGCCAATACGACAGCGACGACCACCTGGTCAAACTACACTCACGTACCAAGTTTCGTCCCGATCGGTCGAGGTGTTGGTATCTGAAGCAAAAGACGAAATTGTGAGTGTTGGTCAATAGTCCCCGCCGTGAACCTCATCGTCGCAAAGAGCGGACAGTCAATTAACCCCGTTGTGAACCTCAATCACCAACGCCACGTAAACATGTGTTGCGTTCTAAAAATAGGAAAGCATTTTCTCTCTGCATAATTCTGCAGATGCTAATAACGTTGCTCCCCGTAGGTAGCAATATCGTTGTTGTTGATATTTACGGCTTGGGGGCTATTTTCTTATTTAGCAAGTTTGAGCTCAATCGGTTCGAGTCTATAAAGGACACACTCATATATATGACACTTCCCGTGGGTAGCAAGTTTGAGCTCAATCGGCATTCCCTGGAATTTCCCGTAGATTGGCAGATTCCAGTAGCTTTTTATAACGGTATATCTGGGGAGAAATCTGATGCTATATTCGTGATTATCTGGGATGATTTCGGTATATAACTATATACTGTAAAAACAAAGCGCGCCATCCGTGCTCGCAGGGTTGGTCAGAAACAAATGTTTTTTAAATTTAATGTATGTTCCGTACATCTCTCTGCAGATGCAAATAGCGTTGAATGGCAAACAGACGCTCTTTATAGAGATGCGTCAAAAACAAACGCTCATTAAATAATCACTTGATTAACCCACGCCGTGCCTTTGCGGTGATTTGAGATTGGAGAACGGGTGCTCTGAGCTTCTCTAAACTGCGACCACGGTCGTGTCGGTGGGATTTGACACTTACATAGGAAGTTTGAGCTCAATCTGTACACGCGTTTTGGATTCTATGAAGTACATACATACATATATACGAAGTCTCAAAATATATAGTATAGACTAGCAGGTTAGCCCGCCACCGGCGGCTTGTCCGAAACATGACATTTTTTTAATATTTTTTTTTTAATTTTTAGCTCCACGCGTTTCAATAAGTAAAATTTGTATCCGGTAGCTCCACCCGTTTCCGAGATCTGGTCTGCGCATGCGCGAAGCTGGCGTTGCACGGACTCGGCGACCCGATAAAATTTGTACCCGGCGCAAGATACATTCACATAGCAAATTTCAAGTCGATAGCTCCACCCGTTTCCGAGATCTCGTCTGCGCATGCGCTGCACGGGCGTCGCACGGGCTCGGCGACCCGATAAAATTTGTACCCGGCGCAAGATACATTCACATACCAAATTTCAAGTCGATAGCTCCACCCGTTTCCGATATCTCGTCTGCGCATGCGCTGCACGGGCGTCGCACGGGCTCGCCAATACGACAGCGACGACCACCTGGTCAAACTACACTCACGTACCAAGTTTCGTCCCGATCGGTCGAGGTGTTGGTATCTGATGCAAAAGACGAAATTGTGAGTGTTGGTCAATAGTCCCCGCCGTGAACCTCATCGTCGCAAAGAGCGGACAGTCAATTAACCCCGTTGTGAACCTCAATCACCAACGCGACGTAAACATGTGTTGCGTTCTAAAAATAGGAAAGCATTTTCTCTCTGCATAATTCTGCAGATGCTAATAACGTTGCTCCCCGTAGGTAGCAATATCGTTGTTGTTGATATTTACGGCTTGGGGGCTATTTTCTTATTTAGCAAGTTTGAGCTCAATCGGTTCGAGTCTATAAAGGACACACTCATATATATGACACTTCCCGTGGGTAGCAAGTTTGAGCTCAATCGGCATTCCCTGGAATTTCCCGTAGATTGGCAGATTCCAGTAGCTTTTTATAACGGTATATCTGGGGAGAAATCTGATGCTATATTCGTGATTATCTGGGATGATTTCGGTATATAACTATATACTGTAAAAACAAAGCGCGCCATCCGTGCTCGCAGGGTTGGTCAGAAACAAATGTTTTTTAAATTTAATGTATGTTCCGTACATCTCTCTGCAGATGCAAATAGCGTTGAATGGCAAACAGACGCTCTTTATAGAGATGCGTCAAAAACAAACGCTCATTAAATAATCACTTGATTAACCCACGCCGTGCCTTTGCGGTGATTTGAGATTGGAGAACGGGTGCTCTGAGCTTCTCTAAACTGCGACCACGGTCGTGTCGGTGGGATTTGACACTTACATGGGAAGTTTGAGCTCAATCTGTACACGCGTTTTGGATTCTATGAAGTACATACATACATATATACGAAGTCTCAAAATATATAGTATAGACTAGCAGGTTAGCCCGCCACCGGCGGCTTGTCCGAAACATGACATTTTTTTAATATTTTTTTTTAATTTTTAGCTCCACGAGTTTCAATAAGTAAAATTTGTACCCGGTAGCTCCACCCGTTTCCGAGATCTGGTCTGCGCATGCGCGAAGCTGGCGTTGCACGGACTCGGCGACCCGATAAAATTTGTACCTGGCGCAAGATACATTCACATAGCAAATTTCAAGTCGATAGCTCCACCCGTTTCCGAGATCTCGTCTGCGCATGCGCTGCACGGGCGTCGCACGGGCTCGGCGACCCGATAAAATTTGTACCCGGCGCAAGATACATTCACATACCAAATTTCAAGTCGATAGCTCCACCCGTTTCCGATATCTCGTCTGCGCATGCGCTGCACGGGCGTCGCACGGGCTCGCCAATACGACAGCGACGACCACCTGGTCAAACTACACTCACGTACCAAGTTTCGTCCCGATCGGTCGAGGTGTTGGTATCTGATGCAAAAGACGAAATTGTGAGTGTTGGTCAATAGTCCCCGCCGTGAACCTCATCGTCGCAAAGAGCGGACAGTCAATTAACCCCGTTGTGAACCTCAATCACCAACGCGACGTAAACATGTGTTGCGTTCTAAAAATAGGAAAGCATTTTCTCTCTGCATAATTCTGCAGATGCTAATAACGTTGCTCCCCGTAGGTAGCAATATCGTTGTTGTTGATATTTACGGCTTGGGGGCTATTTTCTTATTTAGCAAGTTTGAGCTCAATCGGTTCGAGTCTATAAAGGACACACTCATATATATGACACTTCCCGTGGGTAGCAAGTTTGAGCTCAATCGGCATTCCCTGGAATTTCCCGTAGATTGGCAGATTCCAGTAGCTTTTTATAACGGTATATCTGGGGAGAAATCTGATGCTATATTCGTGATTATCTGGGATGATTTCGGTATATAACTATATACTGTAAAAACAAAGCGCGCCATCCGTGCTCGCAGGGTTGGTCAGAAACAAATGTTTTTTAAATTTAATGTATGTTCCGTACATCTCTCTGCAGATGCAAATAGCGTTGAATGGCAAACAGACGCTCTTTATAGAGATGCGTCAAAAACAAACGCTCATTAAATAATCACTTGATTAACCCACGCCGTGCCTTTGCGGTGATTTGAGATTGGAGAACGGGTGCTCTGAGCTTCTCTAAACTGCGACCACGGTCGTGTCGGTGGGATTTGACACTTACATAGGAAGTTTGAGCTCAATCTGTACACGCGTTTTGGATTCTATGAAGTACATACATACATATATACGAAGTCTCAAAATATATAGTATAGACTAGCAGGTTAGCCCGCCACCGGCGGCTTGTCCGAAACATGACATTTTTTTAATATTTTTTTTTTAATTTTTAGCTCCACGCGTTTCAATAAGTAAAATTTGTACCCGGTAGCTCCACCCGTTTCCGAGATCTGGTCTGCGCATGCGCGAAGCTGGCGTTGCACGGACTCGGCGACCCGATAAAATTTGTACCCGGCGCAAGATACATTCACATAGCAAATTTCAAGTCGATAGCTCCACCCGTTTCCGAGATCTCGTCTGCGCATGCGCTGCACGGGCGTCGCACGGGCTCGGCGACCCGATAAAATTTGTACCCGGCGCAAGATACATTCACATACCAAATTTCAAGTCGATAGCTCCACCCGTTTCCGATATCTCGTCTGCGCATGCGCTGCACGGGCGTCGCACGGGCTCGCCAATACGACAGCGACGACCACCTGGTCAAACTACACTCACGTACCAAGTTTCGTCCCGATCGGTCGAGGTGTTGGTATCTGAAGCAAAAGACGAAATTGTGAGTGTTGGTCAATAGTCCCCGCCGTGAACCTCATCGTCGCAAAGAGCGGACAGTCAATTAACCCCGTTGTGAACCTCAATCACCAACGCGACGTAAACATGTGTTGCGTTCTAAAAATAGGAAAGCATTTTCTCTCTGCATAATTCTGCAGATGCTAATAACGTTGCTCCCCGTAGGTAGCAATATCGTTGTTGTTGATATTTACGGCTTGGGGGCTATTTTCTTATTTAGCAAGTTTGAGCTCAATCGGTTCGAGTCTATAAAGGACACACTCATATATATGACACTTCCCGTGGGTAGCAAGTTTGAGCTCAATCGGCATTCCCTGGAATTTCCCGTAGATTGGCAGATTCCAGTAGCTTTTTATAACGGTATATCTGGGGAGAAATCTGATGCTATATTCGTGATTATCTGGGATGATTTCGGTATATAACTATATACTGTAAAAACAAAGCGCGCCATCCGTGCTCGCAGGGTTGGTCAGAAACAAATGTTTTTTAAATTTAATGTATGTTCCGTACATCTCTCTGCAGATGCAAATAGCGTTGAATGGCAAACAGACGCTCTTTATAGAGATGCGTCAAAAACAAACGCTCATTAAATAATCACTTGATTAACCCACGCCGTGCCTTTGCGGTGATTTGAGATTGGAGAACGGGTGCTCTGAGCTTCTCTAAACTGCGACCACGGTCGTGTCGGTGGTATTTGACACTTACATAGGAAGTTTGAGCTCAATCTGTACACGCGTTTTGGATTCTATGAAGTACATACATACATATATACGAAGTCTCAAAATATATAGTATAGACTAGCAGGTTAGCCCGCCACCGGCGGCTTGTCCGAAACATGAAATTTTTTTTAATATTTTTTTTTTAATTTTTAGCTCCACGCGTTTCAATAAGAAAAATTTGTACCCGGTAGCTCCACCCGTTTCCGAGATCTGGACTGCGCATGCGCGAAGCTGGCGTCGCACGTGCTCGGCGACCTGATAAAATTTGTACCCGGCGCAAGATACATTCACATAGCAAATTTCAAGTCGATAGCTCCACACGTTTTGGAGATCTCGTCTGCGCATGCGCTGCACGGGCGTCGCACGGGCTCGGCGACCCGATAAAATTTGTACCCGGCGCAAGATACATTCACATAGCAAATTTCAAGTCGATAGCTCCACCCGTTTCCGAGATCTCGTCTGCGCATGCGCTGAACGGGCGTCGCACGGGCTCGCCAATACGACAACGACCACCGCCTGGTCAAACTACACACACGTACCAAGTTTCGTCCCGATCGGTCGAGAATCGTAGATTTGTATGAAGTACAACACACACACAAACATAAATATATAAGAGAGATATGTAAATTAGATAGATTGTATCAAAATATATAGGAGATATATGTAAATGATCTACACACCATTACTGGTGTTTGTCAAAGTTTAGTGGGGTATATCAATACTCATTCACGATTATATCATTGAGGTCCGGAGGGTGTGGGCTATCTCTCGAATACACGGAGTTCTCAAAATATATAGAAGAGACTAGCAGGTTAGCCCGCCACCGGCGGCTTGTCCGAAACATGACATTTTTTTAATATTTTTTTTTTAATTTTTAGCTCCACGCGTTTCAATAAGTAAAATTTGTACCCGGTAGCTCCACCCGTTTCCGAGATCTGGTCTGCGCATGCGCGAAGCTGGCGTTGCACGGACTCGGCGACCCGATAAAATTTGTACCCGGCGCAAGATACATTCACATAGCAAATTTCAAGTCGATAGCTCCACCCGTTTCCGAGATCTCGTCTGCGCATGCGCTGCACGGGCGTCGCACGGGCTCGGCGACCTGATAAAATTTGTACCCGGCGCAAGATACATTCACATACCAAATTTCAAGTCGATAGCTCCACCCGTTTCCGATATCTCGTCTGCGCATGCGCTGCACGGGCGTCGCACGGGCTCGCCAATACGACAGCGACGACCACCTGGTCAAACTACACTCACGTACCAAGTTTCGTCCCGATCGGTCGAGGTGTTGGTATCTGAAGCAAAAGACGAAATTGTGAGTGTTGGTCAATAGTCCCCGCCGTGAACCTCATCGTCGCAAAGAGCGGACAGTCAATTAACCCCGTTGTGAACCTCAATCACCAACGCCACGTAAACATGTGTTGCGTTCTAAAAATAGGAAAGCATTTTCTCTCTGCATAATTCTGCAGATGCTAATAACGTTGCTCCCCGTAGGTAGCAATATCGTTGTTGTTGATATTTACGGCTTGGGGGCTATTTTCTTATTTAGCAAGTTTGAGCTCAATCGGTTCGAGTCTATAAAGGACACACTCATATATATGACACTTCCCGTGGGTAGCAAGTTTGAGCTCAATCGGCATTCCCTGGAATTTCCCGTAGATTGGCAGATTCCAGTAGCTTTTTATAACGGTATATCTGGGGAGAAATCTGATGCTATATTCGTGATTATCTGGGATGATTTCGGTATATAACTATATACTGTAAAAACAAAGCGCGCCATCCGTGCTCGCAGGGTTGGTCAGAAACAAATGTTTTTTAAATTTAATGTATGTTCCGTACGTACATCTCTCTGCAGATGCAAATAGCGTTGAATGGCAAACAGACGCTCTTTATAGAGATGCGTCAAAAACAAACGCTCATTAAATAATCACTTGATTAACCCACGCCGTGCCTTTGCGGTGATTTGAGATTGGAGAACGGGTGCTCTGAGCTTCTCTAAACTGCGACCACGGTCGTGTCGGTGGGATTTGACACTTACATAGGAAGTTTGAGCTCAATCTGTACACGCGTTTTGGATTCTATGAAGTACATACATACATATATACGAAGTCTCAAAATATATAGTATAGACTAGCAGGTTAGCCCGCCACCGGCGGCTTGTCCGAAACATGACATTTTTTTAATATTTTTTTTTTAATTTTTAGCTCCACGCGTTTCAATAAGTAAAATTTGTACCCGGTAGCTCCACCCGTTTCCGAGATCTGGTCTGCGCATGCGCGAAGCTGGCGTTGCACGGACTCGGCGACCCGATAAAATTTGTACCCGGCGCAAGATACATTCACATAGCAAATTTCAAGTCGATAGCTCCACCCGTTTCCGAGATCTCGTCTGCGCATGCGCTGCACGGGCGTCGCACGGGCTCGGCGACCCGATAAAATTTGTACCCGGCGCAAGATACATTCACATACCAAATTTCAAGTCGATAGCTCCACCCGTTTCCGATATCTCGTCTGCGCATGCGCTGCACGGGCGTCGCACGGGCTCGCCAATACGACAGCGACGACCACCTGGTCAAACTACACTCACGTACCAAGTTTCGTCCCGATCGGTCGAGGTGTTGGTATCTGAAGCAAAAGACGAAATTGTGAGTGTTGGTCAATAGTCCCCGCCGTGAACCTCATCGTCGCAAAGAGCGGACAGTCAATTAACCCCGTTGTGAACCTCAATCACCAACGCCACGTAAACATGTGTTGCGTTCTAAAAATAGGAAAGCATTTTCTCTCTGCATAATTCTGCAGATGCTAATAACGTTGCTCCCCGTAGGTAGCAATATCGTTGTTGTTGATATTTACGGCTTGGGGGCTATTTTCTTATTTAGCAAGTTTGAGCTCAATCGGTTCGAGTCTATAAAGGACACACTCATATATATGACACTTCCCGTGGGTAGCAAGTTTGAGCTCAATCGGCATTCCCTGGAATTTCCCGTAGATTGGCAGATTCCAGTAGCTTTTTATAACGGTATATCTGGGGAGAAATCTGATGCTATATTCGTGATTATCTGGGATGATTTCGGTATATAACTATATACTGTAAAAACAAAGCGCGCCATCCGTGCTCGCAGGGTTGGTCAGAAACAAATGTTTTTTAAATTTAATGTATGTTCCGTACATCTCTCTGCAGATGCAAATAGCGTTGAATGGCAAACAGACGCTCTTTATAGAGATGCGTCAAAAACAAACGCTCATTAAATAATCACTTGATTAACCCACGCCGTGCCTTTGCGGTGATTTTAGATTGGAGAACGGGTGCTCTGAGCTTCTCTAAACTGCGACCACGGTCGTGTCGGTGGGATTTGACACTTACATAGGAAGTTTGAGCTCAATCTGTACACGCGTTTTGGATTCTATGAAGTACATACATACATATATACGAAGTCTCAAAATATATAGTATAGACTAGCAGGTTAGCCCGCCACCGGCGGCGTTTGTCTGAAACATGACATTTTTAAAATTATTTTGTTGGTCAGAAACATAATTTCAAGTCGATAGCTCCACCCGTTTCCGAGATCTGGTCTGCGCATAAAATTCGTATCCGAGGCAAGATACATTCACATAGCAAATTTCAAGTCGATAGCTCCATCATGGTACCCGTCCTCCCCGTCCTAAACTTCAGAGCGGACAGTCAATTAATCCCGTCGTGAAATCCCTCTGCATAATATTTCGAGCTCTTAGATCAATTCTGCCTTTTTAGTTGCATTTGGTCCGCATCCGTATTTCGGACGCACGGGGTCAGTCGTTTAGCCACGTCCATTGGAATCCGCATCAGACGCATGGGGTATCGTTTAGCCACGTCCATTGCAATAAAGAGCGTTAATTGTTAAAACCTCCGTATAAGGTATAGATAAAGAGCGTTATTGCCTTAACCCACGCCGTGCCTTTGCGGTGATTTGAGATTGGAGAACGGGTGCTCTGAGCTTGTCTAAACCGCGACCACGGTTTTGTCGGTGGCATTTGACACTTACATAGGAAGTTTGAGCTCAATATGTACACGCGTTTTGGATTCTATGAAGTACACACACACATATATACGAAGTCTCAAAATATATAGTATAGACTAGCAGGTTAGCCCGCCACCGGCGGCTTGTCCGAAACATGACATTTTTATATATATTTTTTTATTTTTTAGCTCCACGCGTTTCAATAAGTAAAATTTGTACCCGGTAGCTCCACCAGTTTCCGAGATCTGGTCTGCGCATGAAAATTTGTACCCGGCGCAAGATACATTCACATGCCAAATTTCAAGTCGATAGCACCACCCGTTTCCGAGATCTCGTCTGCGCATGCGCTGCACGGGCGTCGCACGGGCTCGGCGACCCGATAAAATGTGTACCCGGCGCAAGATACATTCACATAGCAAATTTCAAGTCGATAGCTCCACCCGTTTCCGAGATCTCGTCTGCGCATGCGCTGCACGGGCGTCGCACGGGCTCGGCGACCCGATAAAATTTGTACCCGGCGCAAGATACATTCACATAGCAAATTTCAAGTCGATAGCTCCACCCGTTTCCGAGATCTCGTCTTCGCATGCGCTGCACGGGCGTCGCACGGGCTCGCCAATACGACAACGACCACCGCCTGGTCAAACTACACACACGTACCAAGTTTCGTCCCGATCGGTCGAGAATCGTAGATTTGTATGAAGTACAACACACACACAAACATAAATATATAAGAGAGATATGTAAATTAGATAGATTGTATCAAAATATATAGGAGAGATATGTAAATGATCTACACACCATTACTGGTGTTTGTCAAAGTTTAGTGGGGTATATCAATACTCATTCACGATCATATCATTGAGGTCCGGAGGGTGTGGGCTATCTCTCGAATACAAGGAGTTCTCAAAATATATAGAAGAGACTAGCAGGTTAGCCCGCCACTGGCGGCATTCGTCCCATGGCTTTGTTCGAAAAAGCAATTGCAACAGGTTCCGAGACACTTGTGCTGCATTGGCAGCAAATTTCGGCAATAGTCAGAAACATGACAATTTTAATTTAATTTTTTGTTTTTCAATGAGTTAATTATTTTGTTTTTCAGTGAGTTAATTGTGCTTTTGTAATTTTTTAATTGAATTTTTTATTTTTAAATTTTACCCGATTTTTTTTGGTTTTTCAAGGAGTTAATTGTGCCTTTTTAATTTTGTTTTTCAATTTTACCCGATTTTTTTTTGTTTTTCAATGAACCCGTCGTATTTAGCAAGTTTGAGCTCAATCGGTTCGAGTCTATAAAGGACACACACATATATATGACACTTCCCGTAGGTAGCAAGTTTGAGCTCAATCGGCATTGCCTGGAATTTCCCAGTAAATATTTAGCAAGTTTGAGCTCAATCGGTTCGAGTCTATAAAGGACACACTCATATATATTTTCCGACATTGCCGTGGGGATGCCCGTTCCTACGCGCGTTTTCGATTCTATGAAGTACCCACATATATACACACATATTAATAGTAGATTGGCAGATTCCAGTAGCTTTATAACGGTATATCTGGGGAGAAATCTGATGCTATATTCGTGATTATCTGGGATGATTTCGGTATATACCAAAGGTATATACTGTAAAAACAAAGCGCGCCATCCGTGCTCGCAGGGAATAAATTTCGAGCGATAACGTTTGCGTTCCCGTATAACTATGCAGATGCTAATAACGTTGAATGGGAAACAGACGCTCTTTATAGAGATGCGTCAAAAACAAACGCTCATTAAATAATCACTTGATTAACCCACGCCGTGCCTTTGCGGTGATTTGAGATTGGAGAACGGGTGCTCTGAGCTTCTCTAAACCGCGATCACGGTCGTGTCGGTGGTATTTGACACTTACATAGGAAGTTTGAGCTCAATATGTACACGCGTTTTGGATTCTATGAAGTACCCACACACACACACACACACACACACACACATATATACGAAGTCTCAAAATATATAGTATAGACTAGCAGGTTAGCCCGCCACTGGCGGCATTCGTCCCATGGCTTTGTTTCAGAAACATGAAATTTTTGAATATGAATTTAATGTTTTTTAAATTTAATATATTTTGTTTCTGAATTGTTTTTTTATTGTTAATTTTTTTTAATTTTAAATTGTTTTAATTAAATTGTAAATTGTTTTAATTATTTTTTTTGTTTCTGGCGGAAAAATTTACCCGTATATAGAAATCCCCCCTTCCTAGGAACGACAGACAACGCATTCTTTGTTTCGTGAAATCTATCTACGATAACATTGCATTGAATTTAAAACAAACGCTTCCCGTGGGGAAATCTGTCTGCATAATATTTTGAGTCTGCCGTACCCGTCGTAATGTCGTGAAATCTCTCTGCATAATAGATAACATTGCATTGAATCTGTTGTTGGCATTCAGGGCTTCGGGTCGTTGTTGTTGGCATCACGGCTCCCCGAAAACTCTCGAAAACGTGTATTTAGTAATATCGTTGTTGTTGATATTTACGGCTTGGGGGCTATTTTCTTATTTAGCAAGTTTGAGCTCAATCGGTTCGAGTCTATAAAGGACACACTCATATATATGACACTTCCCGTGGGTAGCCAGTTTGAGCTCAATCGGCATTCCCTGGAATTTCCCGTAGATTGTCAGATTCCAGTAGCTTTATAACGGTATATCTGGGGAGAAATCTGATGCTATATTCGTGATTATCTGGGATGATTTCGGTATATAACTATATACTGTAAAAACAAAGCGCGCCATCCGTGCTCGCAGGGTTGGTCAGAAACAAATGTTTTTTAAATTTAATGTATGTTCCGTATATCTCTCTGCAGATGCAAATAACGTTGAATGGCAAACAGACGCTCTTTATAGAGATGCGTCAAAAACAAACGCTCATTAAATAATCACTTGATTAACCCACGCCGTGCCTTTGCGGTGATTTGAGATTGGAGAACGGGTGCTCTGAGCTTCTCTAAACCGCGACCACGGTCGTATCGGTAGGATTTGACACTTACATAGGAAATTTGATCTCAATCTGCACACGCGTTTTGGATTCTATGAAGTACACACACACACATATACGAAGTCTCAAAATATATAGTATAGATAGACTAGCCGATGAGCCCGACGTTGTCCGGGCTATTCAAAAACCAAATTTCAGAACCAAATTTCAATGTGCATGCGCGAAGCTGGCGTCGCACGGCCTCGGCGACCCGATAAAATTCGTATCCGGCAGGGGGGAGTCTGGAAAAAAATTGCACATATAGGGCCCAAAAAGTTTTTTTTCCTACCCCGAGGGACCCACCACCCCATTTGTGTAAAAAAAAAAAATTTCCTCCATTTCTCATGTTTTTATCAAAATTTCAGAGTTTTTTTTTAGCCGTTCTTCAATAACTGTGTTAACTGCCTTTCAATCCCATTCCACTATCTTTTTTGGTGCAAACTCTTGCTGTGTACCATTAAAACTCAAGCAATAACATGCTTAATTGGTAAACACAGATCAGAAAAATGAAAAATAAACTGTATTTCCTGGTGTTTTCAGTTTCTAACAACAATAATAAAGCATTGTGTATGTACACTATATGTCACAAATCGCCCTAGACCCCATTATAGCCTTAATATATCGAGTGTGTTGTGTCTGACAGAGAACACTGGCCAGTGTAAATAGTGGTAAACAGGGCAGGGGTTCCACAATTATTTGTGCATTACCAAAGAACTCTTTAGTCTTATCCACCGGGGTGGGGTGGGGGAGGGGAATTGTTTTTGGTCAGGTATACACATAGATATATGGTTATTATACCCCCCGATATTAGAAATTTATGAGATACCCTTTTCAATTTCATGTTATGCAACAATCAGGTTAATGATATCTAGTCATCATTGAGTATTCACCATGTAGTATCCAATTTTTGATACAGTTTTTTTGTTTTGTTACTTTTATTCAGGTAATATATTAATTTTGTTACTAAATATTTCTTCCGTTGATCATGAGTTTCCTGAACACTATTACGGTGGTCCACTGTGAAGTGGGCCGGGATCCTGTGAAATCCAGAATGTTGATAAATCTGAGGCTAAAGAGTCACTATAGCTGCCTATATAACCCTATACCAACAGGCATGGTACTAACATGCTTACAAACAACATTACATGATCAGTACTTGTAAATTGTTTGAAAAAAACCCATTTTGGAAAAAATTTACAAGCACGATTTTTTCGGCCTCTGGACCACCCACCCACCCCGGCCCTATATACGGATTTTTTTTACAGACTCCCCCCTGTATCCGGGGCAAGATACATTCACATACCAAATTTCAAGTCGATAGCTCCACCCGTTTCCGAGATCTGGTCTGCGCATGCGCGACGCTGACGTCGCACGGGCTCGGCGACCCGATAAAATTCGTATTCGGGGCAAGATACATTCACATAGCAAATTTCAAGTCGATAGCTCCACCCGTTTCCGAGATCTCGTCTGTGCATGCGCGAAGCGGGCGCCGCACGGGCTCGCCAATACGACAACGTCCGCCGCCTGGTCAAACTACACACACGTACCAAGTTTCGTCCCGATCGGTCGAGAATCGTAGATTTGTATAAATGACAAACATACAGACAAACATACAGACAAACATACAGACAGACAGAGGTCTTCAAAATATATATGAGATAGATAAGATTAACATTATAATAAGTTAATTAACATGGCTGTATATGGTTGAATAAGTTAATAAACATGTCTGTGTATGGTATAATAAGTTAATATACAGGGCTCTATATGGTATAATACGTTAATAAACAGGGTTGTGCATGGTATACTAAGTTAATTAACAGGGCTGCATATGGTATACTAAGTTAATTAACAGGACTGTATATTGTATAGTAAGTTAATTAACAGTGCTGTATATGGTATAGTAAGTTAAATAACAGGTCTATGTATGGTATAATAAGTTAATTAACAGGGCTGTATATGGTATAATAAGTTAATTAACAGGACTGTATATTGTATAATAAGTTAATTAACAGGGCTGTATATGGTATAATAAGTTAATTAACAGGACTGCATTTGGTATAACAAGTTAATTAACAGTGTGGTTTATGATATAATAAGTTAACTAACTGGTCTGTGTATGGTATAATAAGTTAATTAACAGGACTGTATATTGTATAATAAGTTAATAAACAGGGTTTTATATGGTATAACAAGTTAATTAACAGGGCTTTAAATGGTATAACAAGTTAATTAACAGGGTGGTTTATGATATAATAAGTTAAATAACAGGTTTGTGTATGGTATAATAAGTAAATAAACAGGGCTTTATATGCTATAATAAGTCAATTAGCTGGTCTATGTATGGTATAATAAGTTAATACACAAGTCTGTGTGTGGTATAATTAGTTAATTAACAGGGCTTTGTATGGTATAATAAGTTAATTAACAAGTATGTGTGTGGTATAATTAGTTAATTAACAGGGCTTTGTATGGTATAATAATTTAATTAACAAGTATGTGTGATATAATTAGTTAATTAACAGGGCTTTATATGGTATAATAAGTTAATTAACAGGTCTATGTATGGTATAATAAGTTAACTAACATGGCTGTATATGGTATAACAAGTTAATTAACAGGGTTGTATATGGTATAATAAGTTAACTAACTGGTCTGTGTATGGTATAATAAGTTAATTAACAGGGCTGTATATGGTATAATAAGTTAATAAACAGGGCTGTATATGGTAAAATAAGTATTATTAACAGGGCTGTATATGGTAAAATAAGTTAAATAACAGGGCTGTATATGGTATAATAAGTTAATTAACAGGGCTGCATATGGTATAATAAGTTAATAAACAGGGCTGTATATGGTAAAATAAGTATTATTAACAGGGCTGTATATGGTAAAATAAGTTAAATAACAGGGTTGTATATGGTATAATAAGTTAATTAACAGGGCTGTATATGGTATAATAAGTTAATAAACAGGGCTGTATATGGTAAAATAAGTTAATTAACAGGGCTGTATATGGTAAAATAAGTTAAATAACAGGGCTGTATATGGTATAATAAGTTAACTAACATGACGGGTTATGGTATAATAAGATAATTAACATGGGTAAATAATGCATATTAAGTTAACTAACTGGGCTGTTTACCTTAATCGTATTTAAATTTTCGCAGAACTATATTTCGTGCTCCAACATGTACGCAAATTTAAAATTGAGCGAAAAATAGTATGACTCCTGAGTTTATGCAAAATTTCCAAAGGGAATATAAGAGGGTTATATTGATGAGTTGCATACATTACGGAAAATTGGATTGAATAGACATTTTTATTCAAATACGGGCAACCAGCCCCAGCATCACATTCACATGCAAAGTAATTATTCATGTAAAATCTTTGATGTTGCGTTGCTTGTAAAATGTCCACATGCATACTTACCATGGTACCCGAAGTCTTGGGCTGCCACCATGGTCTTACAGTCTAAGTTAAGTATAATTATGTCAACCCAACTATATAACTTTAAAATGAATGTTGCCAAATGTTAATATTTCCTGAAGCCAGAAGCCTATACACGGTTGTCGTTCATTTCAATAAGGTCCATTGCTATTTAAATAACATAATAATCACTTGTAGCATATACCCCCATTGTCAAACCAAAACACATTGACGCCCTACTAGATGTAAATATCCAGTGGAATTGTCCTCAATATGTACGTGTCTTCGGGAACAAATAAGAAATTAAACTGAAATTATCAAAAATTAATTTTGTCAGTTTTGAATTCACGCAGCACACTAATGCGCGAATTTAAACCTGAGTGAAAAATAGTTCTATGTGAATTTAAATAGGAATAAGGTATGGTATAAAAAGTGAAATAACCCTTTCAGTGCCAGGTCCGATTTTTGTATCAACCCATATACCCTGTGCCAATACATTCTCTTATATATGCGAGTCGACCATAGGTCGCCTCGCATATATAAGAGAATGCATTGGCCTAACAATTTTTCATCATTTGTTATTATTTGTTACAATATTTTACAATTTTAATATTCTTTTCTTATATTCTTTAACAAACTTATTTTGTAGGTTTAGTGCCAGGGAATCTTATGGTTTTCATGGTCATCAAAATTATTTATCCAGTTTGTTTTTAAGTTTGCTATAGCATACTTAAGCACACCCAAAAAAAATTCAACCCAAAAAAATCTAAAAAAAACAAAAACAAATTTTTATTATTTTATTTTTTTAGGGCCGATTTTACAGACAGTAAATTGGGGCCGATGAGATCGGCCCCTGGCACTGAAAGGGTTAAATACAAGTAAGGCATGGTATAAATAGTTAATTAACAGGGCTGTATATATACCGTATAATAAGCTCGTATTTTGTTTTTCCCCCATTTAGGTCTCTCCTAGCTGGTAATCCAGTTTCAGGAGTTGTGTGGATAAGTTTAAATGACCTTGACATGGAGGGTGAATTCAGCATATGGAGTGGTGGGATGATGACGTGGATGGTATGGGATGATGACCATGGCGGAAAACCGTGGGGAAAATCTATACTAAACTGCGTAGTGATCAATCAACATAGCAGTGAACTTGAATCATATGATTGTGATTCAGCAAGATCAAGCTTATGTGAATCTAAAAATAATATTACAGGTAATTACAAAATAATATTACAGGTACACCCTAAATAATCGACTCCTTAACCACAGCAGAATTATTGTAACTTTTCAGGATTTAGTCGGAAATATGGCTTGTTGCCATTCATTGGAAGCTCTCAGTGGGAGCTTTCCGATGAGTGGCAACAAGCCATATTTCCGACCACATCCTGACAAGTTACCCATAATGCCGCTGTGATTAGGGAGTCGATTACTTAGGGAATTACGATAATTACAATTTTGTTGCATTTCTCTCTCTCTCCCCAGGAGACGGGAGCGATTGCTCTCGCACAATTATGCACTCGCAATTGATAATTCACGGGTGCTAAAATTCGCACTTCCCTCTTATCAAAAAGTTTATGGTCACTGTAATCATTAATTTAATAATGAACTATTTGAAGGTATATTTAAAACCTTTCTCATCTCAGTTATATTATGGCAGGTGAAAGTGTAACTGGACAGAGGTCTGATGATCCCTCATGTAAACCAACTTACGATTATATTACAGGGTTAATTACACCCGTCTTCTCAATTGCGAGAGAAAATAAGTACTCCAGTTATATTTTCCTCGTGTGAAGGACTGTCATTTCATATGCATGGTTAGGCAGAAATTGAAAACAATTCTGATGTTGAAGTATGGTAATGCCCTAAATAATCGACTCCTTAACCACAGCAGAATTTTGTGTTAATTTCAGGAGTTAGTCAGAAATATGGTTTGTTGCCAATCATCGGAAAGCTCTCAGTGAAATCCTGAAAAGTTACCCATAATTCCGCTGTGGTATGGAGTCAATTATTTAGGGCGTTACTGTATAATACAGAGTAAAATCCATCGAATATTTGTGCGGGATGCATTGCAATTGAGGGATGAAATATTTGTATGTTGTTATATTGTTTATCACTGTTACTTAAAGGGGTACTGTACCCAAGATGTTGTTGTTGGTTTCTATAATCCCCGAGTCGGAGAATAAGGTAACAACTTTTCCATTTTTTTTGAAAGTCTGTTGAGTACGAAGTATTGTTACGGATGGCAAATTTACCGGAATGCAAAAATACAAATTGTCGTTGTCGAGTAATTTTTGTACAGTTTTCAACCAAATGAATCAAATAAACATTATATTATATGCTTAGCAGTCCCATATACTCATTTAAGTTAGTGTATGGTCACTAGTCAATGAGTGGCTTGGGTTTTCTCCCCGTATAAGCATAATGTTTCAAACGATCGTGTGTGCAATTGTTTTATTAATCCAGTATCCCTCAATTATAATTTGATTACGTTTTGTACACGGAAATTCCAATTTTAAGAGACGCCATTTTATGGCTGGAGCCATAAAATCAATTTATATCAAATTATTAACTTTTAAATTATTAAATTTTAAGATAGCCTATTAACCTGAGCGTTTACAGAATACATCTTCGACTCAAATTACTTATATTTCTATATAGTATCGATAATAGATCGTTGTTATCACCGGGAATTTATTGAAAATGGCGTACAGTACCCCTTTAACATATTCCTGCATTTACAACTATGGAAACTATTCCGGTAAATATCGTGGTCACTTCAATTTCACTTGTGATTGAATATATATATACGTAGTTCTCAAAATATATAATAGATGAATGTAGTGTGTGTGTGTTTGTTTGTTTTTTTTTTTGGGTATGGCTCTATGTCCGTTTGGGGCACATTTTGTGTTATCCCACAATATCACACTCACTAGATTCATTTCTTAACTAAAATTGTTTTCTGGTGACCGGCTGTCACCCACTGTACCAACAATATATAACTGGGTGTCACCCATTGTACTTATATATCTACCAACAGTAAGACATTTTGCCTTGAATTGCAGTACTATGAAAACATAGACATAACACAGCATGCATCTTAATTGAGAATTGTTTGTCGAATAAGTTGTGGCCATCACAAATTTAACTATCCGCAACAAGTTTGATATTGTATTTATTCTACACCATTGTGTTGGATAAGTTCAGTCCAGACAGTGATCTTCTTTGATACTATCTATACTACATTGATTCTATACTACCTTGATTATATACTACCTTGATTATATACTACGTAGTGGTATATACATGTTAACGCTGCAGTGAATTGATCTGTGAGAAATATCACGTCGAGTTGAAGAGGTCAGATCGCTGGATAAAACGAGCCGCCGCAGATCAATTCATTGCAGTGATATCAGGTTTATTATATGACATGATTTTTATTTAAAAAAGCACAATTTATTATGAAATTAAATCACATGTAGGCCACTAGTAACAAGAATAAAGAAGGAATCATTTTTGTATAATAAATATTTTATTTACGGACATACGCGAGATAGAGAAGGGTGGTATGACATCTGATCAAACTGTAGCTGATCCGATGGTCAGGAAATGATCGCTATATAATAGCGGTATTCACGAACCGGCGGCCGACTCGGCCGATATCAGCGCTCACAGCTATCTAGAATCTCTAGGGCAGTATACATGTACTCGCGGCGCGCGCGTAACAATGTAAATAAACAACAAGATGTAGTTCTGGATTACCACGATATCTCCCCTTGGGTATCTCCCCACCCAGCAGCTACATATCGTCGGTGGGATTCAAACATGTCGTATACAAAATTCCCGCACTTTTTAGTCAGTTTACAGGAGAGACAAAAAAACTGATTATAGTTTTATATGTTATATTCAGAAGAACAACAGTGCCTCAAATCCATCGATACACATCCCGGGCATCGAAATATTGTGAAACTGACGATTTTACATCAGTCTATAAAGAGAAAACTGTGAAATGAGCTTATACGACTTTTTTTAAACAAATTTTTTTTTTTCGCGGCAAAATTTTACGACGTTTTGAAATTTATACGACAAATTTGAAACAACTTTATGCCTCGATATCAAATAATTTCAATTTATACGACCTTTTTTTCTGCCGAGAAAACAGTTAGCTTGGTTCCTTACCCATTACACTAAGTACATTTCCGATAATGGACGGTTATATGGGATCACTCAGTTAGCCAAGTATGTCGGAATTCGATAATTAAACTAGATAGCTGAAACAACACAGTGGCAATATCCCCAACGAAAAGCCGAGTAACTTGTGAGGATTCCGAAACGGATGCCGCTATAATACCAAGTTTCTTGCCCATCCCATATCATTCTATAATAGCATGCTATATAGTATTAGTCCGGGGGCTAATAGGGGTATACTTGCACCCCCTGGGACCTAACTTTACCCCAATCATTTTGTTCCGTATTATGTCTTTCAATTTCTATGCAATGTTAGAAAAAAAAAGTAACCGTGTAGACTACAGGCATGATGGCGTCCATCATGCCCGCCATTTTTCAGATCAGACCCTAAGTCAGTTTTATGCAAATTATAGCGGGAAAATCAAGTAAAATGTATACAAATGTATATATTTCCGTGAAGATAAGACATAATGACACTTTTCTGGGCCAAAAATTGAAACTCACAATCCAAGATGGCCGCCGGAAGTTGAAAATAAGACAATTTTTCACAAATGTCTTTTTGATCGATTAATGCTGATTGGAACTGGTATTGTAATATGACTTTATTTCGTATATGTAGCTGATGATTGGAATTTGGAATTATTGAGGTCCTAGCCACTTCCGATCCCTCAAAATTTCGATTTTACAGAATGCGGTATAACATTTCCCAAAAAAACACAATTGGGATTCTTGTCATATTTCAACAAAAATGAAAAGAACTTTGTAATGTAAGTGAGGCATATCATTACCTAGAATCTGTGGCGCTTCCTCTTTCCAACGATGTATCACACGCCTGTGTCCGTTTAAAGTTTCTACCTTAATTATCGGGAAGAACGCAGGACCATGCTTCGGTCATCGAAAAAACATTCGGTAAATATATTACGCCGTCGAGAGATCGTGACGTGATCGCGTTTAACTCTTAACCGGCCGATGTCGCGTTAACTCATCACCGGCCGAGGTATCCGCAAATGACATTGGGCAATATATATATCCTGGAAACGGGTGGAGCTATCGACTTAAAATTTGGTATGTGAATGTATCTTGCCCCAGATACGAATTTTATCGGGTCGCCGAACCCGTGCGACGCCAGCTTCGGGCATGCGCAGACCAGATCTCGGAAACGGGTGGAGCTATCGACTTGAAATTTGGTTTTTGAATAGCCCGGACGAAGTCGGGTCACCTACTAGTTGTATATATATTCACATCAGTCATAACATACAATAACTCCCTGTATACCTATTCACTTCACCTATGATCATAGAGTAACTCCCTGGCTACGATATTGGCATCCACACTTTATCCAGTTGACTTTTTGTTTTATCATAATGGACCAGAATAGCCACAGCTGATGGACCATATCAGTTCCGTCGCAAAGTTCTGCACATTTCCTTTCAAAAAATCCAAAATCACAAAAAAGGTTCTCGGCAAAATTACACACTTAAAAATGAATTTGCCATGCCCCATACTGAACTGCGACAACCAGAATAAAACATGTGGTTGTCAGTTAATTAACTATGACGTATACTAACCAAGTGAATCACAATTTGCTACCTTTTCGGATAACGCCGACAATAATTTTCGGGATATAATGTCTGGTTGCCATTTTGGATGCCATTTGGAGCAATGTGGTCAATACACACCGTAGTATGACGTATTTAAGATAGTCCAAAACAATAAACACATTTCAATCCAAAGATAGTAACATTTAAATTACCTGAAAAAAATGGTCCAAACCTAAACAGTTTTTCCCGATATTTATGTCAAGTTTTTGAGTGAAAAGTCCAATATTTTGGTGATGTCAGTGGTGAGAACAGTAAAATTAAACATGGTGCATCAGACATGTTAGTATTCAATGTATTGAATGCAGAATAGCCAATTTTATACATCAACCAAAACTTGTAAGCAATTGCAGGACACGCTGTGGTAATATATTTACCATTTTCCATATGTTGGCGGTCATACTGGCAACCATTTTGAGCCAAAGTAAGAATTTTGGTTCCAGTGAGTTGGAATATTCATAGGTAATGATATGCCTCACTTACATTACAAAGTTCTTTTCATTTTTTTGTTGAAATATGACTAGAATCCCAATTGTTATTTTTTGTGAAGTTTTATACCGCATTCTGTAAAATCGAATGTTTGAGGGTAGGAAGGGTTTAGGACCCCAATAATTCCATATATAATTGCTCCAATGATCAGGTAATATAGAAAACACAAAATAAAGTCATACTACTCAACCGGTCCAAACAGCATGAATTGATCTAGAAGAAGTGTGAAAAAATGTCCTATTTTCAACTTCGGCGGCCATTTTGGCGGCCATCTGGGATGGTGAGTTTCAATTTCGGCCCCAAAAGGTATTATTGTGTCTTAGCTTCACGAAAATATATACAATTTACTAGATTTTCTCGCTAAAATTTGCATAAAACTCACTTAGGGTATGGTCTGAAAAACGGCGGCCATGATGGACGCCATATTGTCTGGAGTCTACACGGTCATTTTATTTCTTGTTAACAGTGCTTAAAAGTTGAAGGACATAATAAGGAAAAAAATGAGTGGGGTGAAGTTAAGTCCCAGGTGAGTCCAAGTGTACCCATATTAGCTTCCGGGCTATATACGACGTTTTGAGAACAACACAAATGACGTTATGGTAATATGTTTTACTTCAAATATGTCGTATACTTTATACGACATTTTTGAAGTAAGAAATTTGTCCAACCAAGGATACGAATTTCCATCACATGGCCTAAAAGCTCATTTCTGGTTGGATTAGAACAAGGATAATAATTTTAGGGGTGTAATCGACCGCGTAGATTACGAATTTTCAATAAAAAATTTCGCGCCAAAATACGATTTTAACAGTTTTACGACTTCTTTGAATCCCACCGACGATGACAAAAAATAAACTGATGGTTTTATAAATCAAATAAGCGAAAAAATTATAAGCTGATTTTTTGTCATATGTAACCAGGGATACCCAGGGGAGATAAATTGTTACATGGCCTTGTATTCCGCTAGTTGTATACAAAAATAATGTAATTCAGGTAGCAGTACATGATTTCACGGGTTGTAGGGGGGGGGGGTGAAATATAGAAAAATAAGTATCTGGGGGCATAACAGCCATAGTAGCCTGTGTTAAATGTATCATTACTGATTTGAAGGTTTAATTATTTGACAAAACTGGGAAAGTTCTGAAAAAAAATGGAATTTTTCCTATTCAGTGAAGGCCAACTCTGTGCTATTGGTTACAGGAAAATGGCCCGATTGCTCTCCCCCTGAATTTTGTGATCTGCGCGCTATAAATCGGATCATGCCATGCTACTGTGCCAACGACCTTGGCCTTGATGTAGGGTGCCAACTTTCACCTTCTGCTCTCACTTGAGCATTGCCGAATGAGCTAAAGCGGTACGAACTGATTAAGTATTGAGTTATCTTGATATTAATTATTTAAATAAATATTGAAGTTTGCATATTTTTTTGGATAAAGAGCGAAATATCTTTCTATCAATGTTCTTTGTGGAATATACACCTATTTCGTGCTATTTTTTTTTAGTAAATCTCGTTGTCATATTTTCTTAAAGAACGCCCCAGTATTAGTTAGCATATATATGTATGTGTATGCCAACACCAACACTGATGTCTGCAATAAAGATAGTTTACTATTGTATAATTTCTTTGTGAATCATAAGCCTTTTCGGTTATTTTATTCCGATAGGCCTATTTAGCTTTAATTAATGATGTATTTAAAAGTAATTAATAAACTAGAGTGCATTGAAATAATTTTCTAAACAGATTAAATTACATATGATGTCACGAGCCTTTTTATTTCATTATAGTGATAGGCTATACAGAAATAAAAGGGCTGGTGATATCATGTAATTTAATCAGTTAGATAATGAACGCTCTTTATTTAATGCCTACCCCAAATAAAGAGCGTTTATTCAGTGGGGCATATATATGTAAGTGTGTGCTATGTAAACTAAACAACTGATTGTTACAATAAAGGGCTTTCAAGGCTGGACAAAACAATCTATGTAAACTCAACAATAATTAAATTTGGTTTATTGTATAGCTATATTAATACAGAGTTGCTTTTAGAATATGTATGATATAAAGAAAGTCTATTCTCCAGATAGCGTCAAAATAAGAGCGTAGTATTAGCCTCCCTATCTATATGGTTCCTATCCTAGTTCAACATTAATTAACTGTTCAAAACTACACGACAAGTAGTGCTGAAGGGGTCACTCTCACCAAAAAAAAAGTGCTGAAGGGTACACAGGGTTTGAAAATGTGCTGAAGGGTACATGGGGTTTGTGATTGGCACGAACACCATTACTTAAATTGTGTTTATGGAAGTCTGGTGCCCATTAGCAGTTTGTTTTCAGTACAATTTAATATTCATTGGAACATAAACAATTATTCTCTTACAGAAATCATGGCAGATACGAAAACTGAATGTCCTTTAGAACGACATTTCAGCACATTTTGAAAACCCTGTGTACCCTTCAGGCTTCAGCACTGTTTTGTGAGAGTGACCCATTCAGCACAAGTAGGAGTGTACATGTAGGACGTTCATGCAATTACGCTATATAATCTAATTGATTTTCTGAAATGTGTAACACTGATCAATGTGACTTTAATATATAAATAGAAAGCAGATTATAATTTATTGTTTCATCAAACTGCTTCTTTAATACTACAAGTTCTCACGCCGTGGAACAAACTGCTCTTTATTATAAGTGTCAGTTGTGTAATCCACTGAGTCTAATTTTAATACACGTACGCTCTTTAAAATATTCTGATTCTATTACATTAGCACAACATACACGTCGCATATTAAATTTAATGTTTGCAAACAATTTTACCAAATATACCTTCATATATACCATGCTTCAAACGCACAGACAAACATTGAAAATAAACCAATAGATCAGCTCTACTTGATGAACAGGCTTTCGATCTTTCGATCATAATACCGTACCAAGGGGAGACACACTA
Source organism: Siphonodentalium dalli (assembly GCA_032622095.1). NCBI lineage: Eukaryota > Metazoa > Mollusca > Scaphopoda > Gadilida > Siphonodentaliidae > Siphonodentalium > Siphonodentalium dalli. Next base: position 28,745,971 of record CP136062.1, read on the forward strand.
TCTTGCATGTTTGAAAGTTGGCACAGTACTGTAGTGTGGCCGGATCAGCTCTATACGGACCCTCCAACCGGAAGTGGATGAATCGTGAATCAACTGGCTACGCAAAATGCAGAAAGTTGGATATTGAATGAATCGTCCGCCAACTTGACCTTGACCTTTGCAGCGACTTTGGGATTTGACTTTTAGCATTCTAGACTATCAAGATGCCGTCTATTGACAGTTCAGGGTGAATAACTCTAATGCTTACAAATGCACGCATTTTAGTAACCTTTTAATCATTCATGTCAGCTAAATGTTACGGATCGGCGAACTGTCAATATGACGTCACGAATTACTATATCCGGTGTGAGGGTCCGTATAGAGACGTCGCCTAGTGTGGCACCCTATATGAAGGCCAAGGTCGTTGGCACCGTACTATGGCATGATCCGACTTACAGCGATCTGCGCTTGCAAGACATTTTTTTTCAAATTGATACTGATTGATATGATAAAAATGTTTCTATTATAAATATTTCTCAGCTCTAACATAGCTCTGTCACACTGAAGAAGCATATTTACTGACATTCGCTCTGTCATGATCTGTCTTGGGGTTGAAAATGGTCAATTTTAGTCAACTAATTTGTAAAATTTAGCTATTTGTGTGTGCAAACCAAGGGGCATAACTCAATGACAAATTTTACAAAGAAGCAAAAGTGCCGACATACCGTATGAGTAAACCTAAAATTTCTGTCGAAATTAAAACATGCTTGATGGGACCTATGCCAAAGATAATGGCTCAGCATTGATTTGAAGTACAGTACCCCCTCCAGGTTGGCAAAAATTGCTGGAAATCGTGTATTGCTACCTCAAGTTTGTATTCAACTAGTGTACGTTATACAACAATATGTGTTCAATTGCTGTGATTCCGTTGAATATATGTGCCATGCACCGATGGGTTTGGAACAGGCCTAAGAATAAGGTGCCTGTCATTTGCAAATGAGGTCCCCATATGTGAATTTAGTGATCCTATCAGGCATAGTGGGCTAGCATCACTACATTCACCCTCTGGGGACCTCATTCTGCTCAGACCTCATTTTCTCTGGAAAGTTGCTGACTTTATTATTATCAAATTTCCATAGAAACTTCTTCATTTATATCCCCAAAATGGCAGAAGACACATTGCATAATGGAGGTTCCCAATGGGTGGACATCACAATTTTCACCATTTGGGAACTTCAATCTGAGTTTGTGTCTCCCATCGCAGATGAGACCTTGCAGAATGAGGTCCCCAGTCTGAGACTGAGAGGTTGAATACCTGAATTACTTTAAAAGCATTACTTTAACACAGACTTTATAAGCCTCAGAAAGACCCATTAACTTCTTGAAATATATGCAAATTTGGGCACGTTTGAAGTATAGCCCTGAAATGGTGAAAATAAAGAACATTTGAATCACTTCTGTATAGAAAATTGAAAATGGCTGATATAACTCTCGATAACATTACATGCAGATAATTAAAGCAATGCCCTAAATAATCAACTCCTTAACCACAGCAGAATTATGGGTAACTTTTCAGGATTTAGTCGGAAATATAGCTTGTTGCCATTCATAGGAAAGCTCTCAGTGAGAGCTTTCCGATGAATGGCAACAAGTCATATTTCCGACTAAATCCTGAAAAGTTACCCATATAATTCTGCTCTGGTTAAGGAGTCGATTATTTAGGGTACCGGTATTACAATATGTCCATTTATCTTCTGAACATTTGTTTGCAGCATCGACATCAGCTTGTGCTCACCCAATGGCATTCATGAACGATCTTCTGCAGCGGTGTTACTGGGTGATCAAAAAGCTGGTCGACCATCAAGAAGCAGAGGTATCTTGTCAGATATTCAATGGACAGTTGGCAAACATATACAGCCCAGATATCCACAAATTTGTGATGGATATGTTGTAAGTAATTTTCAAGTTTACTTACTCTTTATTTCTGTTTATTTACTAAATAAAAATAATAATTTTAAATGAATAGTTAGCTCAAATTGACGAAGTCAAGCTTGAGCTATATTGCCATGGGTTGGCGTCCTTCGTCCATCAACATTTTCATTTGGCTCAATCTACAGGCCGCATCCCTGCTCCAATCATCACCAAACTTCATACAGTAATGCCTTAAATAATCGACTCCTTAACCACAGCAGAATTATAGGTAACTGTTTAGGATTTAGTCGGAAATAAGGCTTGTTGGCATTCATCAGAAAACTCTCAGTTATCCATAATTCTGCTGTGGTTAAGGAGTCGATTACTTAGGGCATTACTGTAAGTATCTTCGGGGTGACCTCTAGATGGGAGCCATCAATATTGTATGTGATTTTTCAGATACCATGGCTCATTCGACTTTGATTCGTGGCTCGGTGTGAGTTACCTGGATGGTAAGTGGGGAACATGGAGCGGATACGAGTTATCGTGGGAGAATTGGAAATCATATCCGTCCAACTCGAGTAATGAGACGTGTGTTATGCTGCAGAGTCCCGATGGAACGTGGGTCCAGAAGAGATGCAATGAATCATCTCATATTCTTTGTGAATCTGCAGGTGAGTAAGTCACGAACAAAGGATAGGATAAATTTATTTACAATATACATACATGAATATTACAAACATATCAGCAATAAATACAAATATTTTGTATATTAGACGGGAGGGGGGGGGGGGGGTGATATACATAGCCCTTTGGCTTCCCAAGCTGTCTTCCTGTCATCCCCATTGGGATAGGTATCGCTATAAATGTTTAAATGTTTAACATAATGATCCTAAATGCCCTAAACTTCACCTTCTATTAAATATGCCATGTATTTAACACCTTTAAGTTACAATACTTCTGATTTAACACTGGTATGTTATCATTTCTTCTGATATAACACCTCTATGTTACTATTTGTTCTGATTTCACACCTCTTAGTTAAAATTTCTTCTGAATCATTCTCACCTCTTAGATACAGTAATGCCCTATTTTATCGACTGCTTAACCACAGCATAAAGAAATATGGCTTGTTGCCATCGAGAGCTTTCCAATGAATGGCAACAAGCCATATTTCCGTCTAAATCCTGAAACGGTATCCATAATTCTACTGTGGTTAAGGAGTCGATTAATTAGAGCATTACTGTACTATATATTCTGATTTTTACCTCCAAATTACAATTTCTTATGATTTAACATCACTAAGTTACTATTTCTTCTATGTTACTATTTCTTCTGATTTAACACCTCTAAGTTACTACTTCTTCTGATTTAACGCCTCTAAGTTACTGTTTCTTCTGATTTAACCCCTCTAAGTTATTATTTCATCTGATATAACACCTCTATGTTACTATTTGTTCTGATTTAACCCCTCTAAGTTATTATTTCATCTGATATAATACCTCTATGTTACTATTTCTTCTGATTTAACGCCTCTAAGTTACTATTTCTTCTGATTTAACACCTCTAAGTTAATACTTCTTCTGATTTAACGACTCTAAGCTACTATTTCTTCTGATTTAACACCTCTAAGTTACTATTTGATCTGATTTAACCCCTCTAAGTTACTATTTGTCCTGACTTAACACCTCTAAGTTACTATTTCTTCTGATTTAACACCTCTAAGTTACTATTTCTTCTGATTTAACACCTCTAAGTTACTTTTTGTTCTGATTTAATGCCTCTAAGTTACTATTTCTTCTGATTTAACACATCTATGTTACTATTTCTTCTGACTTAACGCCTTTAAGTTACAATACTTCTGATTTAACACCTCTAAGTTACTATTTCTTCTGATTTAACCCCTCTAAGTTACTATTTCATCTGATATAACACCTCTATGTTACTATTTCTTCTGATTTGACACCTCTAAGTTACTATATCTGCTGTTTTAATCCCTCTAAGTTACAATTTCATGCAATATATGAAAGTTACATATGAGATAACTCTTATCACTTTCGTATGTTACAGGGCGTAAGTAAGGTTATTTTACAAGTCAAATAATGCCCTAGCTCAAATGTCCATATTTTATGCGTGGAAACTGACCCGGGATTAAATGGCCTGTGCTATTTCCTCACGGGCTAGTGATCTCATAAAGAAGATATTATATCAACCTGTTTGGATGGCCACTCCACGTTGGACATATCGGCTTCTGACAACTGACTGGGGCATTGGCATTTATCATCATATATAGACTCGGTCAGAGTCCACTCTCTCTCTTGTTTCTGAATGCTCTCTTGATCCGAACGTATAGTGTGAGAAGATGTTAGTATGCGATTCTCCGTGACTACCTGCGATGATGTTAACTTGTAAATATAGGTATGAATAAATATCATCAACATGTTCTGAGAGTTACCAACTCAGTGTAAAAGAACCTGGGGAGTATTACATAACTTATAGTACTACTCAGATACAATCAGAATATGTTTCTTATTTACAATATCGAACTTGATCAGCTAATGAAGTACTCATGAGAAAAACATGGCAAAATGGGAGATAAAACTCATAGTTGGCACCCAGCCAAACTAGCATGAGATGCCATTGCTCTGTCCTGACTACGAGTTATCTCATAGTGTGTTTATGGTGTGTTTTTATGTGATCCAAGCTGATAGTACATGCCCAATTTTTGGGTTTGAGGGTGGTTATATGGTGGAATCTTACTATTTTAATACTTAATCTAAAGTTGGCATCCTGGAATGTTACGCAATAGGATTCCATCATTCAACGTGTTAATGGATCATTTTGATTGCAGCTATACTAACAGGGGACTCTGATCATTTTGATTGCAGCTATACTAACAGGGGACTCTGATCATTTTGATTGCAGCTATACTAACAGGGGACTCTGATCATTTTGATTGCAGCTATACTAACAGGGGACTCTGATCATTTTGATTGCAGCTATACTAACAGAGGACTCTGATCATTTTGATTGCAGCTATACTAACAAGGGACTCTGATCATTTTGATTGCAGCTATACTAACAGGGTACTCTGATCATTTTGATTGCAGCTATACTAACAGAGGACTCTGATCATTTTGATTGCAGCTATACTAACAGAGGACTCTGCCACCTTTCCTTCCCATGCTGAGTTTCATCCTGGCTTAGCATCGTACATCTGGTATGATGACGTTTCTGTGAATGCATATTCAGGCTCTTCAAGATGTGCATCTTACGAGGGAAACTTACTCATATTATCAAACCTGACGTGTGGCTTCATCAATGATAAGATGTAAGTCTCATCGCATTATCGCATTAAAACACATCATTTTATTTTGTGAAACTCAAGGAAGGTTTAATATCAATTCAGTTAACCCTTTCTATACTGAATGGATTCTCCCACTCATTTATAAAAGTATATGTTGGAATGGTTTATTATTCATCTGGAGGGATGTTCTGGAAATATAAGTAGATATGACATACATGTTTAATAAAAGGGCAGAAGGAATCCTATTTATTGATGGTAAATGGTCAGATAATAAGTTCAACAAACAACCTACTTTACTACTGAATGGATGAATTGGGATTTGTTAACCTGTCATTAGTACCACTTTAGAGGGCATTCTCTAGTAGATTAACAGTATTTTACCCGCATGATAAGATTCCATAATTTTGAGGTGAAGTTGACCAGAAGCGGGCGGCGGACGTTAATGAAGCTTTGTTTTCATTAACGCCCGTCGCCCGCTTCCGGTTAAGACACCGATCACGTGATCGGACGAGGACGGAGTGGTAATTATAGTAATAACATGATTTTGTCCGGCGTCATGTTTTATTAACAGCCCTCCAGGAATGATTAACATCCATCGGACCTATTAGCGGCCCTCAACTGCGTCTCGGGTATCTAATTGACCCTCGGGCTGTTAATCATTCCTGTCAGTCCATTAATAAACCATAACGCCTTCAAAAATATTGTTATTGGTATATTAACAATGATTTTTGTTTTCAGTTTTAACTTTACCTCACATGAGAACATCTGGTTAAATGCAAAATTAAATGGAACTAAATGGACGAGTTGGGATGGTGGTAACCTGTCATATGTAAACTGGGCACCAGGGCAACCAGGTTCTGCTGGAGATTGTGTTAAGATACAGAACAGTGTATTGTGTGAATGGGAAGCTACAGATTGTCTTGGTCATAATGCAGTCCTCTGTCAGTCAAGTTGTGAGTATAATCTTCTTAGCATGATAAGGACATTGTAATTTTGTCACATAATTTGGCCCTATAAACCTGGCCTCATATTTTTTAGTTTGACACACATGTATTATTGGCACGCGCAGTGATGTAAGAGCTTAACGCAATGATATCGATCAATGTTATCATTATGTTAATGAACCCTTTCAGTGCCAGGGGCCGATCTCATCGGCCCTAATTTATGGTCTGTAAAATCGGCCCTAAAAAATAAAACAAAATAATAAAAAAAATTTGGGGTTGAATTTTTTTGGGTATGACTAAGCATGCTATAGCGAATTTAAAAACAAACAGGTTAAAACCTTAGGGGCATGTTATAACTCAAAACTATCACCAAGTATTCATAGTAATAATTTTGATGCCCATGAAAAACGTAAGATTCCCTTGCACTAAACCTACAAAATAAGTCTGTTAAAGAATATAAGAAAAAATTATTCAAATTGTTAGGCCAATGCATTCTCTTATATATGAGAGAATGCATTGGCACAGGGTATATGGGTTGATACAAAAATCGGACCTGGCACTGAAAGGGTTAAAATATCATTATGATATTTGATTTGTGTTGGGTAACATTTAATGTTGACTTTGCAATAAAAATGGGTGATAAGGGTTGTTGAACAATTTTGTCAACATGAAACAATAATTTTGTGGTTGAGTTATTTATAAAGGTGATGAAAATGAAACATGGCTCAATAACTATATGTTGTGGTTGAGTTATTTATAAAGGTGAATAAAATGATAAATACTCTCTTAGATGTGAGACATCTTTCCGCCATTTCCAAGCATATTATGTGGTGGGCCAAGTCTTCTCTGTCCACGACAGCTTGGGAAGTCGTTAGCCAAGAGGTAGAGTACTGGTCTCTCATGCTAGCGGACTGGGGTTCGCAACCTGGTCAGGGACTATTCTGACAAAAATCAGAACTCAAGTTTGTCAGGCTGAAATATGTCTCATTCGAGATCACTGAATAAAGATTCAAATGCAAAATGCCGACTTCCCCCCATTATAACATTTTTCCAGGTATGTTATCGTGGGTACAGTGCGTTGTCCGATCGGGCGCGGACATTAATGGCTGACCCATGTACACACCTTGATGTGTGCATGTTAAAGAATGCTGCTGGAGTCACCACATGGTTATAATGTTACTTGGCCTTGTTAGCACATGGACCTCCACATAGTCTTCAGTAAATTGAAGGCGTCAGAGTATTAACTGTAATATGGAGACATAAACATAGGATATCGGTTGGTATGATGCTGTTTTGGACTGAGTCCCGTCCTATTACTCCTCTATAATGGTCTTTACGCCCAGAATTGTGGGCGGGAGTTATCTTGCTTGTATATCTTTGGATTAGGTCACAAATGGAAGCTTTGTGTATATGAACAGAGGGCAGCCTTTCCCAAAGCATGATGGTATCAAATATGCATATATCAAAGGTCCACTAAATGTCAAAGCAACAAGATATATTAAGTAGACAAAGCCTTTGTATTCCACAGAATTTTGATTTGATGCGCTTCAGAAAATGCATGTAAACATTAGATTAAACGATCGTATCATCACTATAACTTTTTCTTTCACAGTAATTTAGTGATATATAATTTTGAAGACATATTAATCGCGGATTAATCACATTCAGGTGTTTAGTAGTGTTTACGTGAATGCCCTGGCTCCACTTGTACATGTAGTACGTCTTTGGAATGAACGTATGTTATAGAAGGGCAATGGGGCAGGTCTCGGTCCAAAACAGCATCATCCCAACCGATATCCCAAGCTGTTGAGGACTGAGACCCTTTAATACATTGTTTACAGTTTATTCAACTTGTGAAGTCTGTCACTGATCGACTTTAGCTATTGTATCATCGATGCAGTGTCACGCCATGTCAGAAATGAAAAAAATTCTCTGGAGTGGTTACAATGTCAACTAAAAAAAAATCATAAAAACATTGCATGAAGAAGGCGGTCTAACCGTGAATGTGATGTTGTACCACAGTAGGCGGCGGTATAATTAATAAATAATAATAATAATGACCAGTTTTATATAGCGATTAACCAATTACTTGCTCTAACACGTTTGGTACAATATTACCTCAGTCATTTGTACAAGCCAACCAATGAACTGGCTGCAGCCATTGCAGGCGCTGCTCTAGTATGACAAGCTGACTGGCACTCTTTTAACGCGTGAGTGATGCTAAGCCGACACAGTACGAGCGATCTTGCTCAAGGGTCTCAGGATGGCGCGGTTTTTGAAATAGCGAGACAGTTGCACGTCGCACAAAGCGGCCAAGCCGCTGCTATGTGGAGACTTAATGACCGGCGACGCGCTGCAAACCCATATCGACGTGTTTACAGCGAATACAAATCCGACACGCTAACCACCGGACCACAGACTGCAGTTGATCACAAAAACGCGGTCCATGACTGCGGTAATTCTGTGGTAAACCTCATTAAAGAGGGTAAATTAATTAGAGCATAGCTATAGGTGAAGAACATGATGATTAGTTTACTCTCTTCAATATGGGATATGTTTCAAAGAAATAATGACGTATGTTCCAACCCCTGATAAACATCAATTATATTATTATATTATGCGGCTGCTGTTATAAATTTTTGTCTTTTCAGACATTGATGCCTGTGAATCACACCCTTGTCTAAACGATGATTATATTATGCGGCTGCTGTTATAAATTTTTGTCTTTTCAGACATTGATGCTTGTGAATCACACCCTTGTCTAAATGCTGGTTCCTGTACTGACGGTGTCCAGAATTACACATGTGACTGTGCTGGACATTATTACGGCACCAACTGTGAATTGGGTGAGATTATTATCTTAATTTGTTAATATATATATAGTTTATTTAACCCTTTGAGTGCCAGGTCCGATTTTTGTATCAACCCATATACCCTGTGCCAATGCATTCTCTTATATATGCGAGTCGACCATAGGTCGTCTCGCATATATAAGAGAATGCATTGGCCTAACAATTTTTCATCATTTGTTCTTATTTTTTACAATTTTAATAATTTTTTCTTATAATCTTTAACAGACTTATTTTGTAGGTTTAGTGCCAGGGAATGTTACGTTTTTCATGGGCATCAAAATTATTACTATGAATACTTGGTGATAGTTTTGAGTTATAACATGCCCCTAAGATTTTATCCAGTTTGTTTTTAAATTCGCTATAGCATGCTTAAGCATACCCAAAAAAAATTCAACCCCCAAATTTGTTAAATTTTTTTTTAGGGCTCTACAGACCGTAAATTAGGGCCGATGAGATCGGCCCCTGGCACTGAAAGGGTTAATTCAGACTCAAATGGCCCATATGATTCAAGTATCAATTATATGTAATACAGAATTTCTTTCCAATGTTTGAAAAGATAAGATTCATAAAATAAATCGGAATTAATGATTGCATGCAAAATTATATTGTCAGATTCAGTCACACTTTCTCTCAGACCATACACACTCTTTCTTATCAACATAGGAACAGAGCTCACAACATTCCTGACGTACATCCCACTTGCGCTACATCTCCATTCATACCCCATAAACTTCCTATAGGCATTGTTATAACAGACAATTAATTTGTGGTTACTGCGTTAGGTGAAATTTTCCCACAAAGTACAACAATATAATGATGAAATATAAGCATGAAAAAGATGGCGTTTTACATCAAATGAGCACTTGTAAAAAAAATTCATGAGGATATTGGAAGGGAAACAAATTGATCTATATTGCCTCATAATATCATCATCATCAATAAGATCGTCTCTGAGAATATGTCCAAGGTATTTATAGGCGGGAACAACCTTAAGTTCTCTACCCTTTGATGTCAGGAGCCTCACATATATAAGAAAGTTTACTGGCTTACAAGATCAAGGTAAATATTATTATAGGCCAATGCAATCTCTTATATATGCGAGACTCTCCAATGGAATGCAAAATAATGTGCATTGGCACAGGGTTTTCACAAAAAACTCCAATCATTTAAGGGTTAATCAAATCTTTCTGGTACAATACGTTAAATAAACACATGTACAGTAATGCCCTAAATGATCGACTCCTTAACCACAGCAGACTCGTGGGTAACTTTTCACGATTTAGTCATAAATATGGCTCAGTGAGAGCTTTCCGATGAATGGCAACAAGCCATATTTCCGACTAAATCCTGAAAAATTACCCATAATACTGCTGTGGTTAAGGAGTCGATTATTTAGAGCATTACTGTATATATATAATGTTTCCGTATATCAGACTATATCTACACAAGGATTAAACATTACTATTTATACAGATCTGCCTGTATAACCCAATACCTACAATTTTACATCACTTTAAATTTGTACACATATCATATTATTCTGCAGACAGGGCTAAACAATTTAGGTAGACATAAATCAGTTCTGGTATAATCGGGGAGTCTGCTACACGAAACAGGATTTATCGGAAGGCACATGTACAAAACACATGCATTGTCATAGTCATGAGCTGGATTTTCAGATGAAATCAAACTCAGTATGATCCATCCAATTAAATCGGATCCGACAAAACCGGTTTTTAGGTGCACATGGTCCCGATTGTCCCAGATTTAGGAGGCATGGACAATTTTCCACGAAACTCTTTTTAGCTCAACTTGACAAAGTCATGTATGAACTATTGATACGGGTCGTCAGTCCTTCCGTGAGTTCAGATGACCTCTAGATGGGAGCCTAATATTTTTTCCAAAATTTTAATTGATCGGCTAATCATGCAGCCGCAATTATTGGAGACTAATTGTTTTGAATATCTACATGCATGTTTAGGATCACTTCTAGGTGGGAGCAACCAAAATTTAACTATTTTTGATGAAAAACATGGCTGCCGGCAGCCATCTTGGTTTTTACTGTTTACATGACTAATTTGTAAACACTTTGGCACACCCTATACAGACCACATCCCTCGTCCGATCGTCACCAAACTTTATATGTCTTGTCAGAATGACCACTAGATGGTTCTGTTTTTGTCTGAATTTCAGAGTCGGCTTCATGTAACAACCCAGATGCCTTGTACTATCCTCCTTCTGGCTCCTGTTTCTGGTTCGAGTCGGACCTCAAATCAGCTGAAGATGGGAACGTAGTCTGCACATATTATGGTGGAAACTTGGGTACTTTGTATGATAACAATACTGTTGAATTTCTTAGGGACTACATGTAAGTCTATTAGGCCATGTAAGAAAATAAGGCCATGTAAGTCTACTAGGCCGTGTAAAGACAATTTTCCGTTTCTCAAACCAAAACATTTTGAAAAGCAAGCAAGTGAGCAGTTTTGAATTAAATTTTTCATTTCTTGAGCAAATGCCAGCGAAGCTTTCCCCCTGGATTGGCTAGCTTTGGGTTTAATTGATGTTGCCTGCAGCCATTACATGTATTACCAGAACAAATTGTCCATCAAACTTAATTAATGGCTGACCCGTGTACATGTACATGCCTGGGTACGTTCACGTTAAAGAACGCTACTGGAGTCACAGGGTTATAAAGTTACTTGGCCAAGGTAGCTAGGTTTGACAGTGTGTCAAGAATTGGTTCGTGCACTGAGATATCTAAAGTGGAGCTCATGGACAATTCTGTTTGATAACACAAACAAAAGATGAACCAATTTCAATAGTTTTGGAATACATGTTGTTTGCCACAATATCACAAATCAGTGAGCAAACTACTTTTATCCCAGGTTTTTTGCCTGAGTTTGGCCCGTTCATATGTCAATTTTTTCTGATTTTTTCGTCCGTCTTTATAATTCCTACATATATCAACCGTTTTCAACAATTGTTGGTATACAACTTGCGAGATAGATATAGATATATAGATAGATAGATTTATTTGTATAATAAACATTGTTGTTCTTAACAACAATTTCGGGTGACCAATTTCTTTTGTGGCGATTCATGAATAATTCGTGATTTCTGGAACAAATTATATTTCAACAAGTTGTCAGTGTGTGATTTTTCCTCATATATGTCTCATTAAATGGGTTATTAACACTGGAATTGTGTCGTGGAATGGATAAAACACAGGTTTTGGTCGATTCTTCATGAATATTTTACGTAAATACTGCCAATCACATGTATATTAAATATGCTAAGTATAAACACCATATACCAAATCAGAGAATAGTCATTCCTACATCGATGTAAAATCAACTCATGTCGTCTAAAACAGTGTTTTGTTTTAAAACATGAGATTATTTTGAGTGATATCCACTATTTTTCCTGCTCTGAACTTTGTTTGTCCTCCGATTATATGTATCCGATTAGGGCATGATATTATTTATCTATTTATTATATATTTTGGAACTTCTGTCTGTCTGTGTGTATGTGTGTTATAGACTCAAAAACTTCTTGACTGATCTGACTAAAAATTTGGTATGTCGGCCTACTTTGATCCCGGGAACTATATGGGCAGGTCCAATTTTACGTGCGACCATTTCCTTGACCTTGCTCATATTTGCTCAGTTCGTCCATCCATCCGTCCGTCGTCTGTCTATTGGAAACAAATTTGTCAGGAGTTTTTCTCAGATGTTTTTTGGTCATTTTCCGTGAAACTTGGCATCCATCACCATGAGGACCTGTGCATCTGCAATTATGAAATCTGTCGGACTTTTTATTTATGAAGTTATCCCCCTTTTTCAACTTAGAAATTTTTTGCAACATGTATATTTTTGTCCGAGCTTTTATTCCTACATTTTTAGGTTAATTTTTTTTAAACTGGGCACAGATATTTAGTACCATGGGATCCTGTGCACCTGCGATTATGACGTCTGTCGAACGTTTTTGGATGGAGTTATCCCCTTTTTTCGACTTAGAAATTTTGTTAGCAACATGCATAATTTTGTCTGAGCTTTTAGGTCAATGTTTTTGAAACTTGGCACAGATATTTAGTACCATGGGAACCTGTGTATCTGCGATTATAACATCTGACCGACTTTTTTTGTGGAGTTGTTTCCCTTTTTCGACTTAGAACATTTTCGCAACATGCATAATTTTGTCCGAGCTTTTATTTCTACATTTTCTGTCAATATGTTTAGAATTAGGGTTAGGGGTTAGGGTTGTGCACCTGCAATGGAAATCTGTTATTCATTATTTTAACTAAATGTTTACTGACATGTGAAATATCTTGAGTGTTTTAAAAACCGTGGTGGTAGTATCCTTAGTCCCATTGGGACAGTCACACTTCTAGTTGTCAATAGTTTTCTCAATAGTTTTTTCTTTCTCCTAATATTCTCCATTTTGGGACTAAAGAAATCCCTAAATACAGTAATGCCCTAAATAAACGACTCCTTAACCACAGCAGAATTATGGGTAACTTTTCAGGATTTAGTCGGAAATATGGCTTTTTGCCATTCGTCGGAATGGCAACAATCCATATTTCTGACTAAGTCCTGAAAAGTTACCCATAATTCTGCTATGGTTAAGGAGTCGATTATTTAGGGCATTACTGTAGATATAATTGTGATATACAGTTGTACAATGAAAATATTGTTTGCAGAAATGGAAAATGGACTGGCAACACTGCTTTATCTTTCCGGACTGGACTCACGGAGCGTCGACTCTCCAATTTTTGGACATCATGGAACAGAGACTTTGTCTTGAATTGGGCTAACTGGAGTCTGTCTGAAGTAGATGCTATTGGGAAGAAGTTGAATACCGGCAACGAATACACAGTTACAGTGCAAGACACATATGCCTGGGTAGCCGATTCTTTGAGTAAATTACAAGCCTTCTTGTGTGAATCTAAAAGTAAGTTTTGCTATACTATCAACTGAGGCCAAATAATAAATATCATTTTCGTCTCAAACACTGCCGCAATGAAATAAATGGCCCGCATTGGACGTTTTATTTCAATTTTTGATATTATGACAAAAAAGTAATAAATAAAAAATTTTGTTTCAAAATTATTTTGGTATATTTTTACCAACATGTTCATACGTGTTGAGCATTAATTGCAAAATACATGAACTCTGAAGATATATCTGTAATGTGTGAAGATTGCCAATCTTGTATACATTCAGTGACATAGAACATTAAGTAGATGACTACTTTTTTTACCCTGTGCCAGCAATGCATTCTCTTATATATGCGAGTCGACCATAGGTCGCCTCGCATATATAAGAGAATGCATTGGGTTAACAATTTGTTATCATGTTTTTTAAATAAATGTTTCTTACAATTTTTAGGACATAAAATAAAAAAACATCCATTACCCTGCAGGGAGCCCCACACATATATAGAAGAGTGTCGTCTGCTCATGTTTGTCTGGGGCTCTGTATGGGTGAAATTATAAAATTGTTAAAGAATACAAGAACAAATTATTAAAATTGTAAAAAATTGTTAGGCCAATGCATTCTCTTATATATGCGAGGCGACCTATGGTCGACTCGCATATATAAGAGAATGCATTGGCACAGGGTAAAAAAATCCCGACTTACGACTGGATTTGATATGGCGGGTCACATAAGGCACTGGAGGAAAGTTAGGATCACATGTTATAATGGAGGGGTGTCAATTTATAGACAAGGGAAGCTATCATAATCAATGTTTACGATGTGCACAAAAATATAAAAAATACAAAATAAAGTCCTCCCTCTTTCATTCATAATTTTTTTTTTTGAGACTCAAATTATTTTGTTGTCGTTGGCCTATAATTCCATAAAGCTGATATATAGACTATATAATAAGTAGCCATGGCGCAGGAATATTAGTTTAAACAATATTTTATTTGAACTAAAGCAGAAATTTTTTTCAAATAATACAGGCATGACATATAATTAAAAAATGTTCAAAAGAGGATTGGGCAACAAGCTTAGGGGCTTTTGTTAAGTCCTAGCCTCAGAAAATAAATGTTACCCCAGGTATCTTGGAATAGATACCATTGGGGTATAGCAGATGAATATTAAAGGGGTACTATACCGTACACTAAAAGCAGCCATTTATGGGACATGATCTCCTTTTATACTCAACAGAATATATGCAACAAATGAATGAATTTGAGCCATGGATTGGTGCTGACACATTTGTGTGCTCTATATGAACAATGCAAACAACATGATAATTATAATGAAAATGAATTTATGACACCAGTCCTAAAAATGGTTGATTTTAGTATATAGTTCCCCTTTAAGAATGGCTGATTTTACTGAATATTTTTTTTTATTTAACATCTAACATTCTATATACTGGTAATTAAGTCCATAACTTCAAATACCGTATCTAGACTTCTTTAATCCCACCACTGATTCTTGACAATATAACTCTACCCACCACCATATACCATTCAGCCTTATGACAGACAAAGGATTCATTAGTGTTAATCCTCATTACTGTTTTATTACAGTTGGTGCCCCATTGATTGATAGTGCACTATCACGAGTGCCTTTGTTACCCATTAAGTGGTATCACCTAATCAATTAGCAGATGAGCATACTATTACTATAAATTTGATTCTCATGTCAATCCTGTTACAAAATCAATTAGGATTTTTGAATTTGATTTCCGATTTTGGGGTAAAAACAACTTTGGCCGAAAGTTTGGCCAAATTAATTTTGTTTTGGCTGCTTTAGAACAGAATTTGCCATTGGCAAATTTGGCTTATGGCAGCGTGAACCATTATTACCTACTATGCACATGCAAAAAATGCTGATATATTTTTTTGATACAATTGGGGAAAGATAATAAAATTGTTACTTGTAAGAGCATAGTTTTAAAACGAGATGCTATATTTGAGTTTTGTCTTCAAATAAATGAATCACATGAAATTGTACGACTTTGTAATAGTACGCACCACCTCGTTATGTAAAAATCCATTGGTGTTTACCAATTACTGAACCTCACTCTGCTTAGACCCCAACTGCTGTGGGAGACCTGGGGTCAGATTAATGTTCCCCAGTTGAAGTTGGTGATGTTCACTCATTAGTCACCTTGATTATGCATTTTATCTTCTGCAAATTAGGGGATATAGAAACTGAACAGAAGGAAAAAGTTACTTAAAACAATGTTAATTTGAGACTATAAATACTTCCCAGAAGATGAGGCCTAAACAGAATGATGTCCTCAGATGGTGAGTTTAGTGATGACAGCGTCACTAAATTCACCCTCTGTGGACCTTATTCTGCAGAAACACTATATCCAGGGTTGTTTGCAGGGTCCGCGCTGGACCAACATTTACTTTTGCCAAATAATTAGCCAATTGAAAATATTTTTTGCGAAATTATTTTAGCATTTGTCAAATGCTATCCTCGATAGTATCATTTCTGCAACATTAAATCTTATGTTTCGACGCTTGTGGTTTGAACGACTTTTGATGTGGATAGAAAAGCAATTAGTTAATAATTAATTATACTCGCATCTCTGTTGTGGTGTATCATATAACAATAAGCCAATCACCGAACAATAATATGGTAGAAGGGTCACTTCATCAGAAGGGCACATCACAGGAGGACTAGCTATGTAAACACCACCACCACACTAAATACTAATAATCCCTCCAACCAGAGGTACCTATGCTATGAGATTAACTGTATCTTAATAAAGGTGTTAACTTTCTCTAAACCTTATAACACACAACTAATATAATTATGTTATAAGAGTTTTCTGAAATGAATGATATTGATTGACCAACATTTTTTCAACTTTCTTGAGGAATTAAAATGTGTCTTGCCAAAACTTTTGCCAAATTAAAATATTTTTTGCCAAATGTGAATTATTTTTGACATTGGCGAATTTGGCAAGTGGCAGTGCGAACCCTGCTTGTTTGTCCAGCACCAAAATTTGGAAATATTTCCCGGCTTGTTTCATTTTACAGCTGACCAAGATGAATTGTGCTTACACCCCCAAGCTTCTTATTATGGGAGATTGCGACGATGTTTCTGGATGGATTCAAGCTTCTCCGACTATTTGGACGGCAGGAAAACATGCTCCAAACTCGGCGG
The DNA here is from genome assembly GCA_032622095.1 of Siphonodentalium dalli. Classification (NCBI taxonomy): domain Eukaryota; kingdom Metazoa; phylum Mollusca; class Scaphopoda; order Gadilida; family Siphonodentaliidae; genus Siphonodentalium; species Siphonodentalium dalli. The sequence goes on from CP136062.1 coordinate 28,763,102, forward strand.
AACTCTCGCTCGGGTATATGATAAGGACACATATATGTTTTTATACAGAGAGGTGTGAGTATTAGCAGCTATGACAAATAATATTTATTACACTCATTTGCGCGATTTCCATTGGAAATGCTATTAATTAAAATGGTAATGTCAATGGTGAATTATGTCATTTCTCGTTACGTCATTGATGTTACGTCGTCTACTGATCTTGACTGAAATTTAGGTAGTTAATCTTTCTCCACATTGGGACATTCATGCATTAATTCTATGTGGCGAACCAAATTGATGCAGAAGTGTAATAAATAGAGTAATGAATTAGTTCCGAGAATTATGTTCAATAATTCACTCAAGGCGAGAAATGTTTGGTTAAGAAAACTTGTGCGCTAATGCGCACTCGTTTCTTACCGACGTCTCTCACCTCTCGTGAATTATTTTAAATACTTCTCGGAACCAATTGATTACTCTCTATGTAATGCCTTAGAAAAAAGACTGTTGGTTCCATTAACCCTTTTATGACAGGAGCTTCCTAAAATTTTGCGAAAACCCTGTGCCAATGCATTCTCTTATATTTGCGAGTCTCACATAGGGACTAGGGAGCCTCACATATATAAGAGAATTAATGCATCAACCTAACAATATTACCTTGACCTTGTATGCCAGTGCGAGGCTCCATATACATGTATAAGGTATTTAATGCTGTACCAGCGCAGCTCCCCTGATGAAAGGGTTAACTAGACAAAACCACGCTGAGTCTACACATTTTACAAACCCCATGCAGCACTCTCTACGTTATCACTGTGATATAGCGCTGCCACAAGGATGGTACTTTGAGGACCGATACATCTATTTTTATGTATCATCTGAACTATATTTAGTCACCTATTATCTTATTTTGACCACCAAAAGTTTGCAATAATGGTAATTCTTTCGGTATTGAAAAGAACAATATGAACTGAGGCAGACATAGACAACTTCCATCCTAAAACATTAGAACATTAGAACTAAGAACATGTAAGAAATCCTTACCATTTGTGTGCATTCTCTTATATATGTGAGTCTCCCATAGGCAGCCTCACATATATAAGAGAATACATTGGCCTAACATTATTTATCTTCACCTGGTAAGCCAGGGTATTCTCTTATATATGCGAGGCTCCCTATGGGAGACTCACATATAAGAAAATGCACTTTAATGCTGCACCAGCGCCATGAGAGGGTTAACGCCCAAGCACAAACAGGCTGGGTCACATGGAAAAATTGAAGTCATATCATGCATTTATAGATGGTGAGTTTAGTGATGACAGCAGGATCCTCGCTGGACCAACATTTAACAGGGTCCGCGCAGAACCAACATTTAACAGGGTCCGCGCAGAACCAACATTTAACAGGGTCCGCGCAGAACCAACATTTAACAGGGTCCGCGCAGAACCAACATTTAACAGGGTCCGCGCTGGACCAACATTTACTTTTGCCAAATAATTTGCGAAATGAAATTATTTTTTGCGAAATTATTTTAGCATTTGCCAAATACTATCCCTGATAGTATCATTTTCTGCAACCTTAATTCTTATGTTTCGACATTCGCGGTTTGAACGACTTTTTTAGGGAACTCTTACTACATAATTATATTAGTTGTGCTTTATAAGGTTTAGAAAAAGTTAACACCGCTATTAAGATACAGTTAATCTCATAGCATTAGTACGAGGTTGAAGGGATTACTAGAATTTAGTCAATTATAAATAGACAATTAAGTCTATATACATTGAAATTCCCTCCAATTGGGTCGTAGCGTGATCAAATTTGTTTTGAATTTAGATTCTTCTTTGGCTTGTGACGATAAATGGTGCGCAATTTAACATGATACAATCCTCTCTTATTTCTCCGTGACATATCTTATCCTGTTATTAACCCTTTACCCAACAAACCGGCCAAAAACGCCCAAATAAAGCTTCAACAGCCTAAAATATCTTCGGTCTGTCTCAATAACACCATACAAATATGGATATCATTGGAAACCGGTTCATTGACCACATTGTGATGGTTACAGTTATGCCCTGTGCCAATGCATTCTCTTATATATGCAAGTCGACCATAGGTCGCCTCGCATATATAAGAGAATGCATTGGCCTAAAAAATATTTTTTTAACACTTTTTACCATTTTTTCTTACATTCTTTAATAATTTTATAATTTTTTTCTACATTCTTTGACAATTTTATCATTTTTAATATGTGTTAAGCCAATGCATTCTCTTATATATGCGAGGCGACCTATGGTCGACTCGCATATATAAGAGAATGCATTGGCACAGGGCTGTTCTGTTGGGTAAAGGGTTAATGGTAAGTTCACTTACCCTTTTTCAACTACTGCCTGCACTCCCTTTCCCTTTCCTTTCCCTTCATCTAAACTTTATTATTCGGACCATACAGAACTAAACCCGTCTGCTATACCCCAATGGTATATATTCCAAGATACCTGGGGTAACATTTATTTAGGACTTAACAAAAGCCCCTAAGCTTGTTGCCTGGCCAATCCTCTTTTGAACATTTTATAATTATATGTCATGTATTTATTGTTTGTAATTTTGTTCTGTTTAGTTCAAATAAAATATTGTTTAAACCAACAAACATCAAAACCAATACTCATATGTGAAGCCAAAAATCGTAGTAAAATTGTTGATGTTGAAATACTTGTAATTTTTAAGAAATACACATGCCCCAAGCTGACAGTGCATGAAGGCAGGACCCTGCACAACCCTGGAGTGACATCAATACCATACAGCCATACAGCCTGAATTAGTTAATTCAAGTTTATTCAACACAACCTGCAGACAAGTTTGAGTTCATTTCAATGATGTCTATAAATATATATTTCAATAAGACAGCTGCCTATACCTGGTTGTGGTTTTATTATTTCGAGTTCATTTCAGTGATGTCTATAACTATTTAAATGTCAGAATTTTATGAAAATGTTTGTGTCAGTTTTGAATTTGCGCAGCTAGGTGCTAGAATTTAAAGTACGCAAATTCAAAACTGAGAGAAATATAGTACTGTGTGATATTTACATATAATGAGTAAGGTAATAAGATACAGTAATGCCCTAAGTAATTGACTCCATAACCACAGCAGAATTATGGGTAACTTTTCAGGATTTAGTCGGAAATATGGCTTGTTGCCATTCATCGGAAAGCTCTCCCCGAGTTCGGAATGTGACTGATAATTATACCACTATTTTGAATTCCTGTCCCCGAGAGCTTTCCGATGAATGGCAACAAGTCATATTTCCGACTAAATCCTGAAAAGTTAACCATAATTCTGCTGTGGTAATGGAGTCGATTACATAAGGCATTACTGTACTCCCATTTACAGGTATGCACGGAATTGTACGCACGCATGGGTGAACTATGCTGATGCTATAAAGGAAGACGGGGTTTGGGGAGGAAACTGGGTGGACTCGGATGACAACAACATGCCATGGTCCCTATGGTATCCAGGCCAACCAAATAATGTACCGATTACTCAGGAGTGTGTCATATTAGATAATATATGTCAGATGCATGACAGACTGTGTACAGCTGACTACAGAGTACTCTGCGAATCGACAGGTTAGTTCGTTGCAAGCGGGGGGGGGAATTTTTCCGGGCACATATGTCGGGGTGGGTGGGTGGTCGATGGGACCAACAAATATTTTTCCGCAACTCAAATCTTTTTTAAGTTAGGGGTGTTAAATAGTAAGTTAGGGGTGTTAAATCGGACATGGTATCATTAATTCTGATATTAGAGAAATACATTTTTGTTCATTATCTTCTATACCCTATGGGACAGAATTTTTTATATATTTATAGAATTCCTGTCTAATGCAAGGTAAAGTTAATAAAGATTCAATGTCACAAAAGGCCCCCGCACACTTGAGCAATCATGCTAAGCAATCGGGCTAGCGGACCCGATTGCTCAAGTCTGCAGGGTGATTTTGCTGAGCAATTGGACTCGCAAGCAATCGGACTCGCATATTTGATATTTTGCCGACTTGCAATGCCGATCGCTCAAGTGTGCGGGGTGTGCGAGCCAGGTTGCTAAACACAGCAGGATGGAAATGTGTGTCTCTACAGCCTGTTTGTGTTCACAAATTTATTATCGTTTAAATGGTGATTCCTGTTTAACTCAATCTGGAATAAACCAAGAATATATCATTCAGTTCGGAATGTGACTGATAATTACACCACTATTTTGAATATCTATATTTTTTTTTACCAAAGCAGTTAATAAAGGCATATAAAAATTGGACCCTCCCCCATAATTTAAAATAAACCTGACATGGTGGGTGAGTACGAGGGAGGGGGGGGGGGGTGGCATGTATCACTTTCTAAGTTTTTTGTGATAGTAGGTCACACGAGAGCAGTTTGGAATCAATTAAAGTTATAGAGTGCTGAGCTGTGAGTCTGATTGCTTAGCTTGATTGCTCAGATCTTCGGGGGCGTTTAATGTGAGGCATTTATCATTTACAGTAATGCTCTAATTAATCGACCCCTTAACCACACCATAATTATGGGTAACTTTTCAGGATTTAGTCGGAAATATGGCTTGTTGCCATTCATCGGAAAGCCCTCCCCGAGAGCTTTCCGATGAATGGCAACAAGCCATATTTTCGACTAAATCCTGAAAAGTTACCCATAATTCTGCTGTGGTTAAGAAGTCGATTACTTAGAGCATTACTGTATTAATTTTTTTCAGTTTCTACGAATTCTCCTTTCCTGCCTCAGAATGCTGAGTACTACTCTGCCAAAGCGTTGTACTTCTGGCTCATATCGGAGGAACTGACGGCTGAACAGGCTGCAGCGGAGTGTAGTTTGTATGAGGGACATCTGACCGTCCCTCATGACATGCATATGGCCACATTTCTCAAAAACTCTCTGTGAGTATTGAAAAAATAGTCCATGCAGGCTCAACACTGATCTAGATGTCACAACTTCTTAACACGTTCACTGCTGACTACAAGTTTTCTCATACTTTTTGCATGTAATTCAATGTGCGTCGGCGGTGAACGTGTTAAGTTATTTTTTATCCAAATATAATTAATAATATTTGAATTAAAGTTGTTCACAATTATATTTGAATTAAAGCTGTACATAACCACCATGAGAATTGTTATGTAAAATAACGCAACTTTTGTCAATTAATGCCCAAAGTAATCGACTCCATAACCACGGCAGAATTATGGGTAACTTTTCAGGATTTAGTCGAAAATATGGCTTGTTGCCATTCATCGGAAAGCTCTCAGTGAGAGCTTTCTGATGAATGGCAACAAGCCATATTTCCGTTCCGATGAATGGCAACAAGCCATATTTGCGACTAAATCCTGAAAAGTTACCCATAATTCTGCTGTGGTTAAGAGGTCGATTACTTAGAGAGCATTACTGTATGATTTTAATGGAGTTTGTGGTGACCTCTAATTTGACTAAGAAATTATAATTTTTGGGTTTTCTAAATGATAACTTTAGCAATATTCAACATAATTTCTTGATAATTTGTACGTGGTTCACAATTGTGAAAATGTAGGCCAAGTTTGAAAATGGTCACTGTCCGATGAGTTTTGATGCAGTTATGTCCTTTGTTATGAATAAAAAGTAATAAATGTTTGTGTTAATTGTCTTGATGATAGCTTGAACAATGTTTAACCCTTTCAGTGCCAGGGGCCGATCTCATCGGCCCTAATTTACGGTCTGTAGAGTGCCACAGCCGATAAAATCAGCCCTAAAATAAAAAAATAAAAAAATAAAAAAAACATTTCTTTTTAAAAAAGTTTTAGTTTTTTTTGGGCTGAATTTTTTTTGGGTATGCTTAAGCATGCTATAGCAAATTTAAAAACAAACTGGATAAAACCTTGGGGGCATATTATAACTCAAAACTATCACCAAGTATTCATAGTAATAATTTTGATGCCCATGAAAAACGTAAGATTCCCTGGCACTAAACCTACAAAATAAGTCTGGCACTGAAAGAGTTGAAGAATATAAGAAAAAATTATAAAAATTGTAAAAACTTGTAAAAAAAATAATAACAAATGAAGAAAAATTGTTAGGCCAAGGCATTCTCTTATATATGCGAGGCGACCTATGGTCGACTCGCATATATAAGAGAATGCATTGGCACAGGGTATATGGGTTGATACAAAAATCGGACTTGGCACTGAAAGGGTTAATATAATTTCTTTATATTTGGTCAATGGTTTACATATCAGAAAACACAGGTGAAGCTCAAATGTTGTCTTAGTCCAATGATTTATGATGGAGGTATGTGCCTTTGTTCAACATAGAAATTATAATATTTACATTGTCTAAATGATAATGAGCCATCGTCAAAAGATTCTCACCTTTGAGAACACATTGGTCGTCAAGCAGCTTTGAGAACATCCCGGTCGTCATGTCGAAGTCAAATACATGTAATTACCAGCATTTGACTTCTTTGTTATTAAAAAACCCAGCAGAAGACATAGCTTCAATGACCTTTTATTGTCTTTTCATAACAGTTGTTTGATTGGTTACCTCTCCATAGACTAGCACCCGGCCACGCCTTTAGATTCCATTAATTCTAGTGAACTCACCAGGACGGGACAATATTTTAAAATCAAACCTCAAAAGAAACAATTTCTTCATTTTGGGGGCTCAATTCCTGCTAGCATATATAAGAGAATAGATTGGCATAATAATATTTATTATGTCAATCTATTCTCTTATATAATATCTCACTGAAAGCTTTCCGATTAATGGCAACAAACTAAATCCTGAAAAATTACCCATAATTCTGCTGTGGTTAAGGAGTCGATTATTTAGGGCATCTACTATGTAATGCAGGTTGAAAGACAGCAATGCCTCTGATTTGATCTGGATTGGACTAACTAACCATTCAGTAGATTGGTTTGATTGGGAGGGTCAATCAAATTTCTCAACGCAATGGTTCATTGACTTCATCCAGAGAGCTGGCGATCCTAGTGGACTGTGTGCTGTTCAGAACACAACGTCGTGGGAGTGGGAAGCGAGACCGTGCACAGAAGATCACCCGTGTATATGTGAGAGTCATTGTGAGTATGATTGAATCATTTTAATAATAATAATATATATTAGAGTCTCATGTCCACTTACAGTTGTTCATGGGCTTTACAATGATATGCATTAAACAAGCCTTGAAATAGTGTGTCTGTCATTTGCATAATGAGGTCCCCAGATGGTGAATTTAGTGACACTATCCCACACCATGGGCTAGCATCACCAAATTCAACCTCTGGGAACCACCTAATTCTGCTCAGACCTCAACTGCTATAGGAGACCTAGGATCAGTTTGAAGTTCCCCAGTTGAAGTTGGTGATGTTCACTCATTACTCACATCGATGATGCATTTTATCTTCTGACAATTTAGGGGATATAGAAACTGAACAGATTAGAAAAAGTAACTAAAAAAATGTTCATTTGAGACTATAGATACTTTCCAGAAGGTGAGGCCTAAGCAGAATGATGTCCCCAGAGGGTGAATTTAGTCATTGTATAGCCCGCTGTGTGGGCAGCTTACTAAATTCCCCCTTTGGGGACCTCATTTTGCAAATGACAGACAAACTATTTCAAGGCTTGGTATTAAACATGAATAAACATTGTTGACACTATGCATAATTTGGATTTATAACTGAATTTTCAGTTTTGGAAAGGTCTTCAACCCGGTTTTGAAATCTTCGGCTATCAGATCGATGACCGCAGATGTGATGGATACTGAGTCACTTGGTGAATATTATAGGTTACTAGGGGGCTGCCTGTGAATATTATAGGTTACTAGGGGGCTGCCTGTGAATATTATAGGTTACTAGGGGGCTGCCTGTGAATATTATAGGTTACTAGGGGGCTGCCTGTGAATATTATAGGTTACTAGGGGGCTGCCTGTGAATATTATAGGTTACTAGGGGGCTGCCTGTGAATATTATAGGTTACTAGGGGGCTGCCTGTGAATATTATAGGTTACTAGGGGGCTGACTGTCAAAAAATGATGGGTGACAAACATGACATGCAGAAAAATCATGTGAAGAATTAGTAAGTTATCAGTGCCCCTTCAAGTAATTTAATAATTATTAGTCACCTGAGGTAAACAGCGCCTATTTAGACATGACAATCTCCGGATAATGTTGCCGTTTATCTTTTAATGTCATAAAAGGCTCTAATTATTAATTTATTAGAGCCCCTTTAATTCATTTGATGTCAACGGCACCTATCCTGTGACATTCCCCATGTCATGTTACCTATATATGTGTGCACCAATTTTACCACGTATCTTCTGAGCTGATGATAAACGCTCTCTATTAATCATGCAATTTATTAGTCCCCATTTAAATAGTTATCTGAAGTCAAAGGCGCATATTCCATGATATTCCCCTGGTCATGATATTCCAATGGTGAACATATGTGTAAAATTTTCTTACATAACTTCTAAGCTTATTAGATTGCTCTGTATTGCTCATTTATGCCATTTAATTTGTCTGAGTTAAAAATTGATGGGTGACAAACATGTTTGCAAGAAAATATCATCACCGCTGATAACAATTAAAGAAAGCCGGCAAACGGTACGCGGAGTTTGTCTGGAATTTAGCTTTGGCACAGACCCCGCTGCAACCACATTTGTCTAGTATTATCTTGTTCACATCATATCAGTATATCATCAACTTGATGATCTGACATGTGTTTTGTTGACGGTAATTAAAACAAACTTTTCATTAAAATGAGTTTCAAAAAGAAAATTTGTTTTTGGAAGTTGGAACCAATGAATAAATTAGTTTATTTTTCCAGATATCGATAATTGTGTGCCAAATAGATGTCAAAACGGTGGAACTTGTATTGATCAGATTAACAGCTATAAATGTCAGTGTCAACCTAACTACAACGGAACACACTGTGAGGGTAAGTTTAAAGTGATTATTAGATATCAAATTAAAGGAATATAATCCTGAACAAATATTAGTCTTTTCTTTCAATATACCGATAATATTTATATATAATGTCCATTATGCGCATATAATCTAATATTCGCCAGATAATCTTATTTTTATAATAATTTTAAAAAATTCCGAAGTTAACCGAAAATTTTGTGTTGTAGACGAATGCATTGCCACAGGGTTTTTGCAGAATTTCAGGAAGCTCCAGTAATGGAAGGGTATAATAATGTGATACATTGATGGAAAGAGCTCTTAGAGCTCTTTCCATCAATGTATCACATTATTATAATCAATAAATTTGAAAATGATCAAGGAAATATGGGTTGATACAAAAATCGGACTTGGCACTGAAAGGGTTAATTATCTTAACACGTTCACTGACGACACCAATTTAATTACATGCAAAAAGTATGAGATAACTCATAGTCAGCAGCTAACTACCTCATAGTCGGCAGATAACATGTTAGCTAGGGTTTACATAACTCATAGTCGGCAGTGAATGTGTTAGCTAGGGTTTATCACTTTAATTGCTAATTCCCCAGCTTCATATACTTCATATCACCTGAGGTAAATGTTCACAGCATTATCAACTAAGATGTGTCAATATCACCTGAGGTCAATGTTCACAGCATGATCATTTAATGTTCACAAATATGATCATTTAATGTTCACAACATGATCATTTAATGTTCACAGCCTGAGGTAAATGTTCACAGCATGATCAATTAAGATGTGTCAGATATCACCTGAGGTCAATGTTCACAGCATGATCATTTAGTGTTCACAAATATGATCATTTAATGTTCACAGCATGATCATTTAATGTTCACAGCTTGATCTTTTAATGTTTACAGCCTGAGGTAAATGTTCACAATATTATCATCATGGCCACCAGCAGTCATCTTGGTTTTTACTCTTTGCATGACTAAATGTTTTAAAATTTGGCACGGGCTACAGATCATACCTTTGGTTGATTATCAAGAAATTTGTCATGGATGTTAACATTGACATGTAGATGGTAACGAGTCATTTTGGGGTCAATCGGGCATTAAACATGGCCGCTGACAGCCATCTTGGATTTGCCTCTTTGCATGACTAATTCCTTTGGTACACCTTAAAGTCAACTTCCCTCATCCGATCATCACCAAACTTCACATTAACCCAACAGAAGGGCCCTGTGCCAATGCATTCTCTTATATATGCGAGTCGACCATAGGTCGCCTCGCATATATAAGAGAATGCATTGGCTTAACACATATTAAAAATGATCAAATTGTCAAAGAATGTAGAAAATATTATAAGAAAAAATGGTAAAAAGTGTTAAAAAAAGATTTTTTTAGGCCAATGCATTCTCTTATATATACGAGGCGACCTATGGTCGACTCGCATATATAAGAGAATGCATTGGCACAGGGCATAACTGTAACCATCACAATGTGGTCAATGAACCGGTTCCAATGATATCCATATTTGTATGGTGTTATTGAGACAGACCGAAGATATTTTAGGCTGTTGAAGCTTTATTTGGGCGTTTTTGGCCGGTTTGTTGGGTGAAGGGTTAATCTTGATATTGATCTACTAGATGGTTTTGAATTTCATTGGAAAATATAGCCGTCAACAACCATCTTGGATTTGACTGTATATATATCTCTTCATGATGTTGATATCTAGTAACTTTCTGCATCCCTAATTGCTCCATTAACTGTAACACATGAAGTTATCCCCTTTCCAAGTTGAGCTACAGTGTCATTGACACTTTCATTTTAGCTATATGTATCAAATCTCTAATTTGTTAAATTAATATAAAAAAAAGGCATGCCTCAATATCCCAATATTGTAAAATAAATATAAAATAAAAATATAGCATGCCTGATTTTTGTGTACTGTTGTATTTTGCGAATACACGCATTTAGATATAAACAGGCTACAAGCGTCTGGTTGGTTTAATTGTTAATAAAATGTGTGAAAGCAAAGTGTCATTCTATGATTGTTTCTATTGAAGCAAATTTGTTATTTCTAGAAAAGCCCCAGCCAAAAAAAGAGCAATTTTTTTGGGGGAAGTGTGGCCATGCAAGCAGCTATTTATCAAGTCTACAAATATACAGTAATGCCCAAAGTAATTGACCACTTAACCACAGCAGAATTATGGGTAATTTTTCTGGATTTAGTCTGAGACTCGGAAAAATGGCTTGTTGCCATTAATCGAAAAGCTCTCGCCGAGAGCTTTCCGATAAATGGCAACAAGCCATATTTCCGACTAAATCCTGAAAAATTACCCATAATTCTGCTGTGGTTAAGTGGTCAATTACTTTGGGCATTACTGTATGTGGATTTTATTGGTATTATTCTCTGCTAGTTCCAGATATCAATAATCAATGTCTTCATCCGCAAGCTGGAGCCTTTGAGAACACATGTTACTGGGTTATTTACGAGGACAAAAGTACAAATGTGTCTGACGATCAGTGTGCAGAGTATGGCGGACAACTCGCGACTATCAACAGTCAAGGCATCTTGGATTTTATAGCCACGCTGTAAGTATCAGCGACCATCAACAGTAAAGCTGTCATGAACTTTATAGCCATGCTGTAAGTACTAGCGACCATCAACATTATAGCCGTCATGAACTTTATAGCCGTGCTGTAAGTACTAGTGCTAGCAACGGTCAACAGTATAGGCATCATGTATTGATTTTTATAGCAGAGTTGTAAGTACTAGCGACCATCAACATTAAAGCCGTCATGAACTTTATAGCCGCGCTGTAATTACTAGTGCTAGCAACGCTCAACAGTATAGGCATCATGTATTGATTTTATAGCAGAGCTGTAAGTATCAGCGACCATCAACATTAAAGCCGTCATGAACTTTATAGCCACACTGTAAGTACTACTGCTAGCGACCATCAACAGTACTAGTAAAGGCATCATGCATGGATTTATAGCCACGCTGTTAGTACTAGCGACCATTAACAGTCAAGCCGAACTTTATAGCCCTGCTGTAAGCAGGGACAGGGTAACGGGGATGGTGTTTGTTGGGGTGAGACAACTTAAGCCTTTCATGATGGGATCTGCGCTGGTGCAGCATTAAAGATCCTGTGCCCTAGCATTCTCTAATATTTGCAAGTCTCCCATAGGGAGCCTCAAAAATATAATTAAGAGATTGCACTGGCTTACAAGGTCAAGGTGAATATTGTTGGCCAATGTATTCTCTTATATATGTGAGGTTCCCAATATAGCTTAGGGGGTGTCAGGTTGTAAATTTTCCAACACTTAGAAAGCTTGAGGCCGGTCTAGATGCTAGGATTTCATGTTCCGATTTCAAAATGATGTGGGCACTGTACAATAAAACTTCTACACTTGTATACATATACAACTCCCTAGTGTGCGGGGCATCTATTTAGGGGCTTGTGGGTCTACATATGTGCACGTTATAGTAATTGCAATAGTAGTTGCATTATAAGCCATTAAACATATGTAGGCTTACTTGTCCAACTTTATCTTCTAGTGTTCTATAGTACTGAGTTAGACTCGGGCTCGGGGTCGGGGAGTTGAATACATGAGCATGGGTGTCCAATGAACCACGAATCACTCGATTATAGTGAGGTGTTATTGGCATTAACCCTTTACCCAACAAACCGGCCAAAAACGCCCAAATAAAGCTTCAACAGCCTAAAATATCTTCGGTCTGTCTCAATAACACCATACAAATATGGATATCATTGGAACCGGTTCATTGACCACATTGTGATGGTTACAGTTATGCCCTGTGCCAATGCATTCTCTTATATATGCGAGTCGACCATAGGTCGCCTCGCATATATAAGAGAATGCATTGGCCTAAAAACACTTTTTACCATTTTTTCTTACATTCTTTAACAATTTTATAATTTTTTCTTACATTTTTTAACAATTTTTATACGCCCTTTTGAAAAAAAGGCCGTATTATAGTATTGGTCCGTCCGGGCGTCCGGGCGTCCGTCCGTTAACCCGTTGTCCGGATGATAACTTTAGTTAGAGTGAACCAAAATTAGTAAAATTTGGTATGTGGGTTTATTAGCCGAAAAGTAAGTTCAAGTTCGAATTTGGGTTCCGCCCGCCAATTTTCACCGGAGTTATGCCCCTTATTTAACGTTTTTTGACTTAGAAAATCCTTGAAATTTGTTGTCCGGATGATAACTTTAGTATAGTTTATCAGAATGAATCCAAATTTGGTATATTACTTTCTCCCACCAAAACACAGGTCAAGTTCGAACTTGGGTTCTGTCCGACCATTTTTGGCAGAGTTATGCCCCTTTTTCGACTCAGAAAATTCAGTTTTTCTTATGTTTTTTGGTTTCCGGATGATAACTCGATTTTGGAATGTTTATACGTAATTTGACTTGGAAAATCCCTGAAATTTGTTGTCCGGATGATAACTTTAGTTAGAGTGAACCGATTTCAATCAAATTTGGTATGTGGGTTTAATAGGAGAAAAGACAGCTCAAGTTCGAATTTGGGTTCCGTCCGCCAATTTTCACCGGAGTTATGCCCCTTATTTGACGTAATTTGACTTAGAAAATCCCTGAAATTTGTTGTCCGGATGATAACTTTACTAGAGCTTATCGGATTCAATGATAATTTGGTATATTACTTTCTCCCACCAAAACACAGGTCAAGTTCAAATTTGAGTTCCGTCCACCAATTTTTACCAGAGTTATGCCCCTTTTTTCACCAGTTTCCGCCGACCCAAGAGAGGGCGTATATTTCACGCCCAGCGTAGCTCTTGTTATAATATTTTTCTACATTCTTTGACAATTTTATCATTTTTAATATGTGTTAAGCCAATGCATTCTCTTATATATGCGAGGCGACCTATGGTCGACTCGCATATATAAGAGAATGCATTGGCACAGGGCCGTTCTGTTGGGTAAAGGGTTAATGTCTCGCACAGAGCATGTATATTTATTTATCGGACCCACATGTGGGATTACATGGATGTATCGAGCCAAATTTGATATATTATGGCAGTCGAAAGTTGGTGATGATGTAGGGTGATCAAAAGTGCTTTTATCTCCGTCAGATGATAACTGGTATAATAGAATGAGTTCCCAAATTATTATAATTTAGAGTTGATAATGGCGATGGGGAGAGGATATTACAAGTATGCCCAAGAGGCTCGCAGATGTCTCCATTCCCAATGCCAACTTGAATCGTAATACATATTGTATATAAATATTTTTTAAATGATGGGAAGTAATTAAACACCCAGTATCAAAGTGAACAACTAATATACAAGTGCGAATGAACAAATCTTCGCTTGTAGCTTTGCCGTCGTAATCGAGGCTAAAAATACATGGATTCTGCAGTTGTATGCCATTGTCGGTGATGCTAGCCCTCTTGGGACCTCATTCTGCATGGCCTCATCTGCTATGGGAGACATAGACTCAGCAATGTGATGTACACCCATTGGGAACCTTGATTATGCAATGTGTCATCTGCCAATTTGGGGATATAGAAAAACTAAACTAAAAAAGAAATAGAATATAAATTTCAATAGAAATTTGATAATAATGAAACTTTCCCGAGAAGATGAGGCCTAAGCAGAATGAGGTTCCCAGAGGGTGAATTTAGTGATGCTCGCCTGCTATGTGGGATAACATCACTAAATTCCACTAAGTGGGATAGCATCACTAAATTCACCCTCTGGGGACCTCATTCTGCAAATGACAGACACACTAAACACAGGCTTGTGCACAACTGTAAAAAAGACACATGTACCAAGCCTGCAAATAATGTGTCTGTCATTTGCAGAATGAGGTCACCAGAGGGTGAATTTAGTGACGCTATCCCGCATCTGGGGACCTCATTCTGCTAAGGCCCTCAACTTCTATGGCAGATCTAGGGTCAGATTGAAGTTCCCCAGTTGAAGTTGATGATGTTCACCCATTGGGCACCTCGATTATGGATTTTATCTTCTGCAAATTAGGGGATATAGAAACGTCCCCGAAGGGAAAACGTAACTAAAAACAATGTTAATTTGATACTATAGATACTTCCCAGAAGATGAGGCCTAAGCAGAATGTTCCCAGAGGGTGAATTTGGTGATGCTAGCCCGCTATGCGGGATAGCGTCACTAAATTCGCCCTCTGGGGACCTCATTCTGCAAATGACAGACACGCTATTTGCAGGCTTGACATGTACCCAACAGTCGTAACTCGTAAGTTAAATTCATAGTATTTGTTTGACTTTACATTTGGGAATAGCGGCAAAATTCCTACAAGTACAACTGCCCAGAGCTTTATAGTACAGGGCCCAAGTCCCGCCCCGTGGCCAGTCAAAAATTGGTAATCATTTTTAGAAAAACAAATCAGGGTGTGAATTTGCCTTGAGTTAACATGTAGAGTGCCAGGATAGAGCTATATCGTGTTGAGAATCTGGACTGGGATGAATGATTTAGAAGTGAGGGGTTAGATGTTATTAGGTTACTAGAGGTCTTATATCTTGTTTTTTTCAGGATAGACGATCCGTATCGTGTTGATTATCTGTTTTTCTGGACTGGGATGAATGATTTAGAAGTGAGGGGTTAGATGTTATTAGGTTACTAGAGGTCTTATATCTTGTTTTTTTCAGGATAGACGATCCGTATCGTGTTGATTATCTGTTTTTCTGGACTGGGATGAATGATTTAGAAGTGAAGGGTTTGATGAAGACCTGGGATAATCATATAATAAATTGGGGGAATTTCTCAACTGGACTAAGCACGAGTGTCCCTGGTTCCAATTGTGTGATGTTCAATGCCCTCAATAACACCTTCCACCAAAAAGACTGCAGCAGTTTCCACCCATCCATATGTGAGGCTAACTGTAAGTATTTCACCTGTCATTACAGGGGGGGGGGGGGTCGGATTTTTTTTTCAGGCATGTATGCTGATTTTTTCCTTTTGACCCTTGTTGGTACCCACCCGCCTCCGCGTCCAAAATATAGTTTTTCCCCGACCATTTTTGAACACCCACCCCCCTTTTAACACTAAAACAGAGATTTGCGGGGGGTGGGGGAATTCACTGTAAATTAATTTCTGTGCATACTATTTGTCATGGATGTTAACATTGACATGTAAATAGGAACGAGTCATTTTGGGGACATACGGTCAAAAAAACAAAATACAATCCATTAGCATGGGCTACAGGCTATACTGTTTGTCTGATCATCATGAAATTTTTCATTTATGTTAATATTGACATTCTAAGGTGTTTTAAGCCAAACTCATTGCAAAAACAGTCAAAAAGATTTTGCAGGAAACAAATATTTGAGTTGCGGAAAAAATTGTTTGTTGGTCCCATCGACCACCTACCCATCCCGGCATACGTGCCCGGAAAAATCTCCCCCCAGAAAAATATTAAATTATGTCAAGATCCAAGCAACAAAAATGGGCCCTGTTCCCAATGGGAAATACAGTAATTCCCTAAGTAATTGACTCCTTAACCACAGCAGAATAATGGGTAACTTTTCAGGATTTAGTTGGAAAATATGGCTTGTTGCCATTCATCGGAAAGCTCTCCCCGAGATCTTTCCGATGAATGGCAACAAGCCATATTTCCGACTAAATCCTGAAAAGTTACCCATAATTCTGCTGTGGTTAGGGAGTCGATTACTGTAGTCATGTTTTTCCAAATTTCTGACCCAATTCACAGAAAACAGGGCTCAAAATTAGGTAAATTAGGCAAATTTAATGCTGTGGCATGTTGAAGCAAGAGAACAAAAAAATATTCATGAAACTGAGCGGAAGTTCTCTCTCTTGTTCACAAAACAAGAAATTTTCTGCAGTCCTTGAAATTGGCCGAGTCAATAAGCAATGTTGTGGAGAAATGCCATGACAGGATGTTAGATTTCATATGCAGTCATGGCATTGAGCGTTCTCTGGTATTCTCCAGCATTTAAGCACCGATGTCTAACGTTCTCCTGTATTCTCCAGCATTTAAGCACCGATGTCTGATGTTCTCCTGCATTCTCCAACATTTAAGCACCGATGTCTAACGTTCTCCTGTATTCTCTAGCATTTAAGCACCATTGTCTACATGCTGATGCCCAGTTCTACTTCCCGTTGAGGCGATGTTACTGGAACATTTACTCAGAGTCCAAAATAAAGAGATATACTGCGGAGAAGAAATGCAAGGCCCTCGGTGGAGACCTAGCAACAATATATGACCATGACGTTCATAGCTTTGTCTATGATAAAGTGTAAGTATTAATATTTACTCAACTTCAGTTTTATACACCTGTTTGAAAATACAGTCATATAATGTTATTTGTCTGTTCGTTAACATTTTGGTAACTGAGCGATAACTCCAGATTGGAATATTTTATCAGAACAAAAGTTGATATACAGTCATGCCCTTAATAATTGACTCCTTAACCACAGCAGAATTATGGGTAATTTTCAGGATTTAGTCGGAAATATGGCTCGTTGCCATTCATCGGAAAGCTCTCACTGAGAGCTTTCCGATGAATGGCAACGAGCCATATTTCCAACTAAATCCTGAAAAATTACCCATAATTCTGATGTGGTTAAGGAGTCAATTATTTAGGGCATTCCTGTACATATGTGTTTCGTTGATATACATATGTGTTTCGTTGATATACATATGTGTTTTGTTGATATACTAATGTGTTTCGTTGATATACACATGTGTTTCGTAGCAAAAAATACAGGACCAGTTTACGTATGGAATCGTCCAATTATTTTTACATGAGTTACAGCTCTTTTTTTACTTAGAATTTATCCAATTTGATCTGGGGACCTCATTATGTATATCCTCATTTGTTATGGGAGACCTAGACTCAGATTTCAGTTCAACTTAATGATGAAGATGGCGATGTGCACCCACTGGGTACCTTGATTATTCATTGTGTCGTCTGCCAATTTGGGGTGACAGAGAAACTTAAATATTATAGATATATTCCAGAGAAGATGAGACCTGAGCAGAATGAGTTCCCCGGAAGGGAACTTTAGTGACGCTACAGGCAACTGAAATTAAACCCGAGCTAACTGATGCTGAGGTGAAATGCTTCATTGGCCCCAGAAATAATATAACAATAACATGTTTTTTAGGGCTTTATGATTTAATAATGACCAAACAGGAATTATTAACAGCCCGAGAGACTATAAGTGGCCAGAAGGGTCAAGGTCTGTTGTTCATTCACAAGAGGGCCGTTAATATACCAATAACATTATTTTTGAGGGCGTTATGGTTTATTAATGGCCCGACATGAATGCATAACACAAAACATGGAACTGCATGGGCTGACTTTCGAGGACTCCCACATGACAAATCTCAGTTTGCATTCATAGGGCTAATCTAATGGCGTATTTTACATAAAACATAATGAATATTATTACCACTTTATAGGGCGTTCTCTAGGCCATTGATAATGTTTTTCGGGGCGTTCCAAATAGCGTATTGTTACCAGAACAGCGGGCCGCGGGCCGATAATGAGAAGCCTAGTTCAATATCGGCCCGCCGCCCGGAAACTATAGATCTCGTTTATTATCGCGAGAGTTACGTCCCTTCAACTTCTGATCTGGCGTGGTTATTTCAAGAAAATAATGGGAAGATGTATCCGATTTCCTCGACACTATAATGGTTTTATGATTGGAATTCACGCTATATGATTGAATTATTGTATCAATCGTAAGTATGCATTGATAATTTTAGCTGTCAACCTCTCATTGGTTGTTACTCGTCTCCAATGAGCACTGGGTTTTCCCCTGTCCTATTTTCGAGACTCCGTCAGTCCGTGTCAGCTGACAAGTCAAATGGTATCAAATTTAAATGTTCTTGAAAATATTTCTCTCTTAATCTACTTCATTATTCCACTAAATCCTCAAATGGGTCAAATGTCCAAAACTGTGGTAATAATAGTAATAACATGATTTCATCGGGCATTATGGTTTATTAACGGCCCTCTGGAATGATTAACAGCCCTCGGGCCTATTAGCGTCCCTCGACTTCGTCTCGGGCCGCTAATATGCCCTTGGGCTGTTAATCATTCCAGCCGGGCCGTTAATAAACCATAACGCCCTCAAAAATCATGTTATTGTTATATTAGTTTATTTAATGAAAATAATGTGTTTTGTATTTTATTATTTTAAATAAATAAATAAAATAAAACACAAAGTTCATCTTATATATTGTGATACAGCATTTTGTTTTGTGAAACATAATGGGGCAGGTAGTATTAATAAATTTGCAATGGAAATTAGCTGGAGATTCCATCGCAAGTGGAGGTAACCAAGAATACGCCATGATTTCGCAAAAATCAAACAGTGCTTGATATTATTTCTTTACTCACGATCTTGACTTGAGCATGAGCATTCCAACTAGTGGTTAGTACCTATACCTACCTTTCCACTCTCAATTGAATCGTGGTCATCTGAACGTTCACCAATCTATCTATTTTTAGCTTCAAAACTGTATGTGTTGAATCACACATTGGGGTAAGGGCAACTTCTGACAACGGCACATTCTGGACACTAGCAGATGACCCATTGGGTAATCTAGAATATGTCACACCGAGTGGCCAGCCCATTGATTGGATGCACTGGACGAGTAGCACCTATAATGAGAGGAATGAATGTGTGAGACTGTTTGGACACTGTTCATGGAAAGCCACTAAGTGCACTGAAGTCTATCGGGAGTATCTCTGTGAATTCAATCGTGAGTGTACATGTAATAACTATAATAAGGTGCCATAAATTGAACCCTTCCACGACTGGAGCTTCCCGAACTTGAGTGTAGTTGCTATAATAAGGTGCCACAAATTTAACCCTTCCATGACCGGAGCTTCCCGAACGTGAGTGTAGTTATTATAATAAGGTGCCACAAATTTAACCCTTCCACGACTGGAGCTTCCCGAACGTGAGTGTAGTTATTATAATAAGGTGCCACAAATTTAACCCTTCCATGACCGGATCTTCCCGAATGCGAGTGTAGTTATTATAGTAAGGTGCCACAAATTGAACCCTTCCATGACTGGAGCTTCCTGAACATGAGTGTGTTATTATTATAAGACAACGCCAATTTAACTCTTCCATGACCGGAGCTTCCCGAAATTTTGCGAAAGCCGTGTGCCAATGTTCCGCCTCCAGTAAGAATCCGCGTCGATCAGAGAGCTGCGCAACATATCCTATGTTTACTTCTCGAGCCGTCAACATAAGGGAAACCAAGACAACAGTTTCATAGTCTCTTGCTGGCTTGCTTTTTTCATGACGTCATTTACGTTGAACAAAGTTATGGCGAGAGCGATAGGAGATTTTGACATTTTCTGCTGATCATTCTTCGGAATAATGTAAAATTTCTGAGAATGACCAGGACTGTCGGCAGAACATATTTCCGACTAAATCCTGAAAAGTTACTCATAATTCTGCTGTGGTTAAGGAGTCGATTATTTAGGGAATTACTGTATATGTGAGTTTCCCATAGGAGCTTCACATATGAAATAGAATACATTGGCCTGACAATATTTATCTTGACCTTGTAAGTCTTGTAAGCCAGGGTCCCTATCGGAGACTCGCACATATAAGAAAAATTGTTTCGCTCGTGATTTTCAGTTTACATAGGACTTCTCATCACGCCATTTTATCAGCCATGAGAATGAGAATAATTGAGATATTAATGCAAGCCTTGAAATAGGGTGTCTGTCATTTGCAGAATGAGGTCCCCAGAGGGTGAATTTAGTGATGCTACCCCACATAGCAGGCTAGCATCACCAAATTCACCCTCTGGGGACCTCATTCTGCAAATGACAGACACACTATTTCAAGGCTTGGTTTTATTTATTTGTATTTGCAAGAAATTATTTCAAGTTAATTTATGAGATTTGCATTAACTAGTGATCAGGTGGAATAATTGCTCCCCTCCCTAGGTTTTTTCCCCCTCCATTAGGAGATTTTTTCCTTGATACTCGTAAAATAACAACAGGGGCAATACAGGCTGGTAGGGGGCTCCCGTCCCTGCTTTGATGCCCAAAATTACTTTCACAAACACCAGTTATGAAATTGACAATGTCGCTAATAAATAAACGTCGTTGTGCGATGGCCAATCAAAAATAACAGTATCAGCTGCAGCGCTTTGAAGCCTTTGATGTTCTTTCAATTTGTGTTGTGTCATGTAACATGGGGTTAATTAGCTCTGGTAGGTTTTGATATGAAGATGATCACTGGACTCCAGACATATAGTATTAACAGTATTTATTGTTGAATTCCAAGCATATATTAGGTACACAAGTATTGATCAGTCTATCGGGTGCGGATGAAATGCAATATAATCCGGGTGCTGTGAAGAGAGAATAAGAACCGGGTGCCGTGAAGAGTGAAGTCCAAAGACGAATTACTCCTTACATTTTAGAGGTTTTAATTTATATATACAACTTAGTGAAACAAAGGATTTGATCAGTCAAAGATGTGTGAATGCCTGAAGCATACTAATTAACAGCAGGACTTGCCACCTGGACACTTAGAATAATAGGTGTAAAGATTTCTGTCAATTGATAAGAATTATGTGAAGCTTTAATTGGAGAATTAGCAATTAACATGGCATGCCCTAGTTAAGGTGATAAAGATAAAGAACAATTGAGGCATGATTGATTGAAAGTAATGAACAGATTTGAGAAGAAATGAATATGAAGTAACGTAAATAAGAAATAGTTTAAATGGGGGAATATGGTTTGAATGGGCCCCCGGGGAATATGGCTTGGTGATACATGTCACATGCACATATCGTGGATGCATTGTGGAATTAATTCAGTATGAGTATGGACCAATGTGTCCGGATATGGTATGATGAATGTGTCACAATACAATGCTAAATGAGAAACCTCTATGCCAGCTGAGACACCTGGTATTAATTAGTTGGATGCACATTTAGTGGCACGTACTGTTTCCGAGAACACTGCTTCCGAGTCCCGATCATAACACCCGCTTCCGAGTCTCGATTATAACACCCGCTTCCCGAGTCTCGATCATAAAACCCGCTTCCGAGTCTTGATTATAACACCCGCTTCCGAGTCTCGATTATAACACCCGCTTCCGAGTCTCGATCATAACACCCGCTTCCGAGTCTCGATTATAACACCCGCTTCCGAGTCTCGATTATATAACACCCGCTTCCGAGTCTCGATTATAACACCCGCTTCCGAGTCTCGATTATATAACACCCGCTTCCGAGTCTCGATCATAACACCCGCTTCTGAGTCTCGATTATAATACCCGCTTCCGAGTCGCGATTATAACACCCGCTTCTGAGTCTCGATCATAACACCCGCTTCCGAGTCGCGATTATAACACCCGCTTCCGAGTCTCGATTATAACACCCGCTTCCGAGTCTCGATCATAACACCCGCTTCCGAGTCTCGATCATAACACCCGCTTCCGAGTCTCGATCATAACATCCGCTTCCGAGTCTCGATCATAACACCCGCTTCCGTGTCTCGATCATAACACCCGCTTCCGAGTCTCGATTATATAACACCCGCTTCCGAGTCTCGATTATATAACACCCGCTTCCGAGTCTCGATTATAACACCCGCTTCCGAGTCTCGATTATAACACCCGCTTCCGAGTCTCGATTATAACACCCGCTTCCGAGTCTCGATCATAACACCCGCTTCCGAGTCTCGATTATAACACCCGCTTCCGAGTCTCGATTATAACACCCGCTTCCGAGTCTCGATCATAACACCCGCTTCCGAGTCTCGATTATAACACCCGCTTCCGAGTCTCGATTATAACACCCGCTCCGAGTCTCGATTATAACACCCGCTTCCGAGTCTCGATCATAACACCCGCTTCCGAGTCTCGATTATAACACCCGCTTCCGAGTCTCGATCATAACACCCGGTATTAATTAGCTGGATACACATTTAGTGGCACGTATTGTTTCCGAGAACACTGCTTCCGAGTCCCGATCATAACACCCGCTTCCGAGTCTCGATCGTAACACCCGCTTCCGAGTCTCGATTATAAAACCCGCAAAAAATGGGAACACCTTAACAGCAGTTATCTTGCTGTGAATGACTTCAACTTTAAAACGATATAAAGTGTAATTTGTGACCAATTTAAAGATAGATCCTTACTACATTAACAGTGTTAGGTTGATCAAAAGACATTATGATTAGGCAAATTATCGTTAATTTAGTACCAAATAACCACATACAGTAATGCTCTAAATAATTAGACGGAAATATGGCTTGTTGCCATTCATCGACTTGATTTGTGACTGTCGATAAGTCGTCTTCGACTTGATTTTTGACTGTCGATTAGTCGACTGTGAAATACTCTGGTTGTTTCAATATTACTATTTCCAGACTTGTCTCTTAGGCATTTTATTTTGTATTACTTGCTGTACGGATTACTTTGGCTCAAAGGTAGGGGAGGTGGGAGGGAAAAAATATCTGTATAATTTTTTTTAAATTGAAATTGTCAAAAATAGGGTCGGGAGAAATGAAATATTTGCTGTATAATAATCTCCTCATCTAAAACAAGCACGGGCAAATATATTTTTTTATTTGGATGTTTCTTTAAAGCATGATCTGGATAGATGAAAACACATCGTCAATATCAGCGTCTGCCATGTTCGCGTTGACACTGAATACCATAATCGTCACCAGGAGGCTTCGCTGATAAATTGATGTTGTTGTATATTTTAAGTAAACTTATCCTTTTTTCTAATTTTTTTTTATATGTCTGGATTAATATTCCGATTGGTGGAAATAAAAAAACCAAAAACTTAAAGTTTATTTTTTTTTACAAACAGCTTTATTTTGGGTAGGGAAATCCGTAAACCAAGTAATAAAAAATATAATGCCTCATGTTTGTTTGTTTCAGCTTCTGGTGATTATTACTTACCAACCAATGCAGTCTTCAATCAGTACACGAAGACTTACATGTGGCATGTTTCCTCGGCCTTGACCTTTGATGAGGCGGTTGCTGAGTGTGGGCAATATGAAGCTTTTCCAATCTACACCAACATTTCCGAATCAACACAGGACTTTTTACTTAATAATATGTAAGTGTAATATTTTTGAGAAATTGTGTTCAAGTTAGGGTAGTAGCTAGGACACAATTTCAGTCAATTTTGGCCATCTTAGGCAGGATACTGTACAGTAATGCTCTAAATAATCGACTCCTTAACCACAGCATAATTATGGGTAACTTTTTCAGGATTTAGTCGGAAATATGGCTTGTTGCCATTCATCGGAAAGCTCTCGGTGAGAGCTTTCCGATGAATGACAACAAGCCATATTTCCGACTAAATCCTGAAAATTTACCATAATTCTGATGTGGTTAAGTAGTCGATTATTAGAGCATTACTGTACTTCAAATATATGATCAGCCATTGACCTTAGCCATTACTGTCCCCCGATTTTTCAAAGTTCAGGGGACTATATAGAAATATTTTGGGGTCCGGCCTCCCATTAAATGCCCGCTTTACAGCCATTGTTGAAATTTTCATTTCCAGATGATGAGTTTAGTTAAGGTTTCCACACTGATCTATGTCAGCAAGTGGAAAGTTTAGATTTACCTACACTGTCACCCATCATTTGTGATTGGCAATCCCATTGTAAACTAATAAAAAACAAAACATCTGCCCTTCCCTGTTTCTGTGCATGATCATTTTACAATTGTAATATTAATGTGTGCCCATAATTTAGCATAAAGTTAATTAGGTTTTTTTTTTTAAAGACTCAAATTGATGTGCCTATTTATGGGACTTGCACCATCGTCTTACGGTTTAAACCCCAAAAGAAATGGACACATTCCACCATTTAATATATACAAATTTTAAGAAGCAGAAACTTTTTTTAAAATAAGTAAAAACAAACCATAGTTACACAGGTTACAACCGAACATACAGTAATGCCCTAAGTAATCGACCTCTTAACCACAGCAGAATTATGGGTAACTTTTCAGGATTTAGTCGGAAATATGGCTTGTTGCCATCCATCGGAAAGCTCTCTTGACTTCAATTGCATCATTTGCTTATTATATAGTTCATCAATCCATAAAACAATGTCGGATGATTATTTATTTGATTTGAATTTGTTTGATTCTTAGTGTGTGTGTCATTTATGTTATTGCATGTATTTATTTGCCTTATTTTCATAATTTGTCTGTGTCCCTATGAGTTCATGTAACATATTTCTTCAGGTCGAATAGGCGACACAATAAATCATAAACTACACAATAAATCATTAACTAATTAGTGGTCATTTTCTCCCAACTAACAGTTGGCAGAACATATTTCCAACTAAATCCTGAAAAGTTACCCATAATTCTGCTGTGGTTAAGAGGACGATTACTTAGGGCATTACTGTACGTGAAACTGAAAGTACAAAATGGACCCGTCTTACAGTCTTAACCGCAAACAAAATTGACACATTCCATTTGCATGCTTTGTGACAGTGGTTGTTTAATATAGCTGTGTGATTATGTGTCAGTCTGTCCGAGGCTATAAACAAATAGGTCAATGGAAATAAAGTAGATGCATGATTTGACAAATGCTTGGACTGTCTCAGAACAATTAATATATTGAGGGATGCCCAAACTGTGAAAAGGGGATTAGTGGCCGAGGCATGTACTCATTTGATCTGTTGATATGTGTGGCCCTACTAATTAGCCACGTTGTCACATGTGGGAGAAATGGGTGGTTATCCCTCTTTAGATGTTTTCGCTATGACAATCCGGGAGTCTCAGACTCGGACAACTCTGATCACCACTCAAGCTTCACTGCAATTTCTATGTCGGCCATTTGAGACAATTCGCGTGATTTTAAGTGGACTATTTGCCGCGAAATGAGGCTGTTTCGTCTTTCAAAATATTCCATCATTTTAAGTGGTTTTCTTTAATTTCAGTATCTATGGCGACACCAGTGTAGAATTTTGGATTGGCATTCAGCAAGTAAACACTACGTGGATGACATGGAATGGTCAGAATATATCCTACTCCAATTGGGACATGTATGCTGCACATTCAGATGCGTGTGTGAATGTGAATGCCAGTACTAACTGGCAGTGGTACACCATAGATTGCTTTGAGAAAAGAGAGGTCATTTGTGAATCATATTGTAAGTATATATGAATGTGGCAACTAATAATCTCACTGCTATATTTAAGAAATAAATTTAGTTTGGTGTGTTTTTTATTGAGTGGTTCAAACCAAATTTCCATTGCATTATCCCTCAAGAAAATACACCCAAACTACGTATACATTCACTTCTTATATCTATACAGCACAGCACCATTAGCATAATACATTATTCCTTTATAAAACACACCCAAACTACATTCATTTCTTATATTTATATAGCACAGCACATGCATTAACATAAATAAAAAAGTATTTATATAGCACAGCGCCATTAACGCTTTCAGTGATTTTTGTATCAACCCATATTTCCTTAGTCATTTTTTAAATTTATTGATTACAATAATGTGATACATTGATGGAAGAGTACATATCTTCTAACATTTACATATCAGGAATATGGTCATATAGGGAAGGTTCGTGTAGGACAGTCACATTGTTGGAGTTTAATAGGAGAACAAAACGGTATGTACTAGGATTCTCGGTCAGAACGTCAGAACTTGGTGGGGGAGGAGGTAAATGTATAGATGGACATGTTTAGTGTTACTGTATACTGATGTATAAATGCACGCCTTATGGGTGTCAGAACATGGTGGGGAGGAGGTAAATGTATAGATGGACATGTTTAGTGTGACTGTATACTGTTGTTATTATTCTTCAGGCCTTATGGATGTCAGAACATGGTGGGGAGGAGGTAAATGTATAGATGGACATGTTTAGTGTTACTGTATACTGTTGTATAAATGCACGCCTTCTGGATGTCAGAACATGGTGGGGAGGGGGTAAATGTATAGATGGACATGTTTAGTGTTACTGTATACTGATTTTATTATTTTTCAGACTTTGATAAATGCACACCTGATAGATGTCAGAATGGGGGTAAATGTATAGATGGACTGTTTAACTATACTTGTGAATGCACAAACCTATATACAGGATATAACTGTGAAACAGGTGAGTTTTCTTCCAGACATATTGATAGCACTATACAATAACATAATTATATCATGGCACCTATGCAGGTTCACATTGTTTCTGCCAATGTTAATGTGTTTTCATTTATCTCAGTCTTGTATTCCTACATTTTTCACTCAATTTTGTTTAGAACTTGGCACATATATTAAGTACGACATGGGAGCCTGTGCACCTGCAGTTATGAGGTCCATTTGACTTTTTTTAGTGGAGTTATCCAAGCCTGAGTTTAGTGTGCCTGTCATTTGCAGAATGAGGTCCCCAGAGTGTGAATTTAGTGACAACTTCTTCACATACATTCTATTTCTTTTTTAGTTTAGTTTCTCTATATCCCCAAATTGGCAGACGACACATCGCATAATTGAGGTTCCCAATGGGTGAACATCACAATATTCCTCATTTGAGAACTTCAATCTGAGTCTATATCTCCCATAACAGATGAGGCCATGCAGAATGAGGTCCACAGAGGGTGAATTTGGTGATGCTAGCCTGCTATGTGGAGTAGCATCACTAAATTCACCCTCTGTGTACCTCAATCTGCAAATGACAGGCACACTAAACTCAGGCTTTGAATTATCCCCCTTTTTCAACTTAAAGATTTTTCGCAACATTCATAATTTTGTCTGAGCTTCCACAGTGGTAGGTATCCTTAGTCCTTGTGATAGCCCCACCTCTAGTTCGTAACTGACCTCACATGATAATGCAGTAAATCCCACACCTGACTAAAATAGCATAATAACTGTTCAAACAGAAAGCTAAAATCATGTTGACAAATTTATTAGGTACAATTGACAAATTACAAAAACTGGCAAAATGAACAACTCTAACTGGAATGAAAATCATTAATGCAAGAATGTGCCCATAATTATTAGGGATTTTAACCATAATCATTAGGGATTTTACCCATAATTATTAGGGATTTTACCCATAATCATTAGGGATTTTACCCATAATTATTAGGGATTTTACCCAGTGTTTTACCCATAATTATTATGGATTTTACCCATAATTATTATGGATTTTACCTATAATTATTAAGGATTTTACGATGGCTACCAATTTTTTTAAGGGTTTGTGATGTTCCAAAATGCTTTAATTTCTTATTTAAATTAGATTTAAAATTTTACACTGTTAAAATAGGATATAAGATACAATTAAGATCTGAAACAACATAGCACATAAGAACTAATACAGAAATTCAGTCTGAAACAACATAGCACATAAGAACTTATAGGGAAATTCAGAAATATTTCAAAAATATCCTAGGATAGACAAATTTGAAACACAGCTTGAAATGATGAGTTTTCAAGCCACCATAAAGTGCATAAACAATCATATATTTTGTGGATAGTATTTTATGCATGGACATAAAGAAGTGAATGTAGGTACGTCATTCTGTACCACAATTTATTGGATCTTTGACCACCTTACTTGTATTTATACACCCAGCAGAGAGGGGAGTGAATGGCACAAAGAATTCTTTGCGATATATATGAGCTATAATTTTGACTAAAGAATATATGATATATAACATTAATAATAGCTCAATAACAACATATTTACAATTATATACACTGAAAAACATAAGTATATATGGACGGAAGATATGTGGATATAGCATGGTTGAGGATACCCGCCCAGTTGGGTTCAGTCTAGACAGTTTGACCTATATTCTCTGCAGTAACCCAGTTGGGTTCAGTCTAGACAGTTTGACCTATATTCTCTGCAGTAGCCTAGTTGGTATCAGTCTATGCAGTTTGAACTAGGTCATCATAGGTCATGACCTACTTTCTCGCTAATTTACATAATCCTAGGTCATCATATGTCATGACCTATTTGAGGTCAGGTGCTAGATGATCTGTACGGCACCACTTTCGGTCCACCCACGTATAATGAACGGAATATTATCTACATGTATATTACGTGAGGACCTTGATGAACAGGGGGTAGCTTCAGTCTTGAATGTTAAAGTGACACTCGGTACTCATAATGTGAATTTAAAGGGAAACTAGGCACCCACTGTAGATGATTGTTAAAGTGACACTAGGCACTCACTGTGGATGATTGTTAAAGTGACACTCGGCACTCACTGTGGATGATTGTTAAAGGGACACTCGGTATTCATAAAGTGAATTTAAAGGGACACTAGGCACGCACTGTCGATGATTCTTTTAAAGTGACACTAGGCACTCACTGTGGATGATTGTTAAAGTGACACTCGGCACTCACTGTGGATGATTGTTAAAGGGACACTCGGTACTCATAAAGTGAAGTTAAAGGGACACTAGGCACTCACTGTGGATGATTGTTAAGGTGACACACAGCACACACTGTGGATGAATGTTAAAGTGACACTCGCAGTGAAAAACTTGATTCTTTTCAAAAAAATGAAAAAAAATGAAAAAGTTTAAAAGTTCAAACATTTCAAAAATGAAAAAATGAAAAAATTTCAAAAATTTCAAAAATCCAAAAAAAAATTCTCTAAATTTCCAAAAAGTTCAAAATTTTCAAAAATTAAAATCAAAAATCAAAATTTCAAAAAACTTAAAAACAAAAAATCAAATTCCAAAGACTTCCAAAAAATCTAATTTTCCAAAAACTTCAAAAAATTCTAAATTATTCAAAAAATTTAAAATAAAACAAAATCAAAATCGAGAAAAGATTAAATAGAGGAGAGGGGGAAAGACCAACTGAGCAAGTGAGGAGAGGGGAAAAGAGCAAATGGGCAAGTGATGAGGGAGAGGGAAAGGAGGAAGTGAGCAAGTGAAAAAGAGCAAATGAGCAAAACCAAGGGAAAAAGAGCAAGTGAGCAAGGGAAAAAGAGCAAGGGGAAAAGAGCAAGTGAGCAAGTGAGGAGAGGGAAAAAGAGCAAGTGAGGAGAGGAAAAAAGAGCAAGTGAGCAAGTGAGGAGAGGGGAAAAAGAGCAAGTGAGCATGTGGGGAGGGGGAATTAGAGCATGTGAGCAAGTGAGGTGAGGGAAAAAGAAAGAGCAAATGAGCAAGTGAGGAGAGGGGAAAAGAGCAAGTGAAAAAGAGCAAACTACCAAGGGAAAAAGAGCAAGGGGAAAAGAGCAAGGGGAAAAGAGTAAGTGAGCAAGTGAGGAGAGGGAAAAAGAGCAAGTGAGAAGAGGGAAATGAGCAAGTGAGGAGAGGGGAAAAAGAGCAAGTGAGCATGTGGGGAGAGGGAAAAAGAGCAAGTGAGCAATTGAGGAGAGGGGGAAAAAGAGCGAGTGAGCATGTGGGGAGAGGGAATGTGAGCAAATGAGGAGACCACTCTTCCATCGCTTCCGCACCGTGGCTAACGCGTTGAAACATAATTTTGAATGTATCCATCTCGTTGACACATTTCGCAGCTTTCTCACAGCCGATTACCGCACTACTACCGGCGAAGCTATTATCTGACGAATCTGATATCATTTCCTGTTCATCTTCGTCGGAATCTATATCCGTTTCTAGATCATACTCAGTATGGTACATCGTTCTTCGACGATGTTCCTGATATAACTCCGTGTTTACCATTCTTAGCTGATATCATTTCCCGTTCATCTTCGTCCGAATCTATATCCGTTTCTCGACCATACGCATTATCTTCGTATCGGCCGAAGGTATCGTTATTCGATGATGTTCCTGACATAACTCCGTGTTTACTATTCTTATGTCTTTGTTGATTGTAGTTCTTCGATAATATCTTCCCTCACCTCACTTGCTCACTTGCTCTTATTCCCTCTCCCCACATGCTCACTCGCTCTTTTTCCCCCTCTCCTCACTTGCTCACTTGCTCTTTTTCCCTCTTCTCACTTGCTCTTTTTCCATCTCCTCACTTGCTCACTTGCTCTTTTCCCCTTGCTCTTTTGCTCTTTTGCCCTTGCTCACTTGCTCTTTTTCCCTTGGTTGTTTGCTCTTTTTCACTTGCTCACTTGCTCTTTTCCCCTCTCCTCACTTGCTCATTTGCTCTTTTCTTTTTCCCTCACCTCACTTGCTCTTATTCCCCCTCCCCACATGCTCACTTGCTCTTTTTCCCTCTCCTCATTTGCTCTTTTTCCCTCTCCTTACTTGCTCTTTTTCCCTCTCATCACTTGCTCTTTTTCCCTCTCCTCACTTGCTCTTTTCCCCTTGCTCTTTTGCTCTTTTTCCCTTGCTCACTTCCTCCTTTCCCTCTCCCTCTCCTCACTTGCCCATTTGCTCTTTTCCCCTCTCCTCACTTGCTCAGTTGGTCTTTTCTCTTTATTTAATCTTTTCTCGATTTTGAATTTGTTTTATGTTTAAATTTTTGAATAATTTAGAATTTTTTGAAGTTTTTGGAAAATTAGATTTTTTGGAAGTTTTTGGAATTTGATTTTTTGTTTTGAAGTTTTTTGAAATTTTAATTTTAATTTTTGAAAATTTTGAATTTTTTTGAAATTTTTGAAGTTTTTTGAAATTTGGAATTTTTTTTGAGGATTTTTGAAATTTCTGAAATTTTTGAAATTTTTGAACTTTTAAACTTTTTCATTTTTTTTATTTTATTGAAAAGAATCAAGTTTTTCACTGCGAGTGTCACTTTAACATTCATCCACAGTGTGTGCCGTGTGTCACCTTAACAATCATCCACAGTGAGTGCCTAGTATCTCTTTAACTTCACTTTATGAGTACCGAGTGTCCCTTTAACAATCATCCACAGTGAGTGCCGAGTGTCACTTTAACAATCATCCACAGTGAGTGCCTAGTGTCACTTTAACCCTTTACCCAACAGAAGGGCCCTGTGCCACTGCATTCTCTTATATATGCGAGTCGACCATAGGTCGCCTCGCATATATAAGAGAATGCATTGGCTTTAACACATTAAAAATTATAAAATTGTTAAAGAATGTAAGAAAAAATGGTAAAAAGTGTTAAAAAAAGATTTTTTTTAGGCCAATGCATTCTCTTATATATGCGAAGCGACCTATGGTCGACTCGCATATATAAAAGAATGCATTGGCACAGGGCTAACTGTAACTATCACAAT
The DNA here is from genome assembly GCA_032622095.1 of Siphonodentalium dalli. Lineage (NCBI taxonomy): Eukaryota > Metazoa > Mollusca > Scaphopoda > Gadilida > Siphonodentaliidae > Siphonodentalium > Siphonodentalium dalli. The sequence goes on from CP136062.1 coordinate 28,795,132, forward strand.
GTGGTCAAGGAGCCGGTTCCAATGATATCCATATTTGTATGGTTCTATTGAGACAGAGCGAAGATATTTTAGGCTGTTGAAGCTTTATTTGGCCGGTTTTGGCCGGTTTGTTGGGTAAAGGGTTAAAAGAATCATCGACAGTGCGTGCCTAGTGTCCCTTTAAATTCACTTTATGAATACCGAGTGTCCCTTTAACAATCATCCACAGTGAGTGCCGAGTGTCACTTTAACAATCATCCACAGTGAGTGCCTAGTGTCACTTTAACAATCATCTACAGTGGGTGCCTAGTTTCCCTTTAAATTCACATTATGAGTACTGAGTGTCACTTTAACATTCAAGACTGAAGCTACCCCCTGTTCATCAAGGTCCTCACGTAATATACATAAGGATTAACTGTCATGTGGACTGTTTTTATGGAGATGTAACGGTGAGGTAAGTGGACATAACTTGTGTAAAACCCGAAGGGTTTTACATACAAGTTATGTCCACTTACCTCACCGTTACATCTCCATAAAAATAGTCCACATGACAGTTAATCCTTATATTTATATACATTTAGCGAAAAAGCCACTTTTGTAAATATATTTAAATCGAAAAGTGTATCGTGACAAGATCAGCCCAAAATACCCAATAGCACCCTTGGCAAAAGTTAATAGGAACAATTTCTCTTCATGTTGAAACCCGATGATGTATTAAGTCAATCCTGCGCGAGTCAAAATGCGCCCAAAGCATTACGCGTTCGTCTTTCCAAACCTAATGACGTATCGATGGTGTTATTAGCTTGGTGTTATGAGGCGTTGCGCATTCACCGAGAAATAACTGCAACTAGCCACGTGGGCGCCGACCAATCAGAATGCTGGATTTAGTGATGACAACACTTAGTGTGTAAATATATGTAGATAATATTCCGTTCATTATACGCGGGTGGACCGAAAGTGGTGCCGTACAGATCATCTAGCACCTGACCTCAAATAGGTCATGACATATGATGACCTAGGATTATGTAAATTAGCGAGAAAGTAGGTCATGACCTATGATGACCTAGGTCAAACTGCCTAGACTGATACCAACTAGGATACTGCAGAGAATATAGGTCAAACTGTCTAGACTGAACCCAACTGGGGTACTGCAGAGAATATAGGTCAAACTGTCTAGACTGAACCCAACTGGGCGGGGTATCATCACATGGTGTATAAACAACTGTACAGGAAGTGGGTGAGCCATGAGAACCGCCAAAGCCGATTCTTATCGGCACTCGCCCACCCATCACACAGTATTATTTTTGTGCACCCGGTAGTGTGCAGATTAAGAACTGAGCTAAGATTAGTACAAATTCGAGTTCAGCAAATCTCTCGGAAAAAAAAAGCTCCTATATTGGTAAGTACCCACCCACCACCCCATCCCACCACCCATAGTATCTATGCGCCGCAGGCGCTCCTATATTGCTAAGTACCCACCCACCACCCCATCCCACCACCCATAGCCATGGCTGGAGTTTACTGAAATTTTACGATAACCTTGGGCCAATGAATTCTCTTATATATATGAGTCTCCGATAGGGAGCCTCACATATATAACATTAAGAGAATATATTGACCTAAAAATATTTACCTTGACCTTTTAAGCACAGGATCTTTAATGCTGCACCAGCGCGGCTCCCGTCATCATCGGTTAACAGGAAGTTGGTTAATCCAAGTTTCCTTTGGCATAAAGCAGCTTGCAATACTTGTAGGGACTCTTTGATGACGGGAGCTGCGCTGGCGCAACATTAAAGACCCTGTACCAGTGCATTCTCTTATATATGCGAGTCGACCATAGGTCATCTTGCATATATAAGAGAATGCATTGGCCTTAGCATTTTTTATATAAATTTTTCTTACATTTTTCAACAATTTTTATAATTTTTTTCTTACATTGTTTAACAATTTTTATCTTTTTTTTCTTCTATTTTTTCTTACATTCTATAACAATTTTTATCATTTTTTCCTATATTCTTTAACAATTTTATCATTTTTGTTTATCATTTTTTCTTTAACAATTATAACAAGATAATATAAAATTTGTTTGGCCAATGCATTCTCTTATATATGCGAGGCGACCTATGGTCTATATAAGAGAATGCATTGGCACATGGTCTTATTGTTGCACCAGCGCAGCTCTCGTCATGAAAGGGTTAAGTATGAAACATTTTCCCTATACCTTTCTGTCATTGTTAATGCATTAATAATTCTCTTATCTAAAATAACCAATATCGGTAATAAAATGTCACAAGTGTGACAGTAAATAAAAGATCTACAATGAGTTTATAGCGGATTTTACAAAACGAGTCCAGTAAATTAGGTCCGGACCGAGCCTTTGGCGAGGTCCAGACCTAATTTACTGGACGAGTTTTGTAAATTCCGTTATAAACTGGGACGAGTTGTAGATTATATTTATTACATGATCCAAAACCTCGACAAAACATACTTAAATCAACAAATGGGACGCGAAACTAACATCGGATTCTATAATGTCTGCGATGAAGTTTCACTTAACTATGAGTTGTTTGCCGCATAAATAAATAGTCCCAGACAAATAGATACTCTTTGGCGTATTTAATGGCATATATTTAATGACATGACTTTTCAAACTCTTCATTCATTATAGTTTATTGGAAAAATATTGGAAGCCATATTATTTTGAGACGTAGCATACGGAATGTAAACAGACGACAAACCGGAAGTGAGAGGCACTATTTCCTGTTATTAAACGAATGTTTAATATCACAATTTATAGAATGGGTTTGAATGTAATAAGGGTAGGATCATGTATTAAACCAGTTTATGCCATAGTGGCGTAGAAGACATGATATTTGTTCTGAAAGCATATATAAGAGAATGCACTGGCAAATGTTTCTTTAGTGCTGAACCAGCGCAGCTCCCATCATGAAAGTGATGAATATGAGTAAGCTACAGTAATGCTCTAATTAATCGACCATTTAACCACAGCAGAATTACTGATAACTTTTCGGAAATATGGCTTGTTGCCATTCATCGGAAAGCTCTCAGGGAGAGCTTTCCGATGAATGGCAACTATCCATATTTCCGACTAAATCCCGAAAAGTTACCCATAATTCTTCTGTGGTTAGGGAGTCAATTTATTAGGGCATTACTGTACTCTAAACACTAAATTAAATTGTAGTGATTTCATCCTCCAAGTGCTTGCATCCTTCTTCGTATTACAACCCTGTGACAAATTCATGCTTCTGGATGGACCTTAAGGATAGATCGATGAAGGATGCGGAGGAGTTGTGTTATATCTATGGAGGTCACTTAGCGAGCATCTATACACAGCAACAACTCGACTTTGTTATCAGTACAGTGTATGTATTCTTAAGTAGCGTTAGATGACTGCGTTGGTCGATATATATCCATAGAGGAGTTGTGTTATATCTATGGGAGCCACTTTAAATAGCGAGTATAGACAGCAACAACTCGACTTTGTTATAAGTACAGTGTATGTATTCTTAAGTAGCGTTAGATGACAGCGTTGGTCGATATATATCCATAGAGGAGTTGTGTGATATCTATGGGAGCCACTTTAAATAGCGAGCATACACAGCTACAACTCGACTTTGTTACCTGTACAGTGTATGTATTCTTAAGTATAGCGTTAGATGACTGCGTTGGTCGATATATATCGATAGAGGAGTTGTGTTATATCTATGGGAGCCACTTTAAATAGCGAGTATAGACAGCAACAACTCGACTTTGTTATAAGAACAGTGTATGTATTCTTAAGTAGCGTTAGATGACAGCGTTGGTCGATATATATCCATAGAGGAGTTGTGTGATATCTATGGGAGCCACTTTAAATAGCGAGTATAGACAGCAACAACTCGACTTTGTTATCAGTACAGTGTATGTATTCTTAAGTAGCGTTAGATGACTGCATTGGTCGATATATATCCATAGAGGAGTTGTGTGATATCTATGGGAGCCACTTTAAATAGCGAGTATAGACAGCAACAACTCGACTTTGTTATATGTACAGTGTATGTATTCTTAAGTAGCCTTAGATGACTGCATTGGTCGATATATATCCATAGAGGAGTTGTGTTATATCTATGGGAGCCACTTTAAATAGCGAGTATAGACAGCAACAACTCGACTTTGTTATCAGTACAGTGTATGTATTCTTAAGTAGCGTTAGATGACTGCATTGGTCGATATATATCCATAGAGGAGTTGTGTGATATCTATGGGAGCCACTTTAAATAGCGAGCATACACAGCTACAACTCGACTTTGTTATCAGTACAGTGTATGTATTCTTAAGTATAGCGTTAGATGACTGCATTGGTCGATATATATCCATAGAGGAGTTGTGTGATATCTATGGGAGCCACTTTAAATAGCGAGCATACACAGCTACAACTCGACTTTGTTATCAGTACAGTGTATGTATTCTTAAGTATAGCGTTAGATGACAGCGTTGGTCGATATATATCCATAGAGGAGTTGTGTGATATCTATGGGAGCCACTTTAAATAGTGAACATACACAGCAACAACTCGACTTTGTTATCAGTACAGTGTATGTATTCTTAAGTATAGCGTTAGATGACAGCGTTGGTCGATATATATCGATAGAGGAGTTGTTATATCTATGGGAGCCACTTTAAATAGCGATCATACAAAGCAACAACTCGACTTTGTTATCAGTACAGTGTATGTATTCTTAAGTATCATTAGATGACTGCGTTGGTCGATATATATCCATAGAGGAGTTGTGTGATATCTATGGGAGCCACTTTAAATAGCGAGTATAGACAGCAACAACTCGACTTTGTTATCAGTACAGTGTATGTATTCTTAAGTATCATTAGATGACTGCGTTGGTCGATATATATCCATAGAGGAGTTGTGTGATATCTATGGGAGTCACTTTAATAGGGAGCATACACAGTGACAACTCCACTTTGTTATCAGCAACATATATGTACAGTAATGCTCTAATTAATCAACTCTTTGACCACGGCGGGATTGTGGGTGGCTTTTTGGGATTTGGTCGGAGATGTGGCTTAATTGTTACTATTCATCGGAAAGCTCTCGGGGAGAGCTTTCCGATGAATGGTAGCGGGCTGTATTTCTGACTCGGTTCTGAGGAGTTGCCCATAGTTCTGCTGTGGTTAGGGGGTCGATTACTTAGAGCATTACTGTATTCTTAACCATTCTTTGACTGAAGCCTCCTGAAATTTTGCGAAAATCCTGTGCCAATGCATTCTCTAATATATGCCAGTCTCCCATAGGTATAGCCTCGATTATATATAAGAAAATGCATTGGCCTAACAATATTTGCCTTGACCTGTTAGCCGATGCATTCTCTTATATATGCGAGGCTCCCTGTGTGGGACTCGCATATGTAAGAGAATGCATTGGCACATGATATTTAATGTTGCACCAGTGCAGCTCGCATCATGACAGGGTTTTAATTAACGTTAGATGACTGTGTTGGTCGATATATATCAAAATGGAAACAGATGGCAGATAATACAAGTGCATGCAGACAATTTCTAGCCCACTCAATGCAGTTATTTTGGCTTCGTCAATCTGCTACAGCAACCATTGCCATGGGTCCAGTTTGCTTCAGCAAATGGCGTTGGCATTGCTGATTGCCATAGCCAATTATGAGGGCTGAATTTCCTATATAACTAGTGGGAAATGTTCCTTTGTTTATTGAACTTATTATCTGAGAATTCCCTGAGGGAACTACTCGTCAATGAGTATTTAGTATAGAAAGGGTTAAACATGATGTCTATGTCTTCCTGGCAGAACTTCTGCTCGATAACCAAGCCTTGAAATAGTGTGTATGTCATTTGCAGAATGAGGTTCCCAGAGGGTGAATTTGGTGATGCTAGCCCACTATATGGAGTAGCATCACTAAATTCACACTCTGTGGACCTCATTCTGCAAATGACAGACATACTATTTCAAGGCTTGCTGATAACAAACCAAGTCTGAGTTTAGTGTGTCTGTCATTTGCAGAATGAGGTCCCCAGGGGTGAATTTAGTCACGTTATCCCGCATAGCTGGTTAGCATCACCAAATCCATAGCAGGTGAGGCCTAAGCAGAAAGAGGTCCCCAGAGGGTGAATTTGGTGATGCTAGCCCGATATCCCGCTAAATTCACCCTCTGTGGACCTCATTCTGCAAATGACAGACTAAACTCAGGCTTGTAACAAACTCATAATTTCTATGAAACTCCTTTTCAAGCTCAGAGTGATCAGATATCGATTTTTGACATTTGTTATTTCTCGAGATATGCACTTGGCCTGGAACAAAATTGTCAAGGCGACGGTCTCAGACAAAATTGCGGATTAAGATGGATAACTCTAAAATCAAATGGCTTTGAAATTTGAAATTCTGGCCATATTTCGTTGAAGAAAATGTTGATAAATACCACGTTTTGCGTTTTGGGCAATTTTATACTATAGTTGACTGTAGTTAGCATTATATTTGGGCAATTAATCAATTCTGATAACTGAAGCGGCATTTAAAATAATGTTGTTAGAATCTGAATAAACAGGGACCATCGAATCAAATTGAGTACCTTTAAAGTGTTTTAAGATAGATTTCTGATACAAAATAATGTAATGTTCTCAAAATAGCCACCATTATCTGTCCCGGTTCATAGAAAACAATTGGAGACAAAAAATTATTTCCTTGTGACAGAAACTGCTGTTACCTATTCTGTCTCACTCAGAGCTTTCCGATGAATGGCAACAAACCATATTTCTGACTAAATCCTGAGAAACTACCCTTAATTCTGCTGTGATTAACCCTTTACCCAACAAACTGGCCAAATAAAGCTTCAACAGCCTAAAATATCTTCGGTCTGTCTCAATAGAACCATACAAATATGGATATCATTGGAACCGGCTCCTTGACCACATTGTGATAGTTACAGTTATGCCCTGTGCCAATGCATTCTCTTATATATGCGAGTCGACCATAGGTCGCCTCGCATATATAAGAGAATCCATTGGTCTAAAAAAAATCTTTTTTTAACATTTGTTCTTACATTCTTTAACAATTTTATAATTTTTAATGTGTTAAGCCAATGCATTCTCTTACATATGCGAGGCGACCTATGGTCGACTCGCATATATAAGAGAATGCATTGGCACAGGGCCGTTCTGTTGGGTAAAGGGTTAAGGAGTCGAATATTTAGGGCATTACTGTATACAACAAATAATAACCAGTCTTTTCTCTCACAGGCTGGATGTAATAAGTATAAATGAGTTTTGGATTGGGATAAATGACGTCAAAGTTGAAGGTTATTATATGACTCAGGACAACAGACATATCAACCAGACGGAATGGCTGCTCAACATGACATCACAGACGGCCGCAGCAGATAGATACTATATGAAGATGACTAACTTGTCGGCCGGATATTATGCATTTTCGGGCCAAGATTCTTTAAAAAGACCCGGGCTGTGTGAAGCAGATGGTAAGCTCTCCGTTCTGGCACATCAAACCCTCAATTCAACTATATAGTTATATTCAGTTAAAGAGATGTGAAACATTCCAATTGGGTGATCAAATATAAGTGGAGAATGCTCAAAGTAGTAATTTTTTTAAATATTATATCCAAATATAGACAACAAACACCGCCATTCTTATATATTAATTAAATACTTTGACTCTCAATGGCGAAATCGTTTTCGTTAGCCAATCGCAATAGTTGGGTCCTGAATCAGGAAGTAAATATTTACAATTGCTCATGGTTCAGACGATGTTTTCTATGGAGTGGTAAGGTCGATTTGTTTGAAATTTTTGGCGATGTTACTAGAATGCTATAATCCTCCAGTTGGCATAGTGACTGAATACTAACATACTAGTTTCACGCACCCGAATATGTACATAATATATCTTTAAGACATACAACTTTAGTTAGACTCGCTTGCATGCCCGGAAACCCTGCGCAGGCAACCTTTTTATTTGCGGGTTTATTTTGTCGGAAACATTTTTAATTGGTACAAAATAACTACGGTACATTTTTTACACAAATACGCTTGGAATTGAGATCAAATAGAGTAATGCTCTAATTAATTGACTCCTTAACCACAGCAGAATTATGGGTAACTTTTCAGGATTTTGTCGGAAAGATGGCTTGTTGCCATTCATCGGAAAGCTCTCAGCGAGAGCTTTCCAATGAATGGCAACAAGCCATCTTTTCGACAAAATCCTGAAAAGTTACCCATAATTCTGCTGTGGTTAAAGAGTCAATTAATTAGAGCATTACTGTTTCCCAGTTCAAATTCAAATTCTTTATTGCATATAACCATATTCTAGCGTAATCCATGAATAAAATACATAAATAAATAACATCTTATCTATAATCATTAATAAATTAAGACATTGATTGAGCTAAATATGCCTACATTTAGGCGCTGCCTATAGACTTTAGTAGCATATATAGATAGATATTCATTAATTTAGTATAGATTAATTCGAGGGCATATTTGAGTTACGTATATCTAGGGCGTCTTTGATGAAATTACATATTTGCTTTGTTGCAGAGAAGGTTTTTGGGTTCAGTAGCATCTTGGGGTTGTTAATATCACAATTTATAAAATGGGTTTAATACTGTAATTGGCATCAATGTTCAATATTTCGTCACATCAGAACTATAAAGTCGTAACTCACATTTTCAACTTTCCGAGAAAATGAAGGTTGAAGTTTTCAGACAACATTTCTCATATTGTTGATAAAGCATGACATATTGCTGAATTTATCCAAATGAAAACTGGCATTAGCTGTCCGTTGAACCACATTTTTGTTTTTTGTTCCCTCAATTTCTTTTAAAAAGCAATAACTTGTTTGGAGATACGACCTTTTGCATACGCCAACGATGATTGGTTTCCGTGCTATAAGGAAGTTGTGCTAATAAATACAGATTAAGCTAAATATGGTGGCAATCGCATGTGTCTCATAATGAACTGAAAGTGCCTATTCTACATTATGAATATTCACTCATGTGCATCATCATACAGAAATTTGTGGAATGATCACAAAATTTAAATCACCAAATGATCACGTGACTAACATGGAGATACGACCAAATAGCACACATTTGAGAATTTAATACACAAAACATAAGTCACGTGGACAACCTGAAGCATCCGATTGGCTGCTGTTGGACATACAACCTTATAGCACGAATAATTGTGAAGATCGCTTGAGATATGACATTTGTGTCACTGGTTTATGAGAATATTTACCATCCAATGCAAAAATAGTTTGGCCCATTGGATTGGATTTTTTCTCACGATTTGAATGATATCAAATACTCATTTCCCACAAATGGAGTTATGACCTTATAGTTCTGAAGCGACGATTTGTTAAGCACATGATCCCTGAGAATAGTGTGTCTGTCATATGCTGAATGAGGTCCCCAGAGGTGAATTTAGTGACATTATCTCGCATATTGGGCTAGCATCACTAAATTCACCCTCTGGGGGACCTCATTCTGCTTTGGCCTCATCTTCTCTGGAAGGCTTCTCAAATTTCTGTATAATTTTTTTCACATAGACTCTATTTCTTTTTTAGTTCAGTTTCTCTGTATTACCAAATTGGCAGACGACACATTGCATAATCAAGGTTCCGAATGGGTGTACATCACAATATTCAATATTTTGGAAATTCAATCATAGTTGAAATCTATGTATCCCATAGCGGATGAGGACATGCGGAATGAGGTCCCCAGAGGGTAACTTGGTGATGCTAGCCTGCTATACGAGATAGTGTCACTAAATTCACCCTCTGGAGACCTCATGCTGCAAATGACAGACATGCTATTATCAAACGTGTCGGCCATATATGATTGTGCCATTTTTTATGAAATAAATCACAAATAATCTATCAACTTACTTTTTATGGACATGTCTGTTGATGAAATAATACCTACGGGCAACTGAAATAAGACCCGCAGCTAGCCTCAGACATGTCTGTTGATGAAATAAGACCCGGAGCTAAATTTAAGCCTCAGGTAGAATGATTCGTTGGTATGTGCCCCAGAAATAATTAATAGAGGATCTATAACTCGTCCCCAGTTTATAGCAGAATTTACAAAACTCGTCCAGTAAATTAAGTTTACTGGACAGGTTTTGTAAATTCTGCTATAAACTGATTCTACTTATTACGTGTGACACTAAACGTCTACAAACATACTTAAATCAATAAAAAGGACGCGAAACTGACATTGCCTTCTATAAGGCATGCGATGACGTTTCACAATGCTGTTTGTCCGCATAAAGATATAGTCCCAGATAAATAAAAACTCTTTGGCATATTTAATATCATATATTTAATGACATAACTTTTCAAACTCTTCATTCGTTATAGTTTGTTGGAAAAATATTGGAAGCCATAGCATACGGAATGTAAATAGACGACTCACCAAAAGTCAAAGGTCACCTGGCACTATTTCCTGTTATTAAATGAACGTTTAATATCACAATTTATAGAAGTGTTTATTAAATGGAATAAGGGTAGGATCATGAAGTAAAATATAATTACGCATGCTGATGACAATTTTATGGCCTGAGAAACCGAACATAATAAGGTGCCGGACATTTGAAAATGAGGTCCCCAGAGGGTGAAGTTAGAGACATAACGCCACAGCTGGCCACCATAACCAGATTCATCCTCTGGGAACCTCATTATGCATGGCTTCATCTGCTATTGGAGATCTAGACATAAAATTAAGTTCTCAGATGGTGAAGACAGTGATAGCACCCATTGGCACCTCGATTATACATTGTGTCATCAGCCAAATTGGTGATATAGAGAAACTAAGGTGACACCAATTTTTAAGTCTCGTTTACGAACACCTCCTACAACTTTTTTTCCATTTCATGAAAAAAAATAAAACTTTTTTCTCCCAAATTTTTTTACACGCGTTCTGATTTTCATGTGCTGTCGCATCCGGTTCTGCTTATGATCATTTACAGATCCATATTTTCATGTATTTATGACAAGAAATGTCTTGTTTGGTTCAGAATTTCATTCAAAAACATTTTTTCACAATTTTTGTAAAATTTATGTCAAATTCCACGATTTACTTGATATAAATTGGGGGGACAATTTTTTTTATTTTTATTTTTTTCCCTCCTGCATCTACTTTTTTTCTCCCCACAGACTTAAAATTTGGTGTCGCCTAACCTAAAAAAGAAAAAGAAACTTTCTAAAGAAACTTCTTAATGATGACTGGATCTTCCTGAAATGTCACGAAACCCTGTGCCAATGCATTATCTCACAGTAATGCTCTAATTAATCGACTCCTTAAACACAACAGAATTATGGGTAACTTTTCAGGATTTAGTCGGAAATATGGCTTGTTGCCATTCATTGGAAAGCTCTCGGGGAGAGCTTTCCGATGAATGGCAACAAGCCATATTTCCGACTAAATCCTGAAAATTTACCCATAATGCTGCTGTGTTTAAGGAGTTGATTAATTAGAGCATTACTGTATATAGGCCAAAAAATTGAGGAAAAACTCCAGAGAAGACCTCAAGGTCTTCTCTGGAGTTTTTTCTCGATTTTTGTTGCCTTCCTCGCCAACTTCAACACTCAGATATGGCCTCGAGTTTTTTCACTCTCCGATGTCACCAGTGACACAGCTTAATCAGAGTGTATTTTCACTCTACGAACGCCCCCAACCACTGGGGATGAACAAGAAGGACTTTTAGTCGATTATTTTATCATTATCTTATATATGCAAGTCTCCCATAGGTAGCCTCACATATACAAGAGAATACTGTGGTCTAACACTATTTACCTTAAGATTGTAAGCCAGTGCATTATCTTGTATATGCTAGGCTTCCTATGAGAGGCTTGTATCTATAAGAGAATGCACTGGCACAGGATCTTTAATGCTGCCCCAGCACAGCTCCAGTCATGAAAGTGTTAATATTTTAATTTCTCTTTATTGCTTGTTATACATTTATAATATGTCTTTGAATTTGATAATAAGGATACTTTCCAGAAAAGATGAGGCCTAAGCAGAATGATGTCTCCAGAGGGTGAATTTAGTGATGCTATCCCCCTCTGTAGGGTAGCGTCACTAAATTCACTCTCTGGGGACCTCATTCTGCAAATGTCCGGCACCATATTTTGATTCCTGGAATGAAAAGGTGGAATGAAAACTGACTACAGTAATGCCCTAAATAATCAACTCCTTTACCACAGCAGAATTTTGGGTAATTTTTCAGGATTTAGTCAGAAATATGGCTAGTTGCCATTTCTTGGAAAGCTCTCACTGACAGCTCTCCGATAAATGGCACCCAGCCATATTTCCAACTAAATCATGAAAAGTTACCCATAATGCTACTGTGGTTAAGAAGTCGATTATTTAGGGCACATCTGTATTTCCTTGTGCTAATGAGGCCCATGTTGCCTGAAAATCACTGACTCATCAATCTTATTTCCTTTTTCTTCTATGTATAGTTTTGGACGAGCATTCTCCATGCCTGCATCCGGATGCCATATATCATGTCCCAACACGTCGATGTTATTGGGAGGTGTGGCATTTCAATGTAACTAGAGATACGGCCGATACGGAATGCCGAATATTCGGTGGAAACCTTGGAACTCTATATAACAAGGAGCTCGATTATTTGATATACTCAAAAATGTAAGTATTTGTAATGCCCTAATTAATCGACTCCATAACCACAGCAGAATTATGGGTAACTTTTCTGGATTTAGTCGGAAATATGGCTTGTTGCCATTCATCGGAAAGCTCTCCCTGAGCGCTTTCCAATGAATGGCAACAAGCCATATTTCCGACTAAATTCTGAAAAGTTACCCATAATTCTGCTGTGGTTATGGAGTCGATTAATAGGGCATCACTGTATTTGTATTGAAGAGAATTTTTTTTTTAATTCGCATTAAAGTATTTGCTTCAAAAACAGGTGAAATGATTCTGTGTAACTATTTGGATTTCATGAAATTGCAGTGCTCTTTGGCCATACAAAATAAAGATTATTATCAGATTTTATCACATAATTAACCCAAAAAACCAGCTTCATAATTATTTGTAGGCACACGTGTAATATTAGCGTGTGCAATGACGTCACGCCATTATTTAAATGACTTGCGATTGCAGAAGTTTATGATTGTTGTTTTCGATGAATACTTCGCATTTATTTGATCATGTGATAAAAGGTATCTCAAACTCATTCTATTTTATACGTAATTTATCAACCTCATCCACTAAATTCTATTTGAGCCTCAGTAAACCTCGGCTCAAATGGAATTTAGTGAACTCGGTTAATAAATTCCGTATAAAATACAAAACTCATGTGAGATCCTCCATTTATGTGGAAATTTTGGGGGGGAAGGATTTTATTTCTTATTATTTAATATTAACCCTTCCAAGACTGGAACGTCATGAAATTTTCCGAAAAACCCTGTGCCAACACATTATATTATATATGCGAGTCTCCCATAGTGATTCTCGCATATATAAGAGAATACATTGGCATAACAATGTTTACCTTGATCGTGTAAGCCTATGGGATCGAGACTCACATATGTAAGAAAATGCACTGACATGATTTTTAATGCTGCACCAGCGATGCTCCCATCATGAAAGGGTAAAATACACATTTAGAAATTATATTTCTGTTGTCTTATTGTTGCTTGTATCTCTAACATGAAGAAAGTTATACACATTACAGAATTTGACAGTTAAAGGTACTCAATCCGATTTGATGGTCCCCATATAAACAGATTCCATCAACAAATCATTTTTAGAAATGCTCTTCAGTTATTAGAATCGATTAATTGCCCAAAAATAATGCTAACCACTGTCAACTATAGTATAAAATTGCCCAAAACGTGTTATTAATCAAGATGTTGTTCGACAAAACCCCGCTCCTTTTTCTACCTCTACCGTCTGTTTCTCCAAATGGTCACTTTATTCGTAATCTAGAACGTTCATGGCTTCCTCAAGTTATGCACAATAGGTTGAGCTATACAGTGTCATTGACACTTTCATTTTATACAGTTTCCAATTTGTTTCAATGAAACAAGGCTAAAGTGATAATAAATTAGATTTTTTATGTAGTCATTGTAACTGGAGTTCTGGAACCCTTTATACATCTTTGAATTCATTTAAAAAAAATAAAAACCCTCCCCTATCAAATTTTTAGCTCAACTTACTTGTAAGTTTGAGCTATTGCCATGGTTTGGCGTCCGGCGTCCGTGTGTCTGTGTGTTCGTGTGTGCGTGTGTCCGTCAACAATTTCCTTTGGCGCGGGCTACAGGTTGTACCTTTGGTCTGATCTTCATGAAATTTGTCATGAATGTTGACATTGACATGTAGATGGGAACGAGTCATTTTTGGGTCATTCGGCCAAAAAACATGGCCGCTGGCAGCCATCTTGGATTTCAAGATTCAATCCATTGGCGCGGCCTACAGGTCGTACTGTTCATCTGATCATCATGAAATTTGTCATTGATGTTAATAATGACATGTAGATGGGAACGAGTGATTTTGGGGTCGTTCGGCCAAAAAACATGGCTGCCAGCAGCCATCTTGGATTTTACTCTTTGCATGACTAAATCCTTTGGCGCGGGCTACAGGTCGTTGTTTTGGTAGGACGTTTATGAAATTTGTCATGGATGTTAACACTGTCATGTAGATGGGAACGAGTGATTTTGGAGTTGTTCGGCCAAAAAACATGGCCACCAGCAGCCATCTTGGATTTTACTCTTTGCATGACTAAATCCTTTGGCGCGGGCTACAGGTTGTACCTTTGGTCTAATCTTTATGAAATTTGTCATGAATGTTGACATTGACATGTAGATGGGAACAAATCAATGTGGGGTCATTCGGCCAAAAAACATGGCCGCTGGTGGCCATCTTAGATTTCAAAATTCAATCCATTGGCGCGGGCTACAGGTCGTACTGTTCGTCTGATCATCATGAAATTTGTCATGGATGTTAATATTGACATGTAGATGGGAACGAGTCATTTTGGGGTTGTTCGGCCAATAAACATGGCCACCAGCAGCCATCTTGGATTTTACTCTTTGCATGACTAAATCCTTTGGCGCGGGCTACAGGTCGTAGCTTCGATCGGAACATCATGAAATTGGTCATGGATGTTAACAATGACATGTAGATGGGAACGAGTGATTTTGGGGTCGTTCGGCCGAAAAACATGGCCGCCAGCAGCCATCTTGGATTTTACTCTTTGCATGACTAAATCCTTTGGCCCGGGCTACAGGTCGTACCTTTGGTCTGATCTTTATGAAATTTGTCATGAATGTTGACATTGACATGTAGATGGGAACGAGTCATTTTGGGGTCATTCTGCCAAAAAACATGGCCGCTGGCAGCCATCTTGGATTTCAAGATTCAATCCATTGGCGCGGGCTACAGGTCGTACTGTTCGTCTGATCATCATGAAATTTGTCATGGATGTTAATATTGACATGTAGATGGGAACGAGTCGTTTTGGGGTTGTTCGGCCAATAAACATGGCCACCAGCAGCCATCTTGGATTTTACTCTTTGCATGACTAAATCCTTTGGCGCGGGCTACAGGTCGTAGCTTCGATCGGAACATCATGAAATTTGTCATGGATGTTAACAATGACATGTAGTTGGGAACGAGTGATTTTGGGGTCGTTCGGCCGAAAAACATGGCCGCCAGCAGCCATCTTGGATTTTACTCTTTGCATGACTAAATCCTTTGGCCCGGGCTACAGGTCGTACCTTTGGTCTGATCTTTATGAAATTTGTCATGAATGTTGACATTGACATGTAGATGGGAACGAGTCATTTTGGGGTCATTCGGCCTAAAAACATGGCCCCTGGCAGCCATCTTGGATTTCAAGATTCAATCCATTGGGGCGGGCTACAGATCGTACTGTTCGCCTGATCATCATGAAATTTGTCATTGATGTTAATAATGACATGTAGATGGCAACAAGTGATTTTGGTGTCGTTCGGCCAAAAAACATGGCCGCCAGCAGCCATCTTGGATTTTACTCTTTGCATGACTAAATCCTTTGGCGCGGGCTACAGGTTGTTGTACCTTTGGTCTAATCTTTATGAAATTTGTCATGAATGTTGACATTGACATGTAGATGGGAACGAATCATTGTGGGGTCATTTGGCCAAAAAACATGGCCGCTGGCGGCCATCTTAGATTTCAAAATTCAATCCATTGGCGCGGGCTACAGGTCGTACTGTTCGTCTGATCATCATGAAATTTGTCATGGATGTTAATATTGACATGTAGATGGGAACGAGTCATTTTGGGGTCGTTCGGCCAATAAACATGGCCGCCAGCAGCCATCTTGGATTTTACTCTTTGCATGACTAAATCCTTTGGCGCGGGCTACAGGTCGTAGCTTTGATCGGAACATCATGAAATTTGTCATGGATGTTAACAATGACATGTAGATGGGAACGAGTGATTTTGGAGTTGTTCGGCCGAAAAACATGGCTGCCAGCAGCCATCTTGGATTTTACTCTTTGCATGACTAAATCCTTTGGCCCGGGCTACAGGTCGTACCTTTGGTCTGATCTTTATGAAATTTGTCATGAATGTTGACATTGACATGGAGATGGGAACGAGTCATTTTGGGGTCATTCGGCCTAAAAACATGGCCGCTGGCAGCCATCTTGGATTTCAAGATTTAATCCATTGGTGCGGGCTACAGATCGTACTGTTCGCCTGATCATCATGAAATTTGTCAGTGATGTTTATAATGACATGTAGATGGGAACGAGTCATTTTGGTGTCGTTCGGCCAAAAAACATGGCCGCCAGCAGCCATCTTGTATTTTACTCTTTGCATGACTAAATCCTTTGGCGCGGGCTACAGGTCGTACCTTTGGTCTGATCTTTATGAAATTTGTCATGAATGTTGACATTGACATGTAGATGGGAACGAGTAATTTTGGGGTCATTCGGCCAAAAAACATGGCCGCTGGCAGCCATCTTGGATTTCAAGATTCAATCCATTGGCGCGGGCTACAGGTCGTTGTGTTGGTCGGAAGTTTATGAAATTTGTCATGGATGTTAACACTGACATGTAGATGGGAACGAGTGATTTTGGAGTCGTTCGGCCAAAAAACATGGCCGCCAGCAGCCATCTTGGATTTTACTCTTTGCATGACTAAATCCTTTGGCGCGGGCTATAGGTTGCCTTTGGTCTAATCTTTATAAAATTTGTCATGAACGTTGACATTGACATGTAAATGGGAACGAATCATTGTCGGGTCATTCGGCCAAAAAACATGGCTGCTGGTGGCCATCTTTGATTTCAAAATTCAATCCATTGGCGCGGGCTACAGGTCGTACTGTTCGTCTGATCATCATGAAATTTGTCATGAATGATAACAATGACATGTAGATGGGATCGAGTCGTTTTGGGGTCATTTGGTCAAAAAACATGGCCGCCAGCAGCCATCTTGGATTTTACTCTTTGCATGACTAAATCCTTTGGTGCGGGCTACAGGTCGTAGCTTTGGTCAAATGGTCATGAAATTTGTCATTAATTATAACAATGACATGTAGATGGGAACGAGTCGTTTTGGGGTCATTCGGTCAAAAAACATTGCCACCAGCATTTTACTTTTTGCATGACTAAATCCTTTGGCGTGGGCTACAGGTCATACCTTTGGTCTGATATTTATTAAATTTGTCATGAATGTTGACATTGACATGTAGATGGGAACGAATCATTGTGGGGTCATTCGGCCAAAAAACATGGCTGCCAGCGGCCATCTTGGATTTCAAAATTCAATCCATTGGCGCGTTCTACAGGTCGTACTGTTCGTCTGATCATCATGAAATTTGTATGTCGTAGCTTTGGTCAGATCTTCATAAAATTTGTCATGGATGTTAACAATTATACGTAGATGGGAACGAGTTCTTTTGGGGTCAATTGGCCAAAAAAAATGGCCACCAGCAGCCATCTTGTATTTTACTCTTTGCATCACTAAATCCTTTGGCGCATGTTAGACATTTCAATTAGCACCTTTCCTATTCCTCCATTTACTGTCAACCATTAAATTATTCCCCTACCTAAGTTGAGCTACAGTGTCATTGACACTTTCATTTCATATATAATTTCCTGAGAACATAATTATTTAATTTACCTTTTCATCATGGGAGCAGCGCTTCTGCAGCATTAAAGATCCTGTGCCAGTGCATTCTCTTATATATATGCGAATCTCCCATACGGAGCATCGCATTTATAATAGAATGCGTTGGCTTACAATTTGCAAGGTCCAGGTAAATATTGTTAGGCCAATGTATTCTCTTATAAATACAAGGCTTCCTATGGGAGACTCATATATATAAGAGAATGCATTGGCACAGGGTTTTCACAAAAATTTCAGGAAGCTCCAGTCATGGAAGGGTTAAAAATTTAATAAATCTAACAAATTAAGTGTTGTAACCCCCCCCCCCCCCCCAAATATACAGACCTGGCTGGTTTTCGAACTTGATGAAGACTTTGTTAAGCAAGTTTTTTTTCCCACTATTGAATTAGGTTGATAAATACCTGACTACCTTTCTACAAGCATAATACATGCCCCAGAAAGACAAATTGATGTCGTAAAAAATATAGCACAGAGCTTGACATTTTACATCCGCACTCAGAGTACAGACATATAGCACATCGCACTCAGAGTACAGACATATAGCACATCACACTCATAGTACAGACATATAGCACATCACACTCAGAGTACATACATATAGCACATCACACTCAGAGTACAGACATATAGCACATCACACTCAGAGTACATACATATAGCACATCACACTCAGAGTACAGGCATATAGCACATCGCACTCAGAGTACAGACATATAACACATCACACTCAGAGTACAGACATATAGCACATCACACTCAGAGTACAGACATATAACACATCACACTCAGAGTACAGACATATAGCACATCACACTCAGAGTACATACATATAACACATCACACTCAGAGTACAGACATATAACACATCACACTCAGAGTACAGACATATAACACATCACACTCAGAGTACAGACATATAACACATCACACTCAGAGTACAGACATATAGCACATCACACTCAGAGTACAGACATATAACACATCACACTCAGAGTACAGACATATAGCACATCGCACTCAGAGTACAGACATATAGCACATCGCACTCAGAGTACAGACATATAGCACATCCCACTCAGAGTACAGACATATCACATCACACTCAGAGTACAGACATACAGCACATCGCACTCAGAGTACAGACATATAACACATCACATTCTGAGTACAGACATATCACATCACACTCAGAGTACAGACATATAACACATCACATTCTGAGTACAGACATAGCACATCACACTCAGAGTACAGACATACAGCACATCGCACTCAGAGTACAGACATATAACACATCACACTCAGAGTACAGACATACAGCACATC
Source organism: Siphonodentalium dalli (assembly GCA_032622095.1). NCBI lineage: Eukaryota > Metazoa > Mollusca > Scaphopoda > Gadilida > Siphonodentaliidae > Siphonodentalium > Siphonodentalium dalli. The sequence continues at coordinate 28,814,632 of CP136062.1, forward strand.
GCACTCAGAGTACAGACATATAACACATCACATTCTGAGTACAGACATATCACATCACACTCAGAGTACAGACATACAGCACATCGCACTCAGAGTACAGACATATAACACATCACATTCTGAGTACAGACATATAACACATCACACTCAGAGTACAGACATATAACACATCACACTCAGAGTACAGACATATAACACATCACACTCAGAGTACAGACATATAACACATCACACTCAGAGTACAGACATATAGCACATCACACTCAGAGTACAGACATATAACACATCACACTCAGAGTACAGACATATAGCACATCGCACTCAGAGTACAGACATATAGCACATCGCACTCAGAGTACAGACATATAGCACATCCCACTCAGAGTACAGACATATCACATCACACTCAGAGTACAGACATACAGCACATCGCACTCAGAGTACAGACATATAACACATCACATTCTGAGTACAGACATATCACATCACACTCAGAGTACAGACATACAGCACATCGCACTCAGAGTGCAGACATATAACACATCACATTCTGAGTACAGACATATCACATCACACTCAGAGTACAGACATATAACACATCACATTCTGAGTACAGACATAGCACATCACACTCAGAGTACAGACATACAGCACATCGCACTCAGAGTACAGACATATAACACATCACACTCAGAGTACAGACATACAGCACATCGCACTCAGAGTACAGACATATAACACATCACATTCTGAGTACAGACATATCACATCACACTCAGAGTACAGACATACAGCACATCGCACTCAGAGTACAGACATATAACACATCACATTCTGAGTACAGACATATCACATTACACTCAGACTACAGACGTATAGCACATCACACTCACAGTACAGATGTATAGCAGCCAAGATGTCAATGGACATATCAGTACGTCCCGCCCACCTGTAGACTGCATGTTACTGTTACTACGCAACACACGCCATCTCAATTTCGCTATCTCTTCAGTGTTAAAATGGTTCCGATGAGAATGGACTGTGTTGTTAAACGCCATGTAACACGATAATATAGCTTCTTTCAGAATTTCACGATTTTCAAGATACCTATGTGTGTATATATGCATCTTGTTAAAGTGACTGTCGTTAGATATAAACAAAAATAGAACCAGTTTTTAAACAAAAAATACAGGTGTGATTGTTAGGCCATTTCCGATGACCAACAAAGATCGATGTTTACATCGAATTAAACTGTGTAAATGAAGCCATTATAAAACTTCAATATGAAATAGCAAATATAATATCGAAGCTATGCTAATAGTTCACACCTTGATGAAATAAACCAAAACGGAGGTGTACGTGTGGTAATTAATCTGTAATCCCTCTTTTGTCAAAATAAATATAACGATATCAGTTTACCATACCACAAGCGTCCTGAATGAGCCCCGGTGACATCAGACTGGATGCAAAGGATTATCAAATAATGGTCTTTTAAAATTCCACATCCTATTTTGCCATCACTAAAGTACATTAAAGAAAACGCCGACTATCATGGAGTCAGTTACATGTTGCCATGAGGCAACAATGGCACAAAGTGAACTCGTTCGTTGAAAGTTGCATGTATACACCACGAAGCATGTGCAATGTGTGAAATTTCATGTAATTCTCTTAGAAAACATCTGTTGATTCTCATTTACACGTCCATTGTTGCATTAATATGGAGGAAGCTTTAGATTCTCAAATGGATTCAGTAAAACGTTTGCAGGAGATCCTACAGGTTAGTGTGAATAGCATACATTTGAACTCAATATTACCACGGTGTTATAGCAGCAACACATGTGTAGACATTTATAACGAAAAACACATACTCGCTGCACAATTAATGTTCATAACGCATCATCGATCAGGACTACTATTTCCACGTTTTAGTTTGAAATCTGTTATATTAATATTGGAATTTAAATAACATTAAGATCCGAGCGTGGTCGTTGGCATTGTTTAATCCAGCGTAAACAGATGTCTTGGTACTTTTTTATTTAGGAAACCGAACTAAAACATGTGTTTAATATCGTTCGTCAACCGGACATGTTCCCCATGTACAGTTCAACGCCATTTTAGCTTTTTAACACTCATTTTGCTCTCGATCGTGTTCGTAAATTCCCTATGGCATACGATGGTAGTTTAGGAACCGCTTGTGGTGTATTTCATATCACTAGGCAGGCACATGTCATTTCCGGGTTTAAGCTATCGGCTCATTGGCTTTAATTGAAATTGGGGCGGTACCTACGGATAGGTCCATTTCATTTGCCTTGATAAGAATTTATTTTATTCAGGTGGACAAAATTTCTGCACACTAACCCTGCACATAAGCTATGGATGGGGCCACAAGAGAGTGCGAGAGATGGGATTGCAACAAACATAAGTCGATGGGTGAGTGGGACTGGGCAACCACTCGGCTGGACAAAATGGAAGGATGTCTCTGAACTGCTATTGGCTGGAGCAGAGTGTTCATACATCCTACATAATAGGACTGTTGTTACAGAGTTTGATGTGTGGAAGGTTGCTGGGTGTGGGTCCAAAGCAATGGATGCAGGTCTATGTGAATCTGAAGGTAAGTGAATAATGGAGCTATGGTTAATTAAGGACTAATTCGGGTTCGAGAAACTCATAAGTTAGTACTCATGTGCTATGCCTACTGTGGGAATGTATCATTCTACTAGCATCACCAAACTTCTTAAAGAAATCGACCATACCACTCCATAGATATCATCATCTGAACTACGCTTAATTGTAAACATTTACATCTTGATTCAAGACCATACAAATCGGAGATAAACTAACGCAAATTATTTCGCCATCGAGAGTTCTTCCATTCATTTAATGTATAATAATGATGGTGTGTGGGCTAGCTAAAATATACCCCTGGCGACCTCATTCTGCTTAGGCCTCATCTTCGGGGAAGTAGCTATAGTTTCAAATTAACAATGTTCTTAGTAAAACCCTTCTTTTCAGTTTCTATATCCCCTAATTTGCAGCAGATAAAATGCATAATCGAGGTGACTAATGGGAGAACATCACCAACTTCAACTGGGGAACTTCAATCTGATCCTAGGTCTCCCATAGCAGTTGAGGCCTAAGCAGAGTGAGGTCCCCACAGTGTGAATTTAGTGATGCTAGCCTGCTTTGCAGGATAGCGTCAATAAATTCGCCCTCTGTGGTCCTAATTCTGTGGGATAGCATCAATAAATTCACCCTCTGGGGACCTCATCATATTTTCAGGTCTGTCACTGAATCTCTTTCTTAAATTTGGAAGAACGCTCTAATAAAGAGTGTAATAAAAATCCCCCTTCGCATCAGAGCCATCTAACAATTGCCTCGTAACACATGTCTCTGTATTAAAGGCACTCAAGGTGTTCGTAATGTGAACAGAAAGTTATTGAACTTCGTCGATCCAAGAACAATTGACAACATTTGCGTCAGTCATACCTTATATCACCTAAATTCATATCTGCCTTTCAAGGTGTAACTTGTCATGATTTTTCAGAACCCATCCAGATTTCCTGCAGGTCCTTGAAAATCCTGGAAAATGCTGGAAATACAGTAATGCTCTAAGTAATCGACTCCTTAACCACAGCAGAATTATGGGTAACTTTTCAGGATTTAGTCGAAAATATGTCTTGTTGCCATTCATCGGAAAGCTCTCCCCGATTGTAAACTGCCGCAAGGTAGACTGCTCTGGACATCACTAGTGAAGTTTCCACTATCGAAGTTCAAGACAGGGGTGGCTCTATATGTGGGACCAGGGTGCGTGCATCCACCTGCTCATATATTATGGGTATCACAAAACTATTATGATATGGAACTCGTTCTTCCTGGCAACCCGCTGTAGAGGAGTCTTTCGACCATTCGACGTTTGACCGTTAATAATAACTTATAGTTTTTAGGGACAACCCTTAAATTATATTTAGTTATATTAAATTTTGAGTTTGACTGCTTTTTATTATTTGGTTTTCCTTATTTTGCCTAGACATACCTTGGGCTACAATATATTGATGTACATAACAATCCATGTCATAGTAACACTACCCTTGTTCTGGATACAGCAGTAATATATTTAATTTAACCCGTAAATGATGGGCAAGGGGGGTAACTAACTTTGATTATTTGTATGACATGATGGGACGGGAGGGGTTAACGAGCACCTAACTAAGACGTCGCGCGCCAATTACGTCATACTGATGACTCACTAACGTCATTCCCACAAACAAACTTCTGCATTAGATGTATTGGGTTCCATTTTGTCTGAAAACACTCAGATCATTTTCCAATTTTGTGGGCATGGTGGCGGCCTAATTAACAATTTACGTGTTATGTATACATTGGACTTTGGAAACAATTCGACCTTTCAGATCAACAGATTAAGGTAACTCAATTTATTTTTACTTTATAGCTCGATTCATTATCGTTAATATTTATATCTATGCTCGACCTATTTTGGTATTATATCGGATTAACGATAAATCCAATTCATATATAACAAGGGAATACAAAATAACAATTACCTACTCACATATATAATATGTATATACCCGTAACAAATAGGATAATACCGACGTGTTTTGGTGCACCATCGCGCGCGATCAATCGTTTGAAAATCTACGTGTGCTTGATTTCGAGGTTACATTTGGCCCGTTTTTAGCTGGGGTGTAGCTTGGTAATTTTGAGCTGCACGGTTCTTTCTCTAGTGATCACATAAGGTCGGGAGCATAAAGAACCGAAACCACAAATAAACGTTCTGATTTAAGTTCGTTTAACTAGAGATGCTCTCCCTGATGACCTGGCTATATTTATTTATCAATTCCCAACATTTTAAGATACCATTTTCGGCATGATCGTAGTAAACCTTTTCCAAATTATTAAATGTTATGTTTCCTCCATGTTATCAAGCCACGCCGACAATCAAACATTAGGCTAAATCACGAGGTTGTACAAAATCTGTAACTTGAAATATAGGCCTACTGTGTGGTTCTGTATAGAATACAATAAAAATATACAATATAAAAAGAACCCATTTATAAAGAGCGTTACACTATGTGTTATATATGCATATCTCCTTACACTACTTTATGTTTATGTAGGTTTTTCCCCACTGTTTTTATCCCACCTGGAACTGATATTATTGTCTTCGGTTTTCCCCGTATAATATTGTATATAAACGGTTCTCATTTCTTTAAGTGCCATATATGAACATTTCAAAAAGATGGAAACAACGGTACCTCCGATGGCTCAATAAAACAATAAAACCTTGCCAGGATAGTGTGTGGATTTCAACAATGCTATGTGTTGTTTACTCTCCGAAACTTAGCCACATTACCAAACACATTCATTCAAATGGCGGTTGTTTGGCGGTTTACATGCGATGTGTTAAGCATATTGTTAATATTATTATCTGGGACCCAAGCGGCCATATACACGCATGCTAATACATGGATGTGTATTGTTTGACTACCAGTGGATATATACATATTATCGGGCGCCCCAACTCCTGTGCGACATACAAATATTTACATATCAAAATCAATATGTAATCATAGAATATACCCCAAATTTCTAGCGGAGCGTGCGCATTATGGTTTTGATCTGTCCGACCGTCTGTCCATCCATCATTCGGTCTTGGTTTATGTGTGGTGGCTTAAGATAAGTATCAACTGGAAAAACTATAATCCAGGGACCAGCCGAGAGGGCGACGTGGGCGACTTCTTCGCCCTAGCGCCGTCCGCTTCGCCTTATTTTTGCAGTCGGGCGAAGTTCAAGTCGCCCTAAAAATTCCAAAGTTGACTGACGAAATTCGGCAAAATGCCCCAAATAATTTATGATAATTTACAACTGTCAACTGTGATTGCACACAATACAGCACTATCAGGGTGTATCATGGTGTTATAAAACAATTAACACCTGTAATGCTCCAATCTGGAAGCATGTTGACAACGGAGTCTGATTACTGGCAGCTGTGAAAACATCGTCGGGCCTCAAGTGTTAATCTGGTTGTTGTTATTTTTAGATTACCGTGATTACCACACCTTACAATAAAGATTACAACTCACACCTCTCACAATGTGTCAATTCATCACTCCCTCTATGGAGTTTGGTTAAAGAAATTTAAAAACAAATTCATTTGTGAAGCATATTAAAATTTCAAACGGGATTACTAACAGAGCGCAGTAAAAGTGTTCATGATTTCGTTTCGTTTCTGTTTGATAAATATTGTTGGCATTTTTAACAACCCGAAAAATATGAAATAAAATCCTGTCATTCTCCCACAATTACGATATAAAATGCTGCTATCCTCTCACAATTATGTTTGGGTATTATTAATAGTTATTAGGGTCATGAAGTGAACATAATGACTCCATATTTCAACCATTGTTTCATAAGTTTAATTGACATATTTCATCTCTCCTATTTTCGTTCTATAGCGACTCCTGTCGTAGTACTGATCAATTTAAATTTTGTAGACTCACTTCGCCCTATAGAACGACCACTTCGCCTTATTTTTATAGTAGGGCGAAGTCATTTCGCCCTGAAAATCTGGTCTAGGCTGGTCCCTGACTATAATCTAGTGTTTGGGTTTTCTAACACAGAGTGCAGGCCGGGGCCGCATGTTCGGGAAACCCCCCCCCCTTTGTGTTGGGATTTCCTTCTATGTACGGCATTGATAAGTCCCAACTGATTTTACTGTGATTACTGGCCCGGTGTGCAGGTTGGGTTCGAGCTTGGAGTCCTACCCGAGGGTTTTACATGTGTTATCACATCGGGATATTACTTCTGAGTCAATATATGATGCCCATATAAAAAACGTTTAATTTATTAGTTTTTACACGGGAATATGAAAAGATCGGTTAATCCAAGGAAGTCTAGATGTATATTCTATACCTGTGTTACTCTTATCTTGACATATTGTAAACTGCCGCAAGGTAGACTGCTCTGGACATCACTAGTGAAGTTTCCACTATCGAAGTTCAAGACAGGGGTGCCTCTATATGTGGGGCCGGGGTGCGTGCATCCACCTGCTCATATATGGGTATCACAAAACAATATGCGACATGTGTTCATCATTTAATAAATGCTATGGTTCATAGAAACAATGTTCCCATAGGTCCCGCCCCTTTAATGTAGCCAAACCTAGAAGTTGAGTGATCAAGTGGGGTTGGGGTGGGGGTTCTATTTCTGGCTAAGTGTATAGCCTATAGCACATGACAGTAAACCTCTATGATAAATGTAATTACCAAATAATATGTGCAGTTATTATTTGTAAATTGCAATACTATATACAGTTATAGTATTAACCCTTTACCCAACAAAACGGCCAAAAACGCCCAAATAAAGCTTCAACAGCCTAAAATATCTTCGGTCTGTCTAAATAACACCATACAAATATGGATATCATTGGAACCGGTTCATTGACCACATTGTGATGGTTACAGTTATGCCCTGTGCCAATGCATTCTCTTATATATGCGAGTCGACCATAGGTCGCCTCGCATATATAAGAGAATGCATTGGCCTAAAAAAAATTTTTTTTTTAAGACAGGGCCGTTCTGTTGAGTAAAGGGTTAATACTGTGAAGTAATTGGGTGACATGTCATGTGTTGTAGTATAGCACACTATCCAAACCCTTTTGCCGCAGTATACATATTATACATATAATTGCCAAATAATATCTGCAGTTCACTTGTTCACAGAACTAATATCCTGGTAATTTCAAAGGTTACAAGTCAAACTTTTATAATGAGTATTGTGCCCAAAGCGATTATATGACAATCTCATTATATACTATAGCCCACCATACCATGATAACCCAATTCATTTTATCACAGTACTGTGAGTATATATATTATACATCTGATTGCCAAATAATATCTGCTTAATCTTACCGTTATATGTTAGTTGTTATGTCATAACATCAATAATTAGTCCCATGCTTCAAGGAAACCAGAGCCCATAATCAAGTACATGTACCGGTATATTCAACTCCTCGAAAACCCTTCAATTTTTAGTATTGGGCTCCTGAAAAAAACTCTTGAATAAAAAACTCTTGAATAAAATAAGCCTCCAAATACTCTTGAAAATATGTTGGAATTCATTTAAAAATTGGTGCAAGAACCCTGCCATTACAAATGCCTTCCGTATGTTTAATGATATTACTAGTCATTTCAAGCATTCATTAATGGCCTAATCTTGTCTTTTTCAGCAAGCCCATTTTCTGGGATTCTACCGCTGAATACAAAGTTCCATGAGCCATCTTTGACGTACTTCTGGATTTCAACATATCCATCATCGAAAGAAGATGCAGAGAAAACATGCAATATATATGAGGGCCAATTAGCAGTAATTACTGATTCACAACAACTCGACTTTCTCAACAAGACACTGTAAGCTTCAGATTCCTTTATCAACAAGACACTGTAAGCTTCAGATTCCTTTCTCAACAAGACACTGTAAGCTTCAGAATCCTTAATCAACAAGACACTGTAAGCTTCAGAATCCTTAATCAACAAGACACTGTAAGCTTCATAATCCTTAATCAACAAGACACTGTAAGCTTCAGAATCCTTAATCAACAAGACACTGTAAGCTTCAGAATCCTTAATCAACAAGACACTGTAAGCTTCAGATTCCTTAATCAACAAGACACTGTAAGCTTCAGAATCCTTAATCAACAAGACACTGTAAGCTTCAGAATCCTTAATCAACAAGACACTGTAAGCTTCAGAATCCTTAATCAACAAGACACTGTAAGCTTCAGAATCCTTAATCAACAAGACACTGTAAGCTTCAGAATCCTTAATCAACAAGACACTGTAAGCTTCAGAATCCTTAATCAACAAGACACTGTAAGCTTCAGAATCCTTAATCAACAAGACACTGTAAGCTTCAGAATCCTTAATCAACAAGACACTGTAAGCTTCAGAATCCTTAATCAACAAGACACTGTAAGCTTCAGATTCCTTAATCAACAAGACACTGTAAGCTTCAGAATCCTTAATCAACAAGACACTGTAAGCTTCAGAATCCTTAATCAACAAGACACTGTAAGCTTCAGAATCCTTAATCAACAAGACACTGTAAGCTTCAGAATCCTTAATCAACAAGACACTGTAAGCTTCAGAATCCTTAATCAACAAGACACTGTAAGCTTCAGATTCCTTAATCAACAAGACACTGTAAGCTTCAGATTCCTTAATCAACAAGACACTGTAAGCTTCAGATTCCTTAATCAACAAGACACTGTAAGCTTCAGAATCCTTAATCAACAAGACACTGTAAGCTTCAGAATCCTTAATCAACAAGACACTGTAAGCTTCAGAATCCTTAATCAACAAGACACTGTAAGCTTCAGAATCCTTAATCAACAAGACACTGTAAGCTTCAGAATCCTTAATCAACAAGACACTGTAAGCTTCAGAATCCTTAATCAACAAGACACTGTAAGCTTCAGATTCCTTTATCAACAAGACACTGTAAGCTTCAGAATCCTTAATCAACAAGACACTGTAAGCTTCAGAATCCTTAATCAACAAGACACTGTAAGCTTCAGAATCCTTAATCAACAAGACACTGTAAGCTTCAGATTCCTTAATCAACAAGACACTGTAAGCTTCAGAATCCTTAATCAACAAGACACTGTAAGCTTCAGAATCCTTAATCAACAAGACACTGTAAGCTTCAGAATCCTTAATCAACAAGACACTGTAAGCTTCAGAATCCTTAATCAACAAGACACTGTAAGCTTCAGAATCCTTAATCAACAAGACACTGTAAGCTTCAGATTCCTTAATCAACAAGACACTGTAAGCTTCAGATTCCTTAATCAACAAGACACTGTAAGCTTCAGATTCCTTAATCAACAAGACACTGTAAGCTTCAGAATCCTTAATCAACAAGACACTGTAAGCTTCAGAATCCTTAATCAACAAGACACTGTAAGCTTCAGAATCCTTAATCAACAAGACACTGTAAGCTTCAGAATCCTTAATCAACAAGACACTGTAAGCTTCAGAATCCTTAATCAACAAGACACTGTAAGCTTCAGAATCCTTAATCAACAAGACACTGTAAGCTTCAGAATCCTTAATCAACAAGACACTGTAAGCTTCAGAATCCTTAATCAACAAGACACTGTAAGCTTCAGAATCCTTAATCAACAAGACACTGTAAGCTTCAGATTCCTTAATCAACAAGACACTGTAAGCTTCAGATTCCTTAATCAACAAGACACTGTAAGCTTCAGAATCCTTAATCAACAAGACACTGTAAGCTTCAGAATCCTTAATCAACAAGACACTGTAAGCTTCAGAATCCTTAATCAACAAGACACTGTAAGCTTCAGAATCCTTAATCAACAAGACACTGTAAGCTTCAGAATCCTTAATCAACAAGACACTGTAAGCTTCAGAATCCTTAATCAACAAGACACTGTAAGCTTCAGAATCCTTAATCAACAAGACACTGTAAGCTTCAGAATCCTTAATCAACAAGACACTGTAAGCTTCAGAATCCTTAATCAACAAGACACTGTAAGCTTCAGAATCCTTAATCAACAAGACACTGTAAGCTTCAGAATCCTTAATCAACAAGACACTGTAAGCTTCAGAATCCTTAATCAACAAGACACTGTAAGCTTCAGATTCCTTAATCAACAAGACACTGTAAGCTTCAGAATCCTTTATCATTCTATTCCTGATTCCCAGGGACAGACATTGTGTCTGATTTTATACCCAAGGACCGACATTGTCTCTGATTTTATACCCAGGGACCGACATTGTGTCAGATTTTATACCCAGGGACAGACATTGTCTCTGATTTTATACCCAAGGACCGACATTGTCTCTGATTTTATACCCAAGGACCGACATTGTGTCAGATTTTATACCCAAGGACCGACATTGTGTCAGATTTTATTCCCAGGGACCGACATTGTCTCTGATTTTATTCCCAGGGACCGACATTGTGTCAGATTTTATTCCCAGGGACCGACATTGTGTCAGATTTTATTCCCAGGGACCGACATTGTGTCAGATTTTATTCCCAGGGACCGACATTGTGTCAGATTTTATTCCCAGGGACCGACATTGTCTCTGATTTTATTCCCAGGGACCGACATTGTGTCAGATTTTATTCCCAGGGACCGACATTGTGTCAGATTTTATTCCCAGGGACCGACATTGTGTCAGATTTTATTCCCAGGGACAGACATTGTGTCTGATTTTATTCCCAGGGACCGACATTGTGTCTGATTTTATTCCCAGGGACAGACATTGTGTCAGATTTTATTCCCAGGGACAGACATTGTGTCAGATTTTATTCCCAGGGACAGACATTGTGTCTGATTTTATTCCCAGGGACAGACATTGTGTCTGATTTTATTCCCAGGGACAGACATTGTGTCAGATTTTATTCCCAGGGACAGACATTGTGTCTGATTTTATTCCCAGGGACCGACATTGTGTCTGATTTTATTCCCAGGGACAGACATTGTGTCAGATTTTATTCCCAGGGACAGACATTGTGTCAGATTTTATTCCCAGGGACAGACATTGTGTCTGATTTTATTCCCAGGGACAGACATTGTGTCTGATTTTATTCCCAGGGACAGACATTGTGTCAGATTTTATTCCCAGGGACAGACATTGTGTCTGATTTTATTCCCAGGGACAGACATTGTGTCTGATTTTATTCCCAGGGACAGACATTGTGTCTGATTTTATTCCCAGGGACAGACATTGTGTCTGATTTTATTCCCAGGGACAGACATTGTGTCTGATTTTATTCCCAGGGACAGACATTGTCTCTGATTTTATTCCCAAGGAGTGACATTGTGTCAGATTTTATTCCCAGGGACAGACATTGTGTCTGATTTTATTCCCAGGGACAGACATTGTGTCTGATTTTATTCCCAGGGACAGACATTGTGTCAGATTTTATTCCCAGGGACAGACATTGTGTCAGATTTTATTCCCAGGGACAGACATTGTGTCTGATTTTATTCCCAGGGACAGACATTGTGTCTGATTTTATTCCCAGGGACAGACATTGTGTCAGATTTTATTCCCAGGGACAGACATTGTGTCTGATTTTATTCCCAGGGACAGACATTGTGTCTGATTTTATTCCCAGGGACAGACATTGTGTCTGATTTTATTCCCAGGGACAGACATTGTGTCTGATTTTATTCCCAGGGACAGACATTGTGTCTGATTTTATTCCCAGGGACAGACATTGTCTCTGATTTTATTCCCAAGGAGTGACATTGTGTCTGATTTTATTCCCAGGGACCGACATTGTCTCTGATTTTATTCCCAAGGACCGACATTGTGTCAGATTTTATTCCCAAGGACCGACATTGTGTCTGATATTATTCCCAAGGACCGACATTGTGTCTGATATTATTCCCAAGGACAGACATTGTGTCTGATATTATTCCCAAGGACCGACATTGTGTCTGATATTATTCCCAAGGACCGACATTGTGTCAGATTTTATTCCCAAGGACCGACATTGTGTCTGATATTATTCCCAAGGACCGACATTGTGTCAGATTTTATTCCCAAGGACCGACATTGTGTCAGATTTTATTCCCAAGGACTGAAATTGTGTCAGATTTTATTCCCAGGGACCGACATTTTAAATTGTATCAGATTTTATTCCCAGGGAGTGATATTAATTGTGTCAGATTTTATTCCCAAGGACCGACATTGTGTCTGATTTTATTCCCAGGAAACGACATTGTGTCAGATTTTATTCCCAGCGACCGACATTGTGTCAGATTTTATTCCCAGGGACCGACATTGTGTCAGATTTTATTCCCAGGGACAGACATTGTCTCTGATTTTATTCTCAAGGACCGACATTGTGTCAGATTTTATTCCCAAGGACCGACATTGTGTCAGATTTTATTCCCAAGGACTGAAATTGTGTCAGATTTTATTCCCAGGGACCGACATTTTAAATTGTATCAGATTTTATTCCCAGGGAGTGATATTAATTGTGTCTGATTTTATTCCCAGGGACCGACATTGTGTCAGATTTTATTCCCAGGGATTCCCAGGGACCGACATTGTGTCAGATTTTATTCCCAGGGACCGACATTGTGTCAGATTTATTCCCAGGGACCGACATTGTGTCAGATTTTATTCCCAGGGACCGACATTGTGTCAGATTTTAAGACAATACTCTCAAGAACATCACCACACAAAATACATCTATGTTTCAATAATAACACTGCAAACACAGTGAAGACATCTGGTATAAAGGATAAGTGTACAGTCGAATTCATGCACGACAAACGTATCTATTTTGTTGTATATCAGCAAGAATTGATAACGAACCTTCCTCAAGCCATCGACTTGTTCAATATCGCATCATAATATTGTCAACAAGAATATATTAAATTACCCAGATGTTTCAATAGAAAAAGTATAGAATAACATTTTCCCGATAAAACTATCAGCTTAAAGGTACTCAATCCGATCAGACGCTTCTAAATTACTATTTATTTGGATTCTTGGGCTTTAGAGTGATTAGATATCGATGCTTGAAGTTTGCTATTTCTATTGTTTGTCGACAAGAAGCACGTGGTCAAATGGATGAAGGTGCAGATGAAGATGGATAACTCTAAAGTCAAGTGGTTATAATTATTACTCTCATAGGGGGGAGGAGCTTCGCTAAGTTTGGAAACGTTTGCTCCGATCCCCTTTACACCCACAACATTGTGTATAAATTATGTGTTATGTAAAAATATTTCATGTATATGTGGGTCACAATAACTATTAAAAAAAAAAAAATACAGTCCGATAGGACCCTTTACACCCACACTTAACATTGTGTATAAATTATGTGTTATGTAAAAATATTCCATGTATATGTGGGTCACAATAAATATGTTCAAACGAAAAAAAAACGTACTTCAATGTAAACCAGCAATAGCCCTACCAATATAACAAGCTGGATAACGTCAAACAAAACTTAGACCCCCTCTTATATGTACATGTATTTCAGCTTCGTACAGTATGATGTTGTTACTCTGAGACTGGGTATTGAGTACATAAGTGGCAGCTGGGTGACGTTAAATGACACAGCATTAACTTGGTTTAACTCGTATGATGGTTTGCCCCCATCTGGGAGCCCAGGAAAATGTATATATGCCAGCGTCAATGATAACTGGATGTGGAGCACTGATGACTGTACCACCTCCCACCCAGTTCTATGCCAGTCTAACGGTGAGTAACAATGATAACTGGATGTGGAGCACCGATGACTGTACCACCTCCCACCCAGTTCTATGCCAGTCTAACGGTGAGTAACAATGATAACTGGATGTGGAGCACTGATGACTGTACCACCTCCCACCCAGTTCTATGCCAGTCTAACGGTGAGTAACAATGATAATAATTGGAATTTGTTGTTGAATGCATTAATTTATATAGCATGTTCCATATTAGTTTCAATGTGCTCAATATTTAGACAATAAGTTAACCCTATGATGACAGGAGCTACACTCATGCAGCATTAAATATCCTGTGCCAGTGCATTTTCTTGATGTTAGTCTGCCATAGGGAGCTTCACATATATAAGAGAATGCACTGGTTTACCAGGTCAAGGTATATATTGGTAGGCCATCGCATTCTCTAATATATGTGAGGCACCCTATGGCAGACTCGCATATATAACAGAATGCATTGGAATAGGGTTTGAGCTCCAAAATATACCTAACAATATCAACTTTTGATTTTTCCTTCTCTTCGTATTATTCATCAAAATTATGTATAGTGTTGAAACGACTAAGGTTTTTCTTAGTCAACTTGTTGGCGACCATTAGTTGACTACTAGTCGACACCTACTATATATATATAGAAGGATTAATGTGATGTGAAACACTCATTGAGAATTGAGAATAATCTTGCTCAAAGTAGCTATTTTTACGAATATACGAATATTAATCCAAATTGACAACACAAACAGTCATTCTTATATATTAATGAAATGCAATGACTCTCGATGGCGAAATCACTTGAGTTAATTTATCGCCGATAGTTGCGTCCCGAATCGAGATGTAAATATTTAGAGTTGAGCATAGTTCAGATGATGTTTTCTTTGAAGTGGTACGGTCGATTTGCTTGAGATTTTCGGCGATGTTAGTAGAATGCTACATTCCTCCAGTTGGCATAGGACCTGAATACTAAATTATCAGTTTCTCGCACCCGAACAAGTACATGATATGTCTTTAAAATCTGACACAGGATTATCAAAGTATTTTCTTTGACATCAAGGATCTGCCCATTTCATTGTGTTTCACAGCTGTTTCTAATCATAAATTTATTAAAACATGCATACTTGTCATTATATTTATCGAGGTTGACAGCATGTAGTGACAGGTATGTAGCACGAACATCACTCATATGATATTATATTTGGAAAAACTTTAGCGTTGAAGTTATGTTTGCCTGCGATCCTAACAAAGTGATGGTCATAAATACTATAGAGAGACTTCAAAATAGCTAGATGCAACAAGCTTCCTAACTTCCTGTGCATGTGTAGTCTATTTTGCGACTGATGATATCACAACTGCATGTATATGCGGTTCTATGTGTTACAGGTGTGACATTTTAAGTAACATTCAGCGAGCTATTCCGCTACACCATGCATCCGTTGGTTTACTTTAACCCTTTACCCAACAAACCGGCCAAAACCGGCCAAATAAAGCTTCAACAGCCTAAAATATCTTCGGTCTGTCTCAATAAAACCATACACATATGGATATCATTGGAAACGGCTCCTTGACCACATTATGATAGTTACAGTTAGCCCTGTGCCAATGCATTCTCTTATATATGCGAGTCGACCATAGGTCGCCTCGCATATATAAGAGAATGCATTGATCTAAAAAAAAATCCTTTTTTAACACTTTTTACCATTTTTTCTTACATTCTTTAACAATTTTATAATTTTTAATGTGTTAAGCCAATGCATTCTCTTATATATGCGAGGCGACCTATGGTCGACTCGCATATATAAGAGAATGCATTGGCACAGGGCCGTTCTGTTGGGTAAAGGGTTAAGGGTGTGTGGGTTATATGACAATGAGTCAATGACTTGATTAGAAATCATACTGATATATTGGCATAATCCAGCACAATATAAATATATATACCAGCGCCCAGTCAGTAGTGAGTGAACACGTGTCACGTCGGATTTGGTTTGATCTTGTGTCAATCACCACATCATCAAAACAATCATAATGATTTTATTGTATCGTCGGGACGTAGAAAGTCGTAGATCAAAGGCGCTGTACTTTGAATAAATGAATATGTAAAGTAGCTCTGCTGATGTGACTCAGCCGAACAATCATTGTTCCAATGAGACATCAAAAGTGTCTTGCTAATTCGGTGAATAATAGTTCGCTATCCCTCGTGTGATGACTGGAAATCTTGATCAGCAACATGTTTTTATAATACCGTAACCGCGAACAGGCAGTCATATTTGGGGCGCATGACCGTCCATCACAATCTCCTGTGCTTTATACACACGGTGATGATAATACGGAAGTATCAATGACTGCTACCAATGAAATGTTTATCTATACCTTTCTGGGAAATATGGCGATTTGTCGACCAGGAGATTGCTAATCGATTTTCGCCAAGATTCTAGTTGAAGTCGACTAATCGGTTGAACACTAATTAGGTAGTATGATAAATGTTTCAGAGCAACAACAACTTCCCACGGTCTTTTAACCCTTTACCCAACAGAAGGGCCCTGTGCCAATGCATTCTCTTATATATGCGAGTCGACCATAGGTCGCCTCGCATATATAAGAGAATGCATTGGCTTAACACATTAAAAATTATAAAATTGTTAAAGAATGTAAGAAAAAATGGTAAAAAGTGTTAAAAAAAGATTTTTTTTTAGGCCAATGCATTCTCTTATATATGCGAGGCGACCTATGATCGACTCGCATATATAAGAGAATGCATTGGCACAGGGCATAACTGTAACTATCACAATGTGGTCAAGGAGCCGGTTCCAATGATATCCATATTTGTATGGTTCTATTGAGACAGACCGAAGATATTTTAGGCTGTTGAAGCTTTATTTGGCCGGTTTTGGCCGGTTTGTTGGGTAAAGGGTTAATAGGTGCAATTTTTTATTGACCTCTGATTTAAAAAATTGAACTGGCACAAATGAACCGATATCAAATTTGTTTTCCCCTCTGAGATGTTCCGATAATAAGTTATTACCTCAACATTTCCCACCAAAGAATATGAATCCTTCTGCACTTGTATTATCTTTTTGTCATTTGTCTTGAACACCCCTGCAAATGAATAGTAAACAATCCAAATGTATATTTTATACCCCCCCCCCCCACAATGAGTTGTGGGGGGGGGGGGGTGGGGTGTTACTGGAATCAGCTTGTCCATCTGTCTGTCGGTGGATACAATTTTGTCTGAGCTTTTTATTCCTACATTTTTCAGTCAATTTTTGTAAAACTTGGCACAGATATTTAGAACCATGGGAACCTGTGTACCTGTGATTATGAGGTCCGTCGGACTTTTTTGTGGAGTAATCCCCCTTCCAAATGCAGAACTTTGTCAGAGCTTTTATTCCTACATTTTCTTGTCATTTGCTTTAAGACTTGTTACAGAGACCGATTGGGCATTTTGTTTGCAGTTTATAACTGGGTGGGAGAATCCATTTAGTAAAGAAAGGGTTAAATCTTCTTTTGTGGGGCCCCCAACAGAAGGTCAAGTTATTTCTGTAGACTTCACCAATTTGTAGGTGATAACTTTAAACGTTTAGTCTGTAGTCTGGGACATGTTATGTGATTTTATTTCCGTATTTCTATTTATAGTTGTTGATAACTGTTCACCGAATCCATGTCGTAATGGAGGAACATGTCAGGATGAGATCCATAACTATAGATGTTCATGTCAGCCACGGTATACAGGATCCAACTGTGAAACATGTAAGTTTGTCATGGAGATTAACCCTTTGAGTGCCAGGGGCCGATCTCATCGGCCCTAAACCTACAAAATAAGTCTGTTAAAGAATATAAGAATAAATTATTAAAATTGTAAAAAATTGTAAAAAAAAACAAAACAAAAAAACAAATTGTTATGCCAATGCATTCTCTTATATACCCTGTGCCAATGCATTATATAAGAGAATGCATTGGCACAGGGTATATGGGTTGTTACAAAAATCGACCTGGCACTCAAAGGATTAAAGGAAATTGAGGCATCTGACAGGGTTCAATTCTGAGTTTAGTGTGCCTGTCATTTGCAGAATGAGGTCCCCAGTGGGTGAAATTAGTGACGATATCCCACATAGCAGGCTAGCATCACTAAATTCTCCATCTGGGGACCTCATTCTGCTTTCATCTTCTCTGGAAAGTTTCTTTATTATCAAATTTCTATAGAAACTTCTTCACATAGATTCTATTTCTTTTTTTAGTTTAGTTTTTCTATATCGCCAAATTGGCAGACGACACATTGTATAATCAAGGTCCCCAATGGTTGTACATCACAATATTCACCATTTGGGAACTTCATATCTGAGTATGTCTCCCACAGCAGATGAGGCCTAAGCAGAATGAGGTCCCCAGAGGGTAACTTGGTGATGCTAGCCCACTGTGCGGGATAGCGTCACTAAATTCACTCTCTGGGGACCTCACTCTGCAAATGACAGGCAATCTAAACTCAGACTTGACAGGGTTCGTACACCTAGCTATCCTGGAAACTGGAAAATACTGGAAATTAAACGTTAGGAATTCCAGGTTCTCGAAACTCCAGGTAAAATTCAGTTTTTTCAATGATACTAGAACATACTGAAACCCAGACAATATTTTTTGCAGTACTTTCTATATATAAGTGCCTGGTAGCACCTCTATCGGGTTCAACTCCACTTTGATTTCAATCTCACCCATGTCACACCTCACACGAAAACAGTTTGCTGTTGACATGAACTGTTCAAATTTCACATTGCTTTTCTCATTGACAATTACTGTTAACATTTTGGTGAGTGAAATAGATATAAATATTATAGATCTATATAAATATAAATATATTAATATGGCTGAAAATATACTGGATATTTGTTCCTTAATAATATTTCTACTGGAAAAGTACTGGAATTTCAATTTGAAAAATGTCTATTAACCCTTCTATGAAGTGTGTTAACCCTTTCAGTGCCAAGTCCGATTTTTGTATCAACCCATATACCCTGTGCCAATGCATTCTCTTATATATGCGAGTCGACCATAGGTCACCGTGCATATATAAGAGAATGCATTGGCCCAACAATTTCTCATCATTTGTTATTATTTTTTACAATTTTTTACAATTTTAATAATTTTTTCTTATATTCTTTAATTAATAAAGGTCTAAAATAACAATCAACAAGTTCATGAAAAAATAAATTGACTTTGTTCTTACTTTCAAGTCTTTCATTATTAGTAACTCTCTGATAATGAGATGTTGCATGCCATAGTTAAATAACCCTTGCGCTGGTGCAGCATTAATGATCCTGTGCCAGTGCATTCTCTTATAGATGCGAGTCTCTCATAGGGAGCCTCGCATATATAACAGAATGCACTGGCTTACAAGATCAAGGCAAATATTGTTAGGTCAATGTATTCTCTTATATATGTGAAAAATTAGTAAGCTTCAGTCATCAAGGGGTTAACAGTGTATTTACCAAAAAAAGTCCAATGGGAAACCAAAGTTTATTCAAAACTTGACGGTAAACATTGGAAAAGATTGAAGCATTGAGAAATATTCTGAAAATGAGATATGTCATGATAATGAAACAATTAATTCCATGTGCTTGAACAAATAAATTATAATTAGACCTGCTATAAATGTTTCTCCAGTCGTTGGTGACACAGCATGCTTACATCCTGATGGGCGATACGACGCTGAGACACACACCTGCTATTGGCTCGTATATCAGGACAAGACGGCCGCCGACGGTAATGCTGAATGTGAACAGTACGGGGGACAGCTGGCGACATTGTATAATGAGACGAATGATTTCATTCTTAACTCAGTGTATGTATACTACAGTAATGCTCTTAGTAATCGACTACATAACCACAGCAGAATTATGGGTAACTTTTCAGGATTTAGTCGGAAATATGTCTTGTTGCCATTTATCGGGAAGCTCTCCCCGAGAGCTTTCCGATGAATGGCAACAAGCCATATTTCCGACTAAATCCTGAAGAGTTACCTATAATTCTTCTGTGGTTAAGTTGTCGATTACTTAGAGGATTACTGTACATATTCTAATAAAATATTTGTTGCAAAAATTCACATTCTGATTTGACAAAAACTGCAAAGTTCAGTTTTTCATTCAATAAAGTTTAAATATAACACATTGTGCTTGACATCACAGCCATAGTTACCAGCTTCCTGAAATATTGCGAAATCCCTGTGCCAATGCATTCTCTTATATATGCAAAGTCTCCCATAGGGCGCCTCGCATATATTATATAAGAGAATACATTGGCCTAACAATATTTACCTTGACCGTGTAATTAAGCCAGTGCTTTCTCTAATAAATGCGAGGCTTCCTATGTGAGACTCGCATATATAAGAGATTGCACTGGCACAGGATATTTAATGCTGCACCAGCGCGACTCCTCATCAGTTTACAGAAAGTTGGTTAATCCAAGTTTCCTTCCACATAAAGCAGCTTGTGATATCTGTAGGGACACATTGCTTTACGTGTATAAAAAGGTTGTACACCAGACCTGTTAAGGTCCTGTTTGATGCCTAAAAATCTGTCAGGGAGATTCTGATCCTTTTGTCAGGGAGATTTGGGGTCTTGTCGGGGAGATCACAAATTGCAGCCAAAAAGTAACATTTTCACCATTTCTTCCTTTGAAAAATGGTGGATAGTGATTGTAAAGTAGTTAAATGTAATTAATATTCAATTTTCAAAGGATGAATTAATGTAATTGAACATTTCTGATCACATTTGTATGTATTTATTCAAATAAAAAATAATTGAATATTTGTTTCATTGATTATTTCATAATATCAATGTGTAATGTTATAACATTTAAAACAAAACATATATAAACAGATAAAGTTTCAACACATGTACAGTAATGCCCTAAGTAAACGACTCCTTATAATCACATCAGAATTATGGGTAACTTTTCAGGATTTAGTCGGAAATATGGATTGTTGCCATTCATCGGAAAGCTCTTGGGGAGAGCTTTCCAGTGAATGGCAACAAGCCATATTTCCGACTAAATCCTGAAAAGTTACCCATAATTCTGCTGTGGTTAAGGGGTTGATTATTTAGGGCGTTACTGAATTTACTGTAGGCCTAATGTTCGTTATTAATCGAATCACCATATCTTATTGTTATTCATTTCTTATTAGTACCGGTATGTTCAATAACATTGCCACCTTCCTCCTGTCTTTGGCGTTTCCAATTCCTTAGTCATGTGTAGGTCGAGGCATCAAACCAGTAGTCTCTCCCACATGATCCGGGAGATTAAACAGGTCTGTTGCACGCTCGGAGTTTAGGACCATGCCTGAAAGTAGGGGATTTAACTTTGTAATTTCAGACTCGATGGTGTACAGCTTGCACGCTTTTGGATTGGTGCACAGGACAAGACCGTCGAGGGTTTCTGGATGTCCTGGGATAACAAGCGCATTGATTGGACGAATTGGTGGACTGGCAGCGTCAATAGTGGCGCAAACGACTGTGTCGCTGCATCATTGCTCTATCCTGTATTACAGTGGGAAGTTCAATCGTGTATATCAACATTACCTTTCCTGTGCCAGTCAAAATGTAAGGAGATACAGTAATGCCCTAAATAGTCGATTAACCACAGAAGAATTATGGGTAACTTTTCAGGATTTAGTCGGAAATATGGTTTGTTGTCATTCATCGCAAAGCTCTCCCCGAGAGCTTTCTGATGAATGGCAACAAGCCATATTTCCAACTAAATCCTGAAATGTTACCCATAATTCTGCTGTGGTTAAGGGGTCGATTATTTAGGGCATTACTGTAGGACAATATATTCACATTTTAATGTCTCTCTGTGTTAGGTGTATTTTTTTGTCACAGCTTTGGCACCTTGTGTCTTATATAGAATTAGCGGTCTTTTATTCGGCAAACACTCTATTTTTACATCAGGTATTTCTCTGAATTGTCGCAATGCCAGAAGCAACAGTCGTCAATTTGGCATGTGCACATAAACAGTTGACGCTAGATAGCCTCATCATGAAGTCTGACTGAATCACCATAAAATTTATCGTTTTCCTGTCTTATCTATAATCTATGTATTGTCATCTTTATATATATCATGTTTTATCTGTGCTTGTAGTTGATTATTTTCATAGTTTATTCAATTAAGTCACATTAATCAACAAAGCAGTGTTTGTGTCTCTGTCACTCTTGTTAAAAGGTGGCAATACAGTATTGCCCTTAATAATCGACTCCTTAAATAGCCACAGCAGAATTATGGGTAATTAATCAGGATTTAGTCGGAAATATGGCTTGTTGCCATTCATCGGAAAGCTCTCAGTGAGAGCTTTCCCATGAATGGCAACAAGCCATATTTCTCACTAATTCCTGAAAAATTACCCATAATTCTGCTGTGGTTAATGAGTTGAATATTTAAGGCATACTGTATATTCTAATGGTGGCCATATTTTCTATAAACAGAACTGAAGGGCTGGTTCGAAGAATTTTATGCTCAGTTACAGATGTTTAACTTTTCAGGATTTAGTCGGAAATATGGCTTGTTGCCATTCATCGGAAAGCTCTCCCTGAGAGCTTTCCTATGAATGGCAACAAGCCATATTTCCGACTAAATCCTGAAAAGTTACCCATAATTCTGCTGTGGTTAAGGGGTTGATTACTTAGAGTATTACTGTATCTGCAGCGCCCACCACGTCATCGGAGAGATGCTTACATCCGGATGCAGAGTATTACCATTCACTGAGAAAATGCTACTGGGTCACCGATTATTCCACGCAGATTCTCGATGAGGCAGATCAACGTTGCAATATTTTCCAAGGTCATCTTGCTGATGTCAACACCTATGAACTTCATTATTTCATCTATTCAAAATTGTGAGTGAGTTACATGCATGTATTGTATGGTACCTGTATCATTTCTTCAATATTTTCTGTCCTTATATATCGATAATTCTGGAATGTATTTACACCCATGTGTTCATATTTTTCTGAAGCATTTGGAGACCACTATCTTGCATAATATGAATCGAACATGGCAATCTAGCATCTATTTTTAGCATATGGATCCAGTCTGGGAATTCCCAAAATAAGATAGCAACAGTTCGTTACCGACTCGCAGGTGCGACAACTTCATAAAACTAATTAAACAATCACCCTGAATACATACAATATGTAGATTTCGCACAGTAGATGGATTGAGTGTATCACATATATGTTTTTGCGTTATTTTTTTTATCGCAAATACTCGCTATTTATAATTTATCAGTAAATTATGAGAAGTTCGTTGACAAAACATAGGTTAAACGTCTGAATGTCCGCATCGTCACCAGATCCTAACTCTGTAGATGACATGGCCACAAAACAATTCTTAAACCCGTAGTTGCACTCAGAATAACTGAAATTATGCCATCAAAATGCTGATAAAACAATGCTCGCACTGTCGAATGTTTACAAATGGATGCAAGCTACTTCTTAACTTTGACCTTTTACCGGTGGGTTGGGTAAAATGCTAGGAATCGGACCATATAGAACCATCGGCCATCTTGAAAATCGCGAAACAGTGAATAGGCTTATTATAGACAAAATCCCAATGCAACAAACACAATATGACATTTAAATGAAAAATATGAAGTTTTTATTCATGATACCGTCAGCGAAATAAATCTCCCTCTTTTTCACTAAATCTCCCTGTTTCCGAGGACAAATCTCCCTCTTTCCAATTTTGAAAGTAAACAGGTCTGCTTGGGAGACATATTCTCCCTAAAATGTGCCACTTAAAATTCTCCATGTTTTTGTTTGGGGAGAAGTGATTTTTTTTATTTACCAGTATGCATATGTCCAAACAGCATATTTGAATTGTATTTACTGATTATAATGGTGTACCTATTCATTATAATGGTGTACTTACTGATCATAATGGTGTACCTATTAATTATAACGGTGTACTTACTGATCATAATGGTGTACCTATTCATTATAACGGTGTACTTACTGATCATAATGGTGTACCTATTCATTATAATGGTGTACTTACTGATCATAATGGTGTACCTATTCATTATAACGGTGTACTTACTGATCATAATGGTGTACCTATTCATTATAACGGTGTACTTACTGATCATAATGGTGTACCTATTCATTATAACGGTGTACTTACTGATCACAATGGTGTATTTACTGGTTATAACGGTGTACTTACTGATCATAATGGTGTACCTATTCATTATAATGGTGTACTTACTGATCACAATGGTGTATTTACTGGTTATAACGGTGTACTTACTGATCATACTGGTGTACCTATTCATTATAATGGTGTACTTACTGATCATAATGGTGTACCTATTCATTATAACGGTGTACTTACTGATCATAATGGTGTACCTATTCGTTATAATGGTGTACTTACTGATCATAATGGTGTACCTATTAATTATAACGGTGTACTTACTGATCATAATGGTGTACCTATTCGTTATAATGGTGTACTTACTGATCATAATGGTGTACCTATTCATTATAACGGTGTACTTACTGATCATAATGGTGTACCTATTCGTTATAATGGTGTACTTACTGATCATAATGGTGTACCTATTCATTATAACGGTGTACTTACTGATCATAATGGTGTACCTATTCATTATAACGGTGTACTTACTGATCATAATGGTGTACCTATTCATTATAACGGTGTACTTACTGATCATAATGGTGTACCTATTCATTATAATGGTGTACCTATTCATTATAACGGTGTACTTACTGATCATAATGGTGTACCTATTCATTATAACGGTGTACTTACTGATCATAATGGTGTACCTATTCATTATAACGGTGTACTTACTGATCATAATGGTGTACCTATTCATTATAACGGTGTACTTACTGATCATAATGGTGTACCTATTCGTTATAATGGTGTACTTACTGATCATAATGGTGTACCTATTCATTATAACGGTGTACTTACTGATCATAATGGTGTACCTATTCATTATAACGGTGTACTTACTGATCATAATGGTGTACCTATTCATTATAACGGTGTACTTACTGATCATAATGGTGTACCTATTCATTATAATGGTGTACCTATTCATTATAACGGTGTACTTACTGATCATAATGGTGTACCTATTCATTATAACGGTGTACTTACTGATCATAATGGTGTACCTATTCATTATAACGGTGTACTTACTGATCATAATGGTGTACCTATTCATTATAATGGTGTACCTATTCATTATAACGGTGTACTTACTGATCATAATGGTGTACCTATTCATTATAACGGTGTACTTACTGATCATAATGGTGTACCTATTCATTATAACGGTGTACTTACTGATCATAATGGTGTACCTATTCATTATAACGGTGTACTTACTGATCATAATGGTGTACCTATTCATTATAACGGTGTACTTACTGATCATAATGGTGTACCTATTCATTATAACGGTGTACTTACTGATCATAATGGTGTACCTATTCATTATAACGGTGTACTTACTGATCATAATGGTGTACCTATTCATTATAATGGTGTACTTACTGATCATAATGGTGTACCTATTCATTATAACGGTGTACTTACTGATCATAATGGTGTACCTATTCATTATAACGGTGTACTTACTGATCATAATGGTGTACCTATTCATTATAACGGTGTACTTACTGATCATAATGGTGTACCTATTCATTATAATGGTGTACTTACTGATCATAATGGTGTACCTATTAATTATAACGGTGTACTTACTGATCATAATGGTGTACCTATTCATTATAATGGTGTACCTATTCATTATAACGGTGTACTTACTGATCATAATGGTGTACCTATTCATTATAATGGTGTACTTACTGATCATAATGGTGTACCTATTCATTATAACGGTGTACTTACTGATCATAATGGTGTACCTATTCATTATAATGGTGTACTTACTGATCATAATGGTGTACCTATTCATTATAACGGTGTACTTACTGATCATAATGGTGTACCTATTCATTATAACGGTGTACTTACTGATCATAATGGTGTACCTATTAATTATAACGGTGTACTTACTGATCATAATGGTGTACCTATTCATTATAATGGTGTACCTATTCATTATAACGGTGTACTTACTGATCATAATGGTGTACCTATTCATTATAATGGTGTACTTACTGATCATAATGGTGTACCTATTCATTATAACGGTGTACTTACTGATCATAATGGTGTACCTATTCATTATAATGGTGTACTTACTGATCATAATGGTGTACCTATTCATTATAACGGTGTACTTACTGATCATAATGGTGTACCTATTCATTATAACGGTGTACTTACTGATCATAATGGTGTACCTATTCATTATAATGGTGTACTTACTGATCATAATGGTGTACCTATTCATTATAATGGTATACTTACTGATCATAATGGTGTACCTATTCATTATAATGGTATACTTACTGATCATAATGGTGTACCTATTCATTATAACGGTATACTTACTGATCATAATGGTGTACCTATTCATTATAATGGTGTACTTACTGATCATAATGGTGTACCTATTAATTATAACGGTATACTTACTGATCATAATGGTGTACCTATTCATTATATAATGGTGTACCTATTCATTATAATGGTATACTTACTGATCATAATGGTGTACCTATTCATTATAATGGTATACTTACTGATCATAATGCTGTACCTATTCATTATAATGGTGTACTTACTGATCATAATGGTGTACCTATTCATTATAATGGTATACTTACTGATCATAATGGTGTACCTATTCATTATAACGGTATACTTACTGATCATAATGGTGTACCTATTCATTATAATGGTGTACTTACTGATCATAATGGTGTACCTATTAATTATAACGGTATACTTACTGATCATAATGGTGTACCTATTCATTATAATGGTGCACTTACTGATCATAATGGTGTACCTATTCATTATAACGGTGTACTTACTGATCATAATGGTGTACCTATTCATTATAACGGTGTACTTACTGATCATAATGGTGTACCTATTCGTTATAACGGTGTACTTACTGATCATAATGGTGTACCTATTAATTATAATGGTATACTTACTGATCATAATGGTGTACCTATTCATTATAATGGTGTAATTACTGATCATAATGGTGTACCTATTCATTATAACGGTGTACTTACTAATCATAATGGTGTACCTATTCATTATAATGGTGTACTTACTGATCATAATGGTGTACCTATTCATTATAATGGTATCATAAATGAGCTTTTTTATTACATAATACTTTATTTGGGTCACAGACAGGTGAGGTTTGAGAGTAAATTGAACTTCAGCCTTTTTGACTTCTCCCTATTAACAGTCCCATTCTCCCGAATAATATAGTAGGGAGAAGTGACTTCTCGACCCAATTTGAGAATAAATTCTTAGGGAATCATATTTTCTAACAGATTGTGCACCATAAATGAGTTAATACGGTTTCTTTCCAGATTTGATGGTGTGTGCAAAAATTCATGGATAGGACCAAGACACGCACCATTGGATGGATTCCAAGATTCTAAGCTGACATGGTCCACGTCAGAGGGTGACGCACTTAATTACACGGAATGGGGAATTGGGTCCTCGTATATTGCTGATGCTATAGCGGAGTGTTCGACGATATCCACCACAGATCACTTCTGTCGATGGAAGAATCGTGCATGCTATGACACTCTTACTACTGTCAGCTCCGTGCTCTGTGAAGCACAAGGTTAGTACAGTAATGCCCTAAGTAATCGACTTCTTAACCACAGCAGAATTATGGGTAACTTTTCAGGATTTAGTCGGAAATATGGCTTGTTGCCATTCATTGGAAAGCTCTCAATGAGAGCTTTCCGATGAATGGCAACAAGCCATATTTCCGACTAAATCCTGAAAAGTTACCCATAATTCTGCTGTGGTTATGGAGTCGATTACTTAGAGCATTACTGTAAACCAAGTCTTCTCGGTCCGTGACAGCCTGGGATATCGTTTGGGATGATGTTGTTTTTTTTTACTGTGCCCCGCCCTGTGGCTCTTCTATAACAGATGTTATACCCCCAAAAAACGTGGGTGGGAATTATATTGCTTGTGTGTCTTCGGATTAGCTCAAATGGAAGCTTTTTGTATATGAACATAGAGGGCAGCCTTTCCCAAGCAAGATGATATCAAACATGCGTATATCAGACGTCCACTAAATGTCAATGCAATGAGATATATAAATAAACAAAGCCTAGTTTTCCAGAGAATTTAGATTTGTCGCACTATCAGAAAATGTATTAAACAATACATTAAACGATCATATCATCACTATAGGCCTACCTATATCTATCACAGTAGATGATGTATCATTTTGACTAAAGATTAAACGTGGACATGTCAGGTGATCAATAACATTCAGAGGTTTTGAACGAATGTCATCTGTTATAGAAGAGCAACGGGGTGGGACTTGGTCCAAAACAGCATCATCCCAACCAGGGTTTGCGCTGGCCCACAATTCCCAGGTGCCAACACAGCAAATTATCTATTAACCCTTTACCCAACAAAACGGCCAAAAACGCCAAATAAAGCTTCAACAGCCTAAAATATCTTCGGTCTGTCTCAATAACACCATACAAATATGGATATCATTGGAACCGGTTCATTAACCACATTGTGATGGTTATAGTTATGCCCTGTGCCAATGCATTCTCTTATATATGCGAGTCGACCATAGGTCGCCTCGCATATATAAGAGAATGCATTGGCCTAAAAATAATCTTTTTTTAACACTTTTTACCATTTTTCTTACATTCTTTAACAATTTTATAATTTTTTCTAACATTTTTTAACAATTTTTATAATATTTTTCTACATTCTTTGACAATTTTATCATTTTTAATATGTGTTAAGCCAATGCATTCTCTTATATATGTGAGGCGACCTATGGTCGACTCGCATATATAAGAGAATGCATTGGCACAGGGCCGTTCTGTTGGGTAAAGGGTTATATGTATATATGTATTTACTAATGTCTGAATGTCCGAAGAAATCAGTAACTTTTTTCATTTTAGAAGAGTGTTGCGTGTCTTAAATCTAACTTGCACTTACGATTCATATTTGCTGTATGTCACAGTTTGTGAAAGCTGAGTTACGAAGGAGATATTTATGATAATTTATCACCTAACACCTACTATCAACTCACAACGTCCTAACGATGTAGCCTTCAGGTAGTCCTTTGTTTGACTAATGTTGTCAAATTGGAGTCAATAGCCGTACTTAGTTTTATTATCGAGTATAAATTCGAAACCCTTTCACCCCCGCCGACCAATTGACCGCAAGCTTAATTATATGCCTGATGGGTACCAATGCCAAAAAGCTAGGTGCCACTTTTTGTAGCCAATCGGGATTTTTTTGGAGCCATTTCATTTTTAGCTCAACTTTACTTTGTAAAGTTTGAGCTATTGCCATGGCTTTGTCGTCCGTCGTCCGTGTGTGCGTGTGTACGTAAGGCGTCAACAATGCACGCTACAGGTCGTACCTTTGGTCGGATCATTATGAAATTTGTCATAGCTGTTGACATCAACATTTAGACCAGAATGATTAATTTTGGGGTCAATCGGAAAAAAAAACATGGCCGCCAGTGGCCATCTTGGATTTCCAAATTCAATCCATTAGCACGGGCTACAGGCCGTACTGTTTGTCTGATCATCATGAAATTTGTCATGGATGTTAATATTGACATGTAGATGGGAACGAGTAATTTTGGGGTCATTTGGCCCAAAAACATGGCCGCCAGCAGCCATCTTGGATTTTACTCTTTGTATGACTAAATTCTTTAGCACGGGCTACAGGTCGTACTTTTAGTCTGATCATCATAAAATTTGTCAAGAATGTTAATAATGACATGTAGATGGGAACGAGTCATTTTGGGGTCATTCGGCCAAAAAACATGGCCGTCAGCAGCCATCTTGGATTTTACTCTTTGTATGACTAAATCCTTTAGCACGGGCTACAGGTCGTACCTTTAGTCTGATCATCATAAAATTTGTCATGGCTGTTGAAATTGGAATGTAGATGGGAACGACTCATTTTGGGGTCATTCGGACAAAAAACATGGCCGCCAGTGGCCATCTTGGATTTCAAAATTTAATCCATTAGCACGGGCCACAGGTCGTACTGTTTGTCTGATCATAATGAAATTTGTCATGGATGATAATATTGACATGTAGATGGGAACGAGTCATTTTGGGGTCATTCGGCCAAAAAACATGGCCGCCAGCAGCCATCTTGGATTTTACTCTTTGTATGACTAACTTCTTTAGCACGGGCTGCAGGTCGTACCTTTAGTCTGATCATCATAAAATTTGTCATGGATATTAACAATGACATGTAGATGGGAACGAGTAATTTTGGGGTCATTCGGCCAAAAAACATGGTCGCCAGCAGCCATCTTGGATTTTACTCTTTGTATGACTAAATCCTTTAGCACGGGCTACAGGTCCTACTTTTAGTCTGATCATCATAAAATTTGTCAAGAATGTTAATAATGACATGTAGATGGGAACGAGTCATTTTGGGGTCATTCGACCAAAAAACATGGCCGCCAGCAGCCATCTTGGATTTTACTCTTTGTATGACTAAATCCTTTAGCACGGGCTACAGGTCGTACCTTTAGTCTGATCATCATAAAATTTGTCATGGCTGTTGAAATTGGAATGTAGATGGGAACGAGTCATTTTGGGGTCATTCGGACAAAAAACTTGGCTGCCAGTGGCTATCTTGGATTTCAAAATTTAATCCATTAGCACGGGCTACAGGTCCTACTTTTAGTCTGATCATCATAAAATTTGTCAAGAATGTTAATAATGACATGTAGATGGGAACGAGTAATTTTGGGGTCATTCGGCCAAAAAACATGGTCGCCAGCAGCCATCTTGGATTTTACTCTTTGTATGACTAAATCCTTTAGCACGGGCTACAGGTTGTACCTTTAGTCTGATCATCATAAAATTTGTCATGAATGTTAATAATGACATGTAGATGGGAACGAGTCATTTTGGGGTCATTCGGCCAAAAAACATGGCCGCCAGCAGCCATCTTTGATTTTACTCTTTTTATGACTAAATCCTTTAGCACGGGCTACAGGTCGTACCTTTAGTCTGATCATCATAAAATTTGTCATGGCTGTTGAAATTGGAATGTAGATGGGAATGAGTCATTTAGGGGTCATTCGGACAAAAAACATGGCCGCCAGCAGCCATCTTGGATTTTACTCTTTGTATGACTAAATCCTTTAGCACCGGTTACAGGTCGTACCTTTAGTCTGATCATCATAAAATTTGTCATGAATGTTAATAATGACATGTAGATGTGAACGAGTCATTTTGGGGTCATTCGGCCAAAAAATATGGCCGCCAGTGGCCATCTTGGATTTCAAATTTAATCCATTAGCACAGGCCACAGGTCGTACTGTTCGTCTGATCATCATGAAATTTGTCATGGATGTTAATATTGACATGTAGATGGGAACGAGTAATTTTGGGGTCATTTGGCCAAAAAACATGGCCGCCAGCAGCCATCTTGGATTTTACTCTTTGTATGACTAAATATTTTAGCATGGGCTACAGGTCGTACCTTTAGTCTGATCGTCATAAAATTGTCATGGATGTTAACGATGACATGTAGATGGGAATGACTCATTTTGGGGTCATTCGGCCGAAAACATGGACGCCAGCAGCCATCTTGGATTTTACTCTTTGTATGACTAAATTCTTTAGCACAGGCTACATGTCGCACCTTTAGTCTGATCATCATAAAATTTGTCATGGATGTTAACGATGACATGTAGATGGGATACAATCATTTTGGGGTCATTCGGCCGAAAACATGGCCACCAGCAGCCATCTTGGATTTTACTTTTCTCTTCATGTCTATAAACTAGTATTAGACATTCAACTTTCCACATTCCTAATTAGTCCATTGACTGTAATACATTAAATTATTCCCTTTCCAAGTTGAGCTACAGTGTCATTGACACTTTCATTTTTATAGCAATTTGCTAAATTGGCAATAGGCAGCGCGAACCCTGATCCCAACCGATATCCAAAGCTGTTGTGGACCAAGAAGACTTGCTCTAAAGGTTAGTGGCTCAAATACAGTACTGCCCTAAATAATCGACTACTTAAACACAGCAGAATTATGTGTAATTTTTCAGGATTTAGTCAGAAATATTTCCGACTAAATCCTGAAAAGTTACCCATTATTCTGCTGTGGTTAAGGAGTCGATTATTTAGGGCAGTACTATACTCACCAATGAGTATTTAGTACAGAAAGGGTTGATAAACTATTAGCTTTCCTTACCAACACTGCAACAACACTGCAGAGACCAATACTGCAAATACAGTGTTACAGTCTGTATCTATAAAATACAGGGATGCCACACAATCTTTTTCTAGCTTCCACAGAATCTGGCAACCTTCCAGATAATGCTAAGTTCTACAAGGAGAGATACTATTGGGTGATTGACGAGTTGCTTGACGTGCAGAATGCTTCGTCGAGGTGCAACAAGCATGAGGGACACCTGGCATCGATATCCGACGCAGCGACTAACCAGTTCATTCTAGATAACATGTATGTATTTAATAATAATCTTAACTCCCTGATAACATTACAACGCGCATGAGGGACACCTGGCATCGATACCCGACGCAGCTGCTAACCAGTTCATCCTAGATAATGTGTATGTATTTAATAATAATCTTAACTCCCTGATAACATTACAACGAGCATGAGGGACACCTGGCATCGATACCCGACGCAGCTGCTAACCAGTTCATCCTAGATAACGTGTATGTATTTAATAATAATCTTATCTCCCTGATAACATTACAACGAGCATGAGGGACACCTGGCATCGATACCCGACACAGCTGCTAACCAGTTCATCCTAGATAACGTGTATGTATTTAATAATAATCTTAACTCCCTGATAACATTACAACGAGCATGAGGGACACCTGGCATCGATACCCGAAACAGCTGCTAACCAGTTCATCCTAGATAACGTGTATGTATTTAATAATAATCTTAACTCCCTGATAACATTACAACGAGCATGAGGGACACCTGGCATCGATACCCGACACAGCTGCTAACCAGTTCATCCTAGATAATGTGTATGTATTTAATAATAATCTTAACTCCCTGATAACATTACACTGTGTAAACACAGTTTATGATCGGCACAATTGCGATTAGGCCTAAAAAAGTACACCTTTGTGTCCGCTAACCTGACTTACCTTATTTTGAACCCTGCCGGGTTACACATTTTACTGTGAATTCAGAACTCAAATTGTTGTTTAAGTTATAATCTAGTAATACAATGGAGACTTTTTGGATCCATCTCCTACTATATTCAACAGAAAATATGCAATAATGCAACAAATGAATGAATTTGAGTCAGGGATGAGCGAAAAATTCACTAATGTACAAAACAACATGGTAATTACAGCAACCACAAGCGTTCTTTGGTGCTTTTACCTTAGACGCAGGTGAATGATGACGTTGTATATTTGTTTCTATATTTTCTACAGTGATGAGCCAAATTCAGGTGGCGTGTATGCTTTCTCATACCAATGCGCGTATTCGGTTATGAAATTAGCGACTTCTGGAGTTGGTATTTATGAACACATGTACAGCATGCATTCATTGCAGAAATGAACCATTTCTTATGTTTACAAAAAGTCTTATTTCACACTGATTTCTTCACTCTGATTCACAATTATTCCATGCATTTGTTCATTCACCAGTAAAACTGTGATTACAGCCGAACTGACAATATATCACAAATAAACCAGCCATTATACAGGGGCTTGAGGGGTGGCAGGTCCCTTTCCCCTAGCCAAAATTTCCCCTCTGACATATTCCCCTGTACCCAATCCACAAATTAATTCCTACATCACATCTGCCACTACATAAATATATTGATACCTACGTATCATGGGTCCATAAGATTAAAAGAATAAAACACAAAGGGGATTGATAAACTAAGAAAGTTT
Organism: Siphonodentalium dalli; assembly: GCA_032622095.1. Taxonomy (NCBI): domain Eukaryota; kingdom Metazoa; phylum Mollusca; class Scaphopoda; order Gadilida; family Siphonodentaliidae; genus Siphonodentalium; species Siphonodentalium dalli. The sequence goes on from CP136062.1 coordinate 28,849,008, forward strand.
TATTTGCCAGCTAATGCTGACCACTAGTGAAAATTTTGCAGAAAATGAATGTTTTTTTAGGGCTACACACATCGACTATTAACCCTTTACCCAATAGAAAGGCCCTGTGCCAATGCATTATCTTATATATGCGAGTCGACCATAGGTCGCCTCGCATATATAAGACAATGCATCGGCTTAACACATATTAAAAATGATAAAATTGTCAAAGAATGTAGAAAAATATTATAAAAAATGTAATAAAAAATTATAGAATGTAAGAAGAAATGGTAAAAAGTGTTAAAAAAAGAATTTTTTTAGGCCAATGCATTCTCTTATATATGCGAGGCGACCTATGGTCGACTCGCATATATAAGAGAATGCATTGGCACAGGGCATAACTGTAACCATCACAATGTGGTCAATGAACCGGTTCCAATGATATCCATATTTGTATGGTGTTATTGAGACAGACCGAAGATATTTTAGGCTGTTGAAAGCTTTATTTGGGCGTTTTTGGCCAGTTTGTTGGGTAAAGGGTTAATCCCTTATTCTGAAAGATATCGAAGTAGTCATCACTAAAAGTCACATGGTTGTTTCTGTCTGGTTATGTCGCAATTACATTCTCAAAGAACATTGTGCTCTGTTTTATGATTATTTAGACCAGCTCCAAATGATAGCCGCTGGATATTGATCAGGAATAGATCATCGTATAAAGATATTGAATATAGATAGTAAAGTCCGACACAGAAATAAATGCCACTTTATCCTTGGGTAAATTATTTTATGGCCCAGAGAAGTTATAACATCATTTTAGGTACATCACTGTTCAATTATATATCAAGTAATTAAGGTAGATAATTGAAACAGACTATAAGTCATGGTTTACGCATGCACACCAATAATTCCGGCGAATAGTTCTGCTCACACCATATATATTTGATTTAATCAGAAATCCCACCCTCCCACATACTGATGTTGTTTTATTATGTCATAACTTTAACATTTTCCTCTAACATTGTTGGTGGAGGTACGAAAAATAGTCAATGCACTTTTTTTACCGGCAGATTTAACCTGACATTTTCTATGCAAAATTTATGGTACCTTCCTATATACAAATTTATACAGTCCCAAATGACAAAACCCTTACATTACTCAACCCTTCAATTTGTTAAAAATAAAAAGCAATTTTTATACGTCCTTTTGAAAAAAAGTTGTTTTATGTAATCTGTCCGTCTGTCCGTCCATCCGTCTGTCCATCTGTCCCTCCGTTAACATTTTTGGTTTCCGATCAATAACTCCAGTTTGGATTATTTAGATTATTATACCCCCCGCAACGAAGTTAGGGGGGGTATACTGGAGTCAGCTACTCCGTCGTCCGTCCGTCCGTGGACACAAATTTGTCCGGAGTTTTTCTCAGTCGTTTTTTGATAAATTTCCGTGAAACTTGGTACAGACATCAACCACCATGGGAACCTGTGCACCTGCGATTATGACGTCTGTCAGACTTTTTTTGGTGGAGTTATCCCCCATTTTTCGACTTAGAAAATTTTCGCAACATGTAACTTTTGTCCAAGCTTTTATTCATACATTTTTCGGTCAATTTTTTTTAAATGTGGCACATATATTTAGTACCATGGGAACTTGTGCACCTGCGATTATGATGTATGTCCGACATGTTTTGGTGGAGTTATCTCCCTTTTTCGACTTAGACACTTTTTTTGCAACATGCATAATTTTGTCCGAGCTTTTATTCCTACATTTTTCGGTCAATGTTTTTTAATCTTGGCACTGATATTTAGTACCATGGGAACCTGTGCACCTGTGATTATGACGTCTGTCTGACATTTTTTGTGTGGAGTTATTCCCCTTTTTCGACTTAGAAAGTTTTTCGCAACATACATAATTTTGTCCAAGCTTTTATTCCTACATTTTTCGGTCAATAGGTTTAAGATTAGGGTTATGGTTGTACACCTGCAATGGGAACTGTTATTTTATTATTTTAACTAAATGTTTATTGACATGTGAAACATCTTAGTATTTTAAAAACAGGGGGGTATCCGTAGTCCCATTGGGACAGTCACACCTCTAGTTTGATCTGAACCAAAGTTGGTATCTGTATTTCCCAGCTAAAAATACAGGCCAAGTTCGATTATGGGTTAAATTCCATCCAATTATTTTTACATGAGTTACGGCCCTTGTTTGACTTGTTTGGGTCTTAAATTATTGACTGGTAAAAGTTTGTTTTTAACTGAAGCTCACTCATGCCTATTTATACAGGATTTATCAATACAGTAGCGAGCAGTTCTGGATTGGAGTTACATCTCACTCTTGCCTATTTATACAGGATTTATCAATACAGTAGTGAACAGTTCTGGATTGGAGTTACATCTCACTCTTGCCTATTTATACAGGATTTATCAATACAGTAGCGAGCAGTTCTGGATTGGAGTTACATCTCACTCTTGCCTATTTATACAGGATTTATCAATACAGTAGTGAACAGTTCTGGATTGGAGTTACATCTCACACTGTCGGCTCATTGGTCAACTGGCAAGGAACTATACTATCTTGGGACAACCTGAGGTCTTCCGGCTCATCAGATATGTACGGAACGATGAATAAAACTGATGGATTGTGGGATATGGTGACTGGAGGAGAGCTATCTGTTCTCTGCGAATCTCACTGTAGGTTGCTTATTATCAATATCTTTAAATCAAAATCAACGCAACTTCGTTTACATGCATCTCTGGGCATGTAGAAGCATCAGATGCCGAACATTCACATACTCTAAATTATTCCATCTGGGCGTATAAAAGCATCAAGATGCCGAACAACATACTCTAAATTATTCCATCTGGGCGTATAAAAACATCAAGATGCCGAACAACATACTCTAAATTATTCCAAGTATGTTCTTCAGCATCTGACACTGCTATATTCACCCCAGAGATGGTTCGAAAATGACATTGTTCGCTAAAGGAAGCCCTCACAGTGAACTATATGGATTATATCTCCGGATTTGTACCAACAGGAGGAATGGGTTAAACATTTTGTCCCCTACTCTCCCCAATCTACCTGCCCAGCTTAGTCACGCATGCATGCCCTCAGAAAATACAGTAATGCCCTAAGTAATCGACTCCTTAAACACAGCAGAATTATGGGTAACTTTTCAGGATTTAGTCGGAAATATGGCTTGTTGCATTCATCGGAAAGCTCTCGGGGAGAGCTTTCCGATGAATTGCAACAAGCCATATTTCCGACTAAATCCTGAAAAGTTACCCATAAATCTGCTGTGTTTAATTAAGGAGTCGATTACTTAGGGCATTACTGTAAGCCTTTGTTCTGACTGGGGTCAAGTCAGTTTATAAATCTCCTTTTAGCTGACGGGCATATAAGGGAGTATATTTCTGAAATTCACGTTTGTCAACTCAAAAATTATTTGTTGATATAAAACTTGCTTTATTTGTCACTTCCATTGAACGTTTTGCTTCATACAAGCAATTGTTCCGCGGTTTCATAAAGCCAATAAATAATGGCGTCTCTCTAAATTTGATAACGACTGACAAATGAGACATATACACATCATAATGGAAGTTTTATGTTTAATTACTTATGATGTAAATATACTGCCAAAGCATACAGTAATGCTCTGAATAATCAACTCAGTGAGAGCTTTCCGATGAATGGCAACAAGCCATATATCTGACTAAATCCTGAAAAATTACCCATTATTCTGCTGTGGTTAAGGAGTCGATTATTTAGGGCATTACTGCACATCATAAAGCTCTGTTGGTAAGTTTCTCAGGACAGAAATGTTTCCTGGTCAATATTATATAGAGGATATCTACACTTTTTGGTTGGATATGGGAATTATCTCATGAGTGATGGCTCTACCACGAGTTGAAATTAATTTATTTGTCATCACGAATGAGATAATTACCATATCCAAACAAAAAGACTTAGTGTAGATATACTGTTTATTATATGCTCCACTCATTTGGCCCATGGCTCAACTCGAAAAAAGGGTAAAATGTGCAGATTTGAATACCCAAGCGCAGCCATGCATGGTAATGAGATTGTGCTATACAAATAGTTCAATTTTTCTGCCAGATTGGTACGGAATCACTTTTAATTTTAGGGCGGATGAATATGAGTGAGATATCTAGACGGATAACGGTTTTTATCTGATGCAAAAATACCACTATTTGATAGCTTCATAGCATATAATAAAGTAATACACTAATAAGACAGTACTAATTATCTGCTGGTCACCCGGCCATAAGAGCTGGGTTGTCTGTTGGTATATATATCACGGGACACCAGGCCATAAGAGCTGGGTTGTCTGTTGGTATATATATCACGGGACACCAGGCCATAAGAGCTGGGTTGTCTGTTGGTATATATATCACGGGACACCAGGCCATAACCCAAGAGAAAATGTTGAGTGAAATTTCACTGATATTTCAGTGAAATTTCACTAAAATTTCAGTGAAATTTCACTAAAATTTCAGTGAAATTTCACTAAAATTTCAGTAAAATTTCAGTGAAATTTCACTAAAATTCCAGTGAAATTTCAGTGAAATTTCACCAAAATTTCAGTGAAATTTCACCAAAATAACAGTAAAAAATTTAGTCAAAATTCAGTGAAATTTCACTACAATTTCTGTGACATTTCACTAAAATTTCAGTGAAATTTTACCAAAATAACACTATTAAACAGTAAAATGGTTCCATCATTTTTTGTACTATACTGTTCTGTATCGCATGTCAAATTTTCAACCATATATAGAGCTGAGAAATCCAGTTCGATTTTACTGTATGACGCTGTATGACGTCGATCTTTGTATTATGCTGGCCCGCATTGGTCAGTGAGATGGAACAAGGATATATGAAATGTAAATATATTTATTATTTATTGACTGTCCAAACATTGAGTAAAGTCTAAAGTTTGATGTCCTCACACACAAAGAATCTATGTGCACAACTGTACGTGCTACAGTGATCTTGCAAAGCCTTGCATCCGCGCGATCCGTAATTTGTTAGCTTATTGCAAATAACACATATTCACTTTCCAGAAACGGCAACTTTTTCAAAAAAATCACAGAGAATGTAATCTTTTTCTTTACCATCTTTATGACGAATTTTGACCGGCTTTTGAAACCAGGCAAATGAAAATTTATTCTTAACTCCAACGTCGTCGTATCGATTGCCTTCTTTCACAATTGAATTCATAACAATCACTTTTAAAACTTCTAATTTCTTTTGAAAGAGATCGCGAACCGTGAAACTCTTTTGTTCAAAACAAAAGAATGATCGCGGCAAAAAATATCCCGAAGTCCGTCGAGTCAACGAATATCATTGGCTTGATGTCGAGCGTCGACACCAAAGGAAGCGAATCGAGCCAATGAGAAGCTACGTATTAAACCGGCATGGTGGAACCGGTGTTGCCGAAAAAACAACCGGTGTCGCTTTGAATGACCGGACAATTTATGTCGGCCGACTGAGATCGTCGCGAATAAAAAAAACATGCCCTTTGAAGTTTTGTATTTGAATAGACACATCGCGGTTTTTCACATTTCACACTTAATATAACATCACAAACTTTGTTGGCACAGAGTAATTTTCTGTTCACGGTGTCTTTCTTAGAACAGTCAGCTATTATTAGTGATGAGGGACGCTCTGAATCAGATGTTTCTTTACCGTACTCATCAGAAAATGGCGAGTATTTGAGTCGTATTTGTCACTTCCAATATCCGCTGACATGTCATTCACTCTCTATTTTTACCTGTATTTTACCAAATCCTCTCATTTGAGTAATTGAAAATTGCATCCGCACAAGATATATATAGTCTTTGATTGTGATAAAATATGGACACGAACTTACCGATAATGGAAAAATGTGGCCCATTGATAAATAAAAAATTCATATGCACAGATTATAATATCCCTTTACTGGAAGCCATTCTCCGTATACTAAATATATACTGCATGCTGTTCACATTTCAACACATTTGGGGTCCATATTTCCATGTAGACACACTTCTTTAAGATAGAATTGAAAACACAATTTTATTCTTTTTCTTTTGTCCACAAAGACAATAATAAAACTATATAATGATGTAAAATTAAAATTTTTAAACTGAAAAGTACTCAAAATCTCACTGAAAACTATTTGACCATTTTTTAGTGAAATTTTATATTTAAAACTGAAAAGTACTCAAAATCTCACTGAAAATTGTTTTATCATTTTTTAGTGAATTAATTTTATATTTAAAACTGAAAATTTAGTACTCAAAATCTCACTGAAAACTATTTTATCATTTGAGTGAAATATTAGTGAAATTAACTGGAAAAGTTAAAGTGAAATTTTACCGAAATTTCAGTGAAATTCACTGAAATGGTGAAATAACACCAAAATTTGGTAATTTCACTGAATTTCACTGAAATTTCACTGAAATTTTGGTCTCATTTTCTCTTGGGAAGAGCTGGGTTGTCTGTTGGTATATATATCACGGGACACCAGGCCAAAAGAGCTGGGTTGCCTGTTGGTATATATATCACCGGACACCAGGCCATAAGAGCTGGGTTCTCTATTGGTATATATATCACCAGACACCGGGCCATGAGAGCTGGGTTGTCTGCTGGTATATATATCACCGGACACCAAAGTTTGGCGGGGAATATAATATAGAAATGGGTTCCGTCCATCCGTAAGTCTGTCCGCTCTCACGAATCATACATTGTGTCATTTTGTCTGCACAATGCAACATTGTGGGTCTTTTCCTTTTTCTACGACTAGTCGCACAATGCAAATATATTCGTGTGATAAACTTTTAAAATTCTCCCAGAATAAAACAAAGTTCGTATTTTTTCTTCTCCGTTATTTTTATGTTTTGTTTCTCAGGCCCACACGCGTGCCCCTCAACCCCCTCAACCAACCTCATACCATAGATTACGATAAGTACCAGGTATGTTAACACCACAGGCAGTCAAATCCCCAAGTTTATTCAATAAATTTCGATAACAGATTCTAAAAATTCTGGAGATTTCCAAAGTTAGGAACAGGAAACCGGAACGAAATACAGTTTGACAAGCAGGCTTCTTGGTCATGTTTGAAAGTTATTTGTGGTTTTATCGGCTCTCCCGATAATGGGCAGTCTCTAAATTAGTTATTTGTGGTTTTATCGGCTCTCCCGATAATGGGCAGTCTATGGTTTTATCGGCTCTCCCGATAATGGGCAGTCTCTTATTTGTGGTTTTATCGGCTCTCCCTGGTTTTATCGGCTCTCCCTGGTTTTATCGGCTCTCCAGATAATGGGCAGTCTCTAAATTCACCAGAAAAAGTAAAGCAAGACTTTAAATTTTGATGAAATATCAAATGAATGACGACAATTTCATCCGCATATATACCGGTAAGAGAATGCATTGACCTAAAAAAAAATCTTTTTTTAAACACTTTTTACGTTTTTTTCTTACATTCTTAAACAATTTTATAATTATTTCTTACATTTTTTAACAATTTTTATAATATTTTTCTACATTCTTTGACAATTTTATCATTTTTAATATGTGTTAAGCCAATGCATTCTCTTATATATGCGAGGCGACCTATGGTCGACTCGCATATATAAGAGAATGCATTGGCACAGGGCCATTCAAATGAATGACGACAATTTCATCTGCATTTGTTTCACAAATTATTGAAAAGTCCTGGTTTTTATTTTGCGCTAGTATAAAAAAATGAATGCACAAAGTGCCATGACTTTTTCACTCAATTATCTTCCATGGCGTGTAATATTTGCAGTAGCCAATACCATTCAGACTGCATTCAGTATACAGATATAAGACTTGATTTTGTGAGATGGCAGTGATGAGTTTCTTCTGTTGCCAGGCAAATATCATGTGAAAAAAATTGTGTTTTATTTTTGTCATGTATTTAGTTCTATTGTTTTTTTTTAGTTCTATTGTTTGTTTTTTTTAAATAAAAACTCATTCGTTCAATATTGAACTTGTGATGCATTCTTATCTGTGGCTGGTGCACAAGTTACAGGTGCACATGGGTGGGACCAGAGGTGGGGGCTATACCCCCCCACTGTTGGAGAGGGTTAGCCGCCCTATCAGGGAAACTGGCAATGGTCAGCCCTGTAGCTTCTGGATCCTATAGTCCCCCTATATGGTAGTAGCCCCCGCATTAGGGATATCCTGGCACCACCATATCCCTGCAAGTGCATATACATATAGAGTAAGAACGGCACGTTCTATTTATCAACAGGACGACCTGATATAAGTGAGCTCAAGTACCAACTCTCTTCTAGTAGTCTGGTCGATAAAAGGTTTGACCTAGAAAAAATTTGGACTAAGTTGGTTTTTATTCCATTTTGAAGAGGAATATTTCCTCTACAACATATCCAAAATCCGCTAAAATCCGCTTTGAGCAAACTTTTTTACAGAGATTTTTAAAATGCTCATTTTTCGACCTTGCAAAGTACGTTTTTCTACAATATCCCGCATCGGCGACACCAGAACGCATTAATCCTCCATCCGATATATACCAGTTTGTGTAAAAGAGTATAGGGGACGAATAGAGTGACAAGGACAGAAAACAATGCAATCACGGCGATGAAATGGCTGTCAAAATGGCCGCAACTACAATCCATGCTACGATGAAAGCAACATATTGGATAACCCCCTATAAGCGAAAATACACATTTGTAATTTACAAGAATGTTGTTATATATCGTTAAAGGTACACATATAATTAAAACAGATCTATCTGAATGATTTATCGATCACTGCTACGCACGTTAACCCAATGATTTACGTTCGAGTTTTCTTATTAGAATACATCCAACAGTCGGACCAAAATCAGTTATTTTGGGCATGCAACACACGAAGTAATATTTCGTCACACAGTGCGTGGTAGTTTCCTTTTGGAATGATGATTAATTATTGAATGTAAAGCAGAAATTGAAGTGCCCACCCTATCTGGATAAATACTAGTTATATTTCCAGAATTTTCAACACTCTCCGTGACAATAAACCATACACGTATGTCGTAATGCTGATTATACTGTCAAGAAACACTTATCTCTTCAACAGAATAGTACCCTATCTCACTAGATCGAAGAGACTGTACATCGTACATTTTATTTAGTACTAATTTTCATGGTGCTCCAAACCGGTTTCTTAGTAGACAATTATGTTCAAATTACTTCAATCGGCACTTTACAACATAAATATGTACCACGCAATACACACTATTAGTTGTCAGTATCTTGTTGTTTGAAATTATGTTACCATTGCCACCCACATACTTGCGCTAAATATCAGGTCATCAGCGTTTACAGTTATTAGTTCTGCGTTTACCATTCACTCAATGTTGCTATTTATGGTTTTGTATGCAGCAGATATGTGTAACATTAGGGAGAATGGGTAAACGCGGCGATGCGGTTGCAGAAAAGGTCGTACGTTTCGCGTATATGTGGCTTTAGTGCATTTAAGTGCACTTAATTTCCAGGTATAAAGACAGTCTCTGCCATAGAGTATGTAGGCAAATTGGGTTATGTTGAGAATTTATTGAAGATAGTCTATTGTAATCCTTTGTATTTTGATAAATTGCGTTCATGGTATACCACCATGTATTTGTGTGATAAAAATGAAATATTCGTGTTTAAACACTTGACCGGAGGCAACTATGACTACTATTTTAAGACACGACAATATGATCTACACATTTTACCTAGTACCATATGAATAGCTCTCATACTGTTCTATAGTAGTAAATTTTGACAGACTGTGTGTTGTAGATTCAAAAATAAATGATTATCGGTCACATTCGTGAGACTGTTTTCATTACATATATTTCTGCTTCTAGAAAAGGCCACACAATGAGTACATCCCTATTAGATCACATTTAACTGTTTTAATACACATATATTACACGATTCAAGATAAACAGTACAGATAAAACTGCGTTATTCTTCTATTTCTTGGCGCCCAAACAGTCCACATTCAATCGTTGTATGAGACCTGGCTTTCGGTTGCTCTCTCGCGAGATACATTTGAGAGAATTCTTACATACTATTATTAATAGCTCCCCTTATACTCTGAAATCATTCTTCCTCGTATAATTCGACGGCCTGTTCGTTCTTGTATAGCCAGCTATTCAATTTTCAGCAAATTATAAATTTCATTCGATTTTGTCCATTTTGGCGGCCATTTTGGACAGACATTCTACCGATATGGTTTACGACTAAGGATTGTTTGTGTGGATTTTATTTTATTACTAATTTGGTATTTGTTGGCGCACCTACCACCGAAATTCAGGATTTTTCTATACCAACTGCCACCATGGACGCCATCTTGTATTGCAGAAAATGCTCATAGCGGATTTTAGCGGATTTTGGATATGTTATAGAGGATATATTCCTCTTCAAAATGGAATAGAAACCAACTTAGTCCAAATTTTTTCTAGGTTGACCCGAAAATTTTAGTTTATCGACCAGACTATAGTAGTTGACTGATGTTTATAATATTAAAACAACATAAAATTTTATTAAATACGGTACATTTGATAGAAATACATCACATTTAATAAAAGGTGAAACTGTTGACTTAATAAATTTAGATGCAGATGGAGAATTTAATACATGTACACATACGTACCTGTTGACATTGGAAACTTTCAGTTCAGTTCACCGTTGAGTATATATCAATTGACGCTGAATCCCTTATCAGTATGCAATATCAACCAATCAGGTTTTATCACCATCACTGGTATCACTCTGCATGTTTAGGGGTGCTGCACAGAGGTGCTCTGATTTTATTATAAATTTTATTTTTAATTAACCCGTTCAGTGCCAGGGACCGATCTCATCGGCCCTAATTTACAGTCTGTAAAATCGGCCCTAAAAAAATAAAAAAATAAATTTTTTTTTTTTTTTTTTTAGATTTAAAAAAAATTATTAAAATTGTAAAAAATAATAACAAATGATGAAAAATTGTTAGGCCAATGCATTCTCTTATATATGCGAGGCGACCTATGGTCGACTCGCATATATAAGAGAATGCATTGGCACAGGGTATATGGGTTGATACAAAAATCGGACCTGGCACTCAAAAGGGTTAATTAAAAAACGCCCGCCCGCATGTTTTTAAAAAAATAATTGCCTGAGAAACGAAACATTGACTTTATGTGGCCTAAGTATGGAAAGCTCCTGTGTGAGATAGACGAGTCGTCATTCCAGATTGTAACACAATAACTAATACGTGCTTCTAATTACAGCCTGTGATTCAGAAATTCAAAGCGATAAATGATGCAAAAAATGCCAAATCATTTCGGATTTTCAGTGTTACTTTAAGAGAGATATATAGTTGATTGAGAGGAAGAAAATTGTTTACAATTGGTACAAAAAACATGTTATCTCTGGAGCTTAGCACAATAACTTTACTTTAGTCTTTATAGGTGTATAGCCCGTTAAAATCTAAATTTTTCATTTTTTTTTTATACCTGGCAGGCTATTCCTTTATGTCAGCATTGTATATGTCTGAGGTGTTAATTATCGTATATACATACTTTAGCCAATACACAAACCCTTGCTTGCATTTGTAACTGTCAATAGTTTTTATTGTGAATGTTTTAGAACTATGTAGGTGCTATGTGTTAAGCACATTGAAACTAATTTACTGTATAATGCGTTTTTAAGTGAATATATAATAATATTATCATCCCTACAGACAATGCTGAATGTGACAGTAATCCATGTTTAAATGGTGGCGAGTGTATGGAGGAGTTAAATGGATACACATGTCGATGTCATCCAAGATACACTGGAATCCACTGTGAATCAGGTGAGATTAAATGGATACATATATCGCCGTTACCCAAGACACACCGGAATCCACTGGGAGTCAGGTGAGATTAAATGGATACCTATATCGCCTTTACCCAAGACACACCGGAATCCACTGTGAATCAGGTGAGATTAAATGGATACGCATGCCGATGTCATCCAAGATACACCGGAATCCACTGTGAATCAGGTGAGATTAAATGGATACATATATCGCCGTTACCCAAGACACACCGGAATCCACTGTGAATCAGGTGAGATTAAATGGATACACATGTCGCTGTCACCCAAGATACACCGGAATCCACTGTAAATCAGGTGAGATTAAATGGATACACATGTCGATGTCACCCGAGATACACCGGAATCCACTGTGAATCTGGTAGGTAATATCACATGTCGATGTCACCCGAGATACACCGGAATCCACTGTGAATCTGGTAAGTAATCTCACATGTCGATGTCACCCGAGATACACCGGAATCCACTGTGAATCTGGTAAGTAATCTCACATGTCGATGTCACCCGAGATACACCGGAATCCACTGTGAATCTGGTAAGTAATATCACATGTCGATGTCACCCGAGATACACCGGAATCCACTGTGAATCTGGTAAGTAATCTCACATGTCGATGTCACCCGAGATACACCGGAATCCACTGTGAATCTGGTAAGTAATCTCACATGTCGATGTCACCCGAGATACACCGGAATCCACTGTGAATCTGGTAAGTAATCTCACATGTCGATGTCACCCGAGATACACCGGAATCCACTGTGAATCTGGTAAGTAATATCACTTGTCGATGTCACCCGAGATACACCGGAATCCACTGTGAATCTGGTAAGTAATCTCACATGTCGATGTCACCCGAGATACACCGGAATCCACTGTGAATCTGGTAAGTAATATAACACGTCGATGTCACCCGAGATACACCGGAATCCACTGTGAATCTGGTAAGTAATATCACATGTCGATGTCACCCGAGATACACCGGAATCCACTGTGAATCTGGTAAGTAATCTCACATGTCGATGTCACCCGAGATACACCGGAATCCACTGTGAATCTGGTAAGTAATATCACATGTCGCCCGAGATACACCGGAATCCACTGTGAATCTGGTAAGTAATATCACATGTCGATGTCACCCGAGATACACCGGAATCCACTGTGAATCTGGTAAGTAATCTCACATGTCGATGTCACCCGAGATACACCGGAATCCACTGTGAATCTGGTAAGTAATATCACATGTCGCCCGAGATACACCGGAATCCACTGTGAATCTGGTAAGTAATATCACATGTCGATGTCACCCGAGATACACCGAAATCCACTGTGAATCTGGTAAGTAATCTCACATGTCGATGTCACCCGAGATACACCGGAATCCACTGTGAATCTGGTAAGTAATATCACATGTCGATGTCACCCGAGATACACCGGAATCCACTGTGAATCTGGTAAGTAATCTCACATGTCGATGTCACCCGAGATACACCGGAATCCACTGTGAATCTGGTAAGTAATATCACATGTCGATGTCACCCGAGATACACCGGAATCCACTGTGAATCTGGTAAGTAATATAACACGTCGATGTCACCCGAGATACACCGGAATCCACTGTGAATCTGGTAAGTAATATCACATGTCGATGTCGCCCGAGATACACCGGAATCCACTGTGAATCTGGTAAGTAATCTCACATGTCGATGTCACCCGAGATACACCGGAATCCACTGTGAATCTGGTAAGTAATATCACATGTCGATGTCACCCGAGATACACCGGAATCCACTGTGAATCTGGTAAGTAATCTCACATGTCGATGTCACCCGAGATACACCGGAATCCACTGTGAATCTGGTAAGTAATCTCACATGTCGATGTCACCCGAGATACACCGGAATCCACTGTGAATCTGGTAAGTAATCTCACATGTCGATGTCACCCGAGATACACCGGAATCCACTGTGAATCTGGTAAGTAATCTCACATGTCGATGTCACCCGAGATACACCGGAATCCACTGTGAATCTGGTAAGTAATATCACATGTCGATGTCACCCGAGATACACCGGAATCCACTGTGAATCTGGTAAGTAATATAACACGTCGATGTCACCCGAGATACACCGGAATCCACTGTGAATCTGGTAAGTAATATCACATGTCGATGTCGCCCGAGATACACCGGAATCCACTGTGAATCTGGTAAGTAATCTCACATGTCGATGTCACCCGAGATACACCGGAATCCACTGTGAATCTGGTAAGTAATCTCACATGTCGATGTCACCCGAGATACACCGGAATCCACTGTGAATCTGGTAAGTAATCTCACATGTCGATGTCACCCGAGATACACCGGAATCCACTGTGAATCTGGTAAGTAATCTCACATGTCGATGTCACCCGAGATACACCGGAATCCACTGTGAATCTGGTAAGTAATATCACATGTCGATGTCACCCGAGATACACCGGAATCCACTGTGAATCTGGTAAGTAATATAACACGTCGATGTCACCCGAGATACACCGGAATCCACTGTGAATCTGGTAAGTAATCTCACATGTCGATGTCACCCGAGATACACCGGAATCCACTGTGAATCTGGTAAGTAATCTCACATGTCGCCCGAGATACACCGGAATCCACTGTGAATCTGGTAGGTAATATCACATGTGGATGTCACCCGAGATACACCGGAATCCACTGTGAATCTGGTAAGTAATATCACATGTCGATGTCACCCGAGATACACCGGAATCCACTGTGAATCTGGTAAGTAATCTCACATGTCGATGTCACCCGAGATACACCGGAATCCACTGTGAATCTGGTAAGTAATCTCACATGTCGATGTCACCCGAGATACACCGGAATCCACTGTGAATCTGGTAAGTAATATCACATGTCGATGTCACCCGAGATACACCGGAATCCACTGTGAATCTGGTAAGTAATCTCACATGTCGATGTCACCCGAGATACACCGGAATCCACTGTGAATCTGGTAAGTAATATCACATGTCGATGTCACCCGAGATACACCGGAATCCACTGTGAATCTGGTAAGTAATCTCACATGTCGATGTCACCCGAGATACACCGGAATCCACTGTGAATCTGGTAAGTAATATCACATGTCGATGTCACCCGAGATACACCGGAATCCACTGTGAATCTGGTAAGTAATATCACATGTCGATGTCACCCGAGATACACCGGAATCCACTGTGAATCTGGTAAGTAATATCACTTGTCGATGTCACCCGAGATACACCGGAATCCACTGTGAATCTGGTAAGTAATATCACTTGTCGATGTCACCCGAGATACACCGGAATCCACTGTGAATCTGGTAAGTAATCTCACATGTCGATGTCACCCGAGATACACCGGAATCCACTGTGAATCTGGTAAGTAATATCACATGTCGATGTCACCCGAGATACACCGGAATCCACTGTGAATCTGGTAAGTAATCTCACATGTCGATGTCACCCGAGATACACCGGAATCCACTGTGAATCTGGTAAGTAATATCACTTGTCGATGTCACCCCGAGATACACCGAAATCCACTGTGAATCTGGTAAGTAATATCACATGTCGATGTCACCCGAGATACACCGGAATCCACTGTGAATCTGGTAAGTAATATCACATGTCGCCCGAGATACACCGGAATCCACTGTGAATCTGGTAAGTAATATCACATGTCGATGTCGCCCGAGATACACCGGAATCCACTGTGAATCTGGTAAGTAATATCACTTGTCGATGTCACCCGAGATACACCGAAATCCACTGTGAATCAAGTGAGATTAACCCTTTGAACCTGTAGAACGCCCTATTACTTGGGTTGTAGCTACGTAGATAAGATAAGATGAGATAAGATACATTTAAAGGTCTTTAAGACACACATTTGTGTAGGACAACCTACATGTATAGATAAAAAAACAGGAATACATGGTATATATGTGATATACATGTGACAATTAAGTGACAGATTAACACAGATTGTAAAGATATAGAAATTAGAATATCAAATTATTTGAGTTATTACTGGACATTGGTCATCTACGAAAAGATGTGTTGTACCATGTGGTACATCACCACCACCGTAGCTGACCAATGCCCAGCATGAGTATGGCGTTTATATAGGGTATGAGCCTGTAAAGGAGTTGTCCGGCACTAACAGGTGGACACATTTTATCAAAACCATGCAATTTACAATAGAATCAAACAAATGTAATTCATTTTAGATATAATAATATTAAAATTAGGATACACTGAAAATATGAAAACATTAAACTTTGACCTTGTTGGCTTTGCCATACCATGCCCACCAACAGTTATCATATATATTAACCCTTTCAGTGCCAGGGGGCCGATCTCATCGGTCCTAATTTACGGTCTGTAAAATCGGCCCTTTTTTGGGTATGCTTAAGCATCCCAGATAGCACACCCCACGTTGGGCCAACTATGGCTGTTGCCGCTGGCTCGGCGTCGGATCCCGTCGTCGACTCGACGTCGATCCGACGTTGGTGCGCCGTCGGGCACCCGACGTTGAAACGACGTCGAACCAACGGTGAATTCCACTAATAATACGACGTTGGGCCAACGTCATTTCTATCAACGTTGGACCAACTATGGCTGTTGCCGCTGGCTCGGCGTCGGCTCGACGTCGGATCCCGTCGTCGACTCGACGGTGGATCGACGTCGATCCGACAGTGGTGCGCCGTCGGGCACCCGACGTTGAAACGACGTCGAACCAACGGTGAATTCCACTAATAATACAACGTTGGGCCAACGTCATTTCTATCAACTTCAAAGTATTATAATTGGAAACAACATTCAATTTCACAAATATGAAACCAGAATAAAATGAAACATATAGAAAAAAAAGTGTATGCCGATTTAAATAAAGACAAAAATGACATATCATTAGTTGTTGATTTTAAGAATCTTGACCATCTACTCACTCTAAAGAATTTTTTTTTTTATTGGTCTCCTGAATAAAGTTATCGAAAATGCTACATATTTTTGTTAGCTTATATATCCCTTTACCATACAAAAGAAATGTCTTTATTTCAGCTTAATTTGCGATTTTGTGCTCTCGATAATGTTGGGAACAAAATATTCAAACATTATGTGGCTTTAAACTTTGGTCAGGTTACATCTTCTTCGAACATCATTATTCTGGAGGGTGATCTGATGTAGATGTGCAAAATTTGAAACGGCTCAAAGTACATATGATTAAATTAAACCTAGTAATTGCTCTGACATTTACTTACCAGTGCTATTATATAGAGGGAACTCTGTGCATGGTGATATACAATGTCACATAAGAAAGAATATCGCGTTTTTGCAATCCGTTTTCTAATTAGTCCATGATACTGTAGATTCTGATTATATAAATTCAATACATGCATGTACAGCAATTAATTTTATCTGTTGACATATTATGAAATGAGCAATTACTAAGCTTATTTGTATCTATGCACATATGTATGCCACTTGTTGCATATGTTGGAATGATTTATCTGGGAGAAATTAAACCCACGGATCCATAAAGATTAATTTATGTATACAAAACCCAACATATTATATGAAATATAATATTTTCATCATTCCATGATCTGTCATGAACTGGATTCAGTGTACTCATGGCTCATGCATATATGTATGCAGGAACTTGGCTTGTATGAAGCAACTGTTTGTAGGACATTGATTGACAATTCTTCTGAAGAAATCATATCGCGAGAGAAACCATTTTATATTCACCTCCTTGAATATCTGGAATTTACCATTTTCATAGGTTATCATTACGTTATTAATAACTGATGTATCAGATGTATAACTGCCACAACAAGATGAACACACATCATCCTTTCAGTGCTGATTATCGATACACCGATGAATGCCGAGTTTTTTTTGCATCCGATTGAATGCACAACACAGGACAAGTAAGAATTTCCATCCAAGTGAATAACCATAAACTGACGAATTCATGTCGTACATGGTGTTATGTCGGTCGCGCTGGTGTCAGTCGTGCAACAATATTCACAATATAACGATGTGCAACACGATATAGACCATGCTGCCATGATGCTGGAATACTGGTACATGTAAGTTCATATCCCCAAGCCGTTGATGGTTTCGACAGACGAGTAAACTTTGATCGAATCCGCTTGTATAGTACCGTAGCTTATACACAAAATATCCAGATCCAGAAACAGGATAGCAAGTAAATAAGTCCTGAAAGAAACAGAGAATAACGTTAGCCCAATGCATTTTTGTGTGCAGCTTGACATTGTCACACACTGTACACATCTTGATATATAAGAACCAGACCAATCCGGGAAATTCCTACATGCATTTGCATGCACGAGAGTACTTTAATTATTTGACCGGTTGCCAATAATATATATAAAATATGTATGCATATGGTACTTTAATTAATCGAATGGTTCCCGAAAGTATATATAGGTACCATACCTTTGCACGTGGTACGTAATCGTTACATATACAGGTCTTGAGGAATTCGTGAGTTGGAAGTACTTGAGCACGTGCTGATGACACCGACGCCGGTAGGCGGAGGTGTTATGCGCGCGCGAAGTTTTTCTCAACTCATGAATATCTCTGAGAACAGCAGGTAATTATCTTATATACCCAATACCCAGGATCGTCTCAATCAAACAATTGGTCACAGATTCTCAAAACTCGCTAAGCCTACGTACTGCTCACTATCGTCGGTGTCAATTTCTAGCAAAACTGTCAATCAGTTCATTAATGAAATTGCACAGACCCCACAAGAGCCAGCGCATGGTAAGTTTCTGCTCATTGGAAATTTTCACCAGCAAATATGAGACCGAACATATTAGTAAATTTGCAAGATATCGAGTAATTATTTTAGCATGTTTTGAATTGTTGTCAGCCGTATCATCAACGATAAAGAGTGTTTGTGTTTCAATGCCCATTTACTAGTACGATGAATATTAAACAGCGGTTTGAAAACTTGCTTTATAAAAAATCTCAGCATTTGGTGACAAATCGGAATGGATGTGAAGAACGGGGTTTGAGAAGGGGGGGGGGGGGGGGGTAATATGTCAGGGACTTTGACAGAAGCCTTCCTTTTTTGAGGGGTTAAATTGCAACCACCTGTGAACCAATCTGTTTTCCCAACTTGACCAAGTTTCATCTGGTCTCCCATTCGATGCTGAGTTTGAAATCCAAGACACTACCATTTAATAGCTATAATATAGTCTTTGTAGAAAATAATATAATGTACTCTAAATATTACATATCTGTTGGGAACCGAAACTATCCAGACGATCTCAGAAAGATTTTGCCTGAAATTCAACTTATGATATTGAAAATTCCAAATCTTGAAATTAGCTCACCGCATAATAATGACCAAAACGATACTCATTAGAAATTTGGAAATGTAAACTATCGAAATGATCTCAAACAGGTTTTGCCTAAGATGTTCAACTTATAAAGTTATTGAAAATTTAAAATGTTGAAATTATCTGGGGGGGGAGGGGTATATAATACCTCGACCTCTATCGCCACATCCATGTTGCGATCACCCTAATTATTTGTTCTAACCCACAACCTTCTAGAGTGGGCAATCTTACTGTCAGGTCAGGGACAATACGGGTAAGGTTGTCCCGCCCCATTAACTTTGACCAAAATGTTCAACAGTTAGGCATTTCATGACTGACACGACATTAATTTAAGTATTGAAAATTCCAAAATTTTGAAAAGTTTGACAAAAATTGGGGGAGGGGTGGTTAACACCTCAATGTTCAAACCCCTGTCGCCACACTCCATTTTTGCACACATTACCATATTTATTCCAACCCACATTGTCACAGATATTAAATTCTTACTGTCAGGGCGTGCGGGACAACGGGGGTGGGGGGCTTGACAACAGCATGTTGATAGCAGACCGCCTTTCTGCCAAACTGCTCTAAATGTAGGCCTACTGGTTAGAACAACAAACTATTTCAGTTGGTAGCTTGGTGAGCCCCAAGCCAAGTAATTAATTGATATGAATACCTCAGACAAATATGGGATGGGTAATATTTGTTTATTGGTAAAAAATGCCCCATATGTATCGCCAAAATTATTAAAAATTTCCAAAAGTTGTGCATGTCGCCACCCCCCTGCATGCCGTGACGTCCCACATATACCCCAAAAAGTTAAATTACCCGCCCAATAATATATAATCATGTCTATTATTGGGGGGGGGGGGGTGTTCACATTTATGTTTTAGGGGCACGCGGCATTTAATACAGTGACAACGTCCATTATGTAGTCATTGGTCGTTTGTGGGGGATGCATCAATACACAAATTGACCCCAACCAAATACATAAATCCTAATATTACTCAACATTACAACTATAGGAATCTATAGGTCCACACTACAGCTGAAAATAATTATTGTGACACAGTGTGACAACGTAATAACTTCCTTCCAACAGCTCCAGTCATGTGAACATTGACACAACGTATCAATATGACGTGATTCTTTGACGTAAACAATGTAAAATGATACGCACGTAATGTAAAGTTTGTAAAATGAAATTATTTTTTTGCAACTATGGGTGTATGCCAATTGCTGGGCAGCGGATCGCGTTTCAAACCCCTGTGACGTGAGTCATTGTAGAAAAAAGTTGAAAATTTCATGTCTGACACATCATTACTTGGTAACTTTAAGTACGTGTTTTCATTGTCTGATTTTCCAACAATCAGTAGGAATATTTTTGTTTACACCTCTGGTATCATATTTTTAAAACTTTTTGACTTTAGTAAAAATTGTTGTCTGACATGAACACCATTTTGGAAATGTTCCAGTCTTAATTTTATTCAGTTTGGAAATTGCCAACAGTTGAAAAGTCTGGGTGCCGATTGGAAAGTTTCAATGCAAGGCGGGGGGGGGGGGGGGGGGGTGCAAATTGAAACTCGCGAAGGAGTTTGGTGTCTGGTTCAAGATGAAATTCAACGTTGACACACCATAACAAAGACCATGTAGCCACGTCACTGATTCGGAGACCATAAATAGGTACATGTACATATTTCAGAAACTAAAAACTTCCCCGGGAATCATACAATATAAGCCCCCCCTCTGATTAAGTATGTACTGCATGGTAATCACACAAGAATGGCCTGGTTGACAGAATATTGATACATTGGCGGCGCCATATGCTCTGGTAAGTACTTTCCATTGTCATTTTCCAGCTGTTTTAAATGTTTCGCAGAGAAGTGAAACGAACGCTCTTTATTTATAACATATATCAGGAATATATAGACTAACACGGAACGCTCCGTGTAAATAGCTGATTTTGGTTGGGACCCAAACATCGTGTTCAAACTTGTATTTGTTATGACTTCAATGCATCTTTTTGTGACATGTATTTATCAACCTATTTCGACACGGGAAACAATTCACAAGAGAATATTATTAGGTGTATTTTGGAGCGCAAACCGACAAGTGGATTTAAGGTACCGGTTGGAAAATACCGAATTAAGGGGAGGTTGTTCGAACTCCATGCATAAATCAATCTCCTACATAACAGGGCGTCAGACACCGTAGCGAGGGGACTGAACTCTGGTTTGCAGCTTGAGCATTTTATACAATGAAAGGGGGTGGTGCAATAGTAAATTCCTATTCTGGTAGTACACCCCCCAACAGCTATAAGCATAATAGCCTATTATAGGGTATACAACTGAAAGTGGAACGGTATCCACTGTCGTAGGCTGAACTTAATTATCCATGAAAATCCATGACAGGGACGTGGCTAGATGGGTTTCAGCGTTGGGGAGGGGTGCATCCACCTTGGAATTTTCAACTGCACCCCCTTTGGGGTTTGATTTCCCCAAAAGTTACTGGCCCCTCACAGCCTGGATGCTAGCATTATTCTAAATGGATCAGTAGTATTGTTGCCACAACCAGAAGAGGAACGGAATACACTGAGAACATTTTGAGATCCGAACCTGAAAATAGCAAACTCCTAACATCTAGACTGGCCTCAAGAATTCCAATTGTTGGAAATTTCCAACCTGAGACCCCCCCCCCCCCCCCCCCCCACCCTAAGGTCGTAAAATTTCCAACTGATGCCATTTCAGTCAATTTTTTTACCAATGGTAGGACAATGTGCAAATGATGTTCCATAAACAATTAATAATTGTTGGAAAATCAAACTACGAGAACAATCTCAACCTATAATATTGTATTGTTGGTGTGACCGTGCGAAAGTTCCAATTAATGTTGTGTCATGTATGAAATATCCAACTGTTGACAATTTTGACCAAAGTTGTGGTGGGGTGGGGGACGCGAGACACACGTGCAACACCCCTGCCACCATGTCCCTAAATCCATGTATTATCACACATGGATCGTGAAATTTAGATAGTAATTAGAATGACATTTTCTTCCTCATACAGTCGGATGCCATCACACGAAACTGACATAAATTTATTTGTTTTCGTTTCTGACAATTGAAGGGTTAAACTTCAAATTCAAACTTTAAGTTGGTTGTGGAGGAAATGAATCCGACGACGCACGCTTATCGTTGAAATTCCAAGTTATTCGGCATGATATTCTCAACTAAAGTACTTACCGGTACTTCTTCGGGTCCCTATAGCTGGTGATGGTGTTCCGTGGTGCATTATCCAAATAATAATCCATTAAACCGAGAAGCTCACTCAGAACACAAATGCAAGTTCAGTCAATAAACCAAAGCGTTATTTGAAAAAGAAACACGCGACCAGTTAAGAATGACGTTAAAATGACGCTACGACGTAATCGACCGATTTCTCCACACTATGACCAACGTTGGGCCATCGTTGGTCCAACGTCGACATCTAACGCACCTACTAACCTCACATATCGCCTAGTGCGTTACGTTTTCAACGTCGGGCCAACGTTAAACCAGCGGTAAAACCAACGTTGCCCCAACGTTGGTTGTCCAACGTCGGGCCAACGTAGCCATGTTTGTAACGTGCAAAATCTGACGCATGTCAACGTTGCGCCATCGTTGTACCAACCACAAAATCCGACGTTGCGCCAACGTAATTATTCCAACAAGTCGACGTTGGGCAATCGTCGTACCAACCACAAAAGCCGACGTTGGGCCAACGTAATTATTCCAACGCAAGTCGACGTTGGGGCATCGTCGTACCAACCACAAAAGCTGACGTTGGGCCAACGTAATTATTCCAACGCAAGTCGACGTCGGGCCATCGTCGTACCAACCACAAAAGCCGACGTTGGGCCAACGTAATTATTCCAACGTTGGCCCAACGTACGTGTGCTATCTGGGATGCTATAGCGAATTTTAAAAACTGGATAAAACCTTAGGGGCATGTTATAACTTAAAAATATCAGCAAGTATTCATAGTAATAATTTTGATGCCCATGAAAAACGTAAGATTCCCTGGCACTATAAACCTACAAAATAAGTCTGTTAAAGAATACAAGAAAATGTTATCAAAATTGTAAAAAATAATAACAAATGATGAAAAATTGTTAGGCCAATGCATTCTCTTATCTATGCGAGGCGACCTATGGTCGACTCGCATATATAAGAGAATGCATTGGCACAGGGTATATGGGTAGATACAAAAATCGGACCCGACGAATAAATTGCCTACAAGATTCACTGCATATATCCCAATTGCACTGGGAGGGGGAACCTTAGTCCCACTGGGGGGGATCTTAGTCCCACTGGGACAGTATCACCTCTAGTTGTTCTCTGAACAAACTTTTTTGTGGGACTATAGACAGTAATGCCCTAATTGATCGACTCCTTTAACCACAGCAGAATTATGGGTAACTTTTCAGGATTTAGTTGGAAATATGGCTTGTTGCCATTCATCGGAAAGCTCTCCCTGCGCTATTCTGTTCTCAGTTTGTGACATTATATCGTATGTTTATTAGATAAATATGAATTACATATTCTATTTATCGTATAACAATGTCCAAAACTATATATTTCAAGATTATAATTGCGAGAATTTCGGCATCGTGTTGATTGATGAGCACGAATTTGACCTGCATTTAGTCAGAGATGCGGCTCGGCCCCCGGCTGCCATTCAGCCAATCAGAACACACTTTTTGTCAACAAACCAATCAAATTATCGGAAGGTAATATGAATTAGTAATTGATATGAAATTGATTTATGACATAGTTTCCAACGTAAATAATGATTGAGTCATATGATAAATGACTTTATCAGCTCAAAACACAGGTCAAGTTCAAATATGGGTTCGGTCCACCCATTTATGCTGGATTTATGGCCCCTTTTCGACTTAGAATCTGTCCGTCTGTCCATTTGGAAAGTTTCCGGATGATAACAATATTTTTGGCTATCGGATCAAATACGAATTTGATATGTTACTTTGAGCTCAAAAGACAGGTCAAATTCTAATATGGGTTCGGTCTGCCCATTTTTTTGACGGAGTTATGGCCCCTTTTTGATAACTTTAGTTTGTGTGATCAGATCTGAACCAAATTTGGTATGTCATGTTATCAGCCCCATATACAGGTCAAGGTCGAATATGGGTTCGGTTTTCCCATTTTTGCCCTAGTTATGGTCCTTGTCGACTTAGAATTTGATGATTATTTTTCATTTCTGGATGATAACTTTAGTTATTGTAAATTGATTGCTTTTAAATTTTGAACGTGGATTTACCACATGGAGATAAAAGTAAAGTTCAAATTTGGGTTTGGTCCGCCCATTTTTTCCAGAGTTATGGTCCTTGTCGACTTAAAATTTGCCAATTATTTTGGTTTCGCGGATGATAACTTTACTTTTTGTTATCTGATTATTTTTTAAGATCAACTGAATCTCTTCATATTTGGAACATAGTTCAAATTTCAGTAGACAAAGGCCAAGTTTTAATTTGGTCACGGTCCGATGAATTTTGACAAAGTTAAGAAAAATCTATCCTTACTAAAAAGCCACCTTTTCGGGGGGACACTTACTTAGTCTGTGACCTTTTATTTAGTTTAAACATTATTATAAATATGATCCATCCAATATGTGTGTGTAATTTCAGTACAAGACGAATCATGTCTGCACCCAGATGGGAAGTATTACAGCGGTTCACAGTCATGCTTCTGGCTCGTGTATGATCAGAAACAAGCGACTGATTCTAACAGTGTATGTCAGGAATATGGCGGGCAGCTAGCATCATTGTATGCTCCCGACTTCCCAAGGTTTATCATGGATGAAATGTGAGTGTCGCGTGTGTTTTGCAAGCCTTGGAATAATACAGTAATGCCCTAATTAATTGACTCCTTAACCAAAGCAGAATTATGGGTAATTTTTCAGGATTCAGTCGGATATATGGCTTGTTGCAATTCATCGGAAATTAAGCTCTCAGTGAGAGCTTTCTGATGAATGGCAACAAGCCATATATTCAACTAAAACCTGAAAAATAATACGTCAACTTTGATAACCAAAGCTCATAATTCAACCATAAGTAATACATCAAAATCGATCACAAAAGCTCGTAATTCAGAATGCTCTTTATTATATATTTAGCACTTTTATAAAAAATAAGATATAAAATTGCGCGGTCAGACACTTTTCAAATTGTTTGGCCTGAGAAACTGCAAATTGACTTGCAATTGTGTGGCTTAACCCTTTTAGTGCCAAGTCTGATTTTTGTATCAACCCATATTTCCTTGATCATTTTTCAAATTTATTGATTATAATAATGTGATAGATTGATGGAAAGATCTATTAGAGCTCTTTCCATCAATGTATCACATTATTATAATCAATAAATTTGAAAAAATGATCAAGGAAATATGGGTTGATACAAAAATCGGACTTGGCACTGAGAGGGTTAAACATATTCAGCTGCTTATAAGAAAATCAATTTAAATTTTATATAATATTTTTTTCAGATTGAATGGTAGTTTGCTTAATTCCTTCTACACTGGAGTAAATGAGAATAAGGTTACTGGTTTCCACATGTCCTGGGACGACAAGCTCGTGTCACCATTCAGTATAACAGGCTCGGGTCCATGTGTTAAAATCGTCCAATCAGGAGGAGGTTTACAATTTACAAAACTTGACTGCGGGACCTCGATTCCTTTTCTCTGTGAGTCCAAAGGTGAGTGAGTTATCTCATACAAGGAGGATTATCAGTAGGCCTGGATATAGTGTGTCTGACATTTGCAGAATGTGGTCCCCACAGGATGAATTTATTGATGAAACTTGACACAGCTTACTAGCATCACTGAATTCACCCTCTGGGGACCTCATTCTGCATAGGCATTATCTATGCAGAAGATAAATGGCATAATCGAGGTGACTAATTGTCGCATCAGAACTATAAGGTCGTCACTCACATTTTCAACTTTCCGAGAAAATGAAGGATGAAGTTTTCAGACAACATTTCTCATAATGTTGACAAAGCATGATGTATTGTTGTATTTATCCCAATGAAAACTGGCATTAGCTGTCCATTGAACCACATATTTTTTCTGTTTACTCCCTCGTTTTCTTTTAAAAAGCAATAACTTGTTTGGAGATACGACCTTTTGCGTACGCCAACGACGATTGGTTTCCGTGCTATAAGGAAGTTGTGCTAATAAATGCAGATTAATTAAATATGGTGGCAAAGGCATGTGTGTATGAACTAAACAGTGCCTATTCTACATTATGAATATTCACTCATGTGCATCATCAGAAATTTGTGGACAATCACAAAAATTAAATCACCAAATGATCACATGACTAACATGGAGATACGACCATATAGCACACATTTGAGAATTTACAAACACAAAACAGAAGTCACGTGGACAACCTGAAGCATCCGATTGGCTGCTGTTGGACCTTACAGCACGAATAATTGTGAAGATCGCTGGAGATACGACATTTGTGTCACTGGTTTGTGAGAATATTTGCCATCCAATGCAAAAACAGATCGGATTGGATTATTTCTCACGATTCGAATGATATCAAATACTCATTTCCCGCCAAAATTACTACCTCATAGTTCTGATTATACATAAAGGGTGAACATCACCAACTTCAACTGGAGAACTTCAATCTTTAATTCTAGGTCTCCCATAGCAGTTGAGGCCTAAGCAGAATGAGGTCCCCAGAGGGTGAACTTGGTGATGCTAGTCCACTGTGCCTTCATTCGGCTTAGGCCTCAACTGCTATGGTAGACCTAGGATCAGATTGAAGTTTCCCACCCAGTTGAAGTAGGTCAAATTCACCCATTAGTCACCTCGATTATGCATTTCATCAAATTAGGGCATATAGAAACTGAACAGAAGGTAACAAGTAACTAAAAACAATATTAATTTGAGACTATAGATAGCCTCCTCACCCTCTAGGAACCTCATTCTGCTTCGGTCTCATCATCTGAGAAGTATCTGTAGTCTGTCTCAAATTAACATTGTTTTTAGTTATTTGTTCCCTTCTGTTCAGTTAGTTTCTTTATTTATTACACGATCCTACCATTATTCCATTCAATAAACCCATTCTATAAATTGTGATATTAAACGTTCGTTTAATAACAGGAAATAGTGCCAGCTGACCTTTGACTTCCGGCTTACCGTCTTTTAACATTCCGTACGCTACGTCTCAAAAATACTATGACTTCCAATATTTTTCCAACAAACTATCATGACTGAAGAATTTGAAAAGTTATGTTATTAAATATAGGCCATTAAAAGCGCCAAATAGTCTTTAATTATCTGGGACTATTTCTTTACGCGGGCAAACAACGAATAGTTACGTGAAACATCATCGCATGTCTTATAGAAGCCGATGTTAGTTTCTCGTTCCATTTGTTGATTTAAGTATGTTTTGTCGATGTTTTGGATCATGTAATAAATAGAATCTACAACTCGTCCCCAGTTTATAGCGGAAATTACAAAACTCGTCCAGTAAATTAGGTCTGGACCTCGCCAAAGGCTCGGTCCAGACCTAATTTACTGGACTCGTTTTGTAAATTCCGCTATAAACTGGGGACTCGTTGTAGATCCTCTATATCCTAATCAATCACCAACTTTGTTTGTTTGTTTTAATAATTTTTATTCAGCTCTCAATATATGACATCTTAAGTACATGGACAAATAAATTATATAATCAGTGATGTGTCAATTTGTTTATATAGTCCAGGGTGAGTTATATCTCTCCTTTTTAAATATTATTGGTAGGGGCAGAATCTAACAATGTTAATTTATGTCTGGGTTTGTCTCATTTGGGGGATACATGGGATCGCAGTAATTTGGCAAAAGTAGTCAGGGACCACTCTGAGAGACTTCCAAACCCCCATCCTAGCCCACGCACAACCGGTTTCGCAGAATTCTTTGAAACCGATTGCGTGATATCCCAGGAGGGAGGTCAGAAGGCACATTGAGTGGCTCCCAGGCACCTTTCTATGCACATACAGTAATGCCCTAAGTAATCGACTCCTTAAACACAGCATAATTATGGGTAACTTTTCAGGATTTAGTCAGAAATATGGCTTGTTGCCATTGATCGGAAAGCTCTCCCTGATTATTAAGGCATTACTGTACGTTGTGATGTATGATCAATCACCAACTTCAACTGGGAAACTTTAGTCTGATTCTAAGTCTCCCTAGCAGTCGAGGCCTAAGCAGAATGAGGTCGACCCCAGGGGTGAATTTGGTGATGCCAGCCTGCCGTGTGGGATAGCGTCACTAAATCACTCTGTGAGGACCTCATTCTGTAAATGCTTTTATGTGTAACCATATAAGGTAAGGGGGTGTCTGACGGGTAGCAGAACTGTCAAGGTTAGCGACCCCACACCTAGCACACCAGAAAGACAGAGAAAAGTCAAAGTAATGTGCTGGCAGGTTGACCAGAAGGCCTTTTTGAAAGTCAACTAAAGAAAAAAGTAAAACGGCTAAGAACGCATTTGTCATAAGAATTTTACACACAATTGATACCGGTCGGTGCAAAATGTACGGTCTATATAAAGTGGTAGTATAGTCCCCCCCATATAGTATTATAATATATACACTGTAGGTATAATTAGAGTTAAACGCTCTCTATATTATATTGTTAAACGCTCTTTATGTGACCAAGTTAGCTATATATAGCTATCATATCTGTCATCGTGAAGTATCTTTACATATTACAATCCGTATATGACTATGTTACATATAGGTGGTGGTTAAACACTTAAACAAGATTCCGAATAATTAATTTAGATGAGTACATGGGGTAATACATCTTATTGTGAGATGTATGCATGCTGGAAAGTACTCACTAACACCAGTAAATTATTACCTTAGGATTATGAAGCATAATATTTAGGGTTAGATTATATACTTAAGATAAATGTAAGTGAGCATTATATCTCACAACAATTATTATATGGGTAGAGATAATAATATTATATATATACATATATATATGCACGAAAAAACACACCTAGCCCT
This sequence comes from Siphonodentalium dalli, assembly GCA_032622095.1. NCBI lineage: Eukaryota > Metazoa > Mollusca > Scaphopoda > Gadilida > Siphonodentaliidae > Siphonodentalium > Siphonodentalium dalli. The sequence continues at coordinate 28,878,317 of CP136062.1, forward strand.
CAAGAATGACAATAAAACGTCAGAATGGAGCACTGGCTGACGGGCCTTGCGGCCTTTCCGTTTGTCAACATAAGTATAGTGAAAGAATTAACGGCTTTCAACCTATCTGTCATATAATTTCCCCACAAAATGAAGGTGGTTCACAAATGCATGGATGTCAAAAGAAAGGGGAGGTTGTCTGCTGTATGCATATTAAAGAAGATTCTAGGCTATATGTGATGATGACCAAGGTCCCAATTTCCCGCAGACAATTTGCTACTCGTTCTGATGACATGAATTTTGAGGTGGAAGCTGGACCCTGGAGCGGTTTATTAGAATTTTGAAAATAGTTTTTGAACGTACCCCATCGAAATAAGATTCATTTAATGCCAAAGGTAGAATTTCTAGGTTTTTGAAAAATTCTCCCAATGAGTTAAAAAGATGCCAGAATGTTTTGATAAGAACGTCATCAGTTGCAGTTTGCTGACTATATGCCACGCTAAGCGCATGTCATATCATGTTTCGACCCTTTAGCAGTCGAGGCCTAAGCAGAATGAGGTCGACCCCAGGGGTGAATTTGGTGATGCCAGCCTGCCGTGTGGGATAGCGTCGTCACTAAATCACTCTGTGTGGACCTCATTCTGTAAATGCCAGACAAACTATTTGTAGGCTTGTCTGTGATAGTGAGATGCTTCACCTCTTTATCTGCTCTACCATTGCTGCTGCTCAATTCAGTAGCTATCAAGACTTTCAAAAAAGTCTGTTAACCCTTTACCCAACAAACCGGCCAAAACCGGCCAAATAAAGCTTCAACAGCCTAAAATATCTTCGGTCTGTCTCAATAGAACCATACAAATATGGATATCATTGGAACCGGCTCCTTGACCACATTGTGATAGTTACAGTTATGCCCTGTGCCAATGCATTCTCTTATATATGCGAGTCGACCATAGGTCGCCTCGCATATATAAGAGAATGCATTGGCCTAAAAAAAATCTTTTTTTAACACTTTTTACCATTTTTTTCTTACATTCTTTAACAATTTTATAATTTTTAATGTGTTAAGCCAATGCATTCTCTTATATATGCGAGGCGACCTATGGTCGACTCGCATATATAAGAGAATGCATTGGCACAGGGCCCTTCTGTTGGGTAAAGGGTTAAAATTTATTGATGATGAAACTCAATCCATTTTTCCAAGGGTGTTAACCAATAATCAGCAGATATTTTCTTCCATCGGAGACTGTTTAATTTAAAATTCGGACGGCATCTTTGTTCATAGTGTGGATACTCGTGGTACATACTTTCAAATTGGCTTTTATCAGACAACATTTTTGTTGTCAAATCACAATTTACTGAACCGTTGATTTATATATTGCATAATATTTTATATTTATCCGTGAATACCATAGTGTCATTTTGCATGACAATAATTATTTATTACTAATTTAAAGACAAGAACAAGGTTTGTTCTTGTGTTCCAGCATATGTACACGCTGTAGAATCAGTTTATGTTTATTTGAGGGCACAATTGTACAGCTCTGTTAATTGGCATCGGCTATTGGCCGAGTCGATGTAAATACCTAAGAAAAAAGATATTTTGTCAAATATTTTATCGCAGAGGCAAATTTCAGAGCCTCAGATGTTTTGTGGAAATTTGAAATAATTTGCTGGAAATATTGTCTTAATGTCGCACTGTGGAAGTCTGCAGACAGCAAACATTAATTGTTGAATGCCATGGACTACTTAGATAACATGAAAGGATCTTTTTATAATCGGCAATTTTATACCTGACCCAAGCCTGAGTTCAGTTTACCTGTCCTTTGTAGAATGAGGTCCCCAGAGGGTGAATTTAGTATCACTATCCTGCATAGCAGGCTAGCATCACTAAACATCCCATCTGGGGACCTCATTCTACTTAGGCCTCATCTTCTCTGGAAAGTTTCTTTTATAAAATTTCTACAGAAACGTCTTCACATAGATACTATTTTGTTTTAGTTTACCGGTAGTTTCTCTATATCACCAAATTGGCAGACGACGCATTGCATAATCGAGGTTCCCAATGGGTGTACATCACAATATTCACCATTTGGAAACTTCAATCTGAGTCTATGTCTCCCATAGCACATGAGGGCATGCAGAATGAGGTCCCCAGATGGTGAATTTGGTGATGCTAGCCCTCTATCCGGGATAGCATCACTAAATTCACCCACTGGGAACCTCATTATGCAAATGACAGACACACTAAACTCAGCCTTGGACCCAACCAATGTTTGCCGTGATAATGGACCAAGTTCCAATAATATTGTAAACTGAAAGTATGTTTGTAAAGCTTTTAACTACATGTATGCGATCCTAGGTGTTTTATCGAGGACAAATTTCCCATCTTGGCAAATTTGTTGGACAGGGCAAATATCTGCAAATTAACAGGGCTGCACTATGTCGTGTATCAGGTGCTATGCACCTCCCACAATGACCCGTTGTGGATGCATCCATGTATCAGGCGCTATTCACCTCCCACAATGAGTGGCTGTGGATGCATCCATTCAGATTCTTATGTTTGCAGGAAGTTCCTCGGATTACTGTTTACACCCAGATGCTTACTACTATCATCCACTAAGAAGATGTTACTGGAAAACAGTTCCCGGAGTGAAGGCTCATGCTGCACAGGCTCAGTGTCAAAGATTCAACGGACAACTTGGCAACTTATACAACATAGAGACATACTATTATGTCCACAAATATGTGTGAGTATATCAACTCCTAACGACAATCAAATTCATGTTTTGATGCCAGCATCACAGATAATACTATGAGGAGGACAGATATTTCTCATTTGATCTGGAGAAAATATTTGTTTAAGGTTTCTTCAAGCAGGAATTGAGCCCTCAGAAGCAAAGAAATTGCATCTTTTGTTAAAAAATAACAAACTTTTCTTACATTATGGCAAAATGTACTGAGGCAAATTCAAATTCAAGTTTCTCAGTCCAAAACATTTTGAAAAGCATGTGCATCAGAGCTGTTAAGTTTCACGGATTGTCTGTGTGATTCCCAGAATGCTACGGCAATTCCGCAAATACGGATAACCCCCAATTTCTCCCGGATTCAGCAAAACCCCGCATTAAAATTATTTATATTTTTTGAATAGGTATTTGCTGGGGGATTCCCCAAATGACAGGGAATTCCTTATTTCCGGTACCGTAAATACCCACTCATTAACATTCACAGAATGTACCGTTGGTAACATTTGATTGAAGACTGATCAGTGATGAACTGTGACTGATATTAATTTATTTTCCCACTCTGGTGAGGCCACACGTATAAAGGGTTTTGTTATAGTATACAATACATATAATCTCAAGTGTGCAGCCGTATATATTGTAAGGCCCCATTGATGAACATTTCTAAGTAACAGATACTTTATGATTTATGTTCACTGATAGTGGTATGCATTGCGAATGGAATGTGTCCATTTCTTTTGTGGGTAAAACTTTAAGACGGGTCATTTTGTACTTTTGGTTTCACGCATGCATGTCCGGTTGTAATCTGTGTAACTCGGGTTCATTTTTACTTATTTTAAACAAAGTTTCTGCTTTTTAAAATTTGTTAATAAATGGTGGAATGTGTGCATTTTTTTGTGTGGATTAAACTGTAAGACGGGTCCATTTTGTAGTTTATTACGATGATTAAACCGTAAGACGAGTCCATGTTGTAGTTTATTACGATGGTTAAACCGTAAGACGAGTCCATTTTGTAGTTTATTACGATGGTTAAACCATAAGACGAGTCCATGTTGTAGTTTATTATGATTTTGTACTTTCGGTTTCGCACATATCCAGCTGTATCCGGTGGAATTTTGAGTATTTTTACGAAGTGTCTGCTTCTTTCGTTTCAATAAATGGTTGTATCTCCCACTCACAGCCGCTCTATTACAATTACCAACAGGACATTCATGATTCATTACCATTTTATTTTAATAGGTCTATATATTTATAAAATAAACACAAATAGAAACTCATACAAACTGTAATCTTCATCATAAAAATGATTTTAGGAACATGAAAACATATTTGGGCATACCTCCCGCAAAAATCTCCCGGATTGACATTTTCAAAACTTAACAGGTCTGATGTGCATATTTATATCATATTATTTATTTCTGAGGCACATGCTAATGAAGCATCAACCTCTCTATCGGCGAGCTCCTGATTTAATTTCAGGGGAATGGGACAACCCACCCCAATTGACCTGGGACAACTGAATCACTCTGTCCCACAGTATGGATGGGTTTAGTGGACAGCCCACTGAATTCCTTTCAAACTTTAACATTTCAAATGTGGGACAGTTATACAATTGATGGATACACATGCATTATCACTTAATAAAACATGACCAAACTAAATTAATTTCTTAATTACAGGTTTGAGTCACTCTGTCCCACAGTGTGGATGGGTTTAGTGGACAGTCCACTGAATGCCTATCAAACATTAACATTTAGGACATGGGACAGTTATACAATCGGAGGTTATACAAGATGGCAGAGTGGTCAACCATTTATCTTTTTTCTGGATGAGTGCACGATTTCTGACGATGAGTGTAAATGGCAGACCAAAAGATGCTATGAGCTGAATGTGGGTAGTGTGTGTGAAGCTCAAGGTTTGTAAAACTAAAAATATATTGTCTGCCATGTGTTACATGTCAATGAGCATTATGCCATCTGAGAAATCTAAAGACAGATTGGCCACAGGTTTACAGAACACTTACCGAACATTAATGAGAAATCTAAAGACAGATTGGCCACAGGTTTACAGAACACTTACCGAACATTAATGAGAAATATAAAGACAGATTGGCCACAGGTTTACAGAACACTTACCGAACATTAATGAGAAATATAAAGACAGATTGGCCACAGGTTTACAGAACACTTATAGAACATTAGATTAGATGGAAAAATAAAATTAATACGTATTTCAAATCACCAGGACACTCGATAAATGCTATTTCCAAACCAGTTATGTCTGTAGTCAACAGGTCAAAGAGATTGTAGTTCATTAAAAAGACTATTGGTTAAGAAAGTTCATGTTCATGTTTCCTAAACAAGTAAATTCTCGTCAGAAATCCAGACATTTTGTTTGACAAGCTAGGGCATATATCACCATTTTTTGTCGTAAGCCAATTAACTCACTTCCATAAACGTTCTTACCATTTTTATGTTGTCTACGTTAATTAGCCTAAATATGTGATACATACTGATAAGCCACTGATAAAGGCAATGATGAAGAAGACTCCCATTTTGAAATGTGTTTCTTTTAATATCACGAGCTTTAATTCATGCTTGATTGATTGATTATTTATTTAGTGATATAGAGTAATGCTCTAAGTAATCGATTCCTTAACCAAAGCAGAATATGGCTTGTTGCCATTCATCGGAAAGCTTTCCGTCCGATGAATGGCAACAAGCCATATTTCCGACTAAATCCTGAAAAGTTACTCATAATTCTGCTGTGGTTAAGCAGTCTATTAATTTGGGCATTACTGTATACAAAACATATGATTAGACGTAGCGGTAATTCTCCGGGGATGACATAGTCTCAAGGGATGTCTTCATGTCATTCCCATGCACAGAGAATAATGTGGATAAGTATGAATAACATATTTACATATGCATGTAATATGATATCCCTGGTCCAAGCAAAATTAATGTTATTTCAGGGAAGAACATTTAAACAAGAGAGTCACAAGTAATTTATAACATACTTAGGAAGAAATAGGGAGAAGTGGCACATTTTAGGGATAAGATATCTCCCAAGTCGCCCCTCTAGGCTGGTCCCGGTCTGTTGCTGGTATGGTCCTGGATGTTTCTACTTTGACAGTGATTCATGCTTATAAATTTCTCTGTTCCAGTGAAGCACGAGGCAAGCATGTTACCACCATTAGCAAAGTTCTACCCACCAAATGTATCATACTACTGGCTGCTGGATACCACCATGAACCAATCACAGGCACAAGATCGGTGTTCAGATTACGAAGGCCAGCTGGTGGTCATCGAAGATTCACAAGTGGCTCATTTCATTCATACTCATGTGTAAGTTTCATCTGCAAATTTCCTTATTCTTTATTATTAAAAAAAACATATCAGTGTTATTTATAGAGTGACCTCCCCTACACCACCCATATTCCAATCAGTTGCACACTGGACTCTCTTCAGAATCTGAAGTTTTTTGCATTATGATATATAATTTTGATCTCAAACATTATTATACTATGACATATCCTTGTATTAATTTCCAAACAGCCCATGCATTATGCTCTACCAGTATTATGTTGGGAAATTCATATGGCAAATTTGTTTTAATCCGTTTTACTTTCATAATAATCTCTTTGTTTGACTTTCTAAAAGGCCTTTTGGTCAACAATTAATGGTTTACTATGGTTTATTTGCTCGACACCTGATATGCCTGGTTATATAAAAATGTTATGGGCAAACAAACAGGTGTATTTAGCCATGCCCCAGCATTTCTCTTGTTTTGGCCCTGTGTTAACAGGCTCAAATAAATCTTGGTGTAACATCATAACTTATTATTGTCCACTTTAGTTTAAATAATAATGCAAGTATCAACTACTGGAGTGGAGTATTCGTGAACATTTCTGATTGGACAACTGTCAGCGGTGGGAGCTTACAGTGGACAAACTGGTCACCTGACAACCCAAACGTAACAACACCTGATGCGTGTGGCGCTGCCGTGGGACATGTGGGATGGGAGTGGTATTCACACTCATGTGATGAACAATTCCATGTTGTTTGTCAGTCTATGTGTGAGTATTAACTGTTTCATGACCCAAAGAGAACCCCACATAGACTGAAGCAGACGACACTCTGTAGTGTATGCTCCCATCTGTATGAGGCTCCCTGTGGGTTAAACATTAAACTTTATGTATTGCCTCGGTAATTATTCCTTTCATGATGGGAGCCGCGCTGGTGCAGCATTAAAGATCCTCAGTGCAGTGTATTCTCTTATATATGTGAGTCTTCCATAGGGAGCCTCGCATATATAAGAGAACTTATTGGCTTACAAGATCAAGGTCAATATTGTTAGGCCAATGCATTCTCGTATATATGCGACGTGCCCTATTGGCGACTCGTATATATAAAAGAATGCATTGGTACAAGGTTTTCCCCAAATTTCAGGGAGCTCCAGTCATGAAAGGGTTAATATTTATATCACAAGAGTTGCTTATAGTGAAGCAGCCTTGTGCCGTCATTTTTTTTTAGTTTAATCATGTCATCATGTTATACATATAGTTAAATATGTTTGCACGGATATGAAGACTATGAAAACTGAGTTAGCTAGAAACGCCTCATTGTGGGGAAAAAGCTATTGTTTTGTAAATAAAACCACAAAATCCAGCTCTCTCAATAAACTTTTACTCCATTTGTGATTACATGATATAAGAGTTTTGTGGGTTAATTCTAATCTCCGGAGTTCATTTTGTGGTAAAAATAAATTGTTTTTGTTGGAAAAAGAAAGATTTCTGGAATCCATCATAACATCACATACATCATCATTGAAAGTCATTTTATACCTGGTTTTTATGGAGGTACCGGTATATATATAATTTATGATTTGCTGTCATTAATCCACATCGTCGGTGGGCTTCTAAAAGGTCGTACCTGCCATTTTGGTGCGAAACATTTTATTGCATTTTCGGAATCTACGTGTTCGATTACATAAGTTCATCAGATAAAATTTGTCAATATTTCAAATATAAATGCCATTTATTGCTATTTTACATGGAGATTCATATTCTAAAATGTGTTACCTGCTATATAAATTAAATATTTCGCTATTTTTTAGGGGAATTTGTGTTCTAAAATGTTATATCGTTAATTCTAATATGTCGTAAATGCTATTTTCGAAACCATTCCTGGTAGGATAACTCTGATCGGATTATTTTTACGAGGACTGGTCGCAGGGCATATCCTCCTTATCCTGAATGATAGAGACCAATTTTATATTTCTATTTTTTCCTTCTGAAGTATCGTAAAAATCATAAAATTGTGTTTTCTCATCAGCTAGAAGATACAGAGGATCTCCAACGCGAGAGCTTTCCGATGAATGGCAACAAGCCATATTTCCGACTAAATCCTGAAAAGTTACCCAAAATTCTGCTGTGGTTAAAGGAGTCGATTAATTAGGGCATTACTGTATGTTGGGATATAAGATTTTATGAAACAAGTTTGATAAATTTGATTCACAGCGAGTCGTAGACGAGTTGTGAATCAAATTTATGAAACAAGTTTCATAAAATCTTATATCCCAACATAATGAGTTGAAGATCTTGTATATCACATGAAAAAATCTAAAGCTTTATGCCTTTTTAACAACATCAGCTCTGCAGAGAACACGCAAACTGTATACAAGTCTTATGTTGGCTCAGATGCTTCACCACTATACGTCAGTACTGCACTACATGCGCAAAGAAATATAGTCCCTTTTAGTTTCTTATTTATTTGACGTCTATTGGGTTATTTATTGGTAACATTTGTCAATAATATAATTTTAATCAAAACAAATAATCCGTGTTCAATAGTAATTCACAGTTTCTCGTTATAATGTCACGCGCGCAGGTATACAATGAAAGTGATAACCGCTTGGACTATTAGCTATTAGCCAATAGTGACAGATAAGAAAATATGTGATGGATTTTTCAATGATATTAGAGGGGTTTCATGTGATATAATTAAATATGAAAGTGTATCTACTATGTGATATATAGAGAGTAATCAATTGCTTCCGAGAATTACGTTAAATAATTTCACCCAAATATTTCTCGCCTCGAGTGAATTATTTAAGGTAATTCTCGGAACTAATTGATTACTCTATTTATTACGCTTCTGCATCAATTTGGTTCGTCAATATGATTAAAAACACGCATAATTAATGCATGAAAGTCCCGATGTGGAGAAAGATCAACCATCGACCCATTTTCATGAGTTATGACCTTTTAGAATCCCACCAACGACATGTTTTATGGGTTATGGTTAAATTGGTTATCTGATCTCTGCTGCTCTACTATTAGTTGTGTGGTAACAACATGATATGTTCTGTCAACGGGTCTGAAATGGAAGAAAATCTTCAAACATTAAAGTAAGCCGCATGGCGATTTGCACTCCAATATACACCAATTGTGTATAAATACCTTGGTTGATAAATACCTGAATTACCTTTCTATGAGCATTGTATGTCCCATAAAGACGCATTGAAGTCATGAAAAATACAACTTCGAACAAAGAAATTGTACCCCAAGCAAATAATGCGCTATATGTATTTATTGAAAGTCTGGAATCAGAAACGGAATAGCTTGCAAGTGTCCAGATAGCATATCATCAGAGTGAATTACAGTAATGCCCTAATTAATTGACTCCTTAACCACAGCAGAATTATGGGTAACTTTTCAGGGTTTAGTCGAAGATATGGCTTGTTGCCATTCATCTGAAAGCTCTCACCGAGAACTTTCCGATGAATGGCAACAATCCATATTTCCGATTAAATCCTGAAAAAATTCCCTTAATTCTGCTGTGGTTAAAGGGTCATATACTTCGGGCATTACTGTATGTTCTTGTAAACCAGCGTAAGCTTAGGTTGTAAAAGTTATTAATTTATTTGAGCAGACCAATAACTCCTAGCAACCACTATACGCCCCCCCCTTTTATGACTAGCCGTGGTATAATTCGATCATTATTAAGTGTTTATTATATATCTGTGGACTTGAATGTCGTAAACAGATCAGGTATATTTAACAATTTTATGCACACTTTTCCTGTTTCTGTGGGTACCTTTGGGTCGCCACCACAATGCGCAGCCAAATTGCAATCGTAACAACAATACAGCAAATGAAGAAACTCCTGATAAAATTAGTTTTGTAACCTTTTGTGCCGGCTTATTTTATTTAACCCTTTTATAACTGGAGCGTCCTGAAATTTTGCGAAAACCCTGTGCCATTGCATTCTTTTATATATGCTAATCTCCCATTCAAGTTGGGAGCCTCGCATATATAAGAGAATGCATTGACCTAACAATATTTACCTTGACCTTGTAAGCCAGGGTATTCTCTTATATATGTGAGGTTCCCTATGGGATCTTTAATGCTGCACCAGCGCAGCTCCCATCATGAACGGGTTAATAAATGTCCAAGTATGAATTTCTAAATGCCATTAATATGATGACACAATCACTCCTTCATAACATTACTTAGACCTTCTTAGTGTTTATTTACTTTCTTATCATGATCGAGCCATCCTTGTATTTTGTCACAAAAATAAATATGGTAAAAAATTGTAGTGCGACACTGATTTTGATATAATTGTTTTTGGATTATACCTCTTTTGTGGCATTCACAAAACGTCAATATCCATATTTTTAACTACAATATTATATATTAGTTGAATTATAGTTAATTAGCCCTTTGAGTGCCAGGTAGATTTTTGTATCAACCCATATACCCTGTGCCAATGCATTCTCTTATATATTGTATATGCGAGTCGACCATAGGTCGCCTCGCATATATAAGAGAATGCATTGGCCTAACAATTAGTTTTTAGTTTTTTAAAATTTTTTTTTACAATTTTAGTAATTTATTCTTATATTCTTTAACAGACTTATTTTGTAGGTTTAGGGCCGATGAGATCGACCCCTTGCACTCAAAGGGTTAATATTTAGATGAGATCGACACCTGGCACTCAAAGGGTTAATATTTAGATGAGATCGACCCCTTGCACTCAAAGGGTTAATATTTAGATGAGATCGACCCCTGGCACTCAAAGGGTTAATATTTAGATGAGATCGACCCCTGGCACTCAAATGGTTAATATTTAGATGAGATCGACCCCTGGCACTCAAAGGGTTAATATTTAGATGAGATCGACCCCTGGCACTCAAATGGTTAATATTTAGATGAGATCGACCCCTGGCACTCAACGGGTTAATATTTAGATGAGATCGACCCCTGGCACTCAAAGGGTTAATATTTAGATGAGATCGACACCTGGCACTCAAAGGGTTAATATTTAGATGAGATCGACCCCTGGCGCTCAAAGGGTTAATATTTAGATGAGATCGACCCCTGGCACTCAAAGGGTTAATATTCAGATGAGATCGACCCCTGGCACTCAAAGGGTTAATATTTAGATGAGATCGACCCCTGGCACTCAAAGGGTTAATATTTAGATGAGATCGACCCCTGGCACTCAAAAGGTTAATATTTAGATGAGATCGACCCCTGGCACTCAAAGGGTTAAATATAATAGTTGAATTTAGGATTCAAATTCATTTTCTATTTATGTCACCACATTACATTGTTCATCAATTCTTACTTTCAGTCACAGATGAGTGTTTAACTGATCCTTGTGAAAACGGCGGTACATGTGTTGACGGTATCCATGGATACAAGTGTAGATGCCATGCACGATACAAAGGGACTAACTGTGAAAACTGTGAGTTACTTACCTCATAACCCATTCTTTGCTAAATAATCAGTTTCTAAATGTTCTGGTAATAAGTTCAACAAACAGCCATATTGTTGAACTAATATTATCTGAACATATCACACCAATTAATATTATCTGAACATATCACACCAATTAATATTATCTGAACATATCCCACCAATTAATATTATCTGAACATATCCCACCAATTAATATTATCTGAACATATCACACCAATTAATATTATCTGAACATATCACACCAATTAATATTATCTGAACATATCACACCAATTAATATTATCTGAACATATCACACCAATTAATATTATCTGAACATATCACACCAATTAATATTATCTGAACATATCACAACAATTAATATTATCTGAACATATCACACCAATTAATATTATCTGAACATATCACACCAATTAATATTATCTGAACATATCACAACAATTAATATTATCTGAACATATCACACCAATTAATATTATCTGAACATATCACACCAATTAATATTATCTGAACATATCACACCAATTCATATTATCTGAACATATCACACCAATTAATATTATCTGAACATATCACACCAATTCATATTATCTGAACATATCACACCAATTAATATTATCTGAACATATCACAACAATTAATATTATCTGAACATATCACACCAATTAATATTATCTGAACATATCACACCAATTAATATTATCTGAACATATCACAACAATTAATATTATCTGAACATATCACACCAATTAATATTATCTGAACATATCACACCAATTAATATTATCTGCCAATTAATATTATCTGAACATATCACACCAATTAATATTATCTGAACATATCACACCAATTAATATTATCTGAACATATCACACCAATTAATAATATCTGAACATATCACACCAATTAATATTATCTGCCAATTAATATTATCTGAACATATCACACCAATTAATATTATCTGAACATATCACACCAATTAATATTATCTGAACATATCACACCAATTAATATTATCTGAACATATCACACCAATTAATATTATCTGAACATATCACACCAATTAATATTATCTGCTGAACATATCACACCAATTAATATTATCTGAACATATCACACCAATTAATATTATCTGAACATATCACACCAATTAATATTATCTGCTGAACATATCACACCAATTAATATTATCTGAACATATCACACAAATTAATATTATCTGAACATATCACACCAATTAATATTATCTGAACATATCACACCAATTAATATTATCTGAACATATCACACCAATTAATATTATCTGAACATATCACACCAATTAATATTATCTGAACATATCCCACCAATTAATATTATCTTAACATATCCCACCAAGTAATATTATCTGAACATATCACACCAATTAATATTATCTGAACATATCACACCAATTAATATTATCTGAACATATCACACCAATTAATATTATCTGAACATATCACACCAATTAATATTATCGGAACATATCACACCAATTAATATTATCTGAACATATCACACCAATTAATATTATCTGAACATATCACACCAATTAATATTATCTGAACATATCACACCAATTAATATTATCTGCTGAACATATCACACCAATTAATATTATCTGAACATATCACACCAATTAATATTATCTGAACATATCACACCAATTAATATTATCTGAACATATCACACCAATTAATATTATCTGAACATATCACACCAATTAATATTATCTGCTGAACATATCACACCAATTAATATTATCTGAACATATCACACCAATTAATAGGAATATCTTTCTGTATGTGTTGACAAAATCTATGAATACAAGTGTAAATACAGTAATGCCCTAAATAATTGACTCCTTAACCACAGCAGAATTATGGGTAATTTTTCAGGATTTAGTAGGAAATATGGCTTGTTGCCATTCATCAGAAAGTTTCCGATGAATGGCAACAAGCCATATTTCCAACTAAATCCTGAAAAAATACCCATAATTCTGCTGTGGTTAAGGAGTTGATTATTTAGGGCATTACTGTACCATGCACGATACAAGGGACTAACTGAAAACTGAGTTAATTATCTCATACTTATATTAGCATACTTCAGTGATATCCTTGTTCCGTATGTCCCACACCGATCACTTCGTTCAGAGGACAAACTTCTTTTGACACCATCTGGTGCTAATTTGATCACGGTTGGCTACCGATCTTTCAAAGTAACATGCGCAAATGCATGGAATCCTCTGCCATTGAACATAAAAGAGTCACCATCTCTTGACGACTTTAAAAAGTCATTGAAAACTTACTTGTTTGCGCGGCGTTTCAGAAAGTGACTTTGATATTGTGTATATTTATATTTCTTGTTAATGTTTATGTCAAGCGCTTAGGGCCCGCTTATTGGGGATAAGCGCTATACAAATATTATTATTATTATAACCCTTTATTACTCATCTTTGAGTATTTTCTACATGTTCTGGTAATAAGTTCAACAAACGGCCATATTGATGAACTTATTATCTGAACCAAGCCTTGAAATAGTGTGCCTCTCATTTGCAGAATGAGGTCCCCAGAGGGTGAATTTAGTGATGCTACCCCACATAGCGGGCTAGCATCACCAAATTCACCCTCTGGGGACCTCATTCTGCTTACACCTCAGCAGAATGAGGTTCCCAGAGGGTGAATTTGGTGATGCTATGCGGTGTAGCATCACTAAATTCACCCTCTGGGAACCTCATTCTGCAAATGACAGACACAATATTTCAAGTCCTGATCTGAACATATCCCACTGTCGGGAAGTTCTAATGAGAATCGGGAAGGTCGAAGAATAGTCGGAGATTCAGAGTACTGCAGATAACAACTTTACTTTACCCTACATTATTTGCCAACAATTCACAAGCGCTCTCTCACATATATACAGTAATGCCCTAAATAATCGACTCCTTTACCACAGCCAGGGTTTGCGCTGTCATTTGCCAATGGCAAAAATAAATCACATTTGGCAAAAAATATTTTCATTTGGCAAAAGTTTTGGCAAGTCACTTTTTAATTCCTCAAGAAAGTTGAAAAATATTGGTCAATCAATACCAATCATTTCAGGAAACTCTTACAACATAATTATATCAGTGGTGTTTTATAAGGTTTAGGAAAATTCAAGTTCACCTCTATTAAGATGCAGTTAATCTCATAGCATTAGTACCGATGGTTGGAGGGATTACTAGTATTTAGTGTGGTGATGGTGTTTACATAGCTAATCCTATTGTGATGCGCCATTCTGATGAAGCAACCCTTCTATCATGCTAATGTTCGGTGATTTATTTATTGTTGTATGATAAATCGCAGTAGAGATGGGAGTATACTTATTAACTAACTGCTTTCCTATCGATAGAAAAAGTCGTTCAAACCACAAGTGTCGAAATATAAGATTCAATGTTGCAGAAAATGATAATATTAGGGATAGAATTTGGCAAATTCTATAAGATTTGGCAAAAATAAATATCATTTGGCAAATTATATGGCAAAAGTTAATTTCGGTCCAGCTCGGACCCTGACCACTGCAGAATTATGGCTTGTTGCCATTCATTGGAAAGCTCTCACTGAGAGCTTTCCGATGAATGGCAACAAGCCATATTTCTGACCAAATCCTGAAAAATTACCCGTAATTCTGCTGTGGTAAAGGAGTCAATTATTTAGGGCATTATACTATAATTCTCTCATGAGCACATTACAGTATGTGCCGTGCATTATCCGATTAGTCACGCTTGTCGTTGCCATGATTGGTAGTCTGATACACACATCACAGGGACATATCTAATCCCCGACATCCACCAATTAATAAAAATATCTTTCTATACATTTGTATTATTTGTCTGTCTGATTATTTTTATATTTGTCAACAACACTTGCTCGGCCTCCTATAGCTAACTGACTTGAAATTTTGTTTGAAGACTGTACGGTGGCAACTTTTTGTACACAGGCTGGTGATGTCGCGTTTTTTATTAAAAATACTACCAATGCTTCATTATTCATTACAATAAATACATCCAGTAATGTGCTTATTGGGTCATGTTATATCATTTGTGCTGCCAGCGACATATTTTCAGAATTAATATAATCCATAGATGGATATTTGAAAAAAACCATCTGCCCTCCCACCCCTTCTTCTTTTCCCTTCATTACTAGAAACAGCACTATTTTTAGGCTTGATATATATGGATACGGCCATTTATATCTGCTTCCCCATTAAATAGTGGGAAATTGCCGCAACATAAATATCGTATTTAGTGTCTAGACTGACAATACAGATATCATTTTGTTATTCGAAAATGATATCTTCACTGTCGCTTACTTCTGGTAAAATCATCGAATAATAGTGAATAAATATCAATACGCGAAGGAACTACCTGTATGAACACCCACTAATGTTATTATTTCGTGATTAGAATGTCATCTTATTGTTATTTGGGATATTAAATTGGTATTCGTCAATAATCATTTGTCGCTTTCAGAGATAATTTGTGGGAACTATTTTATTCTTTAGCAGACGACTTATTTCTCGCCATTTGAAAGTGGTTTGTTGGCTATCAGCTGGCGAGCAACAAAAATAAAGTTTTAACTGAAATTTTATGTACGCTTTGTTATAAATTATTTGGCATTAATTAAGGAATATTAATACATTAAAAATAATTATCATTATTTTTAAAGCATATAATGAATAGAACAACTATGGTGTTTTGAGTAAATCCTATATTATTTCATTCGTGACAAGCAGTGGAAATATAAATTTTCAACTCGTGGTTGCTCATTGAAAATTGATATTTCCGCTGCTAGTCACTCATGAAATAATTATGATATTCACTCAAAAACTAGATACAGTCATTCATTTGTTCTGTTATTCAGATATGCCAGACGAGGCATGCTTCCATCCAGATGCCGTATTCCTTAACAACACAGGGACATGTTTGTGGGTCGTCTACCATGACATGGATCAACCAAGCAGCCTGTTAGAGTGTCAAAAATACAGAGGTGTTCTCCTCACGGATTCTACACGAACCAACCAAACTCACTTCATTGACTATGTTCTGTGAGTACGGTTCTTTTTATCCCCTGGGGCCTATACTATAGAATATATATATAAGAGAATGCATTGGCCTAACAATTTTTTATCATTTTTTTAAAATAAATGTTTCTTACATTTTTTAGGACATAAAATAAAAAAAACATCCATTACCCTGCAGGGAGCCCCACACATATATAGAAGCATATAGAAGAATGTCGTCTGCTCATGTTTGTCTGGGGCTCTGTATGGGTGAAATTATAAAATTGTTAAAGAATACAAGAAAAAATTATTAAAATTGTAAAAAATTGTTAGGCCAATGCATTCTCATATGCGAGGCGACCTATGGTCGACTCGCATATATAAGAGAATGCATTGGCACAGGGTAAAAATATAGAAATGGTTCTATTCCTCAATCTGGAGCCTATACTATAGAACACAGTTTTTTCAATAGCAGGCTTATGTGAGCCGTACAGAAGGTGTCGAGTACTATAGACCACTGTAATCTAGCAGCGAACGCGATTTCTTGTAAAACACAAAAAGACGGCAAATCAAGTACTATAATCGACCACTGTTCGTTAAACGCACATCTAATCATTGTGATTTTGTCAAGGGAAATCAGTGGACCCCAAATAATTACCATGACATTATGTAACTTATTTGAACCGTACATCGGTAGGGGCCTACACCAAATTCGTGGTATAGTGAATATTTTGAAGGTAAATCCCCACGTTACTGCTGAACAATGATTTAAGTTGTGGCTATATTGATTGTAAATCCCCACGTTACTGCTGAACAATGATTTAAGTTGTGGCTATATTGATTGTAAATCCCCACGTTACTGCTGAACAATGATTTAACTCTTTCACTGCCACTCAGCACCACAGACGGATTCCCCACTGCCAAGCATACAGTACATGTATACAATGTATAGAATACATTATGGGTGTATAACAAGTAACATAGGGTATCTCAAGTGTCGCTGGGAATAATGTGTTGAAACTTCATATGTGACTAGACATAGGCATCGCAAGTTCATAACAACTCACGCCACCACTGTGTTTGATGCCTATTCATGCATATATGGGTATATATGCGTACTATCGAAGTAGAAAATTACCAGAAATTGGTCATTCTCAACATTTATTTATCACGTTAGTTGTCATCTTACAGGGAGGGACCCATGCCCGTACAAAATGTGCTATATATACCCAAATTTGAATAGGTCACGTGACCGTGGTGATTACCTTGAACCTATGCGTGAGTGGTCACATATACCATGCACACACATGTATAGGTGTGGGAATTTCAATATATCGTAAATTTCTGACTTCTGTTTTTGGACCATATAGACGTGTTAATATGTTGGAGCCACATAGGCCACCTCAAATTGGTCACATGACCTTGTTGGCCATCTTGGATCTACATATAACACTAGTATGGCCGTAAGTTTTGGGTATTTTCCGACTTCATCATGTTATAAGTATTTGATGAACATATAATATTGGGTAGGTTGTTGTATTTGAGTTTCCATTTTATAATATTGGTAAAAATGTGATAGCTAGAGATACACATGTGAACTATGAAAAGACAACGTGACCATGACATCACCAAGTGCCCATATATAACGGTTCGCGTTAAATAGTCCTATATACAGAGAATGCCTCTTATCTGCACAATCTCACACGTTTCCTAGTGTTATATAGTCTGGAACTTATAAAAATGTCATGTGTGTGCCCATCACTGGAACTCATATGCGTCATATTCACTGGACGGCCATATTTACACCACATGTACCAGTCCTACTGTCAGCATGTACCCGATTTCGACTCAAGTCGCTATCGGCAGTGTATGGGTAATTCGACTGTAGTCGCGATCGGCAGTGAAAGAGTTAAGTTGTGGCTATATTGATTGTTTTGTTCTGTTTAACTATTAGATTGATAATATTTCCTCACATTCACAGGCTGTGCATTTCTGTCTGTATTATCACCTAATGCGCATACGATTGTCCACTTATAAACGGACAATCCGTACCTAAACTGATCGCGATCTTGGGATTGTCCAGTAAATCACGACATATATAGATAATCCTGCATGTTAGCTTCATATTAAATCTGAAGGGTAATAACTCTATAAAGAATGTACCTTTACTAAATAACGGAGATTTGTATGAGAAATTTGCAAAACCACAACAGATCAACTCTTGTGAAATATAAGTCAAATTCTTCCCTTGAGTGGGCGGGCTTGGGGAAGGTTTGGGGTACTCTCTTTAAAAACACTTCTTCGAATATTTCCGTTATTTCGTCAAAAACTCTTCAAATATCTCCGTTATTTTGTCAAAAACACTTCTTCTCATACAAATCGCCGTTATTTAGTAAATTAACATTCTTTATAGAGTTATTGCCCTTCATATTAAATATGAAGCTAACCCCTACCAAAATTTAGCTACACTAATGTTTTTAGTTAAACTAGATATTAGCTAATAATTGTACTAAAAATACACTAAACTGTTAGCTATAATTTAGCTATACTAGATAATAGCTAAGAATTACACTAAAACCTAGCTAAAACTTTAGTTAATATCTAGTGTAGCTAGAACTTAGCTAATAATATATGCTAGAACTTAGCTAACATATTAGTTAGTTTTTAGCTTATGGAATTTTTTGCCCCAAGGATGTTCCAATATGCTAGAAGTTAGCTAATTCAACATTGAAAATATAATTCTGTGCTAGAATTTGGCTAATTTGACACAGACAAATTTTACGAAAACTGGACCTAGCTGAAAAGTAGCTAATCCATTTAGAATTGAGACACATATAGTGAACTTAACTAGGATCTAGCTAATTTAACACAAACAAATTACAATAAAATTCCACCTAGATAGAAGTTAGCTAATCTAACTTATTCACCAATAGCCTATTCTGCATCTGCAAACATGGTCATTCTCACTTAGAATATTTCCGTTATTTCGTCAAAAACTCTTCTTCAAATATCTCCGTTATTTTGTCAAAAACACTTCTTCTCATACAAATCGCCGTTATTTAGTAATTTGTTTGTTGGTCCTATCGACCATCCACCCCGGCATACGTTCACGGACTAAAATTGCCCCCCCCCCTCCGCAAAATATTGCGCCTGCTATGATGTCATGTCTAAATCCGGCGAGAATCTAGAACTAAGCATACGATTGGCTAAAAGCCAATACGTGAACGTGTGCGCATGCGCAGATTATTTCCGGTCAAATTATCGGCTGCTTTTAACAAGATTCAAGATTCATAATTTTTTTACGAAAAATACAACAATTAGTCTCCGAAGATAACGGCGAGGAAAGCCAAAACAATTCAACAAGAAAAAAAGGAACTATACACGCTAGAGATATACCATGATACTATTGATAGGAGGCAGAATTCGGCGAATAATTACACGCAAATAGAGTTTAAGAACTTTTTTTTCCCGGTGACATTGACTGAAAAATTGAATGTCATTCAGTGATTCACTGTCATTGTCGAAAACTGTTACAGTCAACACTACAGAACAGTAGTACTACTACAACAGTCAAGTGGAACTCACACTATGGACGCATAATGGTTGCATATAAATTATAAGTGATGGACACGTGCGCTAAAACTTAGTAAAAGCCTAAATTCAGATCACCGACCGGTTGACTGATTCACTGTCAATATTTGACAATAATGAATTTATAACTCAATTTCATGGATCATCATCAAACCCACAGACGTTATTCAAAGGCGAATATTCTCACAAGAAGTTAACCACATGTGTTCTTCGGTGAACTTCAAGTGACTACTGGAAAACAACATCAATTTGATTTTGAGTCTACTCTGTGACTAGTGTGAGTCTGTCTAACGCCAGGCTGTAGCCTGTAGGCGTACATATCATATTCCACCAGTACAAAAGTTGTCAAAACCCGGGAACTTTTTTAAGTTTTGTCTTTTGACAGGGAACATTATAAAGTCGAAAAAATAACGTAGCCTGGCCCTAGGCCAGGGAATGTATTTCTTTGGGCAATCTCACAGAACTTCCCTGTCGAGAACATTTTTGGGCTGAAGTTTGTTAGAATGTACCACCCACCTCCCCACAAGCACATGCACCCACCCTGCCAAGTTTATTTCCTATAGTATTCGTGAAATGTGTCACTTACGATATAATGTGTAGAGTTTAATGACTGGGAATAAATTCAATATTTATTGTGGAATCCTGTGTCAAAAGTCACGTAAATAATGTTATCTCGAGCTGGGAACTTCACGTACCGATGAATAAATCATTAAGCAACAGGTATAATTAACAAAGTCTGTCAAAGAAATACATTTCCCTTGTTATTTTTTCGTCTTTACTCTTGAGTGCCTAATAAAAGTACAGGGTGGAATAATAGTACAGGTTGGAAAATGACGCGTAACTGAATAATAGTACAGGGCGGAATAAACCTACAGACTGGAAATATTAGTACCATACATCCAGCCTTCATAATTGGCTATGGCAATCAGCATTGCCGAAGCAATTTGCTGAAGCAAACTGTGGCATGGCATACTGTTGCCGTACTAGTAGCGGATTGCCGAAGCCAAACAATCTGAATTAAGAGGGCTGTACATCCCAACAAAACGCACCATCTGACTGGTTTACTGATGCCATGTGACAGAAATAGTTTCGATGGATAGCCAGGTCTGTGAATCTACAGTGTGCTGATCACTGTCAACAATCAGAGTTCATTTATCTACGAATAACACAATTTAAGATTGGTGAATTATTTCTTTTGGTTAATTTAATAAACGTACAGGACCAAATAACGATCGTACAGGTGGGAATTTTACCTCGATTTTAATAATCGTACATGTATGTTTATTAGGCACTCAAGAGTATAAGGTTCTCTGTCAAAACTTTAAAAAGTTCCCGCCTTCCCGGGTTTTGTACTGGTGGAATATGTTTACGGGAGTTAGACAGAGTAGAGATTCATGGCATGATCAATCAATTTCACTGATTGATCTCTCGAATGTTGCATTCATTGTTTGCATTTTGCAAAGCGAATTTCAATTTCAATCATCCACTTGTGACTTGGGACTGGCAGAGTGCTTGTATTACGGGACAAAACTAATTCTGTTGGAGGGAGAGAGACGATACGATACATGCAGTGTGCATTGGAATTTGGATCTCGGAGACAATCACGTGACAATCAATGTGACATCAGAAGAAGAAAAGAAAAAATGGAATCGGTCATATATAGACTCATAGTCATACAAAGTTTGCAAATTTCTCCCACTAGTGTCAGGGCTAAACATCCCCATGTGTGCAGCAGCTTCATCAAAAAACTTTCAGAGCATATCAACAAAGTTGAACACTTTAAATTACAATACAACAGTACTAGTATATACTGTACATATGCGCTAACTAGTACGGTATTGACTAATTTAAAGACATGACCAAAAAGGATAATTAATGATCCGATAGAGTCTTAGAGGTACCATACGGTATATGAATATGTGTTTCTTTAGATGGGACGTGGCTGACAGTGACAGACCATTTCACGGATAGCGAGAATGATGCATTCTGGTTAAATCTGGTATCCAAACATGGACTTCAGCCAGAGTAGAGATTCATGGCATGATCTATAAATAAGTTTCCTTGACTCAATCAATATATTTCATAAATCTGTGGCCATCTGCCGATTGACTATCTTCAAGCTATTCTCTTCCCTTTAGCCAAGTTTAGGCTTTTAGGTTGAATTTAACTCCTATTATGATGTCCATATAGACCATTTCACGGATAAGGCCTAAAAAAATAATACCTTTGTTTCCGCTAACGAGCTAAAAAAAATTAGGGTAGGTAGGTAGGCTTAACTTTTTTTTTTTTGTTAACTTTTTCAGTATCTTTAAAAATAACTGTATAATACTTGTCAATAACCCAAACTATGCACTTCTTAGCCCCAATCAGGTTAACCCAGATGACAGAGGAACTAGAAACTCCAATTCAATCTTACATATGCTTTAATATTTACATATATACTAGTCTATATACTAAGATAGTCTTTGATAATCCTAATATTTCCTATATGGTCTGGCGACAACTGGAGTCAGTCCAGCACCACTGCACTGTTCACATATTGGAGTGACCGTCTTGTTCCGATCTCTTAAGGATGGCTACACAACACCACCTTCTCCGCATTCAGTGAAGGATCTAGGTATTTTTTGGGGACACCTGTTTTTGGGCAATGATATGCCGAAGGCATAACCTGAAGGCCTGATCGGAGGAATGTTTGGGAAGGGTGACCCCCTGATGATGATGGGGGTTCTTCCCCTGGAAAAATTTTGAAAATCCATTGCATTTAGAGCTAATCTAAGACTCTTTGAGTCAGTATATTGAATTTTACAGAGAGGTCAATTTTATCAAGTTTCTCAAGCATAACTTTGGAACTTTTTATATATGTATGGATTGGAAATGCTTATAAGTGATTGTCAGATATCTTTTGGTTCTATGGATTATGCTTATCGGAAGCCTTATCCTGCTTGAAATTAGACTTGCCATCATCACTCTAATTCATAAATAGGCTATTTTATAAAATTCAAGTGAGACACATACCGTACATAATATACTACTAGTACATGTACATGTAATACAGAAATCCTACATGTACATGTAGTACAGAAACAATGTACATGTATTAAGGTAGTAATGACTATATATGGTACTAATCTCTATGTTAATTTTTCATTTGGTATTATGAGATCCCACTTGATAACCAGGTTGATTTGATCAAATTGTTAATGTTCCTGTGCTGTAATTGATTGAAATACTGAAGTCTGAAAGATGAATGATAACATACCGTACCTGAACTCATATTATTTGAAGTTTTCACAGATGAAAGCTAGATAAAGCCAAACATACTTTACAGTATGATTCCAACTGTTAAACTTAAATCTTTTTGTAAACTTAAATTTCTTATGTCAATATATATAAATATATAAATGTTTTGCATCTTGTTATGATATGAATTGGGACCTAAATTTAAAAAAAAAATTTAAATTTTTTTTTTTTTTTGGTCCAATTTTTTTTTTTTTTGCAATGGCAATAAAAAGTTTAGGGTCGGCGGTTTAAAATAGGGTCGGTCGGGTTAGCGGAAACAAACGTATTTTTTGTTTAGGCCTAAGTATCCAAACACACACATTTGATTATCTCCCGGATGCAATTACTATTTTATATTTCGAGTCAATAGAGTAGGTCCATAAAACTAATTATAACTTGTTAAATTATATCCCCAGCAACAAAGGAGAGATGAAGGAACAAAGAATTGCGATATTAAGGACTACCTATATTGTTGAAAAGAGTTCTCATAAAATAAAAATAAAATAGGTAGCCTTAAACATATTTACAGTGGGTCTGAAAACCTAAAGGGAAGAGAATAGCTTGAAGATAGATTGTCAGCTCATTTGATTTCAATTGGCCACAGCTGAGATTTATGAAATATAATGATTGAGCCAAAGAACCAAATCTATACGGTAGATCATGCCATGAATCTCTTCTCTGGCCGATGCTCGAAGAGATCATATTCCACCGGTACAAAACCCGGGAATTTTTACAGTTTTAACAGGGAACCTCAGGGAACCTTTAATATAAATATAAAAATAACGTGGGAAATGTATTTTCTTTGTTAATTTACAAATTACCGGTACCTGTTGCTTAATTTATTCATAGGTACCTGATGTTCCCAGCTCGAAATTACATTTAACCTTTAAGTAACTGTAAACGTTCCCAACTTCCCAGGTTTTGAACTGGTGGAATGCCACTGGAATATGATCTCTACGGGTGTCAGGCTGTCAGCCAGAGTAGAGATTCATGGCATGATCTAACTAATCTATAGATAATTTATATATTATTAGTAAAAGTATTTTATCAGTTTAAATCATTGATTCCCTTGATTATTGTATTGCCATCTTAGTACGAGTCATTGAATTTTGTACATGGATGCATGACCATCTACGGTACTAGTACACTTATTATACCCCCCACAACGAAGTTAGGGGGGTATACTGGAGTCAGCTTGTCCGTCGGTCTGTCCGTAGACACAACGTCTGGAGTTTTTCTCAGTCGTTTTTTGATCAATTTCCGTGTAACTTGGCACAGACATCAACCACCATGGGAACCTGTGCACCTGTGATTATGACGTCTGTCGGATATTTTTTGGTGGAGTTATCCTCCCTTTTTCGACTTAGAAACTTTTCGCAAAATGTATAATTTTGTCCGAGCTTTTATTCATACTAGTACATTTTTCAGTCAATTTAAAAAAAAACTTGACACAGATATTTAGTACCACGGGAACCTGTACACCTGCGATTATGACGTCTGTCCGACATTTTTTGGTGGAGTTATCTCCCTTTTTTTGCGACATGTCTAATTTTGTCCGAGCATTTATTTCTACATTTTTAGGTCAATGTTTTTTTAATATTGGCAGTAATATTTAGTACCATGGGAACCTGTGCATCTGCGATTATGATGTCTGTCCGACTTTTTCTTGTGGAGTTATTCCCCTTTTTTTACTTAGAATTTTTTTGCAACATGCATAATTTTGTCCGAGCTTTTATTCCCACATTTTTCGGTCAATAGGTTTAAGATTAGGGATTTTGGGTTAGGGTTGTGCACCTGCAATGAGAATGCAAAACACAGGTATGATTTGATTCGATTTTCGTGTTGATGTAGACACTTAAGACCTCATTTACAAAGTTGGAATGTACACTTACAATTCACACTTAGTGGCAAGATGCTGCCACTGTTGGACTTGTACAGTTCGTTGTAAGTGTATACTCACACTTCGTTGTAAGTGTACACTTGGAGCATAAATTTCCCTACACTTATGACACACTTGGGAAATGTACCTTGGAGTTCCAACTATTTAATAATAATTATAACCACCCCCCCCCCCCCCCCCACCGCAATGAAGTTAGGGGGGGGGGGTATACTGGAGATCGTCCGTGGACATAAATTTGTCCGGAGTTTTTCTCAGTCGTTTTTCTATCAATTTCCGTGAAACTTGGTACAGACATCAACCACCATGGGAACCTGTGCACCTGCGATTATGACCTCGGTGAGACTTTTTTGGTGGAGTTATCCCCCCTTTTTCGACTTAGAAATTTTTCGCAAGATGTATAATTTTGTCCGAGCTTTTATTCCTACATTTTTAGGTAAATTTTTGTTTAACTTGGCACAGATATTTAGTACCATGATAACCTGTGCACCTGCGATTGTGATGTCTGTCCGACATTTATTGGTGGAGTTATCCCCCTTTTTATCCCACAGGGTTAGAGTGAAAGACAACAACTGGAATGCGTTTTATAGCTACCTGTTTAGAAAATCATAATTATTTACAGGAAGCCGATACAATAAATGTAGTAGTAACCAATACAAACATGTGGGTGACAATTTTTGAGGCAAAATAACCGCCTATACAGATGTAGGCCAAAGGGGGAGACATCTATCGAATGCGTATGTCCCAAAACAAAAAACAGGGAGGGAGGGAGGGTTGTCAACACAAGCGACTGTCTTCGGCAAAGAAATTATTGGAAAGAATGTTTAACGCAGTATAACTGCGCGCATCCCTCGGCCAAAGATATAGTTCCTATGATTCTGCTCTTCAAATTATCCCCATTCGCTAACTAAATAGCAATACTGCCAAAATACTTGTACTTTATAATTATGTTTTATTTTCGTCTAAGTACTTCGCAATATCAGTGTATAGCTTACTTATCTGAAATGTCATGCGGTATGATGTAGTGATATATACGAGAGAAAGATCTCGTGATCAAACATGATTATGTTTGTACCCAAATTTTGGTTTAAGTTTACGCATCTATAACCCTGTGCGATAAAGTACGTCGTTTTGTACGACTATGTTTTTTTACTTAGAATTTTTTCTTGCAACATTCCTAATTTTGTCTGAACTTTTATTCCTACATTTTTAGGTCAATGTTTTTTAATCTTAGCACTCACATCTAGTACATCTAAGCAGAATGAGATCTTGAGACTCTAGATATTTCCCATAAATTCACCCTCTGGGAACCTTATTCTACAGACACTCTTGGAGAAAACGAAATTAATCTGATTTTAATGACCACTGAGTGATAATGTAAACAACAAGGGTGCTTCATTGATAACACCATTAATCTCATTTAAATTATGATTCACATGAATACACTCCCTGGGGACTCTGCCTATAGCTACATAAGCAGAGTGGCCTTGTAATTGGAAGGCACAGATAATAGTATTAAAAGGAATTTACTTAACATTTCTGTAATCTGTCTGTTCATCTTTTCTCACAAACCCCTGATTTCAGAGGTCCCTACTCCCCCCCCCCCCCCCCCCCCCCCAAGACATAATGTCACAAGTTCTTCAAAATTTTAATTAAGTGTTTTTTAATTTATTTAAATAAAAAATACTTTATTTACCTGTGAGTTAGGAGATGAGATAGGGTGGAAAGCTGTTGGTTAGGGGCAGGGTGGGGTTCTGGGTGATGTGGGGGGGGGGGGGTGATAATTTTTTGTTATGTTAAATTGATCTTAAAGTTCCTGAATTTTTTATTATTTTTTGGGGAATTATGGCCCTGGCTCCATCCCTATTTGACCAAGTGACCCCATTTGAACAAATCTGAACCCCAGTCATTCAATGACCCCACATACCAAATATAAACTAAATCGGCATAATGGTTGTTGACAAGAAGTCGCTATAAGAATTACCAAGGAGGAATATAGTTATGGCCCTGGTTTCGCAACTGTTTGACACAGTGACCTCATTTGAATAAATCTGAATGACAGTCACCTAGGGAACATCCACACCAAATATGATCAAAATGCAAAAATGTAATTTTTTGGTTTTTAGAGTTATGTCCTCTGGCTCTGCCCCTAATTGACCCAGTGACCCAATTTGAACAAATCTGATTCCCAGTCACCCAAGGTCCATCAATACCAAATATAAGCTAAATCGGCCCAATATTTTTGTAGAAGAAGTCATTGTAAGAATTACTATGAGTTATGGCCCTGGTTTCTCAACTAATTGACCGGGTGACCTCATTTGAACAAATCTGAACACCAGTCACCCAAGGACCCTCCATACCAAATATTAGCTAAATGGGCACAATGGTTATGGACAAGAAGTTGTTGTAAGAATTACTGTGGAGGAATAGAGTTATGGCCCTGGTTTCGCAACTATTTGACCCAGTGACCTCATTTGAACAAATCTGAATGAGAGTCACCTAGGGAACATCCACACCAAATATGAACCAATTCGGTATGACGGTTTCAGAGGAGAAGATGTTTAAAAAAAAGTTGACGAATGGACGGACAGACAGACGGACGGACGAGGAGTGATGACTATAGCTCCACCGGAGACTTCGTCTCAGGTGAGCTAAAAACGGGGGGGGGGGGATCCTTAGTCACAGTCACACCTCTAGTTTCAATTGAAAATACATATGTATGCTGATATTTCTCACTGATATGTGCAGCAAATTTACAGCCTTAAGGATGCACAGAAAGGTCAAATCTGCAGCTATTGGCTTTAATCAATAAATTTGAAAAAATGATCAAAGAAATATGGGTTGATACAAAAATCAGACTTGGCACTGAAATGGTTAAAGCACTAAATTGTCATTGTTTCAAAATAAATAATTATGTTTGTAACTTATTTGTTGTTATTACTAAATGTCTTCCAACTGCCATTTTAATATGTACTTCTTTTATTTAGGTCCCTTACTTAATTGTACAGGTTGCTACATTGCTAGATTCAAGCTAATATTAGGCTAAATATTAGTTAGATTTTAACTAGAATATAGCTAGATTTTAACTAGAATATAGCTAGATTCTGGCTAATACTGTACTAAATACTATAGCTAGAAAATATCTAATGGCTGATATATTTAGCTAATATTTAGTTATATTCTAGTTAAAATTTATTCATTTTAGCTGGTTTCTACAGCTGGCATCCAGACCATACTAAATCTTAGCTAAACATTAGTTAAAAATTAGCTATAGCTAAAAATTAGCTAATTTATGTAACTAAAAAGTAGCTAATTGTTAGCTAGATTATGGCTAAATAGCTCATTTGCATAACTTACTAAAAAGTAGCTAAATCTTAGCTAGATTCTAGCTAAATAACTAATTAGCATATTTGAAACGGCTAAAAGATAGCTAACGCTCATGGGATTTCATCGAAGGAAATTCATCTTAGCTAATATCTACCTAATGTCAGCTAATATCTAGTTTTGCTAAATAGTAACTAGGATATTGACTAGACCTTAACTAAAGGTTGGCTAATAATTAACTAGAATATAACTGATTTTTGGTAGGGGTTTAACATGCAGGATTAGCTATACATGTCGTCATTTAGTGGACAATCCCAAGCTCGCGTGCCACGCGTGGTCGGATTGTCCATTAATTAACATTTTAGGTACGGATTGTCCGTTTATAAATGGCTAATCCTTGAAGAATTGCCTGGTATTATGGTGCCTTAATAATATTAATTTATTTTATTTATCTGGCCTAATTTGATTTTAGGCTAAAGAACCATTCTCTCCCGTATCGGATAGAGACTAACATTGCTGGCTCATTGCCATTCATTTGTGAATCTACACGTAAGTATATAAACCAGACAATTGACTAAGGTGCCGGAACAGCTCAGATTGATGGCACGCCAACATCTTATGAGAAAATAAACATATAGTCAGCTACAGTAATGCTCTGAATAATCGACTCCTTAACCACAGCAGAATTATGAGCAACTTTTCAGGATTTAGTCGGAAATATGGCTTGTTGCCAATCATCGGAAAGGTCTCACTGATAGCTTTCCGATGAATGGCAACAAGTCATATTTAGAGCATTACTGTACAGGTTCTCTCAACAGATATCTGCTGTGTTTATTATAAAGAATTAAATAGCGAGATATCAAAATTTAAAGAAATGGAGGAGCCTTTTGTTATTTCCAGGTTTGACAAGAATTAGTAAAAATAATAGGAATTCTGACACTGAATTGAGCAAGATACAGTAATGCCCTAAATAATCAACTCCATAACCACAGCAGAATTATGGGTAATTTTTCAGCATTTAGTCGGAAATATGGCTTTTTACCATTCATTGGAAAGCTCTCAGTGAAAGCTTTCCGATGAATGGCAACAAGCCATATTTCCGACTTAATCCTGAAAAATTACCCATAATTCTGCTGTGGTTAAGGAGTTGATTATTTATGGCATTACAGTATGTATGACTTCACACCTACACACAGACCTAGTAATGATCGCCAATATAAATCTGATTGTGTGACGTCACCACTCACCAATCTATTATATATTTTGAAAGATCTGTGTGTGTGTGTGTGTATCTGTCAGTAATCGATGGACTCAAATACGGCTGAGCCAATTTCGATGAAACTTGGTATGTGGGGGTATTTTCGGGTCAGGACTAACATAGGCCTATTAATTTGTCCGTGCGCTGTCAACTTTTCACGTGCCGAGGTCAAATCTGTTTTTACGCCATTTTGCGCTAATATATTTCAGTTCGGTGCTTACAAATCGATTCGAAACAGCGCGAATAATAACATGCCAGTCATAATAATGACACTATGAGAATCTTTCGTGTTTCCTCTTTCCAACGATATATAATATGTATGTATCCGTTTTAGTTATCTGCCTCAATTATTAAGAAGAAGTGGTACGATCTTCTATCAGGGTAAAAACAATGCGTAACTTCTATGACGTCGTTAGAGGTCATAAAGTTAGATCACGTTAACTCTTCTCCGGCCGATGCATTTGACTGTTTCAGACGTCTTGGCGATATCTCGGGCACCGATGGTAATTTAATTAATGAGCGTGTGTATATGAGGCGCGTTTATATACTTGAGTGGAAATCAAATCGGGTTAAAAGGTCAAATCGGGTAAAACCGGATGGATTTCGACGGGTACTTTTGTTCGGGACCCCACTTGACCTTGGCCTTCAAAATAGACAATTCAAGGTCAAACCCCGGACGAAGTCGGGTCACCTTCTAGTTATATATATAAACGGAACTGGCCTCTCGATTTATATAGATAAACTGCACCGGCATCGCGATTTATATAGATAAACTGAACCGGCCTCCCGATTTATAAAGATAAACTGAACCGGCTTCACGATTTATATAGATAAACTGAACCGGTCATGTGATTTATATAGATAAACTGAACTGGCCTCATGATTTATAAAGATAAACTGAACCGGTCACGCGATTTATATAGATAAACTGAACTGGCCTCATGATTTATAAAGATAAACTGAACCGGTCACGCGATTTATATAGATAAACTGAACTGGCCTCATGATTTATAAAGATAAACTGAACCGGTCACGCGATTTATATAGTTAAACTGAACCAGCCTAACGATTGATATAGATAAACTGAACCGGCTTCACGATTTATATAGATAAATTGAACCAGCCTCGTGATTTATATAGATAAACTGAACCGGCATCGCGATTTATATAGATAAACTGAACTTGCCTCATCGATTTATAAAGATAAACTGAACCGGTCACGCGATTTATATAGTTAAACTGAACCAGCCTCACGATTTATATAGATACACTGAACCGGCCTCACGATTTATATAGATAAATTGAACCAGCCTCGTGATTTTTATAGATAAATCAGCCTCGTGATTTATTTAAATAAACTGAACCGGCTTCGTGCTTTTTTGAGCAATCATCAAAGCTGCATTTTGAATAGATCATGCTATGAATCTCCCAAAACACGGGAACTTTTTGATGTTCTGAACCATTCTGACAGGGAACTTTATAACATTGAACAAACTGCTCAAATGGATATGTGTTTTCACTCTAAAATATCTAAAACAAGGCCAGCTTTGAATAACTAAACAAAAAACTATTTCGCTCAAAGCGGTGCTCCAGTTTGTCCAAGTTATAAAATAGGTAGCTAAAGCTCAAGTCTGCAAATAGTGTGTCTGTCATTTGTGAAATATGATTTTGGATTATCCCTCTTTTATCAAATTCACAAAACGGTAACAGTCATATACCACTATAATAATGGAATACTACTATAATAATGGAATACTACTATAATAGTGGAATACCACTATAATAATGGAATACTACTATAATAGTGGAATACTACTATCATAGTGGAATACTACTATAATAATGGAATACTACTATAATAGTGGAATTCTACTATAATAATGGAATACTGCTATAATAATGGAATACTACTATAATAGTGGAATACTACTATAATAATGGAATACTACTATAATAGTGGAATTCAGGATGTGCCTGACCTGGTTATAGAAAAGCAACGGCGAGACATGGTCCGAAACAGCAGCATCACAACCGATATCTCAAGCTGTTGTGGACAAGCCTTGAAATAGTGTGTCTGTCATTTGCAGAATGAGGTCCCCAGAGGGTGAATTTAGTGACGCTACCCCGCATAGCGGGCTAGCATCACTAAACTCACCCTCTGGGGACCTCATTCTGCTTAGGCCTCATCTTCTGGGAAGTATCTATGGTATCAAATTAACATTGTTTTTAGTTACGGTTTCCCATCTGGGAAGTTTCTATATCCCCTAATTTGCAGAAGATAAAATCCATAATGAGGTGACTAATGGGTGAACATCACCAATTTCAACTGGGGAACTTCAATCTGATCCTAGGTCTGCCATAGCAGTTGAGGTCCTAAGCAGAATGAGGTCCCCAGAGGGTGAATTTAGTGATGCTAGCCTGCTATGCGGGGTAGCGTCACTAAATTCACCCTCTGGGGACCTCATTCTGCAAATGACAGACACGCTATTTATCACATAATTAGTCTCTAAACCTGGCCTCATACTTTTAGTTAGACACACGTGTATTATTGGTACGTGCACTGACATAAGTGCAATTATGTTGATTTAAATGCCAGAACTTTATTATCATGTTAATTAGAATATAATTATGATATTCGATTTGTGTTGGGTTATTTAGTGTTGACTGTTATATAAACATCGGTGATAACTCTGGTTGAATAATTTTGTAAACATGAAAAGACACATTTAAATTGGAACTATATTTTTTTCTTGAAGGTGTCTTTTACTTCCCCTTTGGTTGTGATAAGGAAATCATTATCAATTGTTTTTAACCCCAGTCGTTTCGAGATCATTTTTCTCTATTAAAATGTGATTATGTGATTAAAAGGATCTCAAATTCGTCGCAATTTATATACAAAATTTATTAACCTAGTCCACTAAATTTGATTCGAGCCTCGCTCAGCTTGAATAAAATTTAGTGCACTCACCCAGTAGATGCTGAAACCCCCCTCATGGACAGAAACAGTTTGGGCGACGGCACTAGATACATATTCTTATAATTATTTCAGCTCCCACTGCACCAACTTGTCTGAACCAGTTAGCTGCCTACGACTCACGATTGAGACGGTGCTTCTGGCATGAGAGTTTAACAATTGCAGACTACTTAGCTAATGATAAATGCAGCATCTACGAAGGTCATTTGTCTAATGTCTATGACAAGCTCACGCAGGACTTCCTCTTCAGCATGTAAGCAGTCTTTGCACTGGACCAGAAGATCGTTGGGCCTTTCTCCTTTCGAAAAAGCCTTGGACTATTAATATATCCCCATGCAGTAACAAAGTTAAAAGCCTTGGACTATTAATATATCCCCATGCAGTAACAACGTTAAAAGCCTTGGACTATTAATATATCCTCATGCAGTAACAAAGTTAAAAGCTTGGACTATTAATATATCCTCATGCAGTAACAAAGTTATTGGGGGTATATTGGAATCGGCTTCTCTGTGTTTTACTTCATGTACAGTAATGCACTAAGTAATTGACTCCTTAACCACAGCAGAATTATGGGTAACTTTTCAGGATTTAGTCGGAAATATGGCTTGTTGCCATTCATCGGAAAGCTCTCACTGAGAGCTTTCCGATGAATGGCAACAAGCCATATTTCCGACTAAAAGTTACCCATAATTCTGCTGTGGTTGAGGAGTCGATTACTTAGGGAATTACTGTACGCAATTTCGTCTAATTGTATTCCTACATTTTTCAGTCAATTTTCTTAAAACTTGGCACAGATATTTAGTACCATGGTAACCTGTGCACCTGCGATTATATGAGGTCTGTCCGACTTTTTTTATTAATAGAGTTACTCCCCTTCCCAAAATGTTGTCCGGACTTGTATTCCTTGTGTTTGTTTGTTTCGAAAAATAAATATGTTAATTTGGTTAAACTTAATGCAGCCCAATTACACTGAAGGGGTATCCTTATATAGTCCCATTGGGGAAGCACTGCTGTGGGTATCCTTATATAGTCCCATTGGGGAAGCACTGCTGGGGGTATCTTTATATAGTCCCATTGGGAGAGTATCATCTCTAATTTTATTTGGCCTAATTAATTTTTCTTCAGAAAATATCCGAACAGTAGATACTGGATAGGTATAGGTGACACACCAAGAGATATAGATGTAAATCAAGGTTGGAGATATACGGAGGGCTACACCCTGGATTGGACACAATGGGATGGTGGATACCCCTCATCGACTGGCTCAAAAGAATGTGTTTTCTATGACACAGACAAGAAGTGGAAGAATGAAATATGTGGCGTACAACGACAATCCATGTGTGAATCACGGGGTAAGATATAAATTAGTTATTGATTACTTGTAACATATATCTGTCGTGATATTTGGGCGATCGAAATAGTAAAAAATGTTTGATATACATGCAATAATGCATGGACCATGTGTATCATGAACAACAAACTGAAGTTACTGAATTGTGACAGCTTTTTCAACTTTCCTAAACAAAATTATTGCTTCTACATATACTCTAGTGTTTCAAATAAACATGGATGCATGCGTATTAATATCAAGATGTCAGGTGTCTCATGTCAGTCACAGTGATACTAATATCCAGTTATAAAAAGTGTCCAAATTCGCAAACACTACTCCGTGTTTCGGTGTAAATTTTTTCTCCATCTTTGGCCGGATAATAAATAGAGGATATCCACACTTTTTCAGTGGATATGGGTTATATCTCATGAGTGATGACAAAACATTGAAATGTTTTGTCATCAATGACAAAACATTGAAATGTTTTGTCATCACGAATGAGATTTAACCCATATCCACTGAAAAAGTGTTGATATTCTGTTTATTATATACTTTAGTTACTTGCCTATGGCCCCCAATGAATGGCAATACATCATAAATTTCAAGCTGATATCACTCACTAGTGGGATATCACTTATATCTCACTGCTAAAACTTTATAATTCATGGGCAAGTATATATTAAACATATTTATTACACTCCTATTCGCGATTTCCATTGAAAACGCTGTTTATTAAAAATGGTAATATCACTAGTGAATTATGTCATTTCTCGTGACATCATTGACGTTATGTCTCTTACTGATCTAGACTGAATTTTCGATGGTTGATCTTTCTCCACATCGGGACTTTCATGCATTAATTATGTGTGTTTTAATCATATTTGGCGACCCCAAATTAATGCAGAAGTGTAATAAATAGAGTAATCAATTAGTTCCATGAATTACATTAAATAATTCACTGGAGACGTCTCTCACGAATTATTTAATGTAATTCTCGGAACCAATTTATTACTCTAAATAATTACCAGGGAAGTGTCATAACATGCTACATAATATAACATACTACATAACATACTACATAATATACATTAGAGTGAAGTCTGAAGTGAGTTTAAGATACATAACATACTACATACCATACCATAATTCATGTCTGAAGTGAGTTCATACTACATAACATACAACAAAACATAACATACTACATAACATAACATACTACATAGCATAACATACTACATAACATAACATAACATACTACATAACATACATTAGATTAAAGTCTGAAGTGAGGTCATGATACAGAACATAAAATACCACATAACATACTACATAACGTAACATACTACATAATATAACATACTACATAACATAACATACTACATAATATAACATACTACATAACATAACATACTACATAATATAACATACTACATAACATAACATACTACATAATATACATTAGAGTGAAGTCTGAAGTGAGTTTAAGATACATAACATACTACATACCATACCATAATTCATGTCTGAAGTGAGTTCATACGACATAACATACAACAAAACATAACATACTACATAACATAACATAACATACTACATAACATAACATACTACATAACATACATTAGATTAAAGTCTGAAGTGAGGTCATGATACAGAACATAAAATACTACATAACATACTACATAACATAACATCTACATAACATACTACATTACTTAGCATACATTAGATTAAAGTCTGCAGTGAGGTAATGATACATAACATAAAATATTACATAGCATACTACATAACATAACATACTACATAACATACTACATAACATTATATAACATACATTAGATTAAAGTTTGAAGTGAGGTCATGATACGTAACATCAAATACTACATAACATAACATACTACATAACATACCGCATAACATAACATACTACATAACATAACATGTTACATAACATACTACATAACATACTGCATAACATAACATACAACATAACATACTACATAACATACCGCATAACATAACATACCGCATAACATAACATACTACATAACATAACATACTACATAACATACTTCATAACATAAATTATATTAAAGTCTGTAATACATTATTACTATTAACAACAAGTACATGCAAAACTGGATTGATTTCATCCTTATTTATATTATTAGTAACTCGCTGAAACAGGTTCCCTTCTGGAGCCTTTATTCAGCGTTGTAGGGGCCTGTGGATTCGGTGTGTGCTTGCGCACATGATATACATATTCTACTCTTTTATATATATATTTATTTATTATGCTACTTCCATATATCCTCTTGCAAATAGGTTCATATTGGACCCAAATATTGGCATTGGTTCATATTGGACTCATTTGATTCTGGAATAAGCCCATGGTGGACATATACCCTGTTATTTGATGGTGCAGGCCACAGTGAAAACACATATATAAAGAGATCAAATGTCTACTGCAACAATCAATATAAACTGTATCCAGTGGTTAATTGATCAATCGCCACTCAAATGACGTCAACGTGAATCCTAGATCGACCAATTAACACATCTAACTATCAGCCATGGATAATATTCTAACGGAAACAGATGCCATCCTCAATATGGACTCCCTGTGTACCATTACGATAGTGCCGACGAATCATGATATCTCAAGTATGGAATCAAAATCACCTGACCACATTTACGCTCAAAGTCAGGCACCAAAGACTTTTACAAACGCATTCAATTGTTTCACTACGAGTATGCAAACTGATAGCAGCATCGACAAAGACATTAAGTTTTATATCATGTTAATGATGGAGTTCATACACAATACGCCAAAGGACGCGTTGGTAGCCAAACTCCTATTCTCGACAAAGGAAGATGAATCAAAACTAGATGCGATGCGACTGACATTGTTTGATGAAATAAAGAAACTTAAAATTGTTAATGTAGCTCTTGACGCAATTATGAAACGGAGAATTCAAACTAAAACCTCCGAAACTGTGTCCAAAAAGCTGGCAACTGACATCTACCACCTCTTCTATTGTCTGCTTGAAGAGAAAGTTGAATATATTACGCATATGTTGAGTGTACCGCGTACCAGAAGCCAACAACAGAGCCAGGCTAAACCCGACTCCACGCATACAGGTCTGCCGGATAAAGCATGCAATGTGGATCCTAAGTCAGCGAATACTGACCCCACACATGATGTACACTGTGATATCGGAATTCGAGCGAATATAACGCTTCTGCAGCAGTCAAAGGACAAAATGCAAACACATATTGATAACATCTCGTCCGACCTATCAGCTAGAGTTAGCACCAATGAAGTTAACCAACAAGATATTATTCGAAGACTCGAAGCAGTTGAACATTTAACATATACACACGGCCTTGCGGTGGAGCGCATCGAGAGCGATAAATGCAATGGTGTTGCGAAACTGAAGGCAGACATAAAAACAATGAAACAAGATATTTCAACAATCCTGGAAAAGTGTGAACAATTTCTACACCAAGTCAACTCAACCAAAGGGTCAATAGCTTCATTTGGTGGGAGAATTAAAACTATTGAAGAAATCCACACAAAGAACAACTCGAAGTGCAAATCGAACTCGCATAAACCATCTGATAAGTGTGATTGTGAACATCGCTGCACAGAGAATCTAAAAGCGGATATGCAAAGTTTCGTCGGCCATATATATGGTGAACTCAACAAATTCGCACACTTGACGTGGAACACTATCCACGCTAACCGTTCACAAAACCCACCGGAAACCAGAGAATATCCACGATCACCTCCAGTTAGTGCTGTAGACATTCAGCTAGTTGGCACCAGCGACCAACCGTCTCCCATACCCAGTGCTTCAAAATTCTGTCTGCAGGAAACGTCCACACCTAGTTCCTCTCATGTTAAACACACATATAAAGAGCCGACAAACAAACAATTCGGCAAGAAGAACAACTCTATTAACCATGTGCGGCAATCAAATCAAGACACAAACGTTGTTAATCAAGAATACAAGTATGATCTTCGTGATATTCCTGTAGATGATTGTGACGATACCCACCAGAGTGCCACAGAAGACACATATCTCGCCAATAAACGGAACAAGATGAAGTCAAATAACCATGGTGCTAACGACGACCATTCAAACCACAACAAACGCACTGCGCGAAATAATGACTCGTTCAAAAACACATCGTATTCCAGATTCTATCAGAAGTCAAACGACGGCCCTATTCAAACCGTGCGAGTGTTCCTAGGTAACCTCGATGTTAAAGTCGACGCCTGTGTGCTTTCAGATTATCTGGATGACTTTGAAGTGCGGCATTCAGTTGTACGAATCCTGCAAGGTGGAAAAGCTGACGGTCCTGTGTCGGCAAGAATAAATATCCACATCGAAGATGTTGATGAAGTACTTAAGAAAGGTTTCTGGCCAATTGCAGTATTATGTAGACCATGGCTCTCCAAACGTTCATTTGACGATAGGCGTTCATCCATGAACTACGGATCAAATGGCCGTACACAGCGTCGTGATCGCTAATTATTATACACGTGCATATATGTATTGTACTCAATGCTAGTAATGTCTAGTCGTAGGAAAGGTCACATATATAGGCCATACGGGGCGGCTGTCCTCTCACTGCTAAGTTTGTGTAACATAATGTTCAATATTGTTACATGGAACGCCACAGGGGCGTTGGGTAGCAGCAGCTACATGTCTGGTTTGCTGGAAAAGCAGGACGTGGATATTCTGGGTATCAGCGAACACTGGCTTCATAGCCATAATGTCCACTTCCTCGACACTCTCGACTGTAATTATCAGTGTCATGCAATATGTGATTTCTCACAACGCCTGCCCATGCAAAGGGGTCGTAATAAGGGTGGGGTAGCAATATTCTGGCATAAGAGGCTGGATAACGCAGTTTCTGTTCTTGACTTCAATGATGACAGGATATGTGGAATTCAAGTGCAATACAATGAATCCCAGTATATGTATATCCTACAGGTCTACCTGCCGTCTACAAATTACGCCGTCTCAATGTATCGTGAGTATCTCACCGAATTAGACAAGCACATTGACTACTACTCTTCGATAGGAACTGTCATTGTAATGGGTGATTTTAACGGCAACATTCAGAAATCTGACGCAAGAAATCGTACCTTTAAGAAACTACTATCACGCAGAAATCTTGTTTCTGTTAATCAAGAGGATCCGTCCGCGCGTCTAATCGCAACACATGTGCCTGCTACTGGCGGTTCTGGTACAACGATTGACCATATTTTGGTTCACAAAGCTAACTTACCATTTGTGAATAATATACAGGTGATTATTGACTCTGCTACAGATTTTTCTAATCACAGACCAGTCAAATTGCGCATTGATCTTGGATCTCGTCACACTCGCCGAAGTGATATTCGCAATAGTCCCAACTGGAAGAAATTTACTAAGTCAGATTCATCTGTGCTAGCTTATCAAAACTGTATAGATACACTTTTGCCAGATAGTTGTGCACCTGTCTCAGACAACGCAAGTCTAGACACTTATTACTCGAATGTCGTCAAAGCTATCGATTCTGCGTCTAA
Source organism: Siphonodentalium dalli (assembly GCA_032622095.1). Classification (NCBI taxonomy): domain Eukaryota; kingdom Metazoa; phylum Mollusca; class Scaphopoda; order Gadilida; family Siphonodentaliidae; genus Siphonodentalium; species Siphonodentalium dalli. The sequence goes on from CP136062.1 coordinate 28,918,099, forward strand.
GAGTTTTGTTCCAACAAAATCCTCAAAACCACACGTTAAACCGTTTTGGAACGAACGTCTAAAATCTCTTCATAATGAAATGCAGAGCTTTAGACGGATATGGACCGCGGAAGGTCGCCCTAGAGGGCACACAAATTCATCTTACACGAATTATAAAGTAGCCAAATGTGCCTTCCGCAGAGAATTGCGTCAGTCGAACCTCAGATTTCTTTGTAGCCAAAATGAAATGGTCGATCATGCAGCCGAACTTAACCAGGGGCAGTTTTTCCGACTTTTTAATCAACGGAAGTCCAACTGTAGGGCACAAACTAACAACTTTTTTGAAGTCAACAATGTCACACTTAGAAACCCGGAAGAAATCACAAATGCATGGGCCGATTATTATGAAATGTTATATCACCCTCTTGAATCTACCACATTTGATGCAACTCATTACGATTATGTCACTAATTCTGTTGATGATATTGCTTCTAACACACATGGGTGTAATGTCGGTACTGCATCTGACAAACGGCTTCTCTATCCCGTATCAGTACATGAGCTCATATCTGTCCTCAAATCAATGAACCTGGGCAAAGCCCCGGGACCAGATATGATCTGCTATGAGCATATTGTATACGGGGGAGAATCTCTACATAAATGTATATCTTATGTTCTCAGCAAAATGATAGAACTTCAACACATACCTCAGATGGCAAAAAAAGGCATGATGGTGTCTCTCTATAAGGGTGGAGATAAGCCGAAATCACATTTTGATAGCTATCGAGCAATAACCCTTCTCCCAGTCGTGTATAAGACCTTAGAAAAGGTAATCTTATGTCGCATGGAACGTAACACACCAAATCTAATCAAAGTACACCCACTTCAAAACGGGTTTCAAAAAGAGGTCAGTTGCTTGATGTCGTCATATGTGTTACACGAAAGTATAAGTTATACCAGTGAACAAAAGAACAAGCTATTTTCTTGCTTCCTAGATGTTCAAAAGGCCTTTGACACAGTTTGGATTGATGGCTTGCTTCTCAAATTACACAGCTGTGGTTTCCAAGGTAAAATTTGGCTACTTCTACGCGAATTTCTTAGCGGTATATCCTGTGTAGTCAAACATTCAGATGTCATCTCAAGGTCAATCGAAATCAAACAAGGAACAAGGCAAGGGGGAATACTGTCCCCTTTATTCTACATGTTGTACATCAACGAGTTACTATATGAAATCGAGGCGTCCAACTGTGGTCTCCGGCTTATCTCCACAAATTGTTCCTCTCCCACACAGGCGGATGACATGACGTTGCTGTCGCTATCGAACTATGGTTTACAGCGCCTATTAGATATATGCTCATCTTACAGCCAAAAGTGGAGATTCATGTATAACCCAAAGAAAACCAAAGTCATTGTATTCAACGAAAACGTACGTCCAAACGGTGCCTTAATTCGAAAATGGTATCTTGGGGATGGAATTGTATCCGAAACCGATGAAATCACACATTTGGGTATTCACATTAGTAAAGTCAATTTTGTAAAGGAATTTGTTGAAGTGGTAGTAGATAAAATCCGATCTACATACTTTCTTTTGAGCAACGCCGGGCTCTATGCTGGTGGTATCACACCATCAAGTTGTGCAATCATATATGAATCAATTGTGTTGCCAAAAGGCTTGTATGGGACAGAATTCCTTTGCGGTATGTCTCAAGCAAACATATCAGATCTCGAGAAAATTCACCGATTTTGTTTGAAGCGAATTCAAGCATTGCCGGTGAGAGCTAGAACTGACATCGTATCTGGTCTTATGGGCTTAGGCTCTATCTGCTCAACCATAGATGCTCGTAAACTCAGCCTCTTTGGTAGTCTTTGTCGATTATCACCTACCAAAGCGTGCAAAGAAATCTTCACCTTAAGACTACACTCGCACCTCTCTGGGGAGTACGTCAACCCAAACTCGTTCTTCTCCGATATTGAACGTATTCTCATGTCATATAACATTGTTCAATACTTGTACCAATTCTCCTATCGCGGCATGTTTCCAACAAAATCAGAATGGTCCCGTATACTCAAAACTGAAGTTAATAACAAACGTGAACTCGACTGGAAGCGCAACATTGATAATGACCCATCCCTTCTTCGTTTCGGGAAAATACACAATTGCCTGCAAATGTCCCTTTTGTGGCGATGCTGTCGTATTTACCCAGATAGAAAGGGTGCCTTTTTCACAGTTGCACAATTAGTAGCTGCCACAGCTGTACATGCATGTGAACCTACTGTATGTATGTTATGCAATATGACTCACCATGATGTAATTAAGCATGCTCTAATTTACTGTAATCACCGTACATTATGCATCCTTCGAAATGGTATGTGGTACCAGCTAATTGACAAATTTGGCTTATTGTTTTACCTCTGGACAGATGAACTCGATGATGATGAACTAGTACTTCTTCATCTAACAAAATTACCTGGCGAACTTTATTCATTCATCGACGAGCCCATGTGTTTCGTTTCTTTCATGGTGCACCACACACATTTACTTTGGAAGGCATACAGTACGATGGTGTCAAATCTTTGACAGGATGTTTTACAAGGCCACGCTCCAGTTATAGCCAACAGCTAGCACTTCGGCCTTCGCCTAACACATGCACGCTTCATCAATGATGCATGGTTTAGCGTTGAACTCTGTACAGAACTTTTATGAGGTCGAAATCACTCAACAAAATAGGTAAACCTATGCGTCGAATGGCGGGATCTCAAGCAAGCCTTTAACTATGTAAAATAGCGTGAACTGTCACGGGGTGTTGTGTGCGTTTGCATGTGGGGAGTACGTGAGGGTTTGTGAGGGTGGGTGTGTGTGAGGGTGTGTGTGTGTGAGGCTGAGGGTGTGTGAGGGAGGGTGTGTGTGTGAGAGAGAGGGTGTGCGTGTGTGTGAGGGAGGGTGAGGATGTATGTGTGTGAGTGTGGGTGCGAGGGTGTGGTGAGGGTGTGTGTGTGTGTGAGAGAGAGAGAGAGAAAGAGAGAGAGATAGAGAGAGAGAGGGCGTGTCTGTGTGCGAGGGTGCGCGCATATGTGAGAGAAAGATATATAGCGGAGAGAGATATGGGAGTAAGAGAGAGAGAGAGAGAGATAGAGAGAGAGAGAGAGAGGTGTATATGCGCATAGCGGATCCGCAGATACCTGTCTGAGTGCTGCGAATACGCTGTACGTGTGATTGGGTGTGCGATCTCGTTATCATATACATATTGTACATAACAAGTGCGATGCGTTGTCTTAATACTCTGTATTTCATATAACTGTATTATTATGCTCCATCTTGTATGACTTGTGCTTTTCTTGTCTTTTTCTTTTGAACTGTGTATATGTTACATATATATCTCTGTGAGCTCTTCATTAATGGAGGAAATAAAGAAATATATATATATATATATATATTCTACTCTTTTATATATATATATTTATTTATTATGCCACTTCCATATATCCTCTTGCAAATAGGTTCATATTGGACCCAAATATTGGCATTGGTTCATATTGGACTCATTTGATTCTGGAATAAGCCCATGGTGGACATATACCCTGTTATTTGATGGTGCAGGCCACAGTGAAAACACATATATAAAGAGATCAAATGTCTACTGCAACATATCTTCGTGCAAATAGGTTCATATTGGACTTATTATGCCCCCGATCTCCGATGGAGATTTGGGGGTATATAGTGGAGCCCTCCGTCCGTCTTAGCGTCCGGGCGTCCGTCCGTTAACCTGGTTTCCGGATGATAACTTTAGTTAGAGTGAACCAAATTTAAAAAAATTTGGTATGTGGGTTTATTAGCCGAAAAGTATGTTCAAGTTCGAATTTGGGTTCCGCCCGCCAATTTTCACCGGAGTTATGCCCCTTATTTGACGTAATTTGACAGGTCAAAACACAGGTCAAAACACAGGTCAAGTTCGAACTTGGGTTCTGTCCGACCATTTTTGGCAGAGTTATGCCCCTTTTTCGACTCAGAAAATTCAGTTTTTCTTATGTTTTTTGGTTTCCGGATGATAACTCGATTTTGGAATGTTTATACGCAAAACCCGTTTTTTTGTGGATTACATATATCGAAATACAGCTCAATTCCGAATTTCGTTTTAATCCGATAATTTTTGCGAGAGTTATGGCCCCTTTTTTGACGTATTTTGACTTAGAAAATCCCTGAAATTTGTTGTCCGGATGATAACTTTAGTTAGAGTGAACCGATTTCAATCAAATTTGGTATGTGGGTTTATTAGGAGAAAAGACAGCTCAAGTTCGAATTTGGGTTCCGTCCGCCAATTTTCACCGGAGTTATGCCCCTTATTTGACATAATTTGACTTAGAAAATCCCTGAAATTTGTTGTCCGGATGATAACTTTACTAGAGCTTATCGGATTCAATGATAATTTGGTATATTACTTTCTCCCACCAAAACACAGGTCAAGTTCAAATTTGAGTTCAGTCCGCCAATTTTTACCAGAGTTATGCCCCTTTTTTACCAGTTTCCGCCGACCCAAGAGAGGGCGTATTTTGCACGCCCAGCGTAGCTCTTGTTTATCATGTTTTTTAAATAAATGTTTCTTACAATTTTTAGGACATAAAATAAAAAACATCCATTACCCTGCAGGGAGCCCTACACATATATAGAAGCACCTAGAAGAGTGTCGTCTGCTCATGTTTGTCTGGGGCTCCGTATGGGTGAAATTATAAAATTGTTAAAGAATACAAGAACAAATTATTAAAATTGTAAAAAATTGTTGGGCCAGTGCATTCTCTTATATATGCGAGGCGACCTATGGTCGACTCGCATATATAAGAGAATGCATCGGCACAGGGTAAACAAATCCCGACTTACGACTGGATTTGATATGGCGGATCACATATATGAACTTACTACAATATTAGCGATGTCTGCTGACAAATCACTGTAACAATTGCGTGTACATAACAATGGTTTCAACACGCAAATTGTTATTTATTTGGAGAATTATCAATAATGAATATAAGAATAAAGTTAAAGGGTTGTGAAACATTCCGGTGGGGTAATCAAATAGTAATGGAGAATAATCTTGCTCAAAATAGTTATATTTTACAAATATTAATCCAAATTGACAACAAACATCGTCATTCTTATAATATCAATTGGATACAAAGACTCTCAGTGGGGAAATCATTTGTGTTAATTTATCGCCGAGAGTTGCGTCCCGATTCGAGATGTAAATATTTACATTTGAGTGTAATTCAGACAATGTTTTCTCTGTCGTTGTATGGTCGATTTCTTAGAAATTTGCGCGTAGAATGCTACATTCCCCCAGTTGCCTGAGTACTAATTTATCAGTTCCCCACACCCGAACAAGTCCATAACAAGTCATTAATCTTTCTCCATGTTCTTCTTGGTGGTCATTGAGTATAGAAAGGGTTTAATGTTGCTGTTTTTTTATGTGACAGTTGCTCTGGATTCTTCCGTTTTACCATTTGACGCTGTTTGGTACCCGCCATCCCTGTCACATTTCTGGTATGTGTCACAAGAAATGTCCGTAGAGCAAGCATTAGAGGAGTGCCAAAAATATGACGGAGTTCTCGCTAAAATATATGATCAAGCATCCATGGAATTCATAGCCAAAAATCTGTAAGTATTTAATATTTTGTTATTTTTTTGCTTTATTTTCCATGGTGTTCTGAGACCAAGCATTTTATTTGTAAATAAACAATAACTATCTAAGTATAACCTCTTAATTACATACAATCTGTTAAAATGTATTGCATGACAGGTTTTGTATGTCACACTCATCACATATTACTCCCTCATCACACATCACTCCCTCATCACATATCACTCCCTCATCACATATCATTTCCTCATCACATTAGCACATAACTGCATCACAATAACATATCACTCCCACATCACATTAGCATATCACTCCCACATCACATTAGGATATCGCTCCCTCATAACATTAGCATATCACAGCCTCATCACATATCACTCCCACATCACATTAGCATATCACTCCCTCATAAAAAATTTCTCATCAAATTCAATTAAACTATTCAAATGTGCGATTATAGATACAACAGCACCCTATAATGTCTTGTTTCAAAATTTCTGATAACTCTTTTCTTGGTGACCCTTTTAAGTTAAACATTTTAACTTGTAACATTTTGTTTATAACACTAATTAATTGCCTGTACTTTTGTTTTCCCGCATTTATTGGACAAATGTTTTGAAAATTTACAGGCATATTTATGATCACCTAAAGAATGGAGCCATCAATATATTTTTAGCGATTTTTCGATGAAAAACATGGCCGCTGGCAGCCATCTTGGATTTTACTCTTTGCATGATTAAATCCTTTGGCACACCCTACAGGTCACTTCCCTTATCTGATCACCACTGAACTCGATATAGATCTTCAGGGTGACCACTAGATGGGGAGTCATAAAATATTTACAAATTGCATTGGAAAACATGTCTGCCAGCAGCCATCTTTTATTTTACTGTTTGCATGACTAAATCCTTCGACAACCCAACAGGCCACATCTCTCATCCGATCATCACCAAACTTCATACAGATCTTTCAGATAGATAGGAGCCATCAATTTTTTCCGAAATTGTTTTAAAACATGGCCGCCAGCAGTCATCTTGGATTTCAGATTTGAATCCATCATCACACCCTGCATCCCACATATATTAGAGAAATGTTTTGAAAATTTATAGGCATAATAAGAACCACCTCTAGATGGGAGCTATCGAATTTGAACATATTTCGTTGTATTTTACTCTTTGGATGACTAAATCCTTTAGCACACCCTGCAGACCACATCCCGCGTGCTATAATCACCAAACTTTAACGGCTCTTCGGGGTGACCTCTAGATGGGAGCCATTAATTTGTTCCACAATTCGTTCAAAAACATGGCCACCAGCAGCCATCTTGGATTTTACTCTTTGTATGATTAAATCCTTTGGCACACCCTACAGACCACACCCTTTAATCAGATTGTCACCAAACTTCGTATGGATCTTCTGGGTGACCATTAGATGGGAGCCATCAATTTTTTCAGAATTTCATTTCAAAAACATGGCCGCCAGTGCCATCTTGAATTTTACTCTTTGCATGACTAAATCCTGCGGCACACCCTACATGCCACATCCCTCATCAGATCTTCACCAAACTTCATATAGATCCCTGGAACATTTCACATTTGAATCCATCGCCCTACCTCTAGAGGGCCCCACATAGACTGGAGCAGACGACACTTTGTAGTGCATGTTTCCATCTAAGTGAAGCTCCATGTGGGTTACATATAAACATGCTCCTAAAGCATATTTAAACCTATAGAGGGCCCCACAGAGACTGGAGCAGATGACACTCTGTATAGTGCATGCTTCCATCTATGTGAGGCTCCATGTGGGTTTCATATAAAACCTGCTCCTCAAGCATATTTATGACCCTGCCATAAATAAGTAAAAGCATAGGTGACAATTAACACCCCACAGCTCACATTTATTGGAGAAATGTTTGAAAAGAAAATAATTTCATATAAGTTAACACCTCCCCAGTTGAGCTACAGTGTCATTGACTCTTTCATTTATTTTATTTATTATTTCGTGACCTCCCAACTCTCGTTAGGCATCTACACATGTCCGTGTATATTTCGAAGGAATTTTTACTTGGCTGACAACAATTCTTGCTGTAGAACATGAACGTACAGTAATGCCCTAATTAATCGACTCCATATCCACAGCATAATTATGGGTAACTTTTCAGGATTTAGTCGGAAATATGGCTTGTTGCCATTCATCGGAAAACAAGCCATATTTCGGACTAAATCCTGAAAAGTTACCCATAATCTGCTGTGGTTATGGAGTCGATTAATTATGGCATTACTGTATATAACAAGCAAAATCTAATAGCTCTGAACTTTGATGGGTTCACCCAAAGCAGAAGAAATAGTAATTTAGGGTTTGTTGCCATTTGGTGTTTGTTTGAAGAGGTATGAACTGTAAGCAGACTTTTATGTTTGATATAGAGGATCTCCAACTCGTTATATATAAGATTTTATGAAACTAGTTTGATAAATTTGATTCACAATGAGTCGTATCCGAGTTGTGAATCAAATTTATGAAACGTGTTTCATAAAATGTTATATCCAACATATCAAGTTGAAGATCTTGTATATCACATAAAAAAATTAGACCTTTTGCCTTTTTAACAAATCATAAGGAAAGAAATCTTAAAAGAAGCTGCAAAACGCATTACATTTTCAGCGTTGGCTGCTTCACAATAGCATACAACAGTATTGCGCGCTCTGTGCTTGCAATAGAAAATATAATCATTAATCAATATGCCTCTTTTTTGTGTGTCTATTTTCGTTATTGCAAAACAAAGTTGGACAAAAATTTAACTTTAATGAACAAAGCAATCAGTTTGCATTGTCTGGTGTTGGTGTCCTGCACAGATTTTCAAAATAGTATAAATCAATGTAAAGATCGACATGCAGTCATTTTATTTTGCGCTAAGCCAAGAGGATTATTCATAACTAGTGAGAGATAAGGAAATATGTAATGGCTTTCATGAGATAGATATTTATTCTGAATACTAAACTGGAATTCCAACCAATCGATCATATCAGAGATTTATGATATTTCGATTTCAGGTTTGAGAAGCTCGGCAATATGACTGGTGTGGACATATGGACAGGGATGGGTTACAATGGAACTGATTGGCTGGCGTGGTACTATAGTGTCATCACATGGTTTGACTGGGACGTGTTGGAGCCCGCCAATGCAGGGTATACGGACTGTGTTCTTATAAACACGACAGGAGCTTGGATCTCAAGAAACTGCTCGGAGAACCACACTTTTATCTGCGAATGTAAGGCATCCTATGTAGGGCCCAGCGAATAATCGAGAATCGATTCGATGTTGATATCGCCGATCTTATTTGGCATCAAATCAAATCGGAACACCGTTTGGAATATGTTCCTTTGTCCAATTTTCCCCCCATTATTGATGGATTGTTATCAATTTTTTTTCTCAGGGTTACGATGAATAGAAATGATGCATCTGCAGTATATATTTGTCACAACAATGGAAGCATATTTTGTTGAATTGTCATGGATTGTTATCCAAGTCAAATATTAGTCTCTGAAAACAGGCATTCTGATTGGCTGAGAGCTGCTAACTTTAGTTTTCGATTCACCAACATCGGTCACTGAAGCATGCACAAATTTGGAATGGGGCACGGTTCATTGACATTGAGCGTAAAATACATCTGCGGTGCCAGGAGTTGTTTCTATAGATGCAGTTACAGGAACTGGTGCTCTCACTAGTAAATACATGAACGATATCTCACCTCAAAGCATGTAGTTCTGATCCAAAGTGAGTTCCATACAGTTTCTTTTAAATGTGTTGATGGATTGAATTACATTGGAGATAAACATACCATGTTTCATTGCATATTCAGGGAATCGATCATGGAAATAATTTTGTAAAAATTGATTCAATAGAGCGAATCTGCTATTTATCTACATCTTTGTTCCTAGAGCCCGAAGCTGAAATGGCACGCTGCCACCGCCAGCCATATTGGCCCCAAGCCGCTGCCAGCCAACGCCAGCCGCATTTTAAAATCTCCGCCGCCGGAATTGTAAAATGGCTGAGCCGTGTGCATGGGCTTATATGTCAAGCACAACTGTACTGTGAATCGCAAAGAACTGAACCGCATTGCCTAATATTGGCATACTCGCATGGACATGGCATGGTTGTTATATTATCAGAACACCGGGCCCCTTAATGTGGAATAGACTATCCCAATGCATGCTTTCATATAACTGAATGGGCGCATCCATTCGGTATTGAAAGGGTTAAAATATAAATTGTTTATATCGACAACACCCAGTCTCAGACATCGCTGGCATTTGTCAATATTTTCACATCAGAATAGAAAATAGTATGAAATATTATATATCATTACTATCGGGTTCATCATTCAATGATGCATGCATATATCGCAAGATGGCAGTGATGACAGCAGTCTGAAATCGACAGAAGTCCCAATGTAACTACTTATACCGATTAGATGGGAAACTACATAGTATATCCATGCCAGTCCATTTTCGCCATAATGGAAAAGCCCAACATCAACAGATTACGTGTGGTCTGGAATTCTACGGGTTCACCACAAACACTAAAAAAACGGCGTCTATAACTGGTAACAGGGGATTAGGAACATTTCGGAAATGAAAATACGCTGAATGACAACATCTCATCCGGCTGAGCCGCCATATTTCGTCAGCCACGAACGTCGTGACTGAGCCGGCTTAGCTAGATACCCAGCAACGAAAATCGATTGAGCCAGCCGTGAAAACTATTTGTCGTGGCTTCGGGGTCTATTTGTTCCCATGCTAATAAGGTACCAGGGAAAATGGAAAACTGTCTTCAACATCAATGTTTTCAATTTAGATTTGTCAATGAATACGCTTAGATATTAGGTATCAACAACGCAGTGGAATACCACTCTTTCATTTCTAAATATGATATTCCCGTGGTATACGTCTATTGATGCAGCGAACATGCAAACTGTATATATCGAGTCCAAGAAAAAAGCTAAAAATAGACTCAGTGTTCACAATAATAATTTTGATTACTGTTGAATTATTCCTTATAATTTGGCATATCTTGTATTAAAATGTAGTATAAGACAAAAGGAATGTAATTTTTGCCAAAAGTCTTTCCATTACTTGGTGAATTATGACAGAAATGTGCAACATTTCCATTTTCATGGTACTTTCGAATTGGTGGGTTAATCGGTCTCTAGAACTACAAAACACCTGCTTCACTTGAATGAATACATGTTTGTTGTGAAATAGATGCTGAGCTCCAGTTTAATAATACCAAGTGTGCTTATCGGCATTGCTGTTAACCCTTTCAGTGCCAAGTTCGATTTTGTATCAACCCATATTTCCTTGATCATTTTTCAAATTTATTGAATATAATAATGTGATACATTGATGGAAAGAGCTCCAAGAGCTCTTTCCATCAATGTGTTGTAATATCCTGTGATAGCTGCAACTTCAGGCTGCAGATGTGTACTCTATTGTAAGGGAAGTAATGCTGTAGATGTGTACTATTGTAAGGGAAGTAATTCCGGATGTGTCATTAATAAAGATGTCCGCGCCCAAGTACTAATCTCACGTGTTCATTACTACTCCGTACTTTACTGAATATTGATACAGCAAGGTATCACATGTGTCACATTATTATAATCAATAAATTAAAAAAAATGATGAAGGAAATATGGGTTGATACAAAAATCGGACTTGGCACTGAAAGGGTTAAAACGCAATGCTACAGTTGTCCTGCAGGCTTGATTTTGACCATGTTAGGGTACATGTAGGTCAGTTATTGGCTGCATATGGCACTACTGGTGTCCAATGACGGGGTCAATATAATTCGTTCGGGCGAATATTGTGTTTCAATTAGACATCAAAACGTCACCTCTACATGCTATATTCTTCGTGGTATCATCACTTCACTACAGCTGGGTCTTCTTGTTCGAAGTTTCCTAAATTTGGCGAAAAACCCTGTGCCAAATGTGGTATGATTGATCCGTTTCATATTCATTGTGTACATTCCGCGATTTTGATTATTTCCCATGTATCACTTCCGGTCTAGAAATATGTTAATTAAAGCCGAGATCAAGCTATAAAACATCTCTTTACTATGCTTCACGACAATCGCCGGCTTCTACACATACAACACCAATGCATTCTCTTATATAATTATGTAAGTCTCCAATAGGGGGCTCTCATATATAAGAGAATACATTGGCCAAACAATATTACCTTGACTTTGTAAGCCAGTGCATTCTCTTATAGATACAAGACTCAGATGGGAGACTCACATATATAAGAGAATGCACATGATCTATAATGATGCACCAGCACAGCTCCAATATTGTTTCATTTGTATAGATTGGTTAATTTCTAAGTGAGGGAGAATGTGGTATGATTGATCCGTTTCATATTCATTGTGTACATTCCGCGATTTTGATTATTTCCCATGTATCACTTCCGGTCTAGAAATATGTTAATTAAAGCCGAGATCAAGCTATAAAACATCTCTTTACTATGCTTCACGACAATCGCCGGCTCCTACACATACAACAATTTAATTAACATATCTCTCGAAATGCCTGAACAAAACAGAACTGTGTCGTTTGATGCCGACAAGACGCTCAAACCCGATCTTTTAGACATTGACCCCGATGACCCCGACGCTACCATATCTTGGGAATATTGGAAAGCTGTATTTAACGGCTATTTGGAAGAACAGGCTGACGCTGTGGCCGACAACGACCCACGAAAGCTGCGACTTTTGCGCAAAAATGTTGGAAAGAGGGTTTTCCACTACATAGCACAAGCAACAACTTACAATACAGCTATGACCATTTTAGTTGACATGTTTGAGAAGAAGCCAAACAAAATTGCAGCACGGCATCTCTTATCGACCAGACGTCAAAGACCTGGTGAGGACATCCAACGATACATAAACGAACTGTCAACGTTGGCTCGGAATTGTCACTTCGACACCCTCACAGTTGAAGCAAACAAACAACAGTGCATGTTGGACGCGTTTATCGCTGGACTGTCGTCTTCAACTATCAGACAAAGGCTACTGGAGAAAAGTGAGATGACATTCCAAGTTGCGTACAGGACACGGCAAAGTCTTTGGAGATGGCAGAGAGAAACAACGCTTCATATTCCGTCACTAACTCCTTGAGCGCGACATCTCTGTCTGACTCTGACAACACACATTCAGATAGAGTAAACGAAAACAAAAATGAGTGTGCCGCTTCTGGCGAAGCAAAACGACCGTATTCGCAACTGCCCTATAAACGTCAGTCCAAAACCGCCAATTCTTATTGTGGAAACTGTGGGGAAAGGCCACCGGTCACCGAATCAAAATGTGTCGAAGTACGAGATCTGCCGCGATCGAACAGAACTCGTCTGATTTCCAACTTGCTGTCGTGACACAAAATACTGCAAAGCCACAGAACGTAAACAATGCACTTCAAATTGTAAACATTTGTGGAAAATCATGGACTGCTCTTATAGATTCGGGAAGTTCCGGATCATTCATGAAAATGTCGGTTGCCCAAAAACTGCAACTTGAATTATCGCCGGCTGGTCAACGAGTATCCCTGGCGACAGGACATAATGAAGTAAAAGTCCTAGGATTCTGTTGTGTAGACTTGATAATGCAGGAAAGAATCTACTCGGATGTCAAAGTGATGATACTAGCAGACTTAGTCAGTGACATAATCCTGGGGCGCGATTTCATTGCGACACACAGTTCGGTTAACTTCTCGTTCGGTGGTAAAAAGGAACAACTGACAATCTGTGAAATGAAAACCAGCGAAACCGTCAAAGTCGAGCTGCAGTCAATCTTTCATAACCTAACGGAGGACTGTAAACCTATTACTACTAAATCACGGCGATTCAGTTCGGAAGACTCCAAGTTCATTCCAAACGAAACACAACGGTGGTTACAAGACGGCATCATAGAACCGAGTAAATCACCTTGGTGCGTGCAAGTACTTATCGTAGTGAATAATAGCAGCAAGAAACGACTGTGCGTTGATTTTTCCAGAACGATCAATAGGTTCACTCAGGGTGATGCTTATCCGATGCCCCGTATGAACACAATGACTAATCAACTAGCGCAATACAGAGTGTATTCGACCTTAGACCTTCGGGCTGCGTATCACCAAATCGAGATTCCCGACGCTGAAAAACCATACACAGTATTTGAGGCAGATGGTAAATTATACCAATTTACCAGAATTCCATTCGGCGTCACAAATGGCGTCGCTTCGTTCCAACGTACTATGGATAACATTATCCAGAAATCTGGCTTAAAACAAACTTTTGCTTACGTCGACAATATAACAGTCGCAGGCATCAATCAGGCTGATCACGATCGTGAACTTGAAAAACTTCTCGAAGTTGCTAGTAACTACAATTTGACCTTCAACAATGACAAATCTGTTTTCTCTAAAACTGAGATCGATCTTCTTGGATACACAATCAGCCATGGTAGTTTACGACCAGGCTCTGAAAGAATGCGACCATTGACAGAACTTCCAATACCGGAAAACAAAGCAGCTTTAGCTCGAGCGCTAGGAATGTTCGCCCATTATTCAAAATGGATCAGGAATTTCTCGTCTCTCGTCAATCCATTAACTGCGGTTGACAAGTTTCCATTGGGCCAAACTCAAGTGTCAGCCTTCAATAAATTAAAACAAATAATTTGCAAAGCTGTGGTAGCTTCGATTGATGACAGTCAACCGTTCACTATCGAAAGTGATGCTTCTGATGTTGCGATCGCTGCTGCTCTAAATCAAAATGGACGCCCAGTGGCATTCTTCTCAAGAACACTTAACCATAGCGAGCGCAACCATTCATCGGTGGAAAAAGAGGCATATGCAATTGTAGAAGCTGTCCGTAAATGGCATTATTACTTAGCAGGGAGACGCTTCACAATAGTTACTGACCAACGTGCAGTTTCATTCATGTTCAACGAGTCACACCGTGGGACAATAAAGAATGACAAAATCCAGCGTTGGAAATTGGAACTTTCCTGTTACGATTACGACATACAATTTCGTCATGGAGTGGTAGCCGCAATTAACACTGAACACTCTCTTCAGAAATTGAAGAAAATACACGAGGATCTATGCCACCCTGGCATTACAAGATTTCTTCAGTATGTGCGAAGCAAAAATTTAGCGTATTCCACAGAGGAGGTTAGAAAGGTATGCCTAGAGTGCAGTTCATGTTGTCAATTGAAGCCAAGGTTCTTCTCTAAGCCAGCTAACTCAAATCGTGTGAGGGTGACTGCGCCGTTCGATAGACTTAGTATGGACTTCAAATGACCTCTACCATCATCCACAAGGAATAAATACATTCTGACTGTTATCGATGAGTATAGTAGGTTTCCATTCGCCATTCCTTGTCCAGACGTCTCAAGCAAAACCGTGATAAACTGTTTAAAACTTATATTCTCGATGTTCGGAATGCCAAGATACGTACACTCAGACAGAGGTGCTTCATTTATGAGTTCAGATGTGAAAGAATTCTTGACAAGTAGTGGCGTGATTTCTAGTCACACGACTCCGTACCACCCGATAGGTAATGCCCAATGTGAATGGTATAACGGGATAATATGGAAAGCTGTTCAGCTCGGATTGCATTCTCGTGGACTTAAGATCACTCAGTGGGAGGAAGTACTGCCAGTCGCATTACATTCGATAAGAACACTAATCTCCACTGCCACAAATGAGAGCCCTCATGACAGATTGTTCAAGTTTGCGAGGCGATCCAACAATGGGACTTCACTTCCAAATTGGTTGACTACTCCTGGTCAAGTACTGATGCGTAGATTCGTTAGAAACAGTAAACATGATCCATATGTTGAGCAGGCAGAACTACTGGAAGCCAGTGAACAATATTCACATGTTAAACTACCAAGCGGAAGAGTTCAAACTGTTTCAACCCTAGATTTGGCACCCATTGGGACTGAGAGCGACTCTGAGAGCGACATGTTTCATGTAACTGATCGTGACATTAGTAATACTGACAATGATGTTCGTGTAGATACAAAAGAGTGTGATTTGGGAAAAACTCCTGACAATGTTATAACCGAGCAATTTAACTCTAATCAGAATGAAAGTGTTTCTAGTGATTCTCAGGACTATACTCTGCCGGTACCTAGCAAATGTAATCAGAATGAAAGTCTTTCACATGATTATCCTCATGACAGTACCGAACCAGAATTACGTAGATCTATCCGTGTTAAGCAAAGGCCAAAGTGGTTGGACGATTGAGACTACGATATTGTTTCATTTGTATAGATTGGTTAATTTCTAAGTGAGGGAGAATGTGGTATGATTGATCCGTTTCATATTCATTGTGTACATTCCGCGATTTTGATTATTTCCCATGTATCACTTCCGGTCTAGAAATATGTTAATTAAAGCCGAGATCAAGCTATAAAACATCTCTTTACTATGCTTCACGACAATCGCCGGCTCCTACCATTCCCCATTTTCACCCCTCGGCTCCTACACATACAACACCAATGCATTCTCTTATATAATTATGTAAGTCTCCAATAGGGGGCTCTCATATATAAGAGAATACATTGGCCAAACAATATTACCTTGACTTTGTAAGCCAGTGCATTCTCTTATAGATACAAGACTCAGATGGGAGACTCACATATATAAGAGAATGCACATGATCTATAATGATGCACCAGCACAGCTCCCATATTACTCAGCTCCCATATTACTGTTGTAACAATATGGAGATCCAGGGGGGCTGGGAACACTGTAGAGTACAGGGGTAAACCTGTCTTCGGTAACATGGACAAAGGTGCGTAATAAACCTAGGTACACATTCCGAAGCGCCACACGGACAATTTTGAATGTCAAAATAAATATAGAATAAGTATAGAACGGCAGCGTACCAGTCAAACCGTTCAGCTAGTTTAAATCATAGGGATAGTAATATCACGAGGGCCACACACCAAGCAATATCCACAAAAATGATACTATACACGAATTATTGTAAAACTTACAGATAACCTTTCCTGATTGTACTATCGGGAAAAATTCTTAATTGTAAACAAAAGTGTATGCTTATGCATTGGCTGTACTGCCAGATGATAAATTTAGTGCTGTAACACAGCTATGTTCATATCGTACATAATTGCACGAATTGTAATGCACTTACAATTAATAAGGGGTAACAACATTATAAATTGAGGACTGTTACATATAAAGGGCTGGACCCCGAAGTTCATTAGCAGTGTATGAAGGGATTAAATTGAAAAAGTGACCCAAATATAATATGAATTGTATAGAGATAAGTGTATATAAAATGCATATGCATGCAAATGGAACGCTCTTTATAAGTGTTTTTTAGTATAGTTTGCAAACATTATACTGCTACAGTAAAGTCTACACAAAAATATTTTTTATGTTTGATTGTCAGCATAGCTTGATAACATTAGGAGGCGTAAATTATATACTTTGGAAAATGTTTACTAAGACCAAGCGCGAAAATAGGTATTTAAAATGTTGGAAATCAGAAATAAATAGCCAGCAATTGAAGTCATCAGGCGAGCGTCTCTGGTATATTAACGAACTTCACATACAGTACGTTTCATTATTAGGTTTCGGTTCCCATATTACTCAGCTCCCATATTACTGTTGTGCATTCTATTACATGCATTTGGAAAACTACAATAAACACTTATCATTACTACGTACAGTAATGCCCTAAGTAATCGACTCCTTAAACACAGCAGAATTATGGGTAACTTTTCAGGATTTAGTCAGAAATATGGCTTGTTGCCATTCATCGGAAAGCTCTCCCCGAGAGCTTTCCGATGAATGGCAATAAGCCATATTTCCAACTAAGGAGTCGATTACTTAGGGCATTACTGTACATGTCTGGAGTCCATTGATCATCTTCATATCAACACCTACCAGAGATATTTGTTTACCAGTTATATATGTCACGATTTTACCAGTTATATATGTCACGATTTTATTTAATGTTCAAAAGTTGAGATTGAAAAATCTGTGATATTCATTTAGATATAAAATGAAAGTGTCAATGACACTGTAGCTCAACTTGGAAAGGGAATAATTTAATGTATTACAGTCAATGGAGCGATTAGGAATGTGGAAAGTTGAATGTCTAATACTTGTTAAAAGACATGAAGAGAAAAGTAAAATCCAAGATGGCTGCTGGCGGCCATGTTTTCGGCCGAATGACCCCAAAATGAGTCGTTCCCATCTACATGTCATCGTTAACATCCATGACAAATTTTATGACGATCAGACTAAAGGTACGACCTGTAGCCCATGCTAAAGAATTTAGTCATACAAAGAGTAAAATCCAAGTTGGCAGCTGGCGGCCATGTTTTTTGGCCGAATGACCCCAAAATGACTCGTTCCCATCTACATGTCATTATTAACATTCATGACAAATTTTATGATGATCAGACTAAAGGTACAACCTGTAGCTCGAGATCGTGCTAAAGGATTTAGTCATACAAAGAGTAAAATCCAAGATGGCTGCTGGCGACCATGTTTTTTGGCCGAATGATCCCAAAATGACTCATTCCCATCTACATGTCATTGTTGACATCCATGACAAATTTTATGATGATCAGACTAAAGGTACGACCTGCAGCCCGTGCTAAAGAATTTAGTCATCCAAGATGGCTGCTGGCGGCCATGTTTTTTGGCCGAATGACCCCAAAATTACTCGTTCCCATCTACATGTCAATATTATCATCCATGACAAATTTCATGATGATCAGACGAACAGTACGACCTGTGGTCCGTGCTAATGGATTAAATTTTGAAATCCAAGATGGCCGCTGGCGGCCATGTTTTTTGTCCAAATGACCCCAAAATAACTCGTTCCCATCTACATTCCAATTTCAACAGCCATGACAAAATTTTATGATGATCAGACTAAAATCAAAATCAGAGTAAAATCAAAGATGCCTGCTGGCGGCCATGTTTTTTAACCGAATGACCCCAAAATGACTCGTTCCCATCTACATGTCATTATTAACATTCATGACAAATTTTATGATGATCAGACTAAAGGTACGACCTGTAGCCCGTGCTAAAGGATTTAGTCATACAAAGAGTAAAATCCAAGATGGCTGCTGGCGGCCATGTTTTTGGGGCAAATGACCCCAAAATTACTCGTTCCCATCTAGATGTCAATATTAACATCCATGACAAATTTGATGATGATCAGACTAAAGGTACAACCTGTAGCCCGTGCTAAAGAATTTAGTCATACAAAGAGTAAAATCCAAGATGGCTGCTGGCCGCATGTTTTTAGGCCGAATGACCCCAAAATTACTCGTTCCCATCTACATGTCAATATTAACATCCATGACAAATTTCATGATGATCAGACGAACAGTACGACCTGTGGTCCGTGCTAATGTATTGAATTTTGAAATCCAAGATGGCCACTGGCGGCCATTGTTTTTTGTCCGAATGACCCCAAAATGACTCGTTCCCATCTACATTCCAATTTCAACAGCTATGACAAATTTTATGATGATCGGACTAAAGGTACGACCTGTAGCCCGTGCTAAAGGATTTAGTCATACAAAGAGTAAAAGCAAAGATGCCTGCTGGCGGCCGTGTTTTTTGACCGAATGACCCCAAAATGACTCGTTCCCATCTACATGTCATTATTAACATTCATGACAAATTTTATGATGATCAGACTAAAGGTACAACCTGTAGCTCGAGATCGTGCTAAAGGATTTAGTCATACAAAGAGTAAAATCCAAGATGGCTGCTGGCGACTATGTTTTTTGGCCGAATGATCCCAAAATGACTCATTCCCATCTACATGTCATTGTTGACATCCATGACAAATTTTATGATGATCAGACTAAAGGTACGACCTGCAGCCCGTGCTAAAGAATTTAGTCATCCAAGATGGCTGCTGGCGGCCATGTTTTTTGGCCGAATGACCCCAAAATTACTCGTTCCCATCTACATGTCAATATTATCATCCATGACAAATTTCATGATGATCAGACGAACAGTACGACCTGTGGCCCGTGCTAATGGATTAAATTTTGAAATCCAAGATGGCCGCTGGCGGCCATGTTTTTTGTCCAAATGACCCCAAAATAACTCGTTCCCATCTACATTCCAATTTCAACAGCCATGACAAAATTTTATGATGATCAGACTAAAATCAAAATCAGAGTAAAATCAAAGATGCCTGCTGGCGGCCATGTTTTTTAACCGAATGACCCCAAAATGACTCGTTCCCATCTACATGTCATTATTAACATTCATGACAAATTTTATGATGATCAGACTAAAGGTACGACCTGTAGCCCGTGCTAAAGGATTTAGTCATACAAAGAGTAAAATCCAAGATGGCTGCTGGCGGCCATGTTTTTGGGCCAAATGACCCCAAAATTACTAGTTCCCATCTAGATGTCAATATTAACATCCATGACAAATTTGATGATGATCAGACTAAAGGTACAACCTGTAGCCTGTGCTAAAGAATTTAGTCATACAAAGAGTAAAATCCAAGATGGCTGCTGGCCGCATGTTTTTAGGCCGAATGACCCCAAAATTACTCGTTCCCATCTACATGTCAATATTAACATCCATGACAAATTTCATGATGATCAGACGAACAGTACGACCTGTGGCCCGTGCTAATGGATTGAATTTTGAAATCCAAGATGGCCACTGGTGGCCATTGTTTTTTGTCCGAATGACCCCAAAATGACTCGTTCCCATCTACATTCCAATTTCAACAGCCATGACAAATTTTATGATGATCGGACTAAAGGTACGACCTATAGCCCGTGCTAAAGGATTTAGTCATACAAAGAGTAAAAGCAAAGATGCCTGCTGGCGGCCGTGTTTTTTGACCGAATGACCCCAAAATGACTCGTTCCCATCTACATGTCATTATTAACATTCATGACAAATTTTATGATGATCAGACTAAAGGTACGACCTGTAGCCCGTGCTAAAGGATTTAGTCATACAAAGAGTAAAATCCAAGATGGCTACTGGCGGCCATGTTTTTGGGCCAAATGACCTCAAAATTACTCGTTCCCATCTACATGTCAATATTAACATCCATGACAAATTTGATGATGATCAGACTAAAGGTACGACCTGTAGCCCGTGCTAAAGAATTTAGTCATACAAAGAGTAAAATCCAAGATGGCTGCTGGCCGCATGTTTTTAGGCCGAATGACCCCAAAATAACTCGTTCCCATCTACATGTCAATATTAACATCCATGACAAATTTCATGATGATCAGACGAACAGTACGACCTGTGGCCCGTGCTAATGGATTGAATTTTGAAATCCAAGATGGCCACTGGCGGCCATTGTTTTTTGTCCGAATGACCCCAAAATGACTCGTTCCCATCTACATTCCAATTTCAACAGCCATGACAAATTTTATGATGATCGGACTAAAGGTACGACCTGTAGCCCGTGCTAAAGGATTTAGTCATACAAAGAGTAAAATCAAAGATGCCTGCTGGCGGCCATGTTTTTTGACCGAACGACCCCAAAATGACTCGTTCCCATCTACATGTTATTATCAACATTCATGACAAATTTTATGATGATCAGACTAAAGGTACGACCTGTAGCCCGTGCTAAAGGATTTAGTCATACAAAGAGTAAAATCCAAGATGGCTGCTGGCGGCCATGTTTTTTTGCCAAATGACCCCAAAATTACTCGTTCCCATCTACATGTCAATATTAACATCCATGACAAATTTGATGATGATCAGACTAAAGGTACGACCTGTAGCCCGTGCTAAAGAATTTAGTCATACAAAGAGTAAAATACAAGATGGCTGCTGGCCGCCATGTTTTTTGGCCGAATGACCCCAAAATTACTCGTTCCCATCTGCATGTCAATATTAACATCCATGACAAATTTCATGATGATCAGACGAACAGTACAACCTGTGGCCCGTGCTAATGGATTGAATTTTGAAATCCAAGATGGCCGCTGGCGGCCATGTTTTTTGTCCGAATGACCCCAAAATGACTCGTTCCCATCTACATTCCAATTTCAACAGCCATGACAAATTTTATGATGATCGGACTAAAGGTACGACCTGTAGCCCGTGCTAAAGGATTTAGTCATACAAAGAGTAAAATCAAAGATGCCTGCTGGCGGCCATGTTTTTTGACCGAACGACCCCAAAATGACTCGTTCCCATCTACATGTTATTATCAACATTCATGACAAATTTTATGATGATCAGACTAAAATCAAAATCAGAGTAAAATCAAAGATGCCTGCTGGCGGCCATGTTTTTTAACCGAATGACCCCAAAATGACTCGTTCCCATCTACATGTCATTATTAACATTCATGACAAATTTTATGATGATCGGACTAAAGGTACGACCTGTAGCCCGTGCTAAAGGATTTAGTCATACAAAGAGTAAAATCCAAGATGGCTGCTGGCGGCCATGTTTTTTGGCCAAATGACCCCAAAATTACTAGTTCCCATCTAAATGTCAATATTAACATCCATGACAAATTTGATGATGATCAGACTAAAGGTACAACCTGTAGCCTGTGCTAAAGAATTTAGTCATACAAAGAGTAAAATCCAAGATGGCTGCTGGCCGCATGTTTTTAGGCCGAATGACCCCAAAATTACTCGTTCCCATCTACATGTCAATATTAACATCCATGACAAATTTCATGATGATCAGACGAACAGTACGACCTGTGGCCCGTGCTAATGGATTGAATTTTGAAATCCAAGATGGCCACTGGTGGCCATTGTTTTTTGTCCGAATGACCCCAAAATGACTCGTTCCCATCTACATTCCAATTTCAACAGCCATGACAAATTTTATGATGATCGGACTAAAGGTACGACCTGTAGCCCGTGCTAAAGGATTTAGTCATACAAAGAGTAAAAGCAAAGATGCCTGCTGGCGGCCGTGTTTTTTGACCGAATGACCCCAAAATGACTCGTTCCCATCTACATGTCATTATTAACATTCATGACAAATTTTATGATGATCAGACTAAAGGTACGACCTGTAGCCCGTGCTAAAGGATTTAGTCATACAAAGAGTAAAATCCAAGATGGCTACTGGCGGCCATGTTTTTGGGCCAAATGACCTCAAAATTACTCGTTCCCATCTACATGTCAATATTAACATCCATGACAAATTTGATGATGATCAGACTAAAGGTACGACCTGTAGCCCGTGCTAAAGAATTTAGTCATACAAAGAGTAAAATCCAAGATGGCTGCTGGCCGCATGTTTTTAGGCCGAATGACCCCAAAATAACTCGTTCCCATCTACATGTCAATATTAACATCCATGACAAATTTTATGATGATCAGACTAAAGGTACAACCTGTAGCTCGAGATCGTGCTAAAGGATTTAGTCATACAAAGAGTAAAATCCAAGATGGCTGCTGGCGACCATGTTTTTTGGCCGAATGATCCCAAAATGACTCATTCCCATCTACATGTCATTGTTGACATCCATGACAAATTTTATGATGATCAGACTAAAGGTACGACCTGCAGCCCGTGCTAAAGAATTTAGTCATCCAAGATGGCTGCTGGCGGCCATGTTTTTTGGCCGAATGACCCCAAAATTACTCGTTCCCATCTACATGTCAATATTATCATCCATGACAAATTTCATGATGATCAGACGAACAGTACGACCTGTGGCCCGTGCTAATGGATTAAATTTTGAAATCCAAGATGGCCGCTGGCGGCCATGTTTTTTGTCCAAATGACCCCAAAATAACTCGTTCCCATCTACATTCCAATTTCAACAGCCATGACAAAATTTTATGATGATCAGACTAAAATCAAAATCAGAGTAAAATCAAAGATGCCTGCTGGCGGCCATGTTTTTTAACCGAATGACCCCAAAATGACTCGTTCCCATCTACATGTCATTATTAACATTCATGACAAATTTTATGATGATCAGACTAAAGGTACGACCTGTAGCCCGTGCTAAAGGATTTAGTCATACAAAGAGTAAAATCCAAGATGGCTGCTGGCGGCCATGTTTTTGGGCCAAATGACCCCAAAATTACTAGTTCCCATCTAGATGTCAATATTAACATCCATGACAAATTTGATGATGATCAGACTAAAGGTACAACCTGTAGCCTGTGCTAAAGAATTTAGTCATACAAAGAGTAAAATCCAAGATGGCTGCTGGCCGCATGTTTTTAGGCCGAATGACCCCAAAATTACTCGTTCCCATCTACATGTCAATATTAACATCCATGACAAATTTCATGATGATCAGACGAACAGTACGACCTGTGGCCCGTGCTAATGGATTGAATTTTGAAATCCAAGATGGCCACTGGCGGCCATTGTTTTTTGTCCGAATGACCCCAAAATGACTCGTTCCCATCTACATTCCAATTTCAACAGCCATGACAAATTTTATGATGATCGGACTAAAGGTACGACCTGTAGCCCGTGCTAAAGGATTTAGTCATACAAAGAGTAAAATCAAAGATGCCTGCTGGCGGCCATGTTTTTTGACCGAACGACCCCAAAATGACTCGTTCCCATCTACATGTTATTATCAACATTCATGACAAATTTTATGATGATCAGACTAAAGGTACGACCTGTAGCCCGTGCTAAAGGATTTAGTCATACAAAGAGTAAAATCCAAGATGGCTGCTGGCGGCCATGTTTTTTGACCGAACGACCCCAAAATGACTCGTTCCCATCTACATGTTATTATCAACATTCATGACAAATTTTATGATGATCAGACTAAAATCAAAATCAGAGTAAAATCAAAGATGCCTGCTGGCGGCCATGTTTTTTAACCGAATGACCCCAAAATGACTCGTTCCCATCTACATGACAAATTTCATGATGATCAGACGAACAGTACGACCTGTGGCCCGTGCTAATGGATTGAATTTTGAAATCCAAGATGGCCACTGGCGGCCATTGTTTTTTGTCCGAATGACCCCAAAATGACTCGTTCCCATCTACATTCCAATTTCAACAGCCATGACAAATTTTATGATGATCGGACTAAAGGTACGACCTGTAGCCCGTGCTAAAGGATTTAGTCATACAAAGAGTAAAATCAAAGATGCCTGCTGGCGGCCATGTTTTTTGACCGAACGACCCCAAAATGACTCGTTCCCATCTACATGTTATTATCAACATTCATGACAAATTTTATGATGATCAGACTAAAGGTACGACCTGTAGCCCGTGCTAAAGGATTTAGTCATACAAAGAGTAAAATCCAAGATGGCTGCTGGCGGCCATGTTTTTGTGCCAAATGACCCCAAAATTACTCGTTCCCATCTACATGTCAATATTAACATCCATGACAAATTTGATGATGATCAGACTAAAGGTACGACCTGTAGCCCGTGCTAAAGAATTTAGTCATACAAAGAGTAAAATCCAAGATGGCTGCTGGCCGCCATGTTTTTTGGCCGAATGACCCCAAAATTACTCGTTCCCATCTGCATGTCAATATTAACATCCATGACAAATTTCATGATGATCAGACGAACAGTACGACCTGTGGCCCGTGCTAATGGATTGAATTTTGAAATCCAAGATGGCCGCTGGCGGCCATGTTTTTTGTCCGAATGACCCCAAAATGACTCGTTCCCATCTACATTCCAATTTCAACAGCCATGAAAATTTTATGATGATCGGACTAAAGGTACGACCTGTAGCCCGTGCTAAAGGATTTAGTCATACAAAGAGTAAAATCAAAGATGCCTGCTGGCGGCCATGTTTTTTGACCGAACGACCCCAAAATGACTCGTTCCCATCTACATGTTATTATCAACATTCATGACAAATTTTATGATGATCAGACTAAAATCAAAATCAGAGTAAAATCAAAGATGCCTGCTGGCGGCCATGTTTTTTAACCGAATGACCCCAAAATGACTCGTTCCCATCTACATGTCATTATTAACATTCATGACAAATTTTATGATGATCGGACTAAAGGTACGACCTGTAGCCCGTGCTAAAGGATTTAGTCATACAAAGAGTGAAATCAAAGATGCCTGCTGGCGGCCATGTTTTTTGGCCGAATGACCCCAAAATGACTCGTTCCCATCCAGTTTTCACGCTGGACCGAAAAAAACTTTAGCCAAATGAAAATTTTATTAGCCAAATGAAAAAAACTTTACCCAAATGTTTTTTAGCCAAATTAAAAAAAACTATGGCCAAATTAAATCATCGTTTTCTGGTCGGTTCACAATTAATGACTAAACCGTCAAATCTAACAGACACAGGTAAAATACACAATAATTTAACTAATTTTGATGAACTAGAAATATTTTTTTTATATATATCATTTATTAAAAATTTATTAATATTTATGTGAAAGTGATTGGGGGGATTGTCCTTCTTAATGTCATTAATATTTTTGTCCTTCTTAATGTCATTTAATGTCCTTCTTAATGTCATTAATATTTTTATATCAATATGTTTTATATCAATATCTTTTTTTAAATCATTAAACATTAATTATCCTTGCGAAAATATTTAAGTGACATCTGGAATCTAATAACTTAATATTGTTACGCCATTATCACATTACAATCTATCGTAAAAGCATGCATATTATTTTGAATGCATCGGTATCGACGACAAATAGCCACAAAATATCTGTCGTGATTCACATTTGGCTGATTAAGCTATTGTCTTACACTTGGTGCTCATAAACCTTGACCGTCAAAATACAATGTCATCATAAACATGCATTGTGCAGGAGTCCCGTGAGTGACAAGACAATGGGGGATTAGTGGATTAAATGTAAAATAATGATTT
Source organism: Siphonodentalium dalli (assembly GCA_032622095.1). NCBI lineage: Eukaryota > Metazoa > Mollusca > Scaphopoda > Gadilida > Siphonodentaliidae > Siphonodentalium > Siphonodentalium dalli. The sequence continues at coordinate 28,944,553 of CP136062.1, forward strand.
TTTGCTGTTTCGTGCAGTGACGGGTTTCCCTTTGTATTGTCCGCGATCGGGTTTCCCTTTGAACAGTCGGCGATATATTCCCACTTACGATGTTTTCGGACTAGATCGTTCACATCACAGAATTGAAAACCCACTTGCCAAAAATTCATGCTTTCGGTCTCCATTTGGGGTCAAAAAAAGTTTAGCCAAATGAAATTTTTTATTAGCCAAATTCGAAAAATATTACCCATTGGCTAATTTGGCTACCGACAGCGCGAACACTGTTCCCATCTACATGTCATTATTAACATTCATGACAAATTTTATGATGATCAGACTAAAAGTACGACCTGTAGCCCGTGCTAAAGAATTTAGTCATACAAAGAGTAAAATTCAAGATGGCTGCTGGCGGCCATGTTTTTGGGCCAAATGACCCCAAAATTACTCGTTCCCATCTACATGTTAATATTAACATCCATGACAAATTAAAGTAAAGTAAAGTTGAGCTAAAAATGATGTATATCTGTCATTCTATGTAACATAAAAATGGATTTCCATAAATTTTTAGTAATATATCATATTATTATCGTACTGACTGGAAATTTTGTAACAAATATGGGAGGCCAATTGAAAATGTTTTGAGTAGGGAGGTTTTTTGACGATAGGTCAGGGGAATTTTAACAGGTTTATGTGAGTTCCGATTTATTCTTACAGACAGTCCACTCATCGAGATATGCCTGTCTAATCCATGCCTCAATGGTGCGACATGTGTAGATAACTACGGCAACTATAGCTGCATCTGTCTGCCTGCTTATTCTGGCATCAACTGTGAAGGTTAGTAAAATGTCTGGGTTATACGTTGCTAGAAACGAACAAATTGGTTGTCTGTTAAAGACATATTGTGTGCCAAGCCTGATTATAGTGTGTCTGTCATTTGCAGAATGAGGTCCCCAGAGGGTGAATTTAGTGACACTATCGTATCTTTTCATAATAAAACAATGGGGACTATTTCCTTTGGCGGATGTGCTCGATACTTGTCATTTAGTCAGCAAATAATCCGATGGTAACTAAACATTGCCACTTCCGACAACAAAGTTGAGTTTTCTAACAATTTGCCATGAACTGTAGTACAAAACTAGCATTTTTTTATTTTATAACATAGTGCATTTAATCAAAAGATCACCGACAGGTTTTTGGTTGAATACGAGTCAAAACTCAAACTCAAGTGATTTTATTTGATGATCAAATGCATAAATTATAAAATGGTAATGGGGCTCTGTGGAAGCCATGGCTTATGGGTCAGAGCCCTCTAATAATAAAATAATTATATTATATAGACATAAACTACATGTGGGTGCAAGTGCAAGAGGAGAAGAACAGTTCAGAGAGAGAAAGAGATGTAGGTTGGGGAGGGGTGGGGGTGGTAAATGGTGTGCATAATATGTTGAGTCTTACCTCATCCATGGCTACAAGAAAATACAGAAGTTCCTTGCGGCCACTCATGAGAAAATCTGGATTTTCAATCAAAACCCGCAGGTATCCTCTACAAGTCTTGAAATAGTGAGCCTGTCATTTGCAGAATGAGGTCCCCAGAGGGTGAATTTAGTGATGCTACCCCGCATAGCGGGCTAGCATCACCAAATTCACCCTCTGGGGACCTCATTCTGCTTACACCTCAGCAGATTGAAGTTCCCAGAGGGTGAATTTTGTGATGCTAGCCCGCTATACGGGGTAGCATCACTAAATTCACCCTCTGGGAACCTAATTCTGCAAATGACAGACACACTATTTCAAGGCTTGATCCTCTATATTATGAATTAATTTAATGCTGCCTTCACAGTTTTTGGAATTCTGATATTTCTAATTCTATTTTTAGTTTATGATTTTTGCTACGAGCTATGTCAGAACAATGGGACTTGCATTCTTCTAGATGGAAACTACACATGCAACTGCACAAATGGATTTACAGGCTATAATTGTGAGACAGGTAACTATGTCACCAGTGTGATGTCACACTATATGTACCATGTATGCAGACCAGACCTGTTTACTTTTAAAATGGGAAGATTTAGTGAAACATCTGGAGATTTTTTTTTATAAGAGTATCACGAAAAAAAACTTCATATTTTTCATTTAAATGTCACATAGACTGTTTGTTGCATTTGGTTTGCATCTGCCACAATTAACGGCCTTGACACCGATTACCGAGTACCTCTAATAATCTAATTTCTAAAATCATTGGGAATAAAATTACTATTTTCCGATTATGGATCACATTTTATTTCGAATAAGGCAATTCAACGATTAAAACTATATTTGCGCACTATAAAATGGTGCTCTCGGATAATTTTGTCGCCAAATATATTCAGTAACATCAGGTAACATCGGTAAATTTAAAGAGAGAGCGTATTAACATAATTGTTTCAAACTTTGAGGTCTGTTCGATTCGTGTTCTGTTATTGCGTATATAAAACACGGAATACCACAAAGACGGAAACGGAACTAAAACAAACAAAAAGTTTAAATCGGCAATATAATAATTTGAGTCGGCGATTTTAAAGCACTCGGTCGGGACTAGCAGAAACCAACACTTTATTAAGTGTGGCCAAAAAAGGAAGCTTCTTGTTTGATATATTATAATCCTTGTCTGGACATTGAAGACCGCATTTACTTACTCAACGCTGTTAAACAAAAGAGATCGAGTTAACTTTGTGTCAATATTTTGTCACTGTTTGACTCGCAGGCGATATATATCCTAATTTATTTGTAACACTATAGCGTGCATGGCTTAATGCTTGGTACATCCGTCAGCTAATTTGGGGTTTATCTTTTGAAATCGGGAGATTTGGTTTCCCGATCGGGAGCACATGAGAAATGACACAAAATCGGGAGACTCCCGCCGAAATCGTGGAAAGTAAACAGGTCTGATGCAGACTTATTCACAAGGATGTACTACCAGTAGTTTATAAACCAGGAGGTAAAAAGTACAGCAGCCATATATGATATCATATATGGAAGATAATGTGGTCGAAAAATTATACATACCCATCTTTGTAACTACAGTGAATGGGTTCTCTTAGATCCATGACCACAGATATCTTGACAACATGTACATGCCTCAAAATAAGGTCCCCAGGGGGTTAGCATCTCTGAATTCGGCCTCTCGGGACCTCAATCTGGTTAGCCTCATCTCCGGAAAGTATCTTTATTATCAAATTAACAAGTCGGTAACATTTGTCTTAAAGCAACTATACTAACACTCCAGCGTCCTAGCGAAATCAACTGATAACCAACATTTGACGGCCAATTCTCAAGATGTGCTATATACAATGACTATTTCGTAATACAGAATATGACAATTTAAGTGACGCCCCAGTATATAATCCAGTCTCTCATGCATCGATTACAAAAGCAATAAAACAGCTGAACATGGGGAAAATCACCTGACACATATGGAATAACGATGGAACATCTTCAGTATGCGTATCCAACAATCATCAGAGTAATTACTGCTCTCGTCAATGCTGATTTTAATAGTATACCAACCATGTTAAAGATTGGCCTATTGAACCACATCTACAAGAACAAAGGGATGAAAAACAACTCCTGTAACTAAAGAGGGATTACCATCTTACCACTGTGCTTCTGAAGATAATCAAAAATATCCTCCATGATGAATTACGAAAACACGCTGTTCCAAATCAGTTACAATTAAGAGGGTTTACTACCAACTCGTCCGCTCTCAACAATGCTTTAATGCTTGAGGACGTATTGCGCAACAACAGAGATGACGGAATGACAACATAAGTCGCATTTTAGATGCAAAGTCAACATTCAATGTAGTTAAAGATATATTATGTACTTGTTCGGTTGTGTGAAACTAATAAGTTAATAATCATACGCTATGCCAACTGGAGGAATGTAATATTCTACTAACATCGCCGAAAATTTGAAGCAAATCGACCATCCCACTGCATAGAAAGTATCGTTTGAACAAAGCCAAATTGTAAATATTTACTACTTGATTCGGGATGCATCTATGGGCGATAAACTAACGAAAACGATTTTGCCATCGAGAGTTTGAGAATGCGTCTCCAAAGAAAAGTGTCAAGGAACACTCATATCCCTTTAAAATTTACCAAGGAGTAAGGCATGGAGGGGTAATCAGCGCCCATTTCTATAAAAATATATGTGGAAGAACTACAGTGATGCTCTAATTAATCGACTCCTTAACTACAGCAGAATTATGGGTAACTTTTCAGGATTTAGTCGGAAATATGGCTTGTTGCCATTCATCGGAAAGCTCTCGGCGAGAGAGTATCGGAGTAACTTTATCACTTGGGTTTTGGGGGTCTGTGGTTTCTACATGCTGTGGAATGTTTGTCTAGTGAGACTACTTTCCATGCTCAGTCTTTCATTAGATTTTGTTCCAATTTTCTTCAGAAATCATGCCATGTGACAGTAATCCTTGCCAATATGGTGGAACGTGTATGAGTGTGGCGTCAGATTCCTACAACTGTGTCTGTCGACTTTCGAGGTCAGGAGTCCATTGTGAATTAGGTAATAGAATTTATTTTATAACTTATGAGGGGGATGGTATACTGGAATCAGCTTGTCAGTCAACCGTTCGTCTATGGATTTTTTATGGTGGTTATTCCCCTTTTTCATTTTCAACCCTGTGATTTTGTCCGAGATTATATTTGCATTACTTCATTTATTACTTCATTTATTGGTCAATATTTTTGAAACTTGGTACAATTATTGACCATCAACGAATCCTGTGCACCTGCAATTATGAGATGCATCCAAGATAATTACTTGCGCCAGTCTATGCTGGACGCAAGTAATGTTTTCGGTCCGGATCTCTGTTTATTTGTCCTTCCGCGAATATGTTACGTCATACTGGAATTACATAATGTAAAGAATGCACATGCGCTAATATGAAATGGTTGCACCAATTGTAAATTAAATCCACGTATATACTTAAATTGCATTGTTATCTGGTTTTATTTTGGTAATTAATCATTCATAAAAGAACAATATTGAAAGATTTCTTTCTTGAAACCGATAAAGACGCCATGATGTCATGACGCACACCAAGACGTCACAGGGCTCGCAAAACACCAGACATGATTGCGTCGATGTCCAGACAGCTGAGACTCGTATTACATGGACAGGCTAAACCGATCCATCTGCCAACAGCTTCGTGTTTTATTATTATAAACATATATATATACCCTGCATGGAAAATAAAAGTGGGCAATAGTACTGGACAGTGAGGCGCGAACATATTTCTGGAAACTTTCTTCGAAGTTCAAAATATATTCAACTTTGTGTGCACTTATATAAAATGTTCTTATAACTGCCTTCTGCTCATTTTTCCTGAACACCCCTTCAAATGAATAATAGATCATTCCAATGTATACGTTTATAACTGAGTTGGAGAATCCACTTAGTATAGAAAGGGTTAAAGTATTTCAGTGTATTCTACTTTAATTTCCAGGGCATCACATTTATGAGAAGCCGCTAGTAAAATGTACAAGAGATTACATGTACCATGATAATACATCAAGGCTGGACATGGAGCTATTAACCAGTGACATGAAAGTCGAGCGACCACTAACAAACAAGTACTACAGATCACAGACATCAATCTTTGATAAGAGACCTGTACCTATAGTTATGGGCAGTGTCGCAATTGTACTCATAATCGCTCCATTTATCTATTTCTTTATAAATGACTTTCTCAACATTTTTATGAAGCAAAAACATTTGAAAAACAGAAGACGAAGGAGAGGGCTAAGATAGTATTGTTGTGTATATATAAAGATTAGATGATCTTAGAATTGTTCGATAGATTTTGTTATACCATAATTTCTTATGTTAGTGTGCGTACAGTGGGTATAAATTTATACTTTGGGTGTAAATGTTAAAACATATTTTCCAATAGATCTTCTGTTACTTTCATTGAAAATGCATAACCCGATTAAGCGTCCCGCACTTACTATTTATTTGGATTCGGGGTAAAAAATATTTGATTCGAGTTGAGGAACCCACTGTGACCTATCAAAGCTCAGAGTTAATAGATATCTATTTTTGAAATCTGTTATTTTTCACATCAAGAATTATTAGTAGTCCAGTAAACAGTCTATGAGCCGATGGTCTCGGACCAAATTCCGGATGAAGATGGATAACTCTAAAATCAAGAGGCTTTTTGTTGTTAATAAGGCCAAATTTCGTCTAACAACATGTTGATAAATAACATGTTTCGGGCAATTTTATACTATAGTTGACTGGTTAGCATTATTTTTGGGGAATTCTGATAACTGAAGCGGCATTTCTAAAAATGTTGTTGTTGGAATCTGATTATATGGGGAAAATCGAATCGGATTGAGTACCTTTAAAAATTAAAAGTTATGATATCAATTAAATATGAGGAAAATTACCTGTATTTCGATCAAACATAGTTTAAATTGCTACTGTTGGGACAATATAAAACATGTTATATTTCATCCCCTCACTCCCTATTTTTGGGTCCCTCTTCAATTGTTTTATTTGGATAATTTTGATATATACTTGTCAGTCCTCAAAATTATCTATGGCAAAAGGCAATGACATAGAAACAAAACTAATATAGAAATTCATGCAATTATTAAGAAATGCGGTAGAAGAAAAATGTCAATTTCAAGGGTTAAACTTTTTTCTCAATTGCTCTGAACACTGATGAAAGTACATTGATATTACCTGTGTATTGTATAAGGTACATTGATATTACCTGTGTATTTTATAAGGTACATTGATATTACCTGTGTATTGTATAAGGTACATTGATATTACCTGTGTATTTTATAAGGTACATTGATATTACCTGTGTATTGTATAAGGTACATTGATATTACCTGTGTATTTTATAAGGTACATTGATATTACCTGTGTATTGTATAAGGTACATTGATATTACCTGTGTATTGTATAAGGTACATTGATATTACCTGTGTATTGTATAAGGTACATTGATATTACCTGTGTATTTTATAAGGTACATTGATATTACCTGTGTATTGTATAAGGTACATTGATATTACCTGTGTATTTTATAAGGTACATTGATATTACCTGTGTATTTTATAAGGTACATTGATATTACCTGTGTATTTTATAAGGTACATTGATATTACCTGTGTATTGTATAAGGTACATTGATATTACCTGTGTATTGTATAAGGTACATTGATATTACCTGTGTATTTTATAAGGTACATTGATATTACCTGTGTATTTTATAAGGTACATTGATATTACCTGTGTATTGTATAAGGTACATTGATATTACCTGTGTATTTTATAAGGTACATTGATATTACCTGTGTATTTTATAAGGTACATTGATATTACCTGTGTATTGTATAAGGTACATTGATATTACCTGTGTATTGTATAAGGTACATTGATATTACCTGTGTATTTTATAAGGTACATTGATATTACCTGTGTATTTTATAAGGTACATTGATATTACCTGTGTATTGTATAAGGTACATTGATATTACCTGTGTATTTTATAAGGTACATTGATATTACCTGTGTATTTTATAAGGTACATTGATATTACCTGTGTAATTTATAAGGTACATTGATATTACCTGTGTATTGTATAAGGTACATTGATATTACCTGTGTATTGTATAAGGTACATTGATATTACCTGTGTATTGTATAAGGTACATTGATATTACCTGTGTATTGTATAAGGTACATTGATATTACCTGTGTATTGTATAAGGTACATTGTAGGATACTGCTTCATTTTCAAAAACTGACCATGACCAAGCCTTGAGATAGGGTGTCTGTCATTTGCAGAATGAGGTCCCCCAGAGGGTGAATTTGGTGATGCTAGTCCGCTATGCGGGGTAGCATCACTAAATTCACCCTCTGGGGACCTCATTCTGCAAATGACAGACACCCTATTCAAGGCTTGACCATGACCATTATGTTAGCAAGATTTACCCTTTCATTACTGGGGCTTCCTGATTTTTTGCGAAAACCTTGCGCCAATGCATTTATATATGCGAGTCACCCATCATGGCGCATCGCATATATAATAGAATGCATTGGTCTAACAATATCATCTCTGAAATATCGGTGGAGTGTAATCGATGTAAAATGGCAGAACAAAAACACACATTCATCACCAGCAGACTGGATTACTGCAACTCATTATACGGATGTAAGTAAGCTTCAAATAGTTTAAATATGTGTGGAAAGAATTATTACCCGTGAAAAGATCACATTTGATCACATTTCCCCAGTTCTTGAAAATTTGCATTGGCTACCCATCAGACATCGGATCAATTTTAAAATGCTAAAGCTAGCACCATCCTAGCTGACTGAATTAGTGGCACAATATGAACCGGCGTATCCTCTAAGGTCTGGAAATGCTTGCAATCTTATACTGAACCCCAATGACCTCAAAACGTGCGGCGATCGGCCATTTTTGGTAGCTGAGCCATTTCTTTGGAAACAACTACTCATTTTTATCAAAACTGCACTATATACAGTAATATATGGCTTGTTGCCATTCATCGGAAAGCTCTCATTGAGAGCTTTCCGATAAATGGCAACAAGCCATATTTCCGACTAAATCCTGAAAAGTTACCCATAATTCTGCTGTGGTTAACTTATTTAAGGAGTCGATTATTTAGGGCATTGCTGTAGATATTTCGGAATTTGAATCGGCCCTCAAGACTCATATCTTCCAAATTGCTTTCCCGCCTAAGGACAAGAAACTCGATGAAATATACCTCACGATTTGAAACCATGGTGTCTAAATCAGTTTAACCCTTTCAGTGCCAAGTCCGATTTTTGTATCAACCCATATTTCCTTGATCATTTTTCAAATTTATTGATTATAATAATGTGATACATTGATGGAAAGAGCTCGGTGGATTCGTGGCTCAAAACTGCATTATTATTATTATTATTAATATTTATTTTGATCTTGTAGGCCAGTTTATTCTCTTGTTTTGGTGAGGCTCCTTATGAGAGACTCGCATGTATAAGAGAATGCCCTTGCATAGGGTCTGTTTTATATTTTTATTCAGATCTCGATGTATGACATATATATGCAGGATTCAAAGCATCAATGAAACACAAAATACAATTACACAATAAGTGTACAGTATCTGTGACAACAGACACTCGTTGTTACCCACACGTCAAAAACTTACCAACGCCAACTAATGGCTCATTTTACGGAACTAAACCATTGTTACCCGCATACCTAAACGGCTACACATCCAGCCAAACAGACCACCGCATACCCAACCGTCCACTCGGCAAATACCCGCACAACCGATGTTACCCGCACTCCTACGTCCGTGACTTCGTGCTTTCCCACCACAAACGCTAGATACTCGCAATTGTTACCCGCAAGTTTGGGAATGCATAACCACCTTCACCACTTTGATTACCCACACCAATTACCCGCATTTAAAATGCCCCACACCACACAGGCTAAACACCAATACGAACCTCTTACCCGCATTTGTTACCCGCATTTCCGATCATCCTTTTCACAACCCCTTGACCCTTCTACACTGACCAATCAAATTGGAGACTCATAACAAACAGTATATAAGGCGAGCTAAATCCTAAAAAAAATCACACGCCAAACTCGGTCCTGATGAAGTTAAACAATAACGAAAGCGCTAGACCTATACTACAGGTTATCTGAGTGTTGAAGGTTTTCTATGGAGTTTTTTCTCGGTTTTCTTGCCTTCCTCGCCAACTTCAACACTCAGATATGGCCTCGAGTGTTCTCACTCTCCGATGTTACCAGTGACACAGCCTAAGCACAGTGTATTTTCACTCTACGTACACCCCCAACCACTGGGAATGAACAAGAAGGACTTTTAGTCGATTTATTTATTGTGATATATACATGTATGACTTGTCCCAAAGGGTGATAAAGTATGTGACATGTACAGGGCATTTTCATTGTCTATGTGTCATCAGGAATGTATGTGCTTAGATCAAAATCAATGCTATAACCCTTTACCCAACAAACCGGCCAAATAAAGCTTCAACAGCCTAAAATATCTTCGGTCTGTCTCAATAGAACCATACAAATATGGATATCATTGGAACCGGCTCCTTGACCACATTGTGATAGTTACAGTTATGCCCTGTGCCAATGCATTCTCTTATATATGCGAGTCGACCATAGGTCGCCTCGCATATATAAGAGAATGCATTGGCCTAAAAAAAATCTTTTTACCATTTTTTCTTACATTCTTTAACAATTTTATAATTTTTAATGTGTTAAGCCAATGCATTCTCTTATATATGCGAGGCGACCTATGGTCGACTCGCATATATAAGAGAATGCATTGGCACAGGGCCCTTCTGTTGGGTAAAGGGTTAAAGGCCCGTTAGTATTGTCTACCATGAGTAGATATTGCTTAGCTTATCCCATCTTTCCTTAAAACTTACATTGTATCTCTTTCTTGGACCTAACAGTTGAGGAAAATTCAGTTTCTATGATTTTGTATTGTTTGATGCACTCCAGAAGTCCTTGGATTTTAGGCTTCATTGATCTTATCTTGCAACGGGATATGATTCTTTTATATAATAAAAAAACATATCAAGTATATCCAAGTCTGATTTGTCTGTTCCTAAACCAAGGATTATATATTCTGTGTCGAGTCCAATATGAATTTTCACCACAACCTGGACGAGTACAAGAAAAACTCATACTGTACACAACATTGTATAATGACATTTTTATTATCCAAATTTTGGGAATAAAACTTTTGTGATTATTTTTGGTATTTGTCGGCACTTAATTATCTTGTTCTGATTTACATGGGTTTTACCCATGTATGTCGATATGTGTCCTGTTCACCAGCACATTAGGCGAGTAAAGTGTGGCATATATTAGTGCATTGACTTGTAATTTCCAATGGTGTGTCCTTTTTACACGGGCTTTACATGGCTTTTACCATAGTATATCATTGTTTGCCAGGGTTTTTACAGAGTATTATCTGTTACACCAAGACTCCATCAAGCATTTACTGGAGTATATGTTCTGATTTGCATGGGTTTACCCATGTACAGTAATGCTCTAATTAATCGACCTCTTAACCAAAGCAGAATTATGGGTAACTTTTCAGGATTTAGTCGGAAATATGGCTTGTTGCCATTCATCGGAAAGCTCTCCCCGATGAATGGCAACAAGCCATATTTCCGACTAAATCCTGAAAAGTTACCCATAATTCTGCTTTGGTTAAGAGGTCGATTAATTAGAGCATTACTGTATGTCCTGTTTCGCCAGCATTTTACGAGAATAGAGTGGGGGTACTTGGACTGTACAATGTATATGTCCCTTTCACATGGACGTTGCATGGCTTTTACCAGAGTTTATCATTGTTTACCTGCATGATGTTACCATATTTACCAGAGTAGAGCCTAGTATACCATGGTTTATCGGGGTTTTACCAGAGTGTTTATTTTTATAAGGGTCCCCTAATTTGCAGAAGATAAAATGCATAGTATATCTAGCATTATTCCATATCACTTTTGTTAGTCAATTGGAACAACTACTATTGCACTAAATGATACTTGGATATTAGGTGTTGAGGGATTAACCCTTTACCCAACAGAACGACCCTGTGCCAATGCATTCTCTTATATATGCGAGTCGACCATAGGTCGCCTCGCATATATAAGAGAATGCATTGGCTTAACACATTAAATATTATAAAATTGTTAATGTGGTCAAGGAGCCGGTTCCAATGATATCCATATTTGTATGGTTCTATTGAGACAGACCGAAGATATTTTAGGCTGTTGAAGCTTTATTTGGCCGGTTTGTTGGGTAAAGGGTTAACACATCTAGATAATAACTGTCCTGAATACATGCATCGAATAAATCAGTGACTTGTTTGCATATCCATCAACTCAGATGACCCAGTGGCCAGTATTGGATAGATCATCGATATCTCAACGAGTGTCTTCAGAATTAAGAAGGGTCGCGTTGTAAGTCTTGATTGGAAGTTATCAACTCTATTCGCGAGAGGGCCCTGTGCCAATGCATTCTCTTATATATGCGAGTCGACCATAGGTCGCCTCGCATATATAAGAGAATGCATTGGCTTAACACATATTAAAAATGATAAAATTGTCAAAGAATGTAGAAAAATATTATAACAATTGTTAAAGAATGTAAGAAAAAATGGTAAAAAGATACTGAATCATTTATATATACTATTAACAGGGGAGGCTGAATCATTTATATATACTATTAACAGGGGAGGCTGAATCATTTATATATACTATTAACAGGGGAGGTGAATCATTTATATATACTATTAACAGGGGAGGTGAATCATTTATATATACTATTAACAGGGGAGGTGAAGCATTTATATATACTATTAACAGGGGAGGTGAATCATTTATATATACTATTAACAGGGGAGGTGAATCATTTATATATACTATTAACAGGGGAGGTGAATCATTTATATATACTATATTAACAGGGGAGGTGAATCATTTATATATACTATTAACAGGGGAGGTGAATCATTTATATATACTATTAACAGGGGAGGTGAATCATTTATATATACTATTAACAGGGGAGGTGAATCATTTATATATACTATTAACAGGGGAGGTGAATCATTTATATATACTATTAACAGGGGAGGTGAATCATTTATATATACTATTAACAGGGGAGGTGAATCATTTATATATACTATTAACAGGGGAGGTGAATCATTTATATATACTATTAACAGGGGAGGTGAATCATTTATATATAATAATATAGTAGAGTTAGAGTAACTCCCAATCAAGACTGATGTCACCCTTCTTAATTTTGAAGGCACGACACGAGTGAGATAATCTATAAAATCTAGACGATTCGTCACTATAATTATTATTCACGATTATATGCGATTCATTATTCCTAACTCACTATATTCGCAAAGCCATATTTCCAATATTTCCTCAGCCAACTTGATAAGGTATCGTTGTAAAGTTTATTTTCCATGTATATCTTAGACCTAAGTGACTACATCAAGAAATGAAAGTGTCAATGATACTGTAGCTCAACTTGGAAAGTGAATATTTTCATGTGTTACAGTTAATGGAGCTATTAGAAATGCGGAAAGTTGAAATGTCCACAGGGGCCGGTAACGCGCTTCATTGCCCGCCCCCTTTGCACTGCCCATATACGCCGCTTCTATATACGCGCCTGTTTCACTTTAATGGTACTGTGTCCTTAGTATAGTACCACTAACGTGAAGCAGGCATGTATACAGAAGCGGCAGAGCAAAAGGGGCGGGCAGCGGAGCGCTTTACAGGCCCCTGTGAAATGTCTAAGTAATATATGTACTAGATGATCAACATGAAGAGATATATATATAAAGTAAAATCCAAGACGGTTGCTGGCGGCTATGTTTTCAAATGAAATTCAAAAACATTTGTTAGCTTTCATCTAGTAGATCAATATCAAGATTAACATGAAGTTTGGTGATGATCGGCTGAGGGAAGTGGACTGAAGGGTGTGCCAAAGGATTTAGTCATGCAAAGAATAAAATCCAAGACAGGGACGGGGCTAGAGGGTCTCCGTTGGGGTGGGTGTCCACCTTGGAAAATTCCAACTGCACTCCCCCCCCCCCCATTCTGACCAACACAAGTTTTTACATAATTCCATTTGCACCCCGCCCCTTGTACCTCAGTCAGGCCTAATTGATGATACCGGGCCCAAATGGTTGCAGTCTAGACATATTATTGCGTCACGGAAGTACATGACCTATATTCTCTGCAGTACCCCCGTTTGGGTTGGGATCTATTATGTTGCATCATGGTCTATTTGTATAATTAGCATAATTTTAGGTCAAGGCCTGTTACGTCACACAAAAAATGAAAAAGTTTAAAAACTTTCAAAATTTTCAAATTTTCCAAAAACTTCAAATTTTTCAAAAACATCAAAATTTCAAAAATTTCAACAAAATTTTTTTTTTTCCAAAAACTTCAAAAAAAAAAAAAAATCAGGAATTAGTCGGAAATATGGCTTGTTGCCGTTCATCGGAAAGCTCTGGGGGGTACCATGCTACGGTGGCGAGCGCCACCGAAAAGAGCAAGTGAGCAAGGGAAAAAGATAAAAATAACATGTGGTACATACTACAATTCTTTTTATTATATTAACTATTCACTGTCACTTTCGTCCGAATTGTCATCACTTTCGTCAGATGTGTCATTTGTTTCGTCCATGAACTTTTCTAGCAATGGTTCGTACTTTAATATTGACATTTTCACTGCATCACAATTTTCATAACCATTATTCAAACATTTGTCCACTTTATCCAAGACTCTGTTGTGCAGAGTCCCATTGCGCAGCCACATATTCTTTATTATTGTCCTAGCATAACCATTCATAAATTGCCTCATGCCTTCATTTTTAAGGTCTCCCCTTTTAAGGTCCTTGTCACCTTGTAATTTTGTCTCTTTTTCTGTCGAGCCATTTTCCGTATACGTTTCCACGTTATCACTCCATTCTTCTTTTGCTTGATCTCTACTCTCATCACACAAACTTTTGAAGTATTCATCTTCATTCAATTTAATTTTCCCGTGTCCTAAGTCAATTTTCGTTTTAACTTATTTTCTTGACACCAGTTTTTAACGTGCCTCTGAACATCATGCTGATCTTCGAACAAAAGCCCGCAGTTATTACAAGGGTACGACATGTCTTCTCGAATGTCTATGTTTTGACGGTTTTCCTTATTAATTTCATCAAGCTCACCAGGTGTCCTTATGTCAGTATAACCATTATGTTGACCCTGGGGCACAATATAATTATATGTCATGCCCTCCTGTTGACCAGTGAGTTCTCTGTCATCGTATTTCATCCCATTCCATTGACCCGGGCTATTGTTGTCATAATATTTCACCCCATTCTGTTCATCTGGGTGCTCGCTGTCCTTATGGAGATTATATTTCATTCCATTCCATTCACCCATATGTTGGTTCGTGTCCTGTTTTAGCACATTCTGTCGCAGACGTAATGTGTCCGGGGTTGCAGCTTTTAAATCCACCAGTAGGTAACCGTACGGTTCACTCGTCGCTTCCGAAAACTCTCGCATCATATGCTGAGGGCATTCAGGATACATCTGTCTTGATAATGTTGAAATTAAACTCTTGTCAATTGGGTTATTGAACAATACCAAATATTGACAATTTCGTCGTTGCGTCGGATCTTTGTTGTAGTAGAAATTCTGGTTAAAACTTATCAAAGATAAGTTCAAATGGTGACTTCCTTCGGAATGTAAATCATTAACTCTCTGGTCTTTTGATGAAGTTTGCATCAAGTCATCGAGTATAACTAGATTTTTATACCGGGGGTTGATAAGAGAATCCATGTTTGCTGGTATTCCCCGTGTAAAGGTGACCTGAGGGGTGACGGTATACTTTATGTCGTCATATAGGGGCTGCCAATATCTATAAAACCATATTATTCTGTCAGGTGCGGGTGATATTTTTGAGGCAGACTTTTGTAGCAAGGTTTCATGAAGTACGTCTTCCCACTAGATGTCGGTCCACTTACGCATGCCATGAATGGATGCTTGAAGACAAAATCTTCATGTATATGGGCCATTGGATCATCAAAGCAGGATGTTATGTCGCTTTGTTGCTGTTTTCCCTGATGGTGTTGTAGTAACTGGTGTTGTTGTAATGGATGTTGCTGTTGCTGTCGTTGTGGCTTCTGCTTCTGCTTGTACGCGTAAAAAGTACCGTGGTAAACCATGATAAAACCATGGTTTACCGTGGTAAACCACGGTAAATCAAGGTACATAGACGTAACACCCTGATATACCACGGTGCACCATGATGTGTACCACGGTTTACCACGGTAAACCAAGGTACATCAGCATAGCACCATGGTTTACCGCGGTGCACACCTTGGTGTACCGTGGTATACCACGGTTTACCACGGTAAACCAAGGTACATCAGCATAACACCTTGGTATACCACGGTGCACCAAGGTGTGTACCGTGTATACCACGGTAAACCACGATAACCTACATGTAGATATTTATACATAATGTTGGTATACCGTGGTGCATCAAGGTGTACACGTACCACGGTGCATCAAGGTGTGTATCATGGTGCATCAAGGTGTGTATCACATCTCACCACATGCAAGGTGAACCATGCATTAGGTACAGACATAACATGATTTTGGAGGCCATTACGATTGATTATATATAAGTGTTTGGTGATATTATTATAGAAATTATTAACAGCATAACTTCCCAGTATTGAGGGCCGCTATATAATAGGATTCGAGTCATAAACTCATTTTCATTATAATTACCATGTTGTTTGCATCATTAATTCATGGAGCACATAAGTGTATTTTTGAACTGATCCATACATATACATGTATACCGGGGGTTGATAAGTGAATTCAAGTTTGCTGGTATTCCCCGTATAAAGTTGACCTGAGGGGTGACGGTATACTTTATGTCGTCATATAGGGGCTGCCAATATTTATAAAACCATATTATTCTGTCAGGTGCGGGTGATATTTTTGAGGCAGACTTTTGTAGCAAGGTTTTCACGAAGTACGTCTTCCCACTAGATGTCGGTCCACTTACGCATGCCGTGAATGGATGCTTGAAGACAAAATCTTCATGTATATTGGCCATTGGATCACCAAAGCAGGATGTTATGTCGCTTATCAAGATCATGACTATGTGCACTTGTATCGATTCAACGCAGGACGAAATCCTTATCTTTAGCATGGCTTTACCCAGACTTAATCAATTACAACTCGTGCTACCTCACGTTGACAATGCATCCAATTCACGTTTATTTATTATGTAATTGAGACTGCCGCAAACGCCGCCGGTGTTTTGCGGTGGCGGCGGCGCAATGACGTCAATACAGGACAGATTTTAGGTTATAAGGAACATTTGTATAAAGCAAAGCCATATACCCCGAGATATTTTAGTCAAGTATAAATGAAGCACCAGTGTTCAATTTGCTCTAGTGAGTATGGGCGGAACCATGATTTGAAAAGATATGTACAATCTAAGCACACTGAGTTTGTCAACTACAACCATGGCAGCAGCAGCAACAAACAGCAGCAGCAACCCCTTATAAAAATTTACCGCGGTAAACCTTGCTAAAAAGTACCGCGGTGCTGTACCGGGGTTTTTTGGTCGAGGTAAACCGCGGTACATTTGACACAATGTACCGCGGTTCATTCACCATGGTAAACCACGGTTTACTGTGGTTAACCACGGTCTGTTTACCACGGTTCATTTACTGTGGTAAACCACGGTTTACTGTGGTTAACCAAGGTCTGTTTACCAGGGTAAACCACGGTTCATTTACTGTGGTTAACCACAGTAAACCGTGGTTTACCATAGTAAATATACCCTGGTTAACCACAGTTTACCGTGGTTAACCACAGCAAACCATGGTTTACCACAGTAAATGTACCATGGTTAACCACAGTAAACCATGGTTTACCACATTAAACCATGGTTTACCACAGTAAATGAACCATGGTTAACCACAGTTTACCACAGTAAATAGACCGTGATTTACCACAGTGAATGAACCATGGTACATCGTGCCACATATACCATGGTTTACCTCGACCAAAAACCTAGATGCAGCACCGCGGTACGGAGTATGATACTACTGATCTCTCCCTGAGTTACCATGGCTGGTTATTTAGAGGAGTCTGCTCACTAATTAATTCTGGAGTATTGGAGATTTTGATGGAAATATCACATGTAGAATAAACATGGGCTTATAAATGAGAATTGTAGCAATTTGTAATATAATTTTATATAAGTCACTTTCAATATTGTAATTAATTAGTAGTCGTCTTCGAAACTTTTCTCTGTTCCGTCTTATATGCATTTCTCATCTTTTGACACATATACAATCTTATGTCAGCTGGCTTCTTATGCGGGAAGTAGTATCTCACAACATCTGAAAAAGATAACATAAACATACATGTTTGTGAGTTTGTAGTTTGAAGCTATCGACTACCTTAAGTTTGTTCTTATACCCCAATATCTAAACTAAGGAAAAATGATCATAGATAATTTATCTACCCGGTCAGCGTTTGCATGCATGTTTGTTCTCATACCAATTATAAATATTGCATAAATAGCATGTTATCGATTCTATTAAATGGGCGCTATGTAAATATAAATGTAAATGCGATCCCAAGGTGTTAACAATTATATAATCCATCAGGTTTATATTGGCCGAAATAGTGGCTTACAATATTAACAAACAAGTCAAGAAATGGACAATGAAAATAGGAAATTATGCAAGGGTTACATGTAATAATAAATGATGCATTAATGAAGAAAGCTAAAGTGTATTCAGGATTACAACCAGTATGACAAGTTTCGAACAAAGTAGTGTATATCATTTACTGCCAACTTGAAGTTATCGCTACGAATGAGTCATTATGTTTGAACACAATGTTATAATGAAATTTCTGTAATATATATAGTTAAAAGTAATAACAATTTAAAATAAAGGGATTTAAAATTATGTGCCACGGGAAATTTTGTTTTGCCACTCATTTCTGGTGAGACCAGCCACAAAAACTGATTCTAAATTCATTCATCACATTATGATATATTTGAATAGATTACACTTTCCACGCAGAAGAGAGTTTCAAAATTGTATAGCGGAAAAGATATTACGCATAATTGTGCAACTATACCCCTTTCGACATAGAGCTATCATAACTATTTACACCTAGCTAATACAATCGATATAAACTTACCTCATTTTTTAAGAAACCAAAAGTCCAGGAACAATTATAGATATAACTTCAATGTGTCGTTTGTCCATACTGATTTCACTTGGTGCAAATTTAAATGAATCATGATAAAATTGTTCAACAGTTAAATTGACGAGAACATTGAGTGATGAATATTACAGACAAATTAACAGTAAACTGTCAATTGATAAACGTGAATTGGATGCATTGTCAACGTGAGGTAGCACGAGTTGTAATTGATTAAGTCTGGGTAAAGCCATGCTAAAGATAAGGATTTCGTCCTGCGTTGAATCGATACAAGTGCACATAGTCATGATCTTGATAAGCGACATAACATCCTGCTTTGGTGATCCAATGGCCAATATACATGAAGATTTTGTCTTCAAGCATCCATTCACGGCATGCGTAAGTGGACCGACATCTAGTGGGAAGACGTACTTCGTGAAAACCTTGCTACAAAAGTCTGCCTCAAAAATATCACCCGCACCTGACAGAATAATATGGTTTTATAAATATTGGCAGCCCCTATATGACGACATAAAGTATACCGTCACCCCTCAGGTCAACTTTATACGGGGAATACCAGCAAACTTGAATTCACTTATCAACCCCCGGTATACATGTATATGTATGGATCAGTTCAAAAATACACTTATGTGCTCCATGAATTAATGATGCAAACAACATGGTAATTATAATGAAAATGAGTTTATGACTCGAATCCTATTATATAGCGGCCCTCAATACTGGGAAGTTATGCTGTTAATAATTTCTATAATAATATCACCAAACACTTATATATAATCAATCGTAATGGCCTCCAAAATCATGTTATGTCTGTACCTAATGCATGGTTCACCTTGCATGTGGTGAGATGTGATACACACCTTGATGCACCATGATACACACCTTGATGCACCGTGGTACGTGTACACCTTGATGCACCACGGTATACCAACATTATGTATAAATATCTACATGTAGGTTATCGTGGTTTACCGTGGTATACACGGTACACACCTTGGTGCACCGTGGTATACCAAGGTGTTATGCTGATGTACCTTGGTTTACCGTGGTAAACCGTGGTATACCACGGTACACCAAGGTGTGCACCGCGGTAAACCATGGTGCTATGCTGATGTACCTTGGTTTACCGTGGTAAACCGTGGTACACATCATGGTGCACCGTGGTATATCAGGGTGTTACGTCTATGTACCTTGATTTACCGTGGTTTACCACGGTAAACCATGGTTTTATCATGGTTTACAACGGTACTTTTTACGCGTACAAGCAGAAGCAGAAGCCACAACGACAGCAACAGCAACATCCATTACAACAACACCAGTTACTACAACACCATCAGGGAAAACAGCAACAAAGCGACATAACATCCTGCTTTGATGATCCAATGGCCCATATACATGAAGATTTTGTCTTCAAGCATCCATTCATGGCATGCGTAAGTGGACCGACATCTAGTGGGAAGACGTACTTCATGAAACCTTGCTACAAAAGTCTGCCTCAAAAATATCACCCGCACCTGACAGAATAATATGGTTTTATAGATATTGGCAGCCCCTATATGACGACATAAAGTATACCGTCACCCCTCAGGTCACCTTTACACGGGGAATACCAGCAAACATGGATTCTCTTATCAACCCCCGGTATAAAAATCTAGTTATACTCGATGACTTGATGCAAACTTCATCAAAAGACCAGAGAGTTAATGATTTACATTCCGAAGGAAGTCACCATTTGAACTTATCTTTGATAAGTTTGAACCAGAATTTCTACTACAACAAAGTAACGACGCAACGACGAAATTGTCAATATTTGGTATTGTTCAATAACCCAATTGACAAGGGTTTAATTTCAACATTATCAAGACAGATGTATCCTGAATGCCATCAGAGTATCATGCGACAGTTTTCGGAAGCGACGAGTGAATGGTACGGTTACCTTCTGGTGGATTTAAAAGCTGCAACCCCGGACACATTACGTCTGCGACAGAATGTGCTAAAAGAGGACACGAACCAACATATGGGTGAATGGAATGGCATGAAATATAATCTCCATAAGGACAGCGAGCACCCAGATGAACAGAATGGGGTGAAATATGATGACAACAATAGCCCGGGTCAATGGAATGGGATGAAATACGATGACAGAGAACTCCCTGGTCAACAGGAGGGCATGACATATAATTATATTGTGCCCCAGGGTCAACATAATGGCTATACTAAGGACACCTGGTGAGCTTGATGAAATTAATAAGGAAAACCGTCAAAACATAGACATTCGAGAAGACATGTCGTACCCTGCATTGGCAGCAGCAGGGGAATCAAGTTTCAGATGGTGTGCAAAGTAGATGAAAAATCTCTACCAACATTGAAAGAAATAAATACAACCCTTACAAGTTTGAAATTTGACAATGAAGTAAGATTTGGTAGAATTGAACAGCAAGTCAAAGAGGTAGAGGAGAAAATGAGTGTCAAAGTAAAAGAAGAGGTGACGGGGTTAAAAGACTTAGTCAAAGAAATATCATCAGAAATAGAGAAGAAATTCCAACAACAATTTGACGACAGATACCGGGAAATGGAGGATAGAAGAAGCAGAGCGAACAATGTTTGTCTTTTTGGAGTCCCTATCTCAAAAGACAAGAATCCACAAAAAAGAAAACAAGATGACAAAGACTTAGTGATGGAGATTTATAAAGAAGTCGCACCAGAAGTCACCCCGAACATACGGAACATCTACAGATTGGGAGAAATCAGTGAAACAAACAATGTACCACCTCTGAAGGTAGTAATCGAAGACAGGACAGATATAAAAAAACTGCTGACAAATGCGCACAAGATCAAGGAAGCAAAAAACAAGAGCCTTCAAAACATAAGCGTGCAGAGAGATCAGACAGAAGAACAAAGAGCGGAGAGAAAGAAAGTACGGGAGGAACTAAAAGAACTAAATGAGACAGAAAAACTATACGCCATCAAGAATGGCAAGATAGTGAAAATTCAAGAAGATACAGAGACCCCCTCCTAACAAGAATTTTAACGCACCAATGTTTTTAAATTTTAACCAGCACCTGACAGTGATGTACACCAACATCGATTCTTTTATCAATAAAAGAGCAGAGCTCGAAACACTAATGGAAATAAAGATGCCGGACATCTTGATTTTAACAGAGGTTAAACCCAAAAACGCGAGGAATCTCCAAATACAAGAATTTTTTATCGAAGGGTACAATATATTCCATACACCATTAGAAAAGGGAAGAGGCACAGCCATATATGTCAAAGAGAAGCTACACGCAACCTCCATCGACAACAAATCAGATTACGAGGAATCAGTATGGTGCCAAATTAAACTGAGAGGAAATGATAGACTGTTGCTAGGAGCAATATATAGAAGTCCGAACAGCGATGGAGATAATAACTCTAAATTGAACAAAATAATGGAGGAAATGGCCAATCGGAATGAAACCCACAAACTATTCATTGGAGATTTTAATTACCCATCCATCAACTGGGAAAATAGAAGTACAGATCTAAGTTTAGAGAGTGACACATTTAAGTTCATCGAGAGTATTAACAATACAGGTCTACACCAACATGTTGAGGAAATAACACGGGTCAGAACAGGCCAAAATCCTAATTTGCTGGACCTAATACTAACAAATGAAGAGAATATGATAGATGAAATAGAATATCTCCCACCGGTGGGCAAGAGTGATCACCTTGTACTTATAACAAAATTCAGATGCTACTCGCAGGAAGAGGAGAAGAAGAAAAACGACATATTCCAATTCCATAAATTAGACACAATGGAAGTTCACGAAAAAATGATTGAGGTGAAGTGGGAGCTTATAAATGAGATGGATGTTGATCAGGCATGGAATTTTATAAAAGAGAACATAAGAAACGTAACAGAAGAAGTGACACCCAAACGGAAGATCAAGAATAAAACCAAAAAGAAAATATGGATGACAAAAGAGGCACTATCATCTGTTAAAGAGAAACAGAAAATATGGAAGAAATACTTGAAGTACAAATCGGAAGATAACTACAAAAAGTATTTAACTTCAAGAAATAAGACAACCAAATTATGCCGAGAAGCCCACAAGAACTATGAGAAAAAACTAATTCAAAACTTCAAATCGGACCAAAAATCATTCTGGTCATACGTCAGACAGAAGACAAAAGTTAAAACCGGGATAGCAGATCTTGAAAACCAATCTGGAGAAACAATAAGTGAAAACCAGGAGAAAGCAGAAATCCTAAACGCATTTTTTGCCAGTGTGTACACCATAGAAGACGAACCGGCGCCTGAGATGGATGGCGAAGAATTCAACATTGAGCTCAGCGAAATTGAAGTGACCCCTAACTTAGTTGAGAAAAAGCTACTCAAGTTGGATTCATCTAAATCCCCAGGCGAGGACAATATTCACCCAGCAATATTGAGGCATGCAGCAACATCACTCAGTACCCCCCTCAGCACACTATTCAACAAAACCCTAAGGGAAGGAAAAATACCTGAGGACTGGAAAAATGCAACAATTGTACCCATTTTCAAGAAGGGAAAAAAGAGCAACCCTGGGAATTACAGACCAGTTAGCCTGACCAGCATTATCTGTAAAGTTATGGAGAGGATCATTAGGGATGAAGTGGTTAAGCATATGGACTCCAACGACTTATTCAATAAAGAACAGCATGGGTTTCGAGCTAAAAGATCATGTGTAACACAGTTACTTGAAGTACAAGATGACTGGTTCAGAGCACTTGAGGATGAAAACAATATTGATGTAATATACCTTGACTTCAGGAAAGCCTTCGACACAGTGCCACATGGAAGGCTAATGAAAAAGTTATCATACTACGGAATTAAAGGAGAGGTTTACAGCTGGATTAAGGATTTTTTATCAGGAAGGAAGCAGGCAGTCAGAGTATCTGACAAATATTCATCACAGAAAAAAGTAACTAGTGGCATCAGTTCTAGGACCGATATTGTTTTTAATCTTCATCAATGACATCACCAATAATGTGAAGAGCAATGTCAAGATTTTTTGCCGATGACACCAAACTGTATAGAAATGTCAATAATCAAGAAGATGCAGAAGATTTACAGCGAGACCTTGACCAGCTATCCGACTGGTCCGACAAATGGTTATTGAGATTTAACGCAGCAAAATGCAAAGTGATGCATATAGGGAAAAGCAACTCGGGACAAAAATACAATATCACAGAGAATGAGTCACATTACGATAGAGGAAACCACGGAAGAAAAGGACATAGGAGTCATCTTTAACAACAACTTGAAATTCTCAACACATATTGCAAAGAGCGTCCAAAGAGCCAATCAAAGAATAGGTATAATAAAAAGAACTTTCAGCTACATGGATGAAGAGATGCTAAAAATACTATACAAATCTTTTGTTCGACCAGTATTAGAATACGGATCATCCATTTGGAACCCACACTATAAGAAATACAAAACCATGATAGAAAGCGTACAGAGACGAGCTACGAGAATAGTCGCAAGCTTGAGGGGCATGCAGTACGAAGAAAGGATAAGGAAACTAGGCATTCCAACACTAGAGTATAGGAGAGAACGATGTGACATGATCCAAATTTTCAAGATAATAGAAGGATATGATGAAGCTGATCTACCAATGATAATGGATAAAGAGAGTCGAACAAGAGGGCACAGTAAAAAATTAAGAAAGGAACTATTCACTAGTACAAGGACAAGCAACAATTTTGTGGCGAGAAATATAAATTCATGGAACGGTCTAACAGATATATGCGTCTCGGCAAATACGATCAATGAATTTAAATCAATTCTTAATGACCAATGGAGAGACAAAGAAAATAAATTCCACTACGATTTCAATGACATGCGCAACACAAATTTGAAATCAAGGACTAACGTATTAGCCACAACAAGCGAAAGCTTATAAGGCTCAAGAATACAGGTAAATACAGGTAAAATAACTGCAGGCTTTTGTTCGAAGATCAGCATGATGTTCAGAGACACGTAAAAAACTGGTGTCAAGAAAATAAGTTAAAACGAAAATTAACTGAGGACACGGATGATAGTCAGAATAAGAAAATTAAATTGAATGAAGATGAATACTTCAAAAGTTTGTGTGATGAGAGTAGAGATAAAGCACAAGAAGAATGGAGTGATAACGTGGAAACGTATACGGAAAATGGCTCGACAGAAAAAGAGGCAAAAGTACAAGCTGACAAGGACCTTAAAAGTGGAGACCTCAAAAATGAAGGCATGAGGCAATTTATGAATGGTTATGCTAGGACAATAATAAAGAATATGTGGCTGCGCAATGGGACTCTGCACAACAGAGTCATGGATAAAGTGGACAAATATTTGAATAATGGTTATGAAGATCGTGATGCAGTGAAAATGTCAATATTAAAGTACAAACCATTGCTAGAAAAGTTCATGGACGAAACAAATGACACATCTGACGAAAGTGATGACAATTCGGACGAAAGTGACAGTGAATAGTTAATATAATAAAAAAAATTGTAGTATGTACCACATGTCATGTTATTTTTCTCTTTTTCCCTTGCTCACTTGCTCTTTTCGGTGGCGCTCGCCGCCGTAGCATGGTACCCCCAGAGCTTTCCGATGAATGGCAACAAGCCATATTTCCGACTAAATCCTGAATTTTGTTTAATTATTGAAGTTTTTGAAATTTTTGAAGTTTTTGGAAATTTTGAAGTTTTTGAAGTTTTGCAAAATTTGAAAATTTTGAAAGTTTTTAAACTTTTTCATTTTTTGGGTGATACGTCACCCAAAAAATGAAATAGTTTAAAAACTTTCAAAATTAGGCCTTGACCTAAAATTATGCTAATTATACAAATAGACCATGATGCAACATAATAGACCCCCAAACGGGGGTACTGCAGAGAATATTGGTCATGTACTTACGTGACGCAATAATATGTCTAGACTGCAACCAACTGGGCCCGGTATCATCACCTAATTTCCTATATATTCATAAGCCATGGTTCTATATTCGCGGTATGAGAACATTCAGATATTTTAATCTGAAAATTGCAAATAAAAAACAACTAGTGGCCTAATTCCAGACAAAATCGCAAATCCTAGCATCTAGACTGGCCTCAACTGAAACTTTCTTAGTGTTGGAAATTTCAAACCTCATACTCCCATCAGGTTGGAAAATTCTTCAACTGATGACCATTTCTGTCCACAAGTTTGACTAAATGTAGTAAAATATTGTTTTGCTAAACTAATTATCAGTTTTTAGCTCACCTGAGACGAAGTCTCTGGTGGAGCTATAGTCATCACTCCTTGTCCGTCGTCCGTCCGTCCGTCAACAATCATCTTCTCGTCCCGAACCGTAACTTAACGTGTTCATATTTGGTGTGGATGTTCCCTAGGTGAATCACATTCAGATTTGTTCAAATGAGGTCACTGGGTGGAATAGTTGTGAAAGCAGGGCCATAACTCTATTCCTCCATAGTAATTCTTAGAACGACTTCTTTTACTGAACTATAATGCCGTATGGATTCATATTTGGTGTGGATGTTCCCTAGTTGACTCACATTCAGATTTGTTAAAATGAGGTCACCAGGTTGATTAGTTGAGAAACCAGGGCCATAACTCTATTCCTCCATAGTAATTCTTAGAACGACTTCTTTTACTGAACTATAAGGCCGTATGGATTCATATTTGGTGTGGATGTTCCCTAGTTGACTCAGATTTGTTAAAATGAGGTCACCAGGTTGATTAGTTGAGAAACCAGGGCCATAACTCTATTCCTCCATAGTAATTCTTAGAATGACTTCTTCTTTTGAACCATTTGACCGATTTGGCTTACATTTGGTATGGAGAGTCGTTGTGTGACTGGGGTTCAGATTTGTTCAAATAGGGGCAGAGCCAGGGCCCAGGGACATAACTCTTAAAAAAAAGTTAATTCAAATCCTTGTTTTAAACCCTTGCCCCCCTCCACCCCCACCTCCCCCACATCCCCCACAACTGCATGTCCCTGCCACCCCACACCAGAGATCCCTGCAAGGTTCACCCCATTAAAAGCCTTACACTTTAGTTATATGACATGCCAGGAACTGACCAGCCTTAATTCTCACAGTGCTCACAGCTGTGTGTCCAGTCATTATAAAGTAATTAACTTTTATCTCAATATCCACATTTATCAGGCCAAGAGAGAAAGATGTGTGTGAATGAAATTTAATCCTATGTGTTTACAGCAATCTCAAATACAACTCTAACTGTTTGACAGTGTACACATTTTATAATAGTATTTGTATTAACCATTTCATTACCAGAGTTATGCTGGTACAGCAATAAAGACCCTGCACCAGTGTATTCTCCTATATATAAGAGAATACACTGGGGTTCAAGATCAAGGAAATATTGTTAGGCCATCCAAATAAATCACACATGTCCTATTCTCGCAGGGATGTCCCCACATATGTTTGGGGAGGGGGCAAATTTCTCAGATTTGTTCATTGAGATGTAATTGTTTTTCCAAATCCAATTACATATACTAAAATAAAATGAATATAAAATAATAGACCATTGATCAAGAGAAATGAGCTCCTAGTTTTAATATTTGTCAAATATTTATTATTTTATAACAAAGTACTAGTATCATGCCAGTGCATTGTCTTATATATGTGAGTATCCCATAGGTAGCCTCACCTAAGAGAATGCACTGGCTTTCAAGGTTAAGGAAATATTGTTAGGCAAATGTAGACAAGCATCCAATAAATCACAGATGTCCTATTCTTGCAGGGATGTCCCCATGGGTTGAGGGGGTGGAATTAGCAGATTTGTTCAATGAGATGTAATTTGTTTTCTCAAAATTTATTATATAGACTAAAATGAATATAAAATAGTAAACTACTTAATTTTTTAACCCCCAGATTACATTATATAAAATATATGGCATATTATATACCATTTGAAAGAGCAAGCTCCAAAACATTGTATTATCAACTTATCCAGTATAATAAACTGTGGACATGTTGTTTTTATTGAGTTGCCAAAGAGTTTTGTCATCTAGCTAAATTATTTTCAATGCAGGGGGAATAACTCTATATATTAAAGATGGAGTTCTTCCCCTTCCATTAAAAAAGTTTGAATTCTGTTGCATTTTGGGATCCAAAGTGGGGGGGAGTGATTCTATAATTTCAATAGTTTTTGGCTCACCTGAGACAAAGTCTCTGGTGGAGCTATAGTCATCACTCCTCGTCCGTCCGTCAACAATTCTTTAAACTTCTCCTCTTGAACCATAAGACCGAATGGGTTCATAGTTGGTGTGGATATTGCCTCGGTGAGTCACATTCAGATTTGTTCAAATGAGGTCACTGGGTCAAATGTGGGCAGGGACATAACTCCACAAAATATTAAAAATTGCAAGTGAAGTCTGACATTTTTATAAACATTTTCTGGAGATCTGCTTGAGGTCAATAATTCCCAATTACAACATCAATCTATCATATGTATTGTTCAAATCTTTCAACAGGACATTTAACCCTTTGAGTGCCAGGGGCCGATCTCATAGGCCCTAAACCTACAAAATAAGTCTGTTAAAGAAATATAAGAATAAATTATTAAAATTGTAAAAAATATTGTAAAAAAATTATAAAAAAAAAATTGTTAGGCCAATGCATTCTCTTATATATCCGAGGCGACCTATGGTCGACTCGCATATATAAGAGAATGCATTGGCACAGGGTATATAGGTTGATACAAAAATCGACTTGGCACTCAAAGGGTTAACTCTCCCACACCCACCACTTCACCAGAACATATTTGGCAAACTTGAAAAGTGTTCTTTGAAAGAACCACCAGCTCTATTTAGTTCACATTTAATATTGAGGCTCCTTTGGTGATGTGTGATTCAGATTTGTTTAATCAGGGTCACCAGGTCAAGTAGGTGCAAGGCCAGCTACATTACTCTCCATATTAATTCATCATACGTCTTCTATGCAAGAATGAAATGGCCTATTTTGCTTATATTTAGTAGGAAATTACCTTGGGTGACAGATTTGTGAAAATGGCATCACAAAGTCGAATAAGGGAATTGCCAGAGACATAACTATTTCACAACATAGTAATTCTTAAAATATGTATGACAGAGCCAAGAACTAGTTGGCTTATTTAGCATGGAATGTTCTTGTTTGACTGCGATACAGATATTTTTAATGGGGTAACCTGGAAAAATAGGACAGTTTCCTTCTTAATATGCTTCCTTCACAAGGACCATCAGGTCTATTTTATAAAAAAGGCGCTTGTGAGATTGGAAATTTCCAACAATTGGGAAAGTTTGAGATATCAATTGTGTAATTCAAACCTAAGACTTGGGAGTCTGGAGCCCAGTCGGGAGGGGACTTGTTTGGGGTGGGGGGTATCAGTAGTGTACATTTGGTAATTTGGCCACATATCCTGTTTAGATCTACTTCTTTTAAAGTGATTATGAAAAGTTCTGACTGTTGTGGTCTCCAGAGTCCCAGTCTTATCAGTCTTTGCAGTCTGGTGAGCGACCCCACAGTCATTGACTGTCTTGTTTATTGGCCATGGGGATGGGGCAATGACACACCGGGCCGACCATGGTTCGGCCCGGTGTGCGAATATTTTGAAATCTGAACAAGAAAATCGCAAAATCCTAACATCTAGACTAGCCTCAAGCCTTCCTACTGTTGGAAATTTAAAACCCTACACCCCCCACTTAGGTTGATGACAATTCCAATGATATTGTTTTCTTAAATTAACTAGAAGTTTTTGACTGGCCACGGTGGAGGGACCAGGACACACGCTTTCCAAGTGTTGGAAATTTCCAACTGTTGAAAATTTTGACCAAAGTTGGGGTGGGACACCCCACCCCCCAACCCCCCCTGTCGCCACGTCTCTGATCCAAGATGGCTGCCAGCGGACATGGTTTATGGCCGAATGAACCCAAAATGACTCGTTCCCATCTACATGTCAATGTTAACAGCTATGACAAATATCATAATGATTGGACCAAAGCTACGACTTGTCGCCCGTCATGCTATGAGTAAAATCCAAGATGGCTGCCAGAGGCCATGTTTTATGGCCGATTGACCCCAAAATGACTCGTTCCCATCTACATGTCAATATTAACATCCATACACATTTCATGATGATCAGGAAAACAGTTCGGCCTGTAGCCCGTGCTAATGGATTGAATTTTGAAATTCAAGATGGCTGCTGGCGGCCATGTTTTTTTGCCGAATGACCACAAAGTGACTCGTTTCCCATATACATGTCAATATTAACATCCATGACAAATTTAATGATGATCCTACCGAAGGTACAACCTGTAGCCCGTGACAAAGGATTTAGTCATGCAAAGATTAAAATCCAAGATGGCTGCTGGCCGCCATGTCCGAATAACCACAAAATGTCACGTTCCCAGCCACTTGTCAATATTTACATATATTACAAATTTTATGATGATCAGACAAAGAGTACGACCTGTAGCCCATGCTAATGGATTAATTTTGAAATCCATGATGGCCGCTGGCAGCCATGTTTTTTTGCTGAGTGACCCCAAAATAATTTGTTCCCATTTACATGGCAATGTTAACATCCGTGACAAATTTCATGATGATCCTACCAAAGATACGACCTGTAGCCTGTGTCAACGGATTTAGTCAAACAAAGAGTAACATCCAAGATGGCGGCCATGTATTATGGCCGAATTTCCCAAAATTACTCGTTTCATTATGATCCTACCAAAGGTACGGTAGCCCGTGCCTAACAATTTAGTCATGCAAAGAGTAAAATGATACTAAAACCAAGATGTCTGCCGGCGGCCATGTTTTATGGGTGATCGACCCCAAAATGATTCGTTCCCATCTACATGTCAATATTAACATCCATGACAAATGTCATGATGATCAGACGAACAGTAGGACCTGTAGCATGTGCTAATTGATTGAATTTTGAAATCCAAGATGGCCGCTGGCGGCCATGTTTTTTTTCTCCGAATGACCCCGAAATGACTCGTTCCCATCTACATGTCAATGTCAACGGCTATGTCCGACCAAAGGTACGACCTGTAGCCCGTGCTAAAGGAAATTGTTGACGAATCACACACGCACACACCCTCACACACGGACGACGGATACCAAGCCATGGCAATAGCTCAATACATGTATAGGTGAATAGTATATACATGTATAGGTGAATAGTATATACATGTATAGGTGAATAGTATATACATGTATAGGTGAATAGTATATTTATGTATAGGTGAATAGTATATACGTGTATAGGTGAATAGTATATACATGTAGTTGTGATACTTATGAAATAATTTTGTTGATTGGATTTGTTGGGGAAACTGAGTTGAGAAATTGTGAATTATTTGATGTCAAGCCAGACCGTGGATCTTACAATATATAGACTAGAGTATTTATGTTGCGGCTTTGTATCAAACTCAAACACACTGGGCAACATGCGAAAAACACGCGTCTTTACCCACCATAACACGTGTCTTTGCTATAAAGCAACATGAGATTTAAAATGTTTGTGGTCCCACTTATAACCACTTATAATAACCACTTATAATAACCACTTATAACCACTTATAACCACTTATAACAGTGCTACTGTAATGGATGTAGTTACCTCTATGTCTGATTCTTGTGAGATAATTGTATGCTATTTACAGTCAATGTTTTTACTTCTAATGTATAGTTAGCCGTGATACAGATATATTTTATAGGACTGTTTACGTTGTTTTATGGTATACTAGCAGGGTTACCCGGCGTTGCCCAGGTTAATGCGATGAGAAACCCTCTGTATGTTGGGGATAGAGAACGCTCTTGCTTAAAAGTGTTATACGTTTTCTCATAAATTGTATATTCAAATAGCATCATAAAACATGATTATTATAGGCATGGGATATAAGTAGTGGCTCACCTTGTCAATTGTCATTCTGTTTGTCGCGATTAATCCGTTCCAACAATAATGAAGTACGTATTTATTTATAACTGCGTATACATTAGACGTTATAATATGATACATGAACATCATAAGCACATTAGTTCGATAAAAGATGATAATTGGGTTTTAAATATTGAGATGTATCAATCAATTTAGTGGGTTGGACCAAGTTCTCGAGGACACCTAGCTATATCCACGAAGATACAGATGTTTCAAAGAAATTTCCAGGTGCTCCTCTGTTCATGGTGCTATATATTGGCTAAATATTCTCAGTTTAAACGAAATGTTGATGCGCACAAATATTAGCTACATGTGCCAGGCACAGAGCGAGATTTTGAGTTGTTTATGTCAGTCGAGGAGTCTGTTATAAAACCCTTGTCAGATGTGCAGTATTGGGAGGATCAAGTTTGTTATAATATATATGCAATCCTCTGACGGTTCGGGGTCTCTCAGTTTGCACGACTATATGTATCTCTTCAATAGAATGATAATTATACGTTTAATTCTTCTTCTATGTATCTCTTTTTGCTAGCTCATTTTGTGAATGCCCTGATTGCTATTCCCATATAAATATGACAATTAATAAGATATAATTGTTAAAGTGACTTAAGTGGGTCACCATGTGTCGGGATTGTGAAATGTTAACGTCCAAAACTACTTAACATGATATGGAGATGGCCTGGGTGATTGTATATAACTTATATGTGGATAAAGGCGAATATCAATCTTATCAATGATAGTGCATATCCGCTCGCCAACCGCGACGCAAACGACACCAAATGTGATTTAGTTCATGGTATATCATTAGAGAAAAACGTGTATGAATTCGGTGGAAATTGGTACCAAATAAATTTGTACCAGCGTTTGCCTCTTTTGACATATTTAAACCACTCCCATTAGACTCATGGATGCATCATATACTGGCGATGAGTATATATATGTTTGGTGGTAATCAGCAACTTAACAAATTCTGAGAATAATTATGACCCATATCTCTCACCCAACCGACAGCAATTTGACGTCTTTAAATCACACAATGATATTCCTCGTATCATAGAGAAGAATAATATATCAATTTGGTGGAAATCTGGGTTAAAATTAGTTTATTAAATCAATTGTTGATGCAACGTTGACATGAACAACGCCATATTGCGACGGTGATTATGTATTCGTTTGGTGGAAATCGGCGACAAAACTATTTCACGATATATTTTTAATTTTGCCGACCTCCCCCTTTCCTTCCCCTGACACCAACAGCGTCATTTTAGAAAAAAATTACCCGCACCGTTATCTTCCTTGTAAACATTTACCCGTATCAGAACGCCTTGGTGCCATCTCGATTGTACCGCGTGAAGTTATATATAGAACGCACACAGACAGACAGAAAGAAAGACAGACAGACAGCACGATTTGATTTCTTGTATCATTTGAGAAGAACGTGTCTGAATTTGATGGTAATTAGTACTAAAAATATTTTGTATCAGTCTTGGTGCCCCTCCCGTCCCTATTTCAGTCTCAAGCTGCACACACTAAGACTCATTAGAGATTAGAGATGCATATATATGAAATTGGTGAAAAAATTGGCGAGTATACAAATTCGTTTCAAATTTAAGGTCCCCATATCTCTCACCCATAGGGCACAAATTTGGTGTATCTAAACGACACGATAAGATTCCTCGTATCACAGAGAAGAATATGTATCAATCTGGTGGAAATCGGCACTAAACATATATATATAATTTGTTGTGTCCCTCTCATCTATATACACCACTGACTCGAATGGCCCAACTTATGACATCCTTAAACCGCACGATTATACTCCTGGTATCATGGAGATGATTGTTTATAAGTTTGGTAATAATCGGCGACTAAACAATTTTTTTTATCAAATTTGGTGCCAATCCACACCCCCATCTGTCAAACAAACAGCACCATTATGGCGTCTTTAAATCACACGATTAGATTCCTCGTATCTTGGATAGGAACGTGTATCAATTTGGTGGAAATTGGCGCAAAAACATTGTGCATCAATTTTGGTGCCCCTGTCCCTTTCAATGCAACCCTGACTCGAATGAGGCCACATTAGAAAGATATAAGCAGCAACACCATTATACTCCTTAGATGGGGATGATTTTGTATAAGTGTGGTGGCAATCGGCGACTAAACCAATTATTATCAAATTTAGTGCCCACCCCCTCCCAATCTCTCAACCAAAAGACAACAATTTGGCGTTGTTAAAGCGCACAATTTGATTGCTTGTATAATGGAGAAGAATATATATCAATTTGGTGGAGATCGGCGCTAAAATTAGTTTTTCAATTTTGGTGCCCCTCTCCCCTTCCGTGCATCCCTGACTCGAACGACGCCACTTTTAAACCACACCGTTGTTTTTTCATATCATGGGTTTGGCGTTGTTAAATCACACAATTAGATTCCTTATATCACGAAGAAGAATATATATCAATTTGGTGGAGATCGGCGCTAAAATTAGTTTTTCCAATTTGTGTGCCCCTCTCCCCTTCCGTGCATCCCTGACTAGAACGACGCCACTTTTAAACCACACCGTTCGTTTTTTTCATATCACGGGGATGATTATATATAAGTTTGGTGGAAATCGGCGACAGAAAAAAAATCTTCCCCTCCCCCTTCCGGGCACCCCTGACGCGAACGGCGCGACTTTTGCCATATTTAAACCACACCATTAGATTCCTCATATCATGGGGATTATTATATATAAGTTTGGTGGCAATCGTCGACAATTTTTTGTTCTGCCCCTCCCCCTTTTCTGCCCCTGACAACAACGGCGTCACTTTAGAAAATTCTAACCCCGACCATTATCTTTCTCGTAAAAAGCTACTCCTAGTAGACCCCTTTGGCATCATCTAGATGGTCCCCTGTGAATTTCTATAGAACACAGACAGACAGACAGACAGACATTCGCAAATATAGATATAGATTATATATAACTTGCTGTATCGGAAAGTCTTCAAACACGTGAGTGTGTGAACCCGGTCTAAAAGCAGGATTCCTTCATTTTAACTTATCAGTGTACTATGTGTTCGTGTAACAACGAGGATAGAAAACTCTCACATATTTATATAGATAGTCTGTCGATCCAACAGCCTGCATGGAATATTGCGTCAAATGTCTTTTGACGAAGTCTCTGGTGGGGCTATAATCGTCACCACTCGTCCGTTGATTCGTCCGTCCCTATCGACGTCGATCCGTCCGTCCGTTCATCCATCCATCAAGTTATTTAAATTATTTAAACATCTTCTCCAGAACTATAAGTGCAATAACTCGTTCCCTCCATAGTAATTCTTAAAACGACTTCTCTAGAACCATATGACCGAATGGGTTCATATTTGATGTGGATGTTCCCTAAGTGACTCAAATTCAGATTTGTTAAAATAAGGTCACCATGAAATATAGTTGCGAAGCCATGGCCATAACTCTTTCCCTCCATAGTAATTCTTAAAACGACTTCTCCAGAACCATCCGGCCTAGTTAGCTTATATTTGATTGGATTACTGGAGTTCAGTCTTGTTAAAATGGGGGTCATTGTGGCAAACACGGGCGGAGTCAGGTTCAGAACTTTATTAATGGGAAAATAAATACTTATTACATTTTCCTCTACTCAATTTTTTTTTTATAAATATTAATTTTATAATTTTAAATTAAATTTTTTTTAAACTAACCACGCTATAAAATCCGTCAGGGTACCCTGACTAACCCCATCAAATTTAGTTGAAATCGGTCCAGCGGTCTGGGACAAAAGTGATGAACAGACAGATCGTTACCCATGCCAATTGAAGGATCAAGTATGTATAAGTACCCCTTCTACAAATGTTGTTCTTAACATTCATAACGCCACAATATTCTTTGAGAAGTAATCTTTTTCACTGACAACAATATAAAGCGTATGTCACTCTCACCCGTGTCTGCATGCCATTTTCTTCAATGTCTCTTGTGTATGAAATGAGATCTTATCTTATCTGACACTGTTTGATAAACAAATAACAGAAACTGTTGGGCAATGTTTATTTCTGTTTATATAGGCTTTTAACTCATTTTCATCTTTGATAATGATGTGTCTATTTATTATGCTGATGATTTCAAGGAACATTTTATCAAATTTGTAACTTGTTTTAATGAAACTCAATTAAACTTCTATAATATACCCTTTGAAATTACTAGATGAATGGGTCTCATAGATTGGGATTTACATTTGGTTCAAATAGGGGCAGAGATGGGAGACTTAACACTCCCGTACCCACCCTATCTATGCTGTGAATTCATGCTTGGTACTTGTATATAGATTCCCATATTACATGTAATAATGCTGATATACCGGTATTATCAGTAAGGTTTTGATAAATGTCTAACAGGGGAGCTTGAAGTACAAGTTGCAATTTAGTTTGGTCGGGTGTGCAGTTAGAAATTTCAAGGTGGCAACCACCCCCTCACACCGTTCAGCGAGGACCCTATACATCATGTGTCCCTGTTTAGAAGTACTTGTTTGAAAGTGACATGACAAGTACTGAATATTGTAGTCTTCAGAGTCCCAGTCTCATCAGTATTTAGGGCGCGTACACATGAAGCTGGAAGAAAATATCTGCAAGAAAATATCAGGTAAAATTGCACACTGATATTTTCTTGCTGCAAAGATTACGCCCGTGAGAACGCGGCGGTTTAGACGGCGTTGGTTGAGCTCAATCAGAACAGTATCAGTCATTCTGGTTCAAGTGAATTGCGTCCGGTGAATATCCTATAGTCCATTTTGGCAATTCATAGCTTTGTCAAATTTCCAACCGTTGACATGTATTACTGAAGTCGGGTGGGATTAGGCACCCACCGACCTGTAGCAACGTTGTTGATCTCATGCATAAAGGACCTTCTGCATAATGAGAAAGTGGTCACGTTATTTGGAAATTTGGAAATGTTATAATTTCATAGTGCATGAATATGTGGGGTGACAAATGTTATTATGGTTTTGTGGCAAATCGGATGACCCCACCCCCATTGAGACCTCATATGAAGTTTTCAGGATATTGTTGCTTGGTTCGTGGGGCTGTGGTGTACATTACGTTACCGAACTTACATGGGTTCATGTGGGGACATGAGACCCCCGGCAACTATGGTCAAAGTTTTCACCAGTTGGAAATTGCATACCAACAATGGTTTGAAATTGTTCTTGTAGTCTGATTTTTCAACCATTAATGTATGTGGAATTAGTGGTTTTAGACCAATATTTGCATATCTTCCTACTTTGGTCAAAATATTGGTTTGGAATTTCTTCTAGGCCCCTCCCTCCCCGGTGTCCAGTCAAAATTCAAGGCATATGTGAGGTACCAGATGGGAAATTCAAAGAGGTGTGCAAATTAAATTATGTGATATTGGGTCTTTGGCCCGGTTCAAGAGGGGGGTGCAGTTGGAAATACATGGACATCCTCCGTCAGCGGAAACCCTCAAACGATATATGTCCACACACATATCCATATAATAGCTCAGCGATTATGTCAAACAATCCAAAATGGAATTACGAAGTCAATTGTTGAAACAGGCGATAAAATTGATGGATCATAACTCGAGTGCACGAACGGTTACCAGCGTGTCCCTTATAGAGATTAGTTAACGGATACCGATAACCACCAATCATGGTGAACTCATATCACCCACAGGCGACAACATATCAGTGGACTGCCTCCATCGGATATTTTCCTGTATTATTTGTTGCATTGGTCAAATAAGTCACATGGGGCATACCTGATATTTTCTTGCCCGTCATGTGAACGCACCATAAGAGTCCATAGGGCCATAATTTAATTTTCGTCTCCAATGAATTTGGAAATTCCATCGGTATCCGTTAACTAATCTCGCGGGAATATGATCGTGACAATTCAAGCGCTCGAGTTATGATCCATCAATTGTATCGTCTGTTTCAACATACTACGTATTTCCATTTTTTATTGGATGTCAGAACCGCTGATGTATTATATATATACATGTATATACGTGTGTGCAGAGACGCGCCGACCGGGGGGGGGGGGTGTCTCACCCACCAACTTTGGTCAAAATTTTCAACAGTTGGAAATTTCATATTTCCAAAACATTAGTTGGAAATTTCACACCAACAATAGGTTGAAAATATTCTTGTAGTTTGATATTCAAAATAATTCTTGGGGGGAATTAATTTTTTTGGACCAATATTTGCATATTTTCCTATTTTTGGTAAAACATTATGGTCTGAAATGGTTATCAGTTGGAAACTTTCCAACCTCATGCAGGTGGGTGACAGGTTGGAAATTTCCAACACTTGGAAAGCTTGTGTCCTGGTCCCTCCCACATGGCCAGTCAAAAGTAAAAAAACTGCTAGTTAATTTAAGAAAACAATATTGTCATACATTTGGTCAACATTGTCATTACGTGCGCTCGCGCAACAGTATGGCGATCAGACAGATTCGTAGCTTGGTAGCTTGGTGTCACCCTACTCCGTTTCACGCCATGACGTCACCAAAAACGACGTAAAACCTCGTGGCGTTCTGACATTGTTACTGTGCCGCGTTTTTGCTATGTTTATTTTATGTGTTGTTTTCGATTATTTGTTTGTCGCCGATATCGCCATTTGTCGGGATTCCCTGTTTCTATACTTAAAACTGACATGCTCATAGTGAGCCTCGATTTCGATTTTTTCTCCCAGGTCAAAATACGTCAGAGTTATTACAAAAATAGATCGACCTACACTTTCTCCATCAGAACCCTACATCAAAGAGTCTATACACTCATTCGGGACCTACATAGACCTACATAGGGTATTTTTACTTATAATTGGGAAGTTATATCATTTTTGGTTCGTGCGAAGACCTCTTTTTATCGTGCGGGAAAAGAGAGACATTCAAAACGCGATTTCGTAATTCGACGAATGACGTAACACAAAACACAAACGCATTAGTTGCTCCTTTGGTCAACTTTGACTATCGGAAAATGAAAATATGCCGCTGAAAAAAATGTATTCGATATTAAAGTCTCATCCTTTCGGCAACATGGAATTGGTTTTAATTACTTGAATGATTAATATAGTAATTTGCCTTTTATCTGTGATGAAATGAGAAATGGTAATTGTCTTTTTTTGCTAACATTAAATTAAATAAATTAAGTAAAATACAGTGAAATTATTTTTTTAATTATTGTTTATTACATTTTTGCGCACGTTGGCATCTCTCTGAGTGCATTCTAGTTGGAATTGTCATCAGTTGTAAATTTTCCAACCTAAGTGGGTTGTCAGATTTGAAATTTCCAACTCTAGGAATGCTTGAGGATAGTCCAGATGGTAGGATTTTTGCGAGTTTCTTGTTAAGATTACAAAATTTTCGCACATCGGGCCGACCCATGGTCTAATATTAGGCCCAAGAGCACTGAGGTGCAAGGGGTGCAAATGGAATTATGGAAAACTTGTGTTTGGTCTGATTCTGA
Organism: Siphonodentalium dalli; assembly: GCA_032622095.1. Lineage (NCBI taxonomy): Eukaryota > Metazoa > Mollusca > Scaphopoda > Gadilida > Siphonodentaliidae > Siphonodentalium > Siphonodentalium dalli. Next base: position 28,983,823 of record CP136062.1, read on the forward strand.
TTCAAGGGGGGGGGGTGCAGTTGGAATTTCCCCAAGGTGGACACTCCCCAACGGAAACCCTCTAGCCACGTCTCTGCGTGTATGGTGATGCTTTATAATTTGGTACCTCACATGCCTTGACTTAGTTGTTTTACTTTAATTTGGACTGAATGTACGTTTCGAATAAGAAATTGTTGGCGGCTCCTCGCTCTTCTCGCATGTGGGATGTGGCCCAGGGCCGAACACACCAACGTCTGCTTAGATGTCGTTTCGTGTGTTCATGAAGAACACACATCCCTACTCCAACGACGAGGGCGCGTTCCTTTCTCGTTAAAATAGGTGGCATTTTAAATTTTCCATAACACTTTATAACTGTATGAATATTCGATATGGACTATAGGTTGTTTGTCCGCAGTAATTCACTTCAACAAACACGACTAACACTAGTCACATTGAGCTCAATCAACGTCAACCAACCCGCCGCTTTCTCACGGGCGTAATCTTTGCAGCAAGAAACTAGAATGCACTCAGAGAGATGCCAACGTGCGCAAAATTGTAATAAACAATAATTTAAAAAATAATTTCACTGTATTTTACTTAATTAATTTAATTTAATTTAATGTCAGCAAAAAAAGACAATTACCATTTCTCATTTCATCACAGATAAAAGGCAAATTACTATATTAATCATTTAAGTAATTAAAACCAATTCCATGTTGCCGAAAGGATGAGACTTTAATATCGATTACATTTTTTTCAGCGGCATATTTTCATTTTCATTTTCCGATAGTCAAAGTTGACCAAAGGAGCAATTATAAGAAATAATTAATACTATTTGTGTAAATATTGATAGCAGCCAATATGCAACAATAAATATCAATAATTAATCAATAATTAATCAATAACGACCATTTTATGTAATAATAAACTCTTCAAACGGTGTTTGTGTCAACAAATGCGTTTTGTTTTGTGTTACGTCATTCGTCGTATTTGACCCGGAACTCGGCTGAAGGTTAGGCTATTCAGCCTATTGCGTCGAATTACGAACTCGCGTTTTGAATGTCTCTCTTTTCCCGCACGATAAAAAGAGGTCTTCGCACGAACCAAAAATGATAAAACTTCCCAATTATAAGTAAAAATACCCAAATGAAGGAGTCTATGTAGGTCCCGAAGGAGTCTATAGACTCTTTGATGTAGAGTTCTGATGGAGAAAATGTAGGTCGATCTATTTTGTCATAACTCTGACGTATTTTGACCTGGGAGAAAAAATCGAAATCGAGGCTCACTACGAGCATGCCAGTTTTAAATATAGAAACAGGGAATCCTGACAAATGGCGATATCGGCGACAAACAAATAATCGAAAACAACACATAAAATAAACATAGCAAAAACGCGGCACAGTAAAAATGTCAGAACGCCACGAGGTTTTACGTCGTTTTTGGTGACGTCATGGAGTGTGACACCAAGCTACGAATCTGTCTGATCGCCATACTGTTGCGCGAGCGCACGTAAATATCAGAGTACAATTGTACCTGATATTTTCTTGCAGATATTTTCTTGCAGCTTCATGTGTATACACATGAAGCTGCGAGAAAATATCTGCAAGAAAATATCAGTACGCGCCCTTACTGTCTGGTGACCGACTCCAGTCATTGATTGTGTTTTCTTAGATCGAAGCCATCGCCTGTCTGGTATCCGTATTGACGTTCGAGGAGTGTATCGTATTTATAAATGACCCACCCGATATTCATCAACAAATAAGATGCAATGTACAAAAACAAAGATTTGCTTTCCAGTCCGCTATAGTGTAAATCTAATTTAAACGGACACGCATGGCTCATTCGAGCTTCCAAATTATATCTACGTAATTTGGAAGGAGGTATAAGATAGGCTGACAAATACACGAAATATTTATACACCGGCTTCGTATGCTCTAAAAATACCTTCCACGATCAGAGCCATTTTCCGTCTGTTTTCAATGTTTCGCACACAAGTGAAATAAACACTCTTTGTTTCTACCATATCAGGAATAGACACAGAAGTGAAATAAACGCTCTTTATTTCTACCATATCAGGAATAGACACGGTATGTCCTTTTCTGATTCATGCAATGCAAATGGCTGTTTTTATTTTGGACCCAAAGATCGTGTTCAAAGTTGAATTTTGTATTACTTCAATGCGTCTTTCTGTGAAATATAATCTTCGTATAGAAAGGTAATTCCAGTATTCATCGACCTATTTAGATATTTTGGAGCGCAGCCGCCAAGTGGCTTTAGGAACATAAAAATAGGCTTAAGAATTATCTTACGATAATTATTTCGGGAAAGATAAGTTACATTTTGACGCCAATGAATCCACGGAATCCTCTTTATTTTCTTCGCACGCCCTATCATTGCAAAATAGAAAACATGCACTGAAGGGTTCATTTGTTCGACCAATGATTTCGGGTACATAAAACGTATAAATAGTCATTTTATGTTGTCATATCGAACGGGGCACCTTCAAACGTGTTTCAATGGGGCGGCTGGTCGGGCCCACTCGTTCTAATATTCGACACCATTGTAACTCGTACAATATACCGCGGGGTGCATAAAATAAATACGACAGATTTAAGTATGAACAATATATATTTCCACAATAATAATATACAATTTGCAATCTCTCCGCATGTTTTTGTATGGTCCTCTTGGCTATTGTATCAATGTTTATGTCGATAGTCGTGAGTGCTATATAGCAGTTTATGGTAACTTTTCGAATAATGAACTACTACTGATAATAATTGCGACTAGATAATATATATATAGTAGTATTAAATATTTGGGACAATCCAAAAACTTTGTGTCCTTCAAACTTATTGTCACTCATAGTAAGGTGATATGATTATGTGTGTCGTGATTGTTTTCTACTTAATTATATGCTGTTATCAGATTTTAATAAGTGGTAGTCTCTGCGACTGCATGCATACAAAGCTAGCGTGTCCATGGGTGGCTTCTCGCAACCGCAATCAATATGGCAAAACGACTACTGATAGAAAGAACACAAATTATAGTGACGTAATACCCTATTCGTAATTATTATCAGTAGTAGTTAATTGTGCGAAAGGTGTATATTGTATCCACTCCGATCGATATGTGATATCCAAGATCAATCAAGTCAATGTCCTGGTGTAAACAATTCACGTTGTGTGCTCTGAATTAGACCTAAAATAATAGTTATTAGCCTGGCATGGCCATAACAGTTAGTCTATAGTTAAATGGAATCATGATCGTCGCAGTAGATATATGTGAAACATTAGTGTTATATGTCAAATCATCCCGAAGAAGACCGTAAACATCGATAGACACTGTCTTTATGTTCAGTATTAACACGTATGTAATTAAGGAGATGTTGCCTGTTGGAACATGTGCTACATGGAGGTGATTTGCAGAATTTTAATGATTCAATGCTATTATAATTTTCACTATGTAATCATGTAGTGTAACAGGGGATGAGTAAACTTATAGCACTGGTTTCAACGCACGACATGATTATTGTTACTGCATTATTATTTATAATGTATATAATACTATACAGTATTTATTTTTCACGTTTTTATTTATAATGGTGATTTTACAGACTACCCCACTTCGAATGCATCCTGTGTCCTTCACTCGCATTAGAAAACGATGTTATCGTGCACACTAATCCGAAATAAATAACGCCACTGTTATGGTAATCAATTAAAAATATAGATAGTTATATTAAATGTACATGTATAATCTCTCTGAATGTTACGGCAACCAATGATACATAGATTGTTGTGTTTCATGAACATGTATAATCTCTCCAAATGTTATGGCAATCAATGAGAAAGTGATAGTTGTATTAATGCATTACATGTTCATGTATAATCTCTCTGAATGTTACGGTAATCAATAAGAAGTGGATCGTTGTACTACTTACACATGTTTCACCTCACCGAATGTACGACAATCAATGAGAAATAGATATTTATATTATTGTACTACATACACATGTATAATCTCACCGAATGTTGCGGTAATCAATGCAAAATAGATAGTTGTAATACATATTCATGTATAGTCTCACCGAATGTTAAGGTAATAAATGAAAACTATATATATCAATGCAAAATATATAGCTGCAATACATATACATGTATAATCTCACCGAATGTTGCCGTAAACAATTCAATATAGAGAGTTGTAATACATATTCATGTATAGTCTCACCGAATGTTAATGTAATAAATGTGAACTACATAGTTGCATGATATGTACACATATAGCTCAGTGCATTTATGGTTTCACCCAGAACTAATTGCAGCTTAGTTTTGTTTTGCTCCATAAAAACACATACTAAAAGTCGGAAAAAGAGAAATTGGTGAATTTCGTGAAATCAATTTTGGAAAATTTGGTCAAATGAGCCAAATGCCGTATTTTATGGTTTATTGTTTAACAAACTAAAGCAAACTAAAGGGCTTGATAAGCGTGATTTCCTCACTAGATTAGAACACACAAACTCGATTAATATGTGCATCTATGATTAGGAAGAATAAAATATTCTCAAACACAATGTGTGTTTCATTGTATGGGCTCGGACAAATTTGCCCATGAAATGCCATATTCAACGTCATTCAACGTCATGTAACTCAATACATTAATACCCTCTGCTTTTCTCATAGCCTTTTAAGAATACTGATTGAACAAATTGTGAAGGAATTTCCAAATACTTTCGCGAAAATTAAATTATGGGCCTATGAACTCTTAGTCTAGCGTCTTTTCCGAAAATCGTATTGTGGGCATGTTTGTCAATTGTTTGGTATAATCATAAAATGAACAAAAGTTTATTCTGTACACTTATTTAATCATTCCTCTTGAAAATGGAACGCACATTTTGTTTGAGAATCATATAATGTCATATTAATCATGTGTTGTGTTTAATCTAGTGAGGAAATTACTAACACGCTGAATAAAACCCTTCAGTTGGCTCTAGTTTCTTAAATTAGTTAAATTACAGGATATTTGTAGGACTTGTTAATTTGATTGTTTTATATACATCCATCAAAATCCATAAATTGATGATTTTACCAAATTTCCCCAAATATATTTCATCAATTTCCCTTTTTTCGATTTTCGCTGATTTTCAGTATGTTGTTTATAAAGAGTTTATGTACTAATTAAAAAAAAAGATTGGGTTGCAATTAGTACCGGGCTTGGTATTTTTTCTCATACATGCAGTGGATTAGTATACCAACTCCGAATGTTATGGTAATCAGTGTGCAATAAACACGTGTAGTTGTATTATATGTACATGTTTAACCTCATCAAAATGCTGCGGTAATCAATGAGAAATATATAGTTGTATTACATGTATACTAACTCCAAATGTTGCGGCAATCTGCGAGAAATACATAGTTGCATTACATATACATGTAAATTCTCACCGAATGTTACAATAATCAATGAGAAATAGATAGTTGTAATACATGCACATTATAATCTCTCCTAATGTTACGGCAATCAACGAGAAATATATAGTTATAGTATACATACATCATGTATGCTCTAACATAATTTGGTTTGAGTGTTTCTGTCACCATTTTAGCAATGTGTTATGATAATTCAGTTAAAGATTATTAATGGAAGGATGTAGCCACCTATCTATTTCACATATCCGGTGGTATCACGAATTTGAGTAGAACTAATACTGACTGACTATTGAGAATGCGGAGAGGTAAATCATTCTGCGGACAAAATACCGGATATGTGGGCTATCCAGTAATGATTTCGCAGATATAAGGCCGTGGATGTGAACATGGATAATCGTAGTAGTATGTATTAACCACCACAACACAAGTTCCGTCAGTCGGTTGCCCGGAGTGCCAATTCAACCACATTGCACTCCCGTCTGAATGAACCCAGCTACCCTCAATGGCGCCGTCACTCCCGTCTATGAAGATATAGTATTCTGTAATAGATAATATAATGTGATGTTAACTGAATGAGGTCGTATCCAGTACTGTGGATCTACAATATAGAATACAATGCGACGTTAACTGAATGAGGTTGTATCCAGTAAAGTGTATTTGTAATAGAGCATATAATGCGACGTTAACTGAATGAGGTCGTATCCAGTAACATGTATGTGTAACAGAGAATATAATGCGACGTCAAATGAATGAGGTCGTATCCAGTAACGTGCATTTGTAACAGAGAATATAATGCAACGCTAAATGAACTAGAATGCACTCAGAGAGATGCCAACGTGCGCAAAAATGTAATAAACAATAATTTAAAAAATAATTTCACTGTATTTTACTTAATTTATTTTATTTAATGTTAGCAAAAAAAGACAATTACCATTTCTCATTTCATCACAGATAAAAGGCAAATTACTATATTAATCATTTAAGTAATTAAAACCAATTCCATGTTGCCGAAAGGATGAGACTTTAATATCGAATACATTTTTTTCAGCGGCATTTTTTTCATTTTCATTTTCCGATAGTCAAAGTTGACCAAAGGAGCAACTGATGCGTTTGTGTTTTGTGTTACGTCATTCGTCGAATTACGAAATCGCGTTTTGAATGTCTCTCTTTTCCCGCACGATAAAAAGAGGTCTTCGCACGAACCAAAAATGATAAAACTTCCCAATTATAAGTAAAAATACCCTATGTAGGTCTATGTAGGTCCCGAAGGAGTGTATAGACTCTTTGATGTAGGGTTCTGATGGAGAAAATGTAGGTCGATCTATTATTGTCATAACTCTGACGTATTTTGACCTGGGAGAAAAAATCGAAATCGAGGCTCACTATGAGTATGTCAGTTTTAAGTATAGAAACAGGGAATCCCGACAAATGGCGATATCGGCGACAAACAAATAATCGAAAACAACACATAAAATAAACATATAAAAAACGCGGCACAGTAACAATGTCAGAACGCCACGAGGTTTTACGTCGTTTTTGGTGACGTCATGGCGTGAACCGGAGTAGGGTGACACCAAGCTACCAAGCTACGAATCTGTCTGATCGCCATACTGTTGCGCGAGCGCACGTACTGAGGTTGTATCCAGTAACGTGCATTTGTAATAGAGAATAATTATAATGCGACGTTAACTGAATGAGGTCGTATCCAGTAACGTGTATTCGTAATATAGAATATGCGACGTATCAGGGGCAGCGCTTGGTTTCATTAACGGTTTAGGAATTTAATGAGAACTAGAATGGACGGATTGGGATGAGACCACATCAAACTTCGCATTTCAAGATACAGCAACCTGTAGCATTCTAAACGAGCGGGCGGCATCACTTCCAGACAACCAGTAACCGTGGCAACGATAACATGGTGAGTTAGCATCGGGCTCAGCGCTTACTGTTTCAACCAGGGTTTGTGAATTTGAAGAGCACTATGAACAATAATATGTTGATAAGGACGTCCTGGCTTGATCGCTCCTGGACTTTGCTCGTTCGGCGATCGGATTACTGGCTTCAGCTGGACAATGGATTCATTTATAATCCCAGCTGAAGTCAGGCACGTACTTAGCTCACTCCACGTAGATCCCTGCTTGACCTGGACTTTACACAGGTCGGGTTGCCACGTGAACCTTTTCTGGAATACCCGGTTATGCCATCACGGTCCTTTTCAGGACCCTCTTTTGGAGGTAACCCGGTTGCTGGAGCCCACCACCGACCAACCACGGTTGGGGACACCAGAGGGAGGAGCCGGACGAGGAAGACGCACTCGCAGAGAAGAAGGCATGCGGACAGGAGGGCCAAGTGGAAACAGGGACTAGCTGAGAGACGCACAGCTTCCCCCACTCGGCCTCCCTGACGATATCACCACCAGAGGCCACAGACAATTTGTAGAAAACAGTATTTACATAATATATAATATATAAGACAAGGCTAGACAATGTTCGGTTTCCGATTCCCGAAATTCGTTGCATTTCTGACTCACCGAACAGATTATGGCCGCATAAACGGCATTGTCGCTTGTTTTTCTTCTTTCAAAAGTGAATTAAAACCTCCTGACACTGTCAAATGCAGTGGAATATCTAAAAACAAGTTTTGTATACTTTGAAGTGAGAAAATTGCTTCAAATGAAATCATTAACATGCACTCCACGGTTGGTGATTATCGGAATACGATAGGGGAACTCTCCGACGTTTACACTCATATTTCACCAATGTTCGTACATTGATTGCCTGTACCAAGTTTCACGGGAAAATTACCAATTTGATTCTATTTGTCGTTATATATATTTAGTACCCCATTTGTTATTCCTTTTCATAAAAATAAAATAAAACAAGCCGAAAATGATATGTTTGAAATGTCTTAAGCATGATATTGGCGATAAGTTGTTATCAGAGAACATGTACGTTATACTTGTGATAGTTATGTTACGCACACGATATCAGCAAATGTGACTCTTTCACATTGGTCGTATACACAATATTATTTTTTCGGACCGTGTTTTTGTAAACAATGCCACGTGAATATCGACCAATCAGAAAGAGGGCATTATGTTGCCACCATTAATGGTGAATCGACCCATATTTATGCTTAGAGTATCGGCATTCTACAGCACATTACAATGTAAGGAGGGTTTCTATCACTTCTGGAAGTAGCAATATACGCGACAATACCGTTTATCCGACCAAAATCGGTGCAGTGAGTCGGACAATCAACGTTGACTGCGTTCGGCGCTATTCCGTACCGAATTAGTGCTCCCCTGTGGTATGTATATGAGGAATATATTTCAATATGTTTTTGCTACAAGTTTCCCGTGCCAGAGGCAGGGAGGCCATAGACACCCGGAGGTTCCTGCTATCGTCGCCGAAGTCAGGGGAGACAGGGACACGGATTCCACCCCGACGTTCCTGCCGCTGACTTCGGGGTGGAGATGGACAGGTTTCCACCAAGGACACCGGAGTACCCCGAAGTACCAACACACCCTGGTGTCCTCCAGCTCCACTACCAGTAACAACAACAGCGGCTACCTCTAGGCGAAGGAAACATAACTCATTCTAGCTGCAGCCGACAAGGACATGGCAAAATCAAAGCAGACACATCAGCAGAAGAAATACAAAAATATCAAAAAATCATCAAACAAACGGATGAACTCCTCGCTGCCATCTCCGCATCCAAATAAACAGCAACAACAGTAACAGTACCAGCCGACAGAAAAAAGAAAAAGGGAAAGACAAAAAAAAAACATCATGCCTAGATCATCCTTTTCGTCCGCTTCATCAATTTCATGATTATGTATTACCATAACATGTTGTAGGGAATGGGTTCCGCCCCTTCCAAATCCTCCCGGGTTAAATCCCAACCCCCACCAAAAAAGCGAAAAACAAAAACAAATCTTTCATAAATCAAAATGGCAAATTCTCTAGTTAATACATAGTTTATTCCAAACAGCACGGGCGGCACGCATCTCATCTACGACGGCCACAAATACAGAGTCAGATCTCGGCGTGTGGAAAATATGCATTGGCTGTGTTGTGTAAAGACTTGTATTGCTACTATTAATACAAAGAATTACATTGTTTCGTCAGCGGGAACTCCTCATAACCATATAACGGATTTTGAACAAGTTTTTGTTGACATGTTTGTATCGAACCTGAAATTGACAGTGCGGAATGATTGTAAAACAGTTTCATCAATCTACCAAGAAGAGCTGACTTCGCTTAGAACCGACGAAACCTGCCCGATGTTGATCAGCAAAGTGCCAACGTGTTACAGTTTGAAATCATCTTTATACCGTTCTCGTGCCAAAACCACACCAGTTCTTCCGAAAGCCCGTGCCGATATCAACTTGCCAGAGTAATATACCACGACAACCTCGAACGAAAACTTCCTTCTTGCATCCGATGGTGGAAGTGACAAGATATTGATCTTCGCAACAGACAGCAACTTTGCTGTTCCTTGCCGATGCTGGTCGTTTATACGCCGATGGTACCTTCGAGAAATCTCCCGACGTGTTTCTTCAAATATATTCAGTCCACGCGTTCGTCGACAGTCTAATGATTCCCCTGGTTTATGGACTACTGCCGAACAAGACGCAACAAACATACATCAGATTCTTTGTTCTTCTCGAACGACATTTCACTGACCAACGACCAACAAGTCGACCGCAGGGTAACGCACTGGAGGGCGACCACGGAAGAATTATGTGGAACCACTTTGACACTGCTGGGCCAGGACCACGAACAACGTAGAAGGGTGGCACAGAAAACTGCAACTGAGGATAGCGGGCTCCCACCCCAAACTTATTCCGGCTGATAGACTTCACAAAGAAGGAACAAACATTCAATGAATGTACGATATTACAGATAAGTGCGGGCGGCAAAGTGAATCCACAGAAAAGAAAGTATCGTGCATTAGACATTTCAAGACGACATTTCAAGAGAGCGTACTTGGCAGGCAAGATAGACGAAGTAGATTTCCTGGATGAGATGGCCAAGTTATGCGGTCACTGAGCATGTTTTTTTTTTTAATTGGAATAAACATACATCAATGAAGGAATGTAAATATAAACAGAGGTACATATTATTATAAATCAAGTGACATTCTTCCAATTCGATCACATCTCGCTCGCTTCATTTACACGTCTATCGTACACCACATGCACTCCCAGTGACTGACATGTAAATTGGAATTAATGGAATATATGTTCAAATTAATATATTAAATCAGATTTTAAATGTTTTTTCCTGTGTACGGCGTATCGGTACGACATCTAACCATAGACGGCATTGTGTTGTTGGCGGGGATATCGTATTTCCGGTTAGAATAACTAAGTGAGTTTTCGAATTGGTGAAGAGATTATTTCCAGAACACTAAAGTTGATTATTGTTGACTTGTGGGTATATATTACACATGTAAAGCCTTTTCTAAAAGGAACCAGTTTTTCGAAAATTCTTCTTGTTTCGATTGGCATCGTGCGGTATACTTCTCACAATGGTATCTATAATTCAACTCTTTGAGGAAAACATTTAGCGATAAGTTAATTGGCTTGAATTTAGTCCTATATATGTATTATTTAATTAGGAGCCATAGCATGTTAGATGTAAAGTTAGGATCCGTTGGTGAAGAGCTGAGAATCATTGTCGTGTGTTGGGGACAGAGATCAATGCTGTTAATTTTACCCCAATCGCTGAGTTCCTTAATGAATTTCTGAACGTGAACACAGTTCCAAAATATGTGGGAGATGTCTTCTGTCTCGCTTTTACATCTGTCGCATTTATCATCTTTTCGTAAATTGGACATTTTTAGAAACTTGTTGGTTGATAATATTCGTGAATTTATTCGGAATTGTAGCCATTGCAGCTTTGTGTCCGGCGTCGTGAGAAAGGGAAGTTTATCCAGTTTGCACCAATTTATTATGTTGTCGGGAAATAACATTTGCCATTTTGTGTGTGCTACAGTAGAAGTTGGAATGTCGATTAAAATTTTATAAAAGTCTTGTCCTCCTCGCCCTCGGACAGTTTTTAAGTAATTTAATGAAATTATTTGGTAAAAGGGGAGTGACTATTCGAGTTTTATGTTGTTGAAGTTTTTTTGCAAGTAATTTTATCTGATGTTGGATGTTATTAAGAGTGATGAAGTTTGTATGTATGTTATAGATCCTTAGCAGATCGTCTCGTGTAAGAAAACAACCTGTATTGTCCAGCATATCGTTTAAAAAGATAACCCCCTTTTCTCGCCAGGAGGTGAAATTTAATACTTTTCCGTATTGCTTTATATTTGGGTTATTCCATAACGTACATGCTGATATTTTGCGATTGTTTCTATCTTTCTCTAGAAATTTTGTAATTGCCATCAGGACATCATGCCAAAAAGGGTTGGTTAATTTCTTTGCCTGTTTTTCTATGTAAGGGTAGTCATAAGTAAGGAACATAGGGTCATCAATTAAAGGCATATCTATTAATGGAGTCCACTTGGCACTTTTTGTCACGAGGCGCCTAATCCAAGTTATTTTCATGGACATCATAAAATGGTTAACATCAACCATTTTTAATCCGCCATTCTTATAATCCTGACATATAACTTTGCGTTTGATTTTATCACGCTTCGAGTTCCAAAGAAAATTAAAGAGCATTGTGTCCAGATTTTTCATAAAAACATTACCGGGATTTGGGAGAGCTACAAAAAGATGTGTTAATTTTGGGAGTATTAGTGATTTTATCACAGTTATTCGACCAATGGGTGTAAGTAACCGGTGTTTCCATAATTCTATCAAACGTTTGATTTCAGCAAGTTTTTTATCATAATTTATATTCATTTTCTCAAGGTTTGAATCAAAGTGTATTCCAAGGAGATTGAAAGTACTATCGAATGTTAGTCCAAGGTCTGGGCACATAATATCTGTACGTTTCGTGTAAGATCCAATCCACGGCGCCTGACAATTGCTAGGGTTAATTTTTAGACCTGAATAATCTGCAAATAATTTTAAAACAGTATTTACTTCCCTAAGACTTTCTTCGCTGTCGTCTAAGAAACGAGTCGTGTCGTCTGCATACTGTGTAATTTTGTATTCTAAATTGCCGAGGTTGATACCTTTAATGCGGTCATTAGATTTTGTCATAATAGCTAAGATTTTGCGCATATCAAAACAATATACGGCGAGACTGGGCCACCCTGTCGACAGCCACGTTGTAGTGTGAAACACTGAGATATACATGTATGCCAATTTATTAAAATAGATGAGTTGATATTCGTATAAAATATAGAAATCCACCTTTTCATGTCATCTCCAAAATTGAAAAGGTTAAGGCATTTATGTATACATTTCCATGATACTGAATCAAAGGCCTTTTCAAAGTCTAGGAGGAGCAGTAGCCCCGGTTTATCAGCCAATTTTGCCTTGTGAATAAGATCATAGGTCAGTCTAGTATTGTCTCCGATGTAGCGATGTTTTAAGAATCCCGTTTGATCCTCACTTATTATATCAGGTAGGACACGCTTTAATCTTTCAGCTATACACGAAGAAGCTAATTTGTAAGATATATTCAAGAGTGAAATTGGTCGCCTGTTTTTCAGATGATTTCTTTCTTTGTCTTTTTTGGCAATCAGAGTAATAAGTCCTTTGTTTTGGGTGATTGAAAGTTCCCCTTTATCAAAAGCTTCATTGAGTGATTCACATAGAATTTGGCCTAAGTCAATCCAAAAAAAATTCCAAAACTCGTATGGGTATTCATCTAGTCCACTGCATTTATCACTTTGTGATCGTTTCAATGCACACGTCAGTTCAGTTAGAGTTATTGGCCCGTCACTGAGCATGTTGATGTCATTTATATGTTTCTAATTCGTTAATGTTTGTACCTCATGTTTTTGTGTTATAATATTTGCATGCATTTTATATTATTCATAACTAATAAATAGTCATAAATGCAACCGAAATCTTCCGTTATTTCTCATAATCAAAATTGCAGGAAAAAAACCTAATCCTATCAAACCAACTAGGAAGGGCCTATAAGTAGTCATTAAGAGGATTATTCACACCTCTACTATAACCTACCGAAAACATATTTCGGAAGCTTCTTTATACCACTTAAATAGTGCGTTGTAGGAGTCTCTATATTCGTCATAATAATGTTCCTCTCCCACTGTCCTCTCCCAAAGTCTTTTGTGAGGCGGGGTGCACGACTATGGACCGCTTGCTAAAATCCTTCCAGTCAAGATTCGATCAGATAGTGCGTAAACACACAACAGACTGTGGAAACTACAATAATTATTATTTGGGGACTTTGGCATAACGGCATTGTGTTCCAAATTGAAGGCGGGCATTGTTTTTTCAGTTTGCCACGTGTTTGTTCGTTTTATTTTCCGTTTTATTTTTCGTTTTGTTGGCAGATATTAAAGATAAGACAGGAAGCTTTTAATTTGTATTCGTCCAGAAAAAATCCAAATGATCAACCCAGCTATATAAGGAGCATCTATGCTTCCGTCTCACTAAAGCGGCAGACACTAATGGGCGTTCTAAATTACGAACAGTGTTGTCTTTTTGGGGGACCTATATAATGTTGATCTGTATGTGACATTCGAATATATCAATGATTGAGAATTTGGAAATAAAACAACAAATGAAATACCTGATAAATATTATTCCGCCCAGTGTTTTATAACGTTTGGGGGCTTTTTATGGCAAAGTTGATGCGATCGTCTGTTGCCATTACCACTCACTTTGGGTCCCAATTTTATAGTGCAAACAATTTCCCTGACTAGAACTACACCAGTTTTGATGTCGTTGAAACACACCATTATAATCCTCATATCATGGAGAAGATTGTGTACACGTTTTGTGGAAATCTGCGACTAAACACATTCTTATCCAATTTAGCCCCTCCCATCATCTCGCATGCAAACTGCACCACGTTTGCGTCTTTAAATCACACTATTAGATTCTTCGTACAACGCATAAGAATGTGTATCAATTTGGTAGAAATCGGCGATAAAAACATGTTTAATCAATAGTGGTGCACAACTGACTCAAGTTTGACAACTTTAAGCCACAGCATTGTACTCCTGATATCGTGGAGATGAGTACCGGTATGTAAACGTTTGGTGGTAATCGGACACTAAACGCATTTTAATCAAAGTTAGCGCCCTCTCTCATCTCAACTACACGAATTGGGTGTCTTAAATCCGACAGTTAAATTCTTTTACCATGGAGACGAATGTGTATCAATTTTGTGGAAATCGGCGCTAACATACGATTATAATTTTTTGTGCCCACTTCCCCATTCTGTGCACCCCTGACTCGAACGGCGGCAATATATTCCTCAGATCATGGAGATGATTATATTTAAGTTTTGTTGAAATCGGCGGCAAAAAGTGGTTCTGCTCTTCTTCTTTTTTACCCCTGACAACAACAGCGCCACTTTAGAAAATTGTAACCCGCACCATTGTCTTCCTCGTAAAACTTTACCCCTGTTAGACCCCTTTGGTGCCATCTAGATGATCCCTCGTAAATTTCTATAGAACACAGACACACAGTCAGACAGACAGACATTCGTATAATATGTATATGCGTATAAGCTCTATTGGACGGAACAGACTCAATTGCGTTATAATATATACATGGATATATAATTACAACTACGTTCGCTTTCACTTAAATGCGTGCATTTGATTGGCCAAGGCCATTAGATACACTTGGTAGCGACAATCTCTATCAGCCGAGGGAAGTGTCGTTTCCAGCATCACTGGGTGTAGTGGTAACCCAAGAGGCCAACTCTCCGCGAACAATTATCGCCGATTAAACAGCAAAATAGTACATTAATTTAGTTGGGGAAAAGGGAATGTATTACATGTACATAACTATTCCACCACCAGTAATAGCATTTACCCAGCTTCGTGGCAATACTAATATGACATGGCAGTGGTCATGGGAGCATATAATGCACATTTGTAGCGATTTTGTTTACTTTTCGAGTCTGTCACCGGAGACAGCAAATTCGGTGAGGATGTTTTGGAGCACAGCCTCGCGAAATTATACAGTATGTATTTCGGCATCCGACACTTCTATCCGCCGACAGATGCATTGAAAACGATGTTGATTGCATATATGTATCTCTTAAATAAAATGAGAAATATAAGTTTAATGCTTTCTTCTATGTATCTGTTTTTCTAGCTCATTATACGTATTAACAATCGCCATTTGATTCCTCGTATCATTTGAGAAGAACTTGTATGAATTTGATGGTTATTGGCACTAAACATATTTTTTTATCTTTTTTTATCAATCTTGGTGACCCTCCCGTCCCAATTTGGCGTATCTAAACCACACGATCAGATTTCTTGTATCACGGAGAAGAATATATCCGATTCCCTGTGAAGTCATAGGATCACTGGACAATGTAATTATTGACACTGCCCTGATCTTCTATCATCTGTGTAATATAGTGAAACATCCGAGTTGAACCAAGGAATAGTAGAACTTGTGTCATGCATATGTAACATTGTACCATATTGTAAAAAATATGTTTACCATATACCAGCTCTCATACATGGATGCATTAAATATATATATGACAGCTTGTGGCATCCGAGAACCACACAATTAGACTCATGGTATCATGGAAATGATTATTGATAAGTTTTGTACTAATCGGCGACTTAACCAATTTTGATCAAATGTAGTGCCCGCCCACCCCATCTCCCACCCAAACAGCACCAACATGCCGTCTTTAAATCACACGATCAGACTCCTCGTATTGTACATAAGAATGCGTATCACTTTGGTGGAAAGTGACGCTAAAATTATTGCGTATCAATTTTGGTGACCCTCTGCCCTTCAGTTCACTCCTAACTCGATTGACGCCACGTTTGACATATTTAAGTCACACCATTAGACTCCTCATACCATGGGGATGATATTGTGTAAGTGTGGTTGCAATCGGCGACTAAACCCATTCTTATCAAATTGAGTTCTCCTCCCACAATCTTTCATCCAAACGACAGTTTGGTGGAAGTCGGCGCTAAAATTATCGTGCCCAATTTTGGTCTCCTCTCCCTTCCGTGCATCCCTGACGCGAATGGCGCCACTTTATCATACTTAAACATTAGATTCCTCATATCATTGGAATTATTATATGAAAGTTTCATGGCAATCGGCGAAAACAATTGTTCTACCACTCCCCTTTTCTGCCCCTGATAACGACGCCACTAATCTTTAGAAAATTCTAACCCGCACCATTATCTTTTTCGTAAAAAGTTTCGCTAGTAGACCTAGTAGATGGTCCCTCGGTGCTAAACTTAGTTTTATCAATTTTGGTGTCCCTTTCCCCTTCCGTGAATCCCTGACTCGAACGGTGCCACTTGTGACATATTTAAACAACACAATTACATTCCTCATATCATGGGAATGATTATATATAAGTTTCGTGGCAAACGGCGACATATTTTTTTCGGCCCCTCCCCTTTCTGCCCCTGACAACAACGGCGTCACTTTAGAAAATCCTGACCCGCAACATTATCTTTCTAATAAAAAGTTACCACTGGTAGACCCCTTTGGTGCCATCTAGATGGTCCCCTGTGAATTTCTATATAACACAGACAGACAGACATTCGTAATCTATATCTATATTTGCGAACGTCTGTATGTCTGTATGTGTTCTATAGCAATTCAAAGGGACCATCTAGATGGCACCAATGGGGTCTACTATGCGTACCTTTTTACGAGAAAGACAATAGTGTGGGTTAGGATTTTCTAAAGTGACGCCGTTGTTGTCAGGAGCAGAAAATGGGGAGGGGCAGAACAAAACTTTGTCACTGATTGCCACGAAACTGACTTAAAATCCCCATGAGATAAGTAAGGAATCTGGTGATGTAGTTTGAATATGTCAAAAGTGGCGCCGTTCGAGCCAGTGATGTACGGAAGGGGAGAGGGGCTTCAAAATTGATAAACTAAGTTTAGCGCCAAGGGACCATCTAGATGGCACCAAACTGGTCTACTAAGAGTAACATTTTACGAGAAAGATAATGGTGCTGGTTAGAATTTTCTAAAGTGACGCTGTTGTCAGGGCAGAAAAGGGGAGGGACAACACAAATTTTGCCGCCGATTGCCGATATGAGGAACATAATGGTGTTGTTTAAATATGCCGAACGTGTGGCGCCATTCGCGTCAAGGATGCACGGAAGGGGAGAGGGGCACCAAAATTGATAAAACTAATTTTAGTACCGATTTCCACCAAATTGATTCACATTCTTTGGGTGGACGGATTAATAGCGATAAGCAAAATGCCAATCCCTCCGATCCGACAAGGTGAGCTACTACGTATATTCCGGGTGTAAGAATCATGTTTTGTGATGTTATTTGGATGTATAATTTATCAGAATATGTGTAGCGATGTGAACAAGAGTATCCTCTATTCCCACCATATATCCATAATACACAGAGGGTTTCACATCACTTTAACCTGGCCAACGCCGGGTAACCATGTTAGTGTATTGATAATATATAAGCTTTCCTGAGTGAAATTTCAATTAAATGATAAATTGTCGATTACGAGTTGAACTATCTAGTAAACGAAGAAGACATTCGAATTCCAAGTTGATACTGAATGTATATTGAAAATTAATTATGCATATCTTTGTTCCGTCTTACAAGTTAAAGCACAGTTGAAATTACAAATTATAGAATATGCAAGGTCAGATTGGTCAGATGTAGACAGGGGCGTGGCGACTTTGGCCCAAATTGTCAGTAGTTGGAAATTTCATTCTTGACACAATATTATTAACTGTTGGAACCAACAGAAACCCAGACCAAATGCATGTATATTCCAACCACTATTGCTTGTGAAAATGTCCACTTTTAAAGGAAAACTAAAATATATTCCTGATTCATGTTATTTGTGTTTACTGAGACTGCATATGTTGGGATATTGTCACCAGTTGGGACGACTGAAGTACAAGATGGAACGACTGAAGTACCAGCTGGACACTTCAACGAAGGAGAGGGGGTGAAAACGACGTAATTCCTCGGACTTGGCCATTCGATTTGGTTCAAGAGAGGTGGTATAGTTAATTACATCAATTAACACGATAATGTACATATCTGCTCGCACCTCACAATCGCTGTATGTATTATCATGATTTTTGTAATACTTACCATGTAGATGTCCCTGCAGCTCCTGAAGCATGATTGCGTTTTTAATACGAATGAGTCGTCCGCACTTACTCATGCTTTTGCAGCTCCGCATGGCACCATCGTGGCTCGCTTCATCGTGACTGACGTAGACACAGATGCCAGAGAGAGGCAACCATACCCTACCGCTCGCGATGCACTCTGTAACAAGACGGACAATGCAAACTATACATGGAGGGTGTTATCCGTACCGGTCATACTAAAGCCGACTGTACTCGACCATACCGCATCAGGGGTCCGAGCGATATGGGGTATGCACTAGTGAAAAATCATACCAAAAGAATGACACCACAAAGAGACACGTTTCAAAAACACTATAGGAAAAATCACTTTTAGGGTGGGTGGGCTTGGGGGAGGCGGACGGCACTGTCTAAGACCTGTTATTGAAGCAACGTCACCCCTTTTTCAAATTGATATCGAGGCAGTCAGGTCGCGCCAGCGACCGCTGCCGCGGGGGCCTGATGGCTCATAAAAACAACTCTATATATAAGCGCCCGCGGCTACCACTTTATAGCATCAAGGGTAGACTGAGCAAATCGAGACGGGATGCTGGTCCCGCCAAACTCTCCAGACGGCATCGACATATCAAAACGCATGCGATTCTCGCCTATCGTATCCGTATTTGGACGAGATTGTAAGACCATAGCCTGGGATTATCGGGGATGTTGCTAGCTAAGACGGAAGCGAATATATCAATCCGTGCATGCGCTATGGTGTAACTATGCATGTAACACCGGGAGTTAGTCGCTGTGTTTTTGCGTACATGCATAGCGAATTCGACCGTAACGTATGGGTTAATATACAAATCCACGTTCGCTAGAAATTTGCCCGATCACCCATAGAGATGCAGCGAGGCAGTATACGGCGTATACATGCATAGCGAATTCGACCGCAACGTATGTGTTAATATACACTTCTGCTATAATTATCAACTTGGCCGATCGCCCATGTATGTAGATGGGAATTCTCTGCATGATATTATATTCCTGTTCAGACTGATTGATATTGCGTACCTGCGGAATCGGCCTAAAGTTAGGGGCTAACAGTGCCATTTCAGCTCGATCTTCTTGGTGATTGAAACTGTGGTACGTACATATCTATTATGCACGACAGTGCATCCCACATCACGTTCGGTCCCCTGGGGTGGTACGGTCGGTGAATGATGTCTGTATTTTGCGTAGCGAATTCGCCTGCAGCGTATGGGTTAAGGTATTTAGCAACTTGCCCGATCGCACATGGATGCAGAGTGGTATTAGCCGCATGATATTATATATCCCTTTTCGTGGTCAGACAGCTAGGGGAGGTGCAATCGGTGTTTTTTTCTATTTTGCATACCTGCGGATAAACGTGTAACGATAACGGACAAATTATGACAAATAACATTCGCATGATTGTTGCAAATACACTAAGGTTTTATTTCCTGTAATTTCAACAGGGCGTGACACACACAGCGACGAGAAGAATAACCGTACTGGTGACGTCCGCTGTCTGTTTGTGCATGTATTGTGTGATAGCAGTCGTATACGTGGTGTGTAGCCAAATACATTGTAAATATGTTAATACAACTCTTTATAATTATGACTCTGGGTGTTCTAGCTAAAATAATACATTCTTTAATTGTGAAATTTTCCGGAGAATCGGAAACCATTTTGGATTTCCGAATCTGTATCATGCGATTCTGAAAATACTGAACTATTTTCTTCCGCGATCGACTAAGCGAAGAATTTGTGTTTTCAAATTACGGAAAATGACATTGCTAATGTTATCTCCGTTTTAAAAGTTAATCCATGATTACGACATCAATGATAAAACGAAACCTAATTGTTGCTTTATCAGTGACATATTTCTGTATCTTGAAATTCCATATTTCCGCCAAGTGCATCGAATACGGAACAGCAAGCTACTTTTCTTCATTTCGAGATCGATAGCAAATAATCCGTCTGCCACTCGATTATATTTAATTAACGGTAAAATGAAAGTGAAAACAAATCGCACTCATATTCTAATTAAAACAATATTATTCTCTTGTTGGTTTGAAATACCATGAAATTCAGAGTAAAGTGTAAATCATTACCGATATTATCGCTACTCCACTGACCACTCTGTTATGTCCGAGCCTTTCATTTATAAGCGATATAACGCAACATAATCGTCGCATTCATGAAAGTGACGTAATTTATGTCTTTCCTGTTTGTTATTCCCCATAAAGGCAGTTAGCAAAATTTATTTCCCATATACCTATATGATATAGGCTATATCGTATAAGTTATATAATAAACGTTATTTGCGCTACCACTAAGTGATATTGGGCTGCGTAACACGTCTCGTTGAGAGGAGGGCATCCCGGATCAGCCTATATAACTACCCCGATCGGTATCAATTCGGTAGTTATATACCCATTTAACAACCCCCGATCGAGATCATTTCGGTAGTTATGTCCATATAGCAACCCCAATCTGGATCCAATTGGTAGTTATGTCCCTGCAACAACCCTTAATCGGGATCCATTCGGTAGTTAGCTATGTTACTGTAACAACATCGGATCGAGATCATTTCGGTAGTTATGTCCCTGTAACAACATCCGATTGGTATCCATTCGGTAGTTTGTTCTGTCCCTGTAAAAACATCCGATCGAGATAGGTACGTTGTTCGCTCGCTGGGGCTATTTAAGATTAGGGAAGTGAACTTCTCTGAAATTCATCAACATATTTTTTTGTGTATGAAATTGGACCTAACCGGATTTTCAATAACCTGGAATATTGTCAGCACTGTGTGGATTATGTTTGTACATGGACGGGACAAGATGATATATAACCTCCGAAAAATTAACGGGCGCTAATAAATGATATTCCCCTCTGCAAGAGTCTGAAGAAAGCAGCAATTTTAGGTGAACTGAGACAGACCAAATTCAACAGTCATTGAGTGCAGTTGGGTTACATTTTACATGCACGACAATATTGTGAATTACGAAAGACAGATACTTAAGTTTCACAAAATTATAAACCGCCCAATTAACTCACAAGAGTCAACCACTGGTGACAATGATTACGAGACATACAATTCTGTAGAAATTAGTCGGAGTTATGACGTCACAGATCAGTCATCACTCGTGAGTCAGTCACAAGTTTGTTGGCTACAACGTACAAGTACCTGTGCAAAGGACGATGGATCATATTCTTCAATTTTCATCGGATTTGAGAACCCTGTCGCCATGACATATCGCCCAGTTACGGAGTCTGAGATTCTTTTGATCGAAACGGCTGTGATGCTGTGATATTGTTCTGATATATTTATGGAATGGCGGATAATCTCGGAGATACGGATCCAATTCTGGGACACACGTTATCACTGAATCAATCGCAAGCTTTTAGTAACGTACTACAGCTATGCTCTAATTAATCATCCCCCTTTAACAATGTTGTAGGGCGCTAATGCCACGGGTTATACCATGCCGCCGTTTAACCACGGTCAAGTGGTTGATATGTGGCAACCGCAGGTAATTTTTCACATGGCCACCTTGTAAACACCCAGTCCAGCTTTTCATCAGCGCCATGCATCATGTTAACTATACACAAGACAATATTTCAATTAATAATTTGTTTACGGTTTAATCAACATTCTAAGTTGGTCACAGACCGACATTCGCAACTACCAAGGCAGCGTCAAGCCATGCCAGAAATATACACTACTAGTATGTGGTGGTTATAATGCTTACTTTAAAACGGCTCGAAGGTCGGCCATGGTAGGATTAATCAATGTTAATAGTATCAACAACGTGGTAATATTGGTAAGGGGGTCAATTAGAGCTTAGCTGTATACATACATGAATATGTAGACCATTCCAATGTCCAGATGCATCAGGGTTCTTATCAAAACATGTGTGGCTATCATTCTGAGCGATTCGGCCATTTCCGCTTTGCTAGGAAATAACCTCATCCATAACTGGAAACCATATTCGTGAAATTCTACATTATATGGCTCTGGTGAGCAGGCAATGACATTGACTCGTTGACGCATAGATGCGAATGGAGAATAATTTATTAACTATGGCTTTACCAAACTTTATCATATATTAAATACATTAAACTCTCTTTGTGTTATCTTAGCATTTGTTCGTATACCGATACAGCACATTGGAAGTGTACGATAAGTAAAACACTGAACACCGTGTCAATTGTTTTGGGAGAGTGATAATAATTATGGTAACCCATTCAACATCTTCATGTAGCGAGGACTAGTGAGCGCTATAGCGGTATTTTGCAAACAACATGGTGTCAGTTTTAATTAACCAAAGTTAATGGTCTCCCCATTGTTGAGTATTTTGCTTATCGCACGCTATTTACAAAGGTTTGGGAGTTATCGCAAATGTGTTTGTGATTTTTCGCAAAGTCGTTTTGTGATTTATCGCAAAGATTTGCTCCCCTGGCTGTGAATTACCGATCGGTCTATTTTAGCACGACCGGGCAATTATAGATTGATAGGTTGTTCACTCAGACCTGTTTAAGATATCTGATTTATAATGTTTACTTTAATTACACACAAATTAAGAAATTTGGAAGATTATTTCAGACAATCAGACAAATTTTACTACACGTGCAGGCAACAGGTCAGGGAAATCCTGACCCAGACCTGTTTAAGATGTCTGAATTATAATGTTCACAGAAGCCCATTATCGGCAAAAAGCCTTTGCGACAAATCTCAAACATCTTTGCGATAAATCGCAAAATATAATCACCCAGTACGTAGTCTGAGAGTTATCGTAAAGATGTTCGAGATTTAGCATAAAGGTTTGTGTGTTATCGCAAATGTGTTTGTGATTTTTCGCAAAGTTTTGTGATTTATCGCAAAGGTTAAATTTTCTCCCGTCATCACTCATGCATCTGGCTGTGAATGACTGATCGGTCTATTTTAGCCCGACTGGGCATAGATTGATGGGTTGTTCACTCAGACCTGTTTAAGATGTCTGATTTATAATGTTTACTTTAATTACACACAAATTAAGAAATTTTGAAGATTATTTCAGACAACAGGTCAGGGAAATCCTGACCCAGACCTGTTTAAGATGTCTGAATTATAATGTTCACAGAAGCCCATTATCAGCAAAAAGTCTTTGCGACAAATCTCAAACATCTTTGCGATAAATCGCAAAATATAATCGCCTAGTACGTAGTCTGAGAGTTATCGTAAAGGTGTTTGTGATTTTTCGCAACGTTTTGCTCCTCTCACCATTCATGCATCTGGCTGTGAATCACTAATCGGTCTATTTTAGCCCGACCGTGCAATTATAGATTGATAGGTTGTTCACTGAGACCTGTTTAAGATGTATGATTTATAATGTTTACACACAATTTAAGAAATTTGGACGATTATTTCAGACAAATTTTACTCCACGTGCAGGCAACAGGTCAGGGAAATTTCTGATTTATAATGTTTACAGAAGCCCATTAGCGCCAAAAAAATTTGCCACAAATCTCAAACATGTTTGCGCTAAATCACAAAATATAATCACCCAGTACGCAGTCTGAGAGTCATTGTAAAGATGTTTGAGATTTACCGTAAAGGTTTGCGAGTTATCGCAAAGGTGTTTGTAATTTTTCGCAAAGTTGTTTTGTGATTTATCGCGAAGGTTTGCTCCCCTTATCCCACAGGAATGCTGGCTGTCAAAGAATGATCAGTCTATTTTAGCCCAACCATGTTATTATAGATCGATTGGTGGTTTACCCAGACCTGTTGAAGATGTCTGATTTATATTTATACGGTTCAAATCCATTAGTGCCAATGCATAAAAATATATCTGCGATAAACCACAAACCATTGCGATTAATCGCAAAACTTTTGTAATCAATCGAAAACCTTTACACTAAATCGCATATATTTATTGCAAAGTAGTTTGCGTTTCGCAAAGGTTTCCGATTTATCGCAAGGTAGTTTTTTATTTATCGGGCTATTCTAGATCGATTGGTGTTTTATCCAGACTTGTTTCAAGATGTTTGATTTATAATGTTTACTTTAATATTATTGCACACAAATTAAGAAATTATTTTAGACATTCAGACCAATTTTACTCCACATGCAGGGAACAGTTCATGGGAATCCTGAAATCGAGATATTATACTTTGAATTAAGTACAAAATCACGATCAAGGTTCTGTACTAATAAAAGTAATGCATGAATAATTCGGATTATTTGATTATCACTATGCAATGGAGTCCATGCGTTTTGTACTTTATTCAATGTTTAAACGCAATAGCATCATTTGGAATCTAACATGCCACATTGTTAAATTTGCCGTCGGCCATGTTTCGTAATTTCGAGTGCTTGGTATCTGGGCAGGTTCTCCGCTTAGTACCTATATGTTTGGTTCTCTGATTTACCATATTGCTAGGTACTATGCATAGTACATAAATACTTCAGAGTACCTGCCTTTATATTCGGTACTTCATATAATATAATGGGTGTGTCAATAAAGCGTGTATTTATTGGCACTTCATATCGTGTGCGTCATGGCTTCGGTGACATAACTGCGGAGTGGGTATTGTATGCACAATGCCCGGATATAACCTAAGTATTTAGTAGGTAATCCAGAGAACCAACAATTTGGTACTCTAGAGTACCAAAAAGTTGGTACTTTACAGTACCAAACATTTTGTTGTTTGGTACTCTAGAGTACCTAAACGTTTGGTGCTCCAGAGTACCAAAAGTTGGTACGCCCTGGGACAAAGCGGCACATCGAAACAGTGCGCAGAACTACGCGGACGTGCGCGGTACAAATAAATCAGTTATTATGCACAGGTGCAGGTGGGGGTTGAATTAAAACATGAACTATAGTAGTAGACAGTCTTCAGTTGCGAATTTGTAAGGTTATTTTAATGTATTAACTCGTATTGGAGAGAGATTGTGAGTGGTATAATCTACCGCGCACTGTTTCGTGAAAAGCTTACTGCGCGATATCTTCCGCGCATTGTTTGAAGCTTGCTCGTGGTTTCGGATTAGGGACCACACTTGGGGCCTACACGTTTTAATTAGTAGTAGTATAGCGGTAGACTGATTCGAGGTGACAGCTTAATTACTGCATGTCATTGTAGAACATATGAAAAATTAAAATGTTGAAACAACACAACCATCAGTGATTATTGAGTGATTAAATCTGCAGGGTGTAAGTATGAAGTCAACGCTGACAATTTCATTCGATCTGATACAATCAATTTCTTCAACAATGTCTTCATCAGTGTTGTACCCGTGTGGCACTAACCAGGAGGTGAGGCAAAATCTTTAAAAGTGGCAAACCCAACATACCCCTAGAGATGACGAAATCACGTACGGAATACTTAGGCATCCCCTGACGTACACCCTATTTAACAGACTCACAAACCTGTATACTAAATGCATGATGCTTGGCTACTATCCCAAAATATGACAAATATTGAAAAATGCAATAGGAACCATGATGCCTAAGCCTGGGAAAGACCATACAATACCCACAAACTATAGACCAATTAGCCTATTACAATGTACGGGTAAACGTTTCGAACGGGTAATCAGCAGCAGAATCAAATTCCATCTCGAGGGTACCAACTTTTTCAATAAATTCCAAAGGGCTTACCGGAGCGGTAAAGAGGGCATTGCATGGACATGTAGGCTATATAGACTCACATAGTATATCAAAACGGCAATGAATATAGAATGGAAAACCGGGGCACTATTCTTAGATGTAGAAACTGAAAAGCGTCCGATTCAGTATGGCACAATGTATTTAGGTATAAATTAAGAATGACAACAGACCTCCCCCAAAAAATGGTTACACTCCTATCACCATTTCTCACACACAGAACTATAAAAGTAAAAATAAATGACGAAATATCAGAAAGCGACACACACATATCACGCAATCTAACGAAGCCACTTTCCTTAGGCCTATTCCAAAATTAAAGGAAAAAGTATTCTTAATTGCCAGCACTTAAATTTCCAAACATTATTCCGGGCCATTGGACTAATAATAATTGTAAAAGTTTAAACAATGTGATCAAAATAGAGACTGATTGGAAAATATTGAAATTACCTGACTTGACGGACAGACTTCTTGACATAATAACTGATCAACGAACAGAGAGAGATAAGATTTGCCATATATGGCTCCGGTAATTTCATTTTGGCCAATATGCTGCTAAAAATAATATTTTCGCTACGAAAGACAACTACCTGACTTTTTTAGTCTGCCGGTTCAAAGCCCGGATAAAAGCTGATGGGAGTATTAAACAAGAAATTATGGCATTGAAATCCATGTAAAAAAGGACGACCGTGCAGTCACGACCAGCACTACTCAGACTAATTGACTGATATGAACCTTAAGATTTAATTACCTATACATATTTCTTATAACCAATTACGTACACGAAGTTGGTTGCTTGTGGTAGGGGGATGGGGTCTACCTCAGACTTATCATATTGCACTCACATCTTTCAGCCTTTCGTTGCTCCCGGGGCCATTTTTTCGACTGGCCCATATGAGGCCCCCACCCCCTTTTCGTACGCCGTATTCCATGCCTTGTTACGAGGTACGCCGTATTCCGGCCCCTGTGTTATATATAGGAGGTATTCGGTATTCCAAAAATACCGGTATTCGTACGCCGGCCTTCGACACCTTCCAAAAAATGATCATAATAATAATATAAATGCGATTTTTGTCACAATAAATTCACGGTTTGACATACAGATCGTCGATCATCGTCATTTTAGATCACTTTAGACGTGGACACTGTGGGATGACCGGCGTTCGTACGGCAATAGAAAATTTATCCGGAAAATTCCATATGGCTGTTAAATGGTATTTCGTATTCCACCCTCTGTGTTAAGTCGTATTCCGTATTCCAGGGGTGGGGGGTGGGGTGGGGGCCTCCCATATGCCCAATCTCAATTTGGATGTAATATTAGTTGTACTCGCTTCTACAACCCTTGGCCTTGGTTTGGAAATTGGGGTTCTTATGAGTGAGAACTTGGGTTTATCCCCCTCACAATTTAATTGGTTTGTTTGTTTGTTTCAAATCACAACCCAATTCAATTTCCAAGAACATGTTTTTGTTTGTACCTGTACAAATCCTATAGCGATTTTATAGGTTGGGATTTGATCAGTTTGATTACAATTGCATGGAGCTACATTTATACAAGCGCGGAGTCGGAGCCATTCACTACGAAACAACGTCAACCCAACCAAACCTAATGCCAACCGTGCCAACATTATGCCTGCTTTGTTTGCTATGTCGCTGTCAAAACGTCAATAACTTTAAAGTATAAACCATGTAATGTTTTCAAGCAATGAATATTGTTATGTTAGCTATGTGAAAAATAACATTTTGTTGTTTTAATTTAATTGACGTTTCAAGACGTTTCAAGATGGCGGCCCTTCAAATTCAAGATGGCGGCGCCATTATTCAAGATGGTGGCGCCCATGTTCGAAAGCGAACTTAGTATAAGGACGAACAGCGCATATGTTGCTGCGCAACACATGCGCGACTGGGCTGTGCCCAGCTGGTCGTCCTTAAAAAAATTGTTTTATAATATCTAATTTATCACGTAACTATGGCTATATTAATCCGTTACCGCGCAGTAAGTTTTCTGGAAACAACTGCGCAGTAAGCTTTTCTCGAAACAGTGCGCGGTAGATTCTAACACTCACTATATCTAATAAAACCGTAAAATGACCTGGCAAATTCGTAACTGAAGACCTTCTACTACTATATTTCATTAACATACATGTTTTAAATCAACTCCCCGTGCATAATAACTGTTCTGTTTGTACCGCGCACTTCCGCTCACTTCTGCGCAGTTCCGCGCACTGTTTCGAGGTACCAGGACAAAGCTTACTACCTACGTAGGTACTCTGAAGTATCACATAACTATTCCACCATTAGTATTAGCATTTATCCAGCTTCATGCCAGTAATATGACATGGCAGTGGTCATGACAGCATAGAATGCACATTTGTTTACTTTTCGAGTTTGTCACCGGAAACCGCAAATTCGGTGGGGAAGTTTGGAAACACCGCTTCGGAATTGTTATCGAATAGGATTGTCTTTATGACAATAGATGTTCTAGAATAACATAATAATAAATAAGTGAAATTTACACCAGCAAGCGAAGTTTAATACTGTACGGGTGTGGTGTCTTGCTTTTGCGTAGTTGGAACATGGATCGAATTGTGTGTGTTCATCTCGAACTTCCGTCGGTCGCCCAATTTATTCTCGACCCAATTTCCCATTTCGGTTAAAAGAGCAGCTGAAGTCCAGACACAAATATCACTTGGGTAGTTTTACTATTTTAGGTATTTAATATAGTTTATTTAAAACAACTTGTTTAATCACCAACTAATATGCGGATTATCGTAATTATAAGCAATCAACGTCGTTATCGATGCATCTGTCGGCGTATAAAAGTGTCAGATGCCGAACTACGTACTCAGTATCTAATTCGGCATCCCACTGCTATACACCGACAGATGCATCGAAAACGACATTGATTGCTTATGCAAATTTCACAATGTGGCGAGAATTATAATTATATTACAAAAGATTTACGTTCACGTAACAATGGTTACTGTAGTACTGACCTTCTTGCTTCGATAGTTCGCATGCTGAGTGCTCGATGTCGTTTCCGTTACACCAGCTTCCTCCAAACTGCGGTCGCGGATTGCTGCAAGTTCTTGTTTTGACTTTCACGCCATGGCAATCAATAACTTCTATGCAAGACACGGCCCACTGTGTCCATTCTCCGTCGACTGTAAATAGATAAGTAATGGTTCCAATTTGTATTGTATTACCGTATATGCGCAAACCACGTTGTCCCGCGGAGCAATCACATCACTCTGGGAGCAGTTGTGTTCATGCTGTTTTGGTGCACCTCTCCTCCCCACAACTGGCTCGAATAGGACCACTTTGGTATCATTAAACCACATCATTAGATTCTTCTATATATATGATTGTATTGCTAACAATAATTTGAATGAACATGAGTTTGTGATTGTTGTCCTTTTGTAATAGTGCTGTTTGATGGAGTCCCCATTTAAATGCGGATCAGACGCTGAATGACAGCTAATTGATTCATTTACAACTCAAATAAAACAAATTGGCTTTGGCTGCCATTCTGCAGAGATATTGGGTTCTCGTATGGCATACTAAGATTCTGGTATTTCCATTTTATTAAGTTTTATTGGACGATTCGTGATTTGCTGCTAGGTTGACTGCTAGGTGACCATTGGAAGGACACTCTTCCACTTTTTTTTCAAATGAGTTATACGATGAAGTAGTCCATCTGATAACAAGTTTTTCGATATGATATTCTTGTCTTACGAACTGGACAGTTAGATCAATATTCATAGTAGAATTGTTACATCGTGTAACATAGATGTATGTCTCCACGAGTAATATTAAACTGTTCAACGTTAATACGTTATCTCTTGTGTTTACTCTATCGAATGTTTCTTATGGTAAATGTGAACTACATGTTGACATCAGAATCGTCGATAGGTTGTCCCAGAGTCCGGGAATGCTGAGTTTGTCACATTCTAGAAATAAATCATACGCGATTACTGTACATTAGACAATGTTAACGTTGCATGCAGCTTGGATGAAACCCTTTTGTATATCGCTTAGCATGTAATAAATATTTGTCTTTATCTATTCGCAAAGGCAGTAGTTTCCAGTTTGTAGTCAACGTTTAAAGTGTAATTGATCTTAAGTTCTTGATTAACGTTTTGTCCTTGTCAGGTTTAGGTATATACGTGCAATTATTACTTGTTTTGGTGTAATTGAAAATAAACCTGACTCGTATGAAAAATTGATGGAATTTAGTAAGTAATTTGCAATATCATTCTGGAAGAATTAATAAGACTCAGATGTAAACCAATCTAATCCGGGTGATTTCTCAATAGGTTTATATGATGATCATCTCGTATGACCTTTGGGATTAATTTTTCGATATAATTTCTTTTATCTAAATATGCATTTTGTCCCTCTTTCACCTTACATGCCAGTTTGCTTTTGATATATTATCAAACCATTAACATACTCTTATCTTATTTTATATATTTCTTCCTCCAGATCATCTGCCAATTGCTTAAATGTTATGTCCTTTGTTTCCACAAATTGCCAAATTTGGTGCCACACTCCTATGTCTGATCCAAATGGGGACAATTTGGCTAGATTCATTGTATCGTGGAGAAGAATGCGTATAAATTTGGTGGAAATTGGCGCTAAAATACTATTGTCAAGTCCTCTCTCCTAGCAACGCCGACTCAAGCAGCGCCAACTTTTACTTGTTTGAGACACACTATTAGACTCCTCATATCATGGAGATGGACATGGAAAAATAGCTTTGGCGGATATCGGCGACTAAACATTTGTATAAAAATCCCTGACCCAAACGTCACACTCCTCTTTAAACATCACGATTAGATTAATCGTATCATGGAGAAGAATATGTATTAATTTGGTGGACATCGGGGCTAAAATTATTGTTATCATTTGTGGCGTGATCTCCCCCCCCCCCCCCCCAACTTACTCGAGCGGTCCCACTTCTGACATATTTTAACCACACCCTTATTCATATCATGGAGATTACCATAGACAAGTATGCTGGTTATAGACGGCTAAACAAATTATTATCAATTTTCGTGCCCCACTCCACCTCTGACCCAAACGGCAATAAATCGTAGTCTTTAAACCACCCAATTTGTTTCCTCGTATCATGAAAAATAATATGTATCAAGTTGGTGGAAACCGGCGCTAATATAACTGCATGTTATCAATCTTCGTGCCACTCTCCTCTCCAACCATGACTGTTGGCCTATTGACCGTTTCTGTTCCACCCATCACACTCCTCATATCAATGTTGTTACTAAGTGCCACCGCAGACGCTACGATTAAAATCGTAAGTGGGGAAAATCGTAGGTGGAGAAATCGTAGCTTGCCCGCAGACGCCACGGTGCTGCGATCTTCGTAGCTACGATTTTCGTGGTATTTACAACATGACCAGTGCGACAGTGGTCATGTGACAGCTACGATCGCGCGCGTTACCAAAGACACGCCACGATTTTCCTGGTAAAATCAAACAGTGCTTGATTGCTACGATTTGGCTACGATATTGTCGTGGGCATGCACATTGGATGCTTCCTCCTGCGATTTCCCCCACTTACGATTTTAATCGCAGCATGTGCGGTGGCACTAATGCATGTATGTATGTGTTGGGTAGAAATCGGCGAAAACAATGTCACTGACTTTGTTGCCACACCCCCTTTAGTTCTGTCAGTGACACCAACAGCGTCACTTTAGAAAAGTTAAACATGCAGCATTATTTTCCCTGTTACCCATTTTATACCCATTTAGAGTCATCTAGGTGGTCCACTTTTTAAGTTCTGTAGAACATAGCCAGACATACAAACAGACAAATATATATTTTAGAGGCACGGATTCAGTAAGTTAATTTCTTCAAATGTGCTTAATTCAGTGAGCGTGAACATATCATTCATTATCGAAATGGTCATGTATCGATCGGAATGGCACATTAAGATACCCCTGAAATCCGATAAAACTTGAAAATAGGTCTAGATTTTCGCCCTTGTCGGGGGTACGAACCCGTGCCAACCTCGTCTAGCACGACCACACCGCTACATACGGGGCATCTTTAAAACGAAGACCCAGTCTGAACATGGGTTCGAATATTGACACAGAACGGATCTACCATATATATTGGAACAGAAGAGTGCACAAATGGCCATGCATCGATGGAAATAACATATTAAGATGTCGGGATTCGAACCGTCTAGCCCAGACTGCGATGATCGTATCCACGACATAACCTCATCGGCTACGGGGACATCATTAAAAAGGAAGCCCATCCCGAGAGTTGGAAAGCATATTTAGTCTGACAATTGAATCAAATATGGACACTGAACGGATCTACCATTATGTTGGAACAGCGCAATGCACCTCCGAAATTGAAATACAGTGTGTGACCAAATACGATTACTGCATCTAGCGTATATATCAGAGTTATGGAGGTGCGGATTACGTGTGAGTGTTCATTGCTTGAAATGTGCTCCATTCAGTGAGCGTGTACAAATTTCCATTTATTATCGAAATGGCCATGTTTCGATCGGAATGGCACATTGAGACGCCCATCAAGCTTGAAAATCGGTCCCGATGTTCGCCCATATCTGAGTGCGATTGCTTGTTTGCTCTTTAGTGTTATATCACTTACCGGGACAATTTGTTTGGATGCACTCGGTCATTTCTTCGTGCGGACCATGGCAATCGATGCCACCGTTTTGTGGTGATGGGTTTGAGCAGTTACGTTTACGCAGTGCGATACCATCTCCACACTCAACACTGCATGTATTCGACACCCAACTAGACCATCCACCATTTACTGCAACATTTAAGCACAATAATTATGTCACATAATTATCTCGTTCTATCTAATCACTCTATATATATGGAGAACTTAAGACAACAACGAGACCAGATACGATATTATGGTACATACATATTATGGTATATATCAGTTCTCAAGATTGGGTGTATTGAGATTCTAGTTCATTGTCTCATCGCAGAAAACTTGACATTACAAAGGACCAAATGAGTTGTGGTGGTGGATACCTTGGGATTCACATGTGCATGAAACAAAAGCTTCGTACATCTGACTGATAGACCAATTATATGCAAACGTATCATCACCAACCTGGACAGTCCGGTTCAGAACATGCCACCGTTCTATTCGCCGAATCTTCACATACATGCCCGCCGCTTGCTGGTTCTGGGTTGTTACATTCCCTGGTCTGATTTTGAAACCCAGCTCCACAACTAACACTGCAAGGACTGGTCGTCCAATTGGACCACCCCCCGTCGATCACTGTAAAACACAAGAAAAATATAACAGTATATAGTCGGCCATATATAGTATACGTGAACATGATAAATATATTACCGATCTTAAATCTCGCTTCGATAAACATACGCACCTTTCCAGATGCATTGTTCTGAAACCTGTCAAAAACTGAAATGTTAAGGTTATATGCAGCAGCTATTTCTGTATATAATGTGATGTAATTTCAGAGAAGCATTTTTTTCTTGAAGATATCTTTACTTCCACTTTGGAAGTGATAAAGAAATCACTATAAATTTTGTTTTAACCCCAGTCGTTTCGAGACCGTTTATATTTGCTAAAATTTGATTATGTGATAAAAAAAAGGATATCAAATTCGTCGCAATTCTATACGAAATTTATCAACGTTGTCCACTAAATTCGATTCGAGCCTCATTAAAGCTCAGCTCTATTCAAATATAGTGCACTCAGTTAACAAACTTCGTGGATACGATCATCGCAGTGATATAAATAGATTATACATGTATTCGATTGTATTATTACATGTTGTTTACCGTACAAATGAACACGATTCATAAACTTACCCGGGCACACTTTTTCTTGACAGAGGTCTACTTCGCTGTTTGGTCCTATACATGCATCCATGGTGGTCGGTGGATCTATGACAGAACAGTTGCGTGTTTTCTCAAGTAGTCCGAGGCCGCAGGTAACACTGCAGGGACCCTCGTTCCACGGCAGCCACGGGGAACCAACTATATATAGATAACGATATACGTATATGTAGTATGATTCCATTAATACTACCGATGACACATTACGTGTAGAATATGCAGAGGCTGGTATAAATGTATGAACGAATGTTATCTATCGTCGGTGGGTGTCTATAATATTTATAGGAGAAATAAAAGACTTTTATTTCGGGAAATATAGTATTGGAATCTACCAATACGTTGCATGATAATCCTTTTTATTACATGCTTGCCCATAAAATAGCGGGAAATTACCGAAACCTAGATCGTTGTCGTTATCTCTCAGAAGCCACAGTGAAATACTATGTCGTTATTTCACTCTAGATAGCGTTATTTCAATGTAGCTTATCGGCGGTTTCCTCGAGCGAAAAATTTGAAGACAAATGCTATAACAGCGCGATATAGTAAATTACCTGCTTATTGGTCGGTTATAATCCATAACCTTATTCGAAACAAGAGTTATTTCTTATAATTGTATCCGTCATTTCACTGGAGAACCACCATAAGTAGAAGGCAGAAGTAAAACAAGTGAACAACTTTCCGAAGAAAATCACATGCGCATTTAATTATCGATTGATCATGCAAGTGTCGTCAGCGATTCGTCGTTTTTGATTGGCTAGCCGCATCTTATCACGCATAATGCAGCTGTGACCCGTCCACGTGGGATTTATATATTTCGACTGTGATGACACGGATATTTGTTAGTTTCGATTCCGTGTTTCATTTCTTTGCACGAGTTTTGTTGTTGTATCTAGGTAATTGTGCACTTATGCGTGTTAGGAAATATTCTTCCCGAGTATTGTTCATATTGTTGTACTCTTAAAAGAAAAAATACAGTGTAATTTTGAGCTTTAATAAGGTGCACACAATACAAATAATACCCACAGTGTTTGGATTGAATACCGAAATATCTCATTCGTGTCTGGAAAGAAATATCGAATTGTCACATATCCACTACGTGTGTTGTAGCATACACCAATCACTTATCGAACTTGCTGTACGGCAACTGTCAGCAATTTGGTAAATATTATTGTGAATGGTGTGCTTAACATGCGAATCGAACATCTAACTGCACAGGATTAGACAGCGAATCGAACATCTAACTGCACAGGATTAGACAGCGAATCGAATATCTAACTACACATGATTAGACAGCGAATCGAACATCTAACTGTACAGGATTAAACAGCGAATCGAACATATAACTGCACAGGATTAGACATCGAATCGAACATCTAACTGTATAGGATTAGACAGCGAATTGAACATCTAACTGTACAGGATTAGACAGCGAATCGAACATCTAACTGTACAGGATTAGACAGCGAATCGAGCATCTAACTGCACAGGATTAGCCAAAAGTTGCTGAGCTCGATACTCCTAGTCGTCGTCATTTTTTTTGCGAAACGAAATGGAAAAGTGGATAGCAGGTACGTACTGTTAGAATAATACGTCACCGCACGTGTTATGTGCACATTTAACTGTAACTATGGTAATCAGCCAATGTGTGATAATTGTCGGCATGTTTCATATTATCCTGACTGTATGATTTTGAAAAGTTTTGATATAAACCGAAGAAATTGAAGATATATCATATATCCGCTATGGTGGTTAGAGCTTCATTTAAAGGATTTATTCGGTCTAGAAACTACAAAACGCAATCGGAAAGCCCTCCCTGTTGTGATTAAAATGATCCAAGTTCTATTCCGATCACATAATAAATTACCCGTAAAATAAGAAAAAATAATACCACCACCGGTATTCGGAGATTTCCGTGACTAAACTACGAGTGACGCAGTTGTGGGAGAACAAATTAAAAACACAGATTCGGAGCCGGAGTTTATTATGCTGACTACGATAACGTAATCGTAAGTCAGTCGATACTAAAATGCGGAGTCGTATGTGCGCGTGTGGTGTATCTGGCTGGGGAGTGGAGCGAGGCGGACATACTTGCTTTGTCCGTATTAGTTCCTCTCGGTCAGACGTTGAGCACGGGTGAGTTGTGTGGCCGCGCCTTAGGGTGCAGCTGCCCTCGTGCTTAACCCTAACCCTAATCCTAACCCTAACCCTAACCCTAATCCTAACCATAACCAGCCAGTGATACGGTTTTGGATTAGGCTTATGGATTTAATCCCTGAAGCTGTGTTGGCCGCAGTGCAAACGTGTCGGGTAGTGGACATTGCTAACTGGACTCTCCAGTCTAGCAGGGGCTACCTGACCCTTTGCCTGGAGTTCCGAACTGAAGATACTGGTACCCAGAGATATCAGGACAGGGACGTCAGCGCCAAAGCCACCCACCGTCGTATGAAGAAAAAGAAAGAGCCTCCGAGGAAAAAGACCCCATGCAGACGGAGAAGGGACGCCGCCAGACGTGCGAAGTGGAACGGTCACCCCCCGTGTGGTCCAGCCGTCCAGCGTCACAGCCGGTGGGTCGGAGTTGTCAGAGAGACGCCCAGACGACCCGACCTGCATGGAGACAGGCGACACCAGACCAGCTAGCAGGGACTCCGTTGATCTGCGGGAGGTCCCTGCTGCGGAGACAGGGACGTTGACACCACCCCAGATGTTCCTGCCGCCATCTTCGACGTGGAGTTGGACTGTCTTCCACCTCGGACACCGGAGTTCCATCTTATCCCGGTGTCACCCAGCGCCTCCACCAACAACAACAACTTTGAGGATGAAGAACAGCAGAAAGCATTAATGAAACTCC
This sequence comes from Siphonodentalium dalli, assembly GCA_032622095.1. Classification (NCBI taxonomy): domain Eukaryota; kingdom Metazoa; phylum Mollusca; class Scaphopoda; order Gadilida; family Siphonodentaliidae; genus Siphonodentalium; species Siphonodentalium dalli. Next base: position 29,020,791 of record CP136062.1, read on the forward strand.
CAGCACAACTGGATAGGGCTACAGTTGGATTCAACAAATTTGCTCAAGCGAGCAAAGAACAAGACCTTGAGCTGGAGAAACTCCTAACAGCACCAGCATCACCACCACCATCCTCGTCGAAACATAAAAAAAAAAGAGAAAATGAACTCTTGAAAAAAAAATGCTCTTTTTTTGCGACGTTTCTAATAAAAGCTTACAATGAGGTGTTAAGGAAAGGGTCACTCGACCCTTTCGAAGTTCCCGGGGTTAGCCCCCCAAACCACTCCCCCTGCGTGTGGTGTATATATTACGTCGCTATTCAATGTGTTATCTAATTAATAAAGATAGTGTGTCCGCTTTGACTGTTTATCTGGAATAGAGGACAATAACTATGTGAATAAAGTAATTAGTAGCGCCTAGAATTGTTGTTTTTGTAGCCATTAATAACATGTCGGTGAATAGATGACAGTAGTAGTATTCACTCAGTGACTATTCATCAGTGTCAGTCGCGAACTTGTTTGCACTGTAAAATGCCCCAAAGTTAATAGAAAGGGCGACGGAGGATCCCATTCACCTGGAACAAGAAGCCCCCAAATGTTTCGGCGTTTTTTGTTTTTGTTGTTTTACGTTCGATATAAATATCCCGAGTATCTGTCATCTCCACATATGCCAAGTAGATGTAGTATGTTCCGTTGTGGGCTAGCTATCCATTATTAATTACCTCCAAAAAGACAACACAGCGCGTAATTTAGAACGCTCTTTATTGTCTATCGCTTTTGGGAGACTGAAGCATGGACGCTCTTTATATCTAAATGTCACAATACCACATACAAAATCACCCATGACATATCGAAATAGAGCACGTTCATAATTGAAAACGCTCTTTATTGTTTATACCGTGACGAAAACATGGACGCTCTTTATTAGAGGCAATCTTTTTTCTAGGCTAACAATTAAATAAAATCCTCTCTAGAAAGTCGATATCTGCCACCAAAACGCAAATTAAAACGAAAACAAAAAAATGAATATCGAACAACAAGCACAAACTTAAAAACAATGCCAGACTAGCCTTCAATTTAAAACAAAATGATGTTATGCCAAACTGCAGCCTAAGTAATAATGATTGTAGTTTCGACAGTCAGTGGTGTATTCGAGTGAAATATTTTGTTTACGCACTTATCTATCTTGATTATAAGGATTTTAGCAAGGCTGTTCACAGTCGTGCACTTTTCCACACAAAATGTTTGGTGTGAAGAAACAGACAGGAACATTATTATGACGAATATAAGCCACCACCACCCTTTTAATCACACCATTTGTGTATAGCGCACAACGGGATGACACTAGTGTGTAAACTAGCTTCCGAAATGTGTACCATATGTGCAACGAATAAGAAGTTATATGGCCTAATTTGTATTCTTTCAGAAACAATTAAATTAGTTTCGCACGAAATTCCGCCCACTAATTGCATTTCTGCATAAATGAATCTCATTTCGCACAACTTTTATCGCATCAAATTGCATTTTAGCAATCATTATTCGTTATATAATTCAACATTCTAGCGAATAATTCTACATTCTAGGGCATAATTCGGCACATTCAAACAGTTTTTATTCCGTGATCGTAAATGCCTTGGTAATTAAACGGAAATATTTTTTACGTAATTTATCAACTCGTTTCGCGATTGGCGGAATTATTTCAAGCTCCACCCACCGCTGTTACCGGTATGCGTTTATGCGGATGATCGGTCATGTGACCGCGGTGTGGGCATGTGATCGCACTTGGATATTTCCGCGATTTTTTTAATATCATTATAATAAAAATACTCTCCGCTCGATTTTGAATTTTCTTGGAGAAATGGGTCTGTTAGACATATATTATTTGTATTATGACGATAACAAAAATGTGCGCACAAGTGTGTAGCGTATATGTGTGTGTTAGTGGCCTAACTGTAATTGTAACTGGTAGCAATGCGTTTGCGAAACATCTATATTATACACGCCATTCACAATAACCTTGTATTAGATTAAACCCATCGATGGTATTAATCTGCAAGCTTCATAGGCAATGGTTGTGTGATGCAACAAACCTTTAGTTGACTGAGTGTCTGCATATTTGAAAGACGTTTTCGGTATAAACCGAATGAATTGAAGCCATATCCGTTACGCTGGTTAGTACATCGCGGCTACGCGTTAGAAGTGATATCCGTTACGCTGGTCAGTACGTCACGGTTACGCATTATAAGTGATATCCGTTACGTTGGTTAGTACGTCACGGTTACAGGTAGAAGTTATATCCGTTACGCTGGTTAGTACGTCACGGTGACGGGTAGAAGTTATATCCATTACGTTAGTTACTACGTCACGGTTACAGGTAGAAGTTATATCCGTTACGCTGGTTAGTACTTCACGGTTACAGGGTAGAAGTTATATCAGTTATGGTGGTTAGTACGTCACGGTTACAGGTAGAAGTTAAATCCATTGGGTTGGTTAGTTTGTCACGGTTACAGGTAGAAGTTATATCCGTTACGCTGGTTAGTACTTCGCGCTTACGGGTAGAAGTACTATCCGTTATGGTGGTTAGTACGTCACGGTTAGAGGTAGAAATTACATCCGTTACGCTGGTTAATACGTTACGATTACAGGTAGAAGTTATATCCGTTATGGTGGTTAGTACTTCACAGTTACGGGTTAGAAGTTATATCTGTTACGCCGGTTAGTACGTCACGGTTACAGGTATAAGTTATATATATTGCGTTGATTAGTACGTCACGGTTACAGGTAGAAGTTATATCCGTTACGTTGGTTAGTACGTGACAGTTACATGTAGAAGTTATATCATTTACGCTGGTTAGTACGTCACGGTTACATGTATACGTTATATCCATTACGTTGGTTAGTACGTCGCGGTAACAGGTATAAGTTATATCCGTTACGCTGGTTAGTACTTCACGGTTACGGTAGAAGTTATATCCGTTATGATGGTTAGTACGTCACGGTTACAAGTATAAGTTATATCCGTTACGCTGGTTAGTACGTCTCGGTTACAGGTATAAGTTATATCCGTTACGCTGGTTAGTACGTCTCGGTTACAGGTATAAATTATATCCGTTACGCTGGTTAGTACATCACGGTTACAGGTGGAAGTGATATCCGTTATGCTGGTTAGTACGTCATGGTTACAAGTAGAAGTTATATCCGTTACGCTTGTTAGTAAGTCACGGTTACATGTAAAAGTTATATCCGTTATGGTGGTTAGTACGTCAATGTTACAGGTAGAAGTTATATCCGTAAACGCTGGTTAATAAGTTACGATTACAGGTAGAAGTTATATCCCTTATGGTGGTTAGTACTTCACAGTTACGCGTTATAAGTTATATCCGTTACGCCGGTTACTACGTCACGGTTACAGGTAGAATTTATATCCGCTATACTGGTTAGTACTTCAGGGTTATATGTAGAAGTTTGTGACACCACCAGCATTTAATTTTTTAAAAATATTGAAAACTTGTTGTGGCGGTTAGGGCTGCAGGGTTACATCTTGGATGTGCACATGACTTGGTGACATAGTGCCCTAACTGTAACATATAGGATGTACGCATGACTTGGTGACGTAGTGCCCCACCTGTAATCGTAAACGTTAACATTGAGTTTGCTAAACATCTCTATCACTTATTTCGATCTCGAAACAAGAATTTCACTCTGATATAAAAAAAAAACAATTTTCAGCAAATATATAATTTGAATATTTGTGTTTTTAGAAAAGTCAAATATTTTCCGACTTTCGGCCGTTATGATTGACTGAGATGATAACCAATTGGAAATGTTCAACGGTAGTCACATGTTGTGTTAGATTGGGAATATTCAACACTTGAGTTTGAGATAGAATTTCAGTTGATAAACATCGAACACAATGAGCACGGCTCAAGGATGCAGTTGGCAATTCCATGTTGGAAACTCCCCCAAACGGACACCCACTAGACACGTCCCTGACAATCAAATTTCGCAGTTACAGACATGCTGCCCTCCCTGGCTTGTATCAATTACTGGGACGTTATACGTCAACTTACATCTAGTTCTGATGTTAGTATCTGTCTGTTTGTGTCCGGTGTCGTTATCTGTTTCAATATGTGTATCAGGCGTTCTTGACAGTCCACCTTCACCGGTCATTATTACCACCAAACACACGATTAGAATAACTGTGAACATAATGGACCTGGAATGGAATATGTTGATGTCTAGTAGAGTCACAATAACTTATCGAGTTGTCAGGCTGATACATATATCTGCCAGGAAGGTTTTCTACGTTTAGGACGTTCTCGTTTGTGACGATTTGCCCACGTATAGTACGATTAGCTGAAACATACTTCCTGAAGGGGGCTTTATTCGGCGGTGGCCATTTTTTATTTAAACAACAATGAAAATAATTGTTTTTTTACTTTAAATTTGTAATACAAATTTGAAGAAACGACTTATAATTTATTTCGGGAGCTTTATTCAGCGTCGGTGGGCCAGCCGGAATTTGTGGCAATTTAAAGTTGAACCACCCCATATATGGTTCAATGCATTCATTCGAAAGGATCGCTGCCACATATGGCAGACCAGGCATGTGTTATCGCCATATATTTATTGAAAACAAACAACCCCATGGAGCAGGTCGGCCGAAGAACAAGTGTTTCGCTGAACTCTTCAATAAAACTTGTCCACATTTAAAGAAACTGGATATGCGCAATAACGCTTTAACATTGTAGTCTTCACATATATAGTCAATATCTTGAAAATGAATTTGTTTTATTGCATTTGGTGAACAAAAAACATTTCTGCGAGCGCATACTGTTTGCCTTAAAATAACTTGGCGACATATAATCCATGTTTAGTCCGCCATACACGGCAACAGCATAAATAGTTCATTAAGAACCTACGGATGGCGCGAGAGAATTGTGTCACATCCATGTATAAAATAAAATCCAGTATTGGCTGTATATATATAACAAGAAAACTAAGATGCATGCATCAGGTCGGCCGTGAACTATCTACCATAGAATTGTTGTAGCTATCGATTATACATTTTGGAACACCTGTCTGTATGTATGTGTGTATGCATGAATGCATGTGTGTATGTGTTATAGACTCTAACACTGCTCGACTGATCCGACTCGGATTTGGTATTTAATGTGTCAACTTGACCTCGCTCATAGGCATGTTTCTGGACCTTGACCGATCCGACTAAATATTTGTGTGTAGGACTACTTCGATCCCGGGAGCAATATTGACGGGTCCAATTTCACGTGGGACCATGTTCTCGAACGTGCTGATGTAGGCATGTTTCTGGACTATTTGGACGGATCAAATCTTGATCCCGACCTGACTTTGACATTCAAAAAGATCAATTCAAGGTCAAATCTGGTAAAACGAAGTATTTCAACGAAATATAATACTTACTGTTAATTTTGTCCCAGGAGTGTTTCGGGTGGGTCAAATTATGACCCTGACCTGATCTTGACATTCAAAATTGTCAATTCAAGGTCAAATCGGGTAAAGCCGGGCGGATTTCGACGGGTACTTTTGTCGTGACTTTTGTCCGGGGAGTGTTTTGGGCGGGTCAAATCGTGACCCGACATGACGTTCACCTTTAAAATGGTCAATTCAAGGTTAAATCGCGCAATTCTCCGAAAATCAGAGGGGAACATCCCGGACGAAGTAGGGTCCACCAGCTACTATTATATATTTCTAGATTTAGTTACAAACTAAATACCTGTATATTGTACAAAGAAATGTTTGACAAATATATCTGTATCAATATTACCATACGGGTCATTAAAATAGATACGACGAAACAAATTTTGAAGGGTGCATGGTATCAGGTAAATTTTTATATTTCAAATGATGACAGGAATGCGGACAGTTGAAGTACCTACGTAATACTGGCTATCCGAATGAAGAGATATACATGTATATAAAAACCAAAATAGAAGATGACTGCTGGCGACAATGTTTTCCAAAAAAATTCAAAGCATTCGATAGCTCCCATCTAGTTGTCAGCCCGAAGATCAATATAAAGTGTGGTGACTATCAGATGAGGGATATGACTGTACAGTTGCTAAACAATTCAGTCACGCAAAAGAGGATCAAACAGTAAGATACCAAATTGCTGCCTGTGGTAATGTTTTTTAACGAAATTCGGGAAAATTAGATTACTCTCCCCCTGGTTATCCAGAAGATCATTGTGGAATCTGGTGACGATCGGACAAGGGGTGTCGTCTGTAGGATCAACCAAATTATTTAGCCATAAAAATAGTAAAATTCAAGATCACCGCTGGCAGTGATGTCTTCACAAGGACAGCTTGAGAACAAAACATGGCTCACATCTAGCGGTGACCCACACTATCCACATGAGAAAAAGTTCTCCAATAAAAGCTGGCTGCAGGGTGCGCCAATTGATTCAAATTCGAAATTTAACAGGGTGTACTGCTTGTGGCCATGTTTTCCCCGCAAATTTGATAGACTGATGGACAAAACCACTGAATCCGTTGAATCAATATACATGTATACATGGATTAATGTATATGCATTGTTATACACAGTACTGGTATATAAAGGTACTGAAAATAACAATATTACTAGTATACACAAAATAAACCATATATCATGGCTATGGGTTCTAATATCCGAATATGACAGCTGATAACTTGGTGTGAATTGAAGAGTGGTGGTGTCTCACGCATATCTAACCCTCCATGTTAGAAACATGCCATTAAATGTCATAAGTATAATCTAGCTTGAGGACAGAAGTTATCCATAAAAACCCCCCTTAATTCAACCAGGTCCTCGCGCGATGTATGGTCGATCACATGATGATCTAGGGGGGATTAGAATTGTTGTATAAAAACAGCACTGCATGTAAATATAAAATAAAATAGTGCTACATCTTATTACAGATTATTGCCATATATAATCAGTGACTATACAGACAGTCTGACAAAATAAAGTTTCAGTGACACTCTATCCGAAGAGGGGAATAATTCCATCTGTTACAGTCAATGGAGCAATTATGAATCTGGAAAGGTGAAATTTCTAAGTAATACTAGATATCGACATGACGCGATAACATATAACGTAAATGCAATATGGCTGCTGGCGACCATTTTTTCCTATAAAATTAAAAAAAATATTTGATAGCTCTCATCTGATAGATCAATATCAAGATAAATATGAAGTTTAGTGATGATCGGATGAGTGAAGTGGACTGTGCTAAACGGTTTAGTAATGCTTAAAAAGATTTTTACCTTAATATTTTTATGTTCACTTTATAAACTTCACTGAGTCATCTTTGTCATGTATTGAGTTTGATATCTGTTGTTAACAGTTTATAAATCATGTATGTCTCATGTTTGTTATTTTAATTTATGTGTTTATTATCATTAAATAAAGTTGAATTCCTTAAAAAGATTCTTACCTCAATGTTTTTATGTTCACTTTATAAACTCCACTGAGTCATCTTTGTCATGTATTGAATTTGATATCTTTTGTTAACAGTTCATAAATTATGTATGGCTCGTGTTCGTTATTATATTATATACACTTTATAGTGTGTTTCAGAACGAAAACAAAATGAATAAAATCAACAAATTTGTAAATTTAAAAACAATTCAAACGTTGTTGTATTCCATGTCCCAGCCCGGACATATACACCAAATTTCAATAATATTCATTGAGAAACAACGGACCAAACGCCATATAACACCCCGTATGCATCTTTTATTCCGAGTTGGCCTTTTAATCCGAGTTGGCACGCGCCGATTGGGCGAGTTAGCCCATGGGGCGAGTACGCCGATTCCGACACCTTTTCTATTTGCAGCAGGTTAAGTTTACGCGTAATTTAATTTACAAAGTTCCCCAATTGGTATCGTAAATAGAGCGACCTTATTTGACAGAGAATGCCTCTTTTATTGATTATAAAGTTGCTATACATTAAAAACGACAATTCACATGCTCGTTCAAGCGCAGTAGTCTATTTTCCCCATGTTAAAGGACATCCACAAATACTAAATAACGCTAACTTACTGCCGAATGTTTTACACGACAACTGTTAACATATTTGGGCTGAATTCATCTGACGCGGTATTATTCCTCAAAATAAACAACAAAACCATCGTTACTTGGAAATGTAGTTTGGGCTAACATTTACATAAATCCTCCATATCATTATTCCGACACACACGTCAGATGAAAAACTCACATGAAGTAACCGGCCAAATTGGCCGAAATAAGGATAATTATTATCTTGCTCGATGCATGGCGTCGACTGGGGCTTCGACAACGTCATGCATGCTGTTCAAAAATAATAATCGTTATTCCACCCCAGGCAGTCAATACATGTATATATATACTCCAAAAATTACAAAATCGATTGCTTCAGACATACTCACCTGTTATTAACTAATATAACACACACAACAATTCCGAACAATTACATGCATATATAGCAATGACATAAACAGATTATTTTGTTTATACAGTAGTCGGGTACACGATATTCGTACCCTTAATATGTCTGATCGACATAATATATTTAGCGATTATAGCAAATTTTAGCTAGACTCGAATTATCAGTTTTGTGTTACGGATCAACGCGATAATTCACATATGCACATCATTTTCGAGTGTGAGTATTATAGTCCAGGAGATATTGGTCGACCTCTGCACCCCCCCCCCCCAGGTCTCAACTTCACCCCACTAATTTTCTTTCTTAAGGTCTCTAATTTTTTTCACTTGTTAACAAGAAAAAAAAGTGGCCGCAGAGACTCCAGACAAGATGGCGTCCATCATGGCGGCCATTTCATTTAAATGCACCAGGTCTCTTTGATCATCGTTATAGTAAAGATGATACCACACGCGGTCTTGTTTTCCGCTCGATTCGATATACAAATATACAACCCTTACAAATTAGCTAAAAATCCGACACCAGAATCCAATATGGCGGCTAAGATGACATCAATCGTTCCTAAATCCATTTCTGACAACTGCAGTGACAGTTTGACAGCTCGACTGAAGACAATTATTTTGGTGTAAGGGGAGTAACCCAAAACGTGCACTTCGAATTACGTAATTCGGAACGTGCGAGGTTGGGATAAATAGTCCGTCATCGCTGGGAGTAGGATAAACCTCTGGGAGTAGGATAAACCTCTGTGAGTAGGATAACATCGTGGCACTTCCGGGAGTGGGGATACGATTATTATTTTGACAAAAAAAGTTACTGAAAATATAATAAAGCTATATAACAGTATTTCAACAAAAGTGGTTAATTTTGGTGAAAGTACCAGCCTTTGAACAATGATATGCCCACGGACATATATTCCATTTATCCGGGCAAACCGACAAACATTTGTAAGATAATAACTACATATATCGTCCAATCATCCAGACTCCAGAACAATATCAAATAATGTGGTACAAGAACTACTTAGTTCAATCGACAACCATGACGAATTTCTTAAAAATAAAAAAGCCATTTGCACCTGCCTATTGTTATGACCTCCTTAAGATATATATTTGATCTTTTCGTGGCGCAAATAAATTTAACAACATTATGTCAACGTCGAGATCAAGACAACGTTACCAGCAACTGGTCAATTACAGTAACTATTCTTAGACAACATCACACACACATATATATATATATATATATATATATATATATATATATATATATATATATATATATAGCTATATATATATATATATCTCATATATATTTTGAAGACCTCTGTCTGTTTGTCTGTCTGTCTGTCTGTCTGTCCTTAATACAAATCTACGATTCTTGACCGATCGGGACGAAACTTGGTACGTGTGTGTAGTTTGACCAGGCGGTGGTCGTTGTCGTATTGGCGAGCCCGTGCGACGCCCGTGCAGCGCATGCGCAGACGAGATCTCTGAAACGGGTGGAGCTATCGACTTGAAATTTGCTATGTGAATGTATCTTGCCCCGGATACGAATTTTATCGGGTCGCCGAGCCCGTGCGACGCCAGCGTCGCGCATGCGCAGACGAGATCTCGGAAACTGGTGGAGCTATCGACTTGAAATTTGGTATGTGAATGTATCTTGCCCCGTATACGAATTTTATCGGGTCGCCGAGCCCGTGCGACGCCAACTTCGCGCATGCGCAGACCAGATCTCGGAAACGGTGGAGCTATCGACTTGAAATTTGGTTTTTGAATAGCCCGGACAACGTCGGGCTCGTCGGCTAGTCTATTATATATTTTGAAAGATATGTGTGTGTGTGTATCTGTCTGTCTGTGTGTAATCGATGGACTCAAAAATGGCTGAGCCAATTTCGATGAAACTTGGTATGTGGGGGTATTTTCGGGTCAGGAGTAACATAGGCCTATTGATTTTCAGATCCGAGGTCAACTTTTCACGTGCCGAGGTCAAATCTGTGTTTACGCCGTTTTGCGCTAATATATTTCAGTTCGGTGCTCACAAATCGATTCGATATAGCGCGAATAATAAATTGCCAGTCATATAATTTGCACGGTTAGAATCTGTGTGGCTTCATCTTTCCAATGATGCATCACACGCCTGTGTACGTTTAAAGTTTCTACCTTAATTATCGGGAAGAACGCAGGACCATGCTTCGCTCATCGAAAATCATTGCGTAAAAAAATATATTACGCCATCAACATATCGTGACGTGTTCGCGTTAACTCTTAACCGGCCGATGTCGCGTTAACTCATCACCGACCGAGGTATCCGCAAATGACATTGGGCTATATATCTCGCAAACGGGTGGAGCTATCGACTTGAAATTTGGTATGTGAATGTATCTTGCCCCGGATACGAATTGTATCGGATCGCCGAGCCCGTGCGACGCCAGCTTCGCGCATGCGCAGACCAGATCTCGGAAACGGGTGGAGCAATCGACTTGAAATTTGGTTTTTGAATAGCCCGGACGAAGTCGAACTCGGGTCACCTTCTAGTATATATATATTGCCGCTAGTGGTACAAAAGTAGGCCTGACGCCCATACGCCCACTGCATGTGGTCACTGGAACGGGCACGGCAGTCAGATGTACATGTATGCATAAATGTAAGTTTGTTTGGTTACCCCTCTCCCACACTGCCAATTGATAAATGTTTGAATGCACATCTGTATGTAAAATAATCGCACATATATGCATATCTTTGGGTAATAAACATTAAAAAAAAAAAAAAAAAAAAAAAAAAAAATATATATATATATATATATATATTAACTAATAGTGTATGGTGGTGCACATGTCATTGTATATAATGTGATGTTGAACTTCGTGAGCTTTTAAATAGTGTCATGGCCCGTTTAATGACGCTTGGCAGCTAGGGTTCTAATGTTTTAGAACGGAAATCAGTGAGCAATTCATTAAGTTTTATTCAGTTCAGTCTCCTGTGATAGTACTGCTTTGTATACTTGGATCTTGATGGATGTAAACCATTGCATTCTCGAACAATATGGAATTCGTCCCACATGACTTATGACCATAGGGTGTATAATCTCAGTGAATATTTTCTGCAGCTCTAAATACCTGACTCAATCGGAAGATGATGATTTCGTGTGCGAACTTTTAGGGATAGCAGAATAGGACTATTGTGTTGCGATGTATTTTTCTCGCTAAAACATGGCTTTTATGATTATAGAAAAAGATTATTTATTGTAGTCTGTTATAACTCCTCTCAATTTATGCAGAAATTCGTTTTATGATCTTTGTTTGGCAGAACATTTGAAACGTTCAACGCTGGATATTTCTTGGTTGTTCCAATTCACCCAATTCCTATAGCCTATTCAGAGTATATGTGATATTTGCTAAACATGGGTTGTTTACTCATGAGGTGGAGAAGCGTGCGCACATTAAAGAAATGAATATACACTCTTAAAACCCAAGTGTTATATACACAACTTTCCAAGTGATAGCACTTTGATTGTATGAACAGCACCGGGTAACCACTTGAATGTGTTGGGTTAAATATTAAAAGGTGTTGGCGTAACATCTATAAAATGTCAATGTGGAATCTGTCCAACACCCGATTGGTGTCGACCACTAAACTATGGTACCACTGTCATGTTGGCAAGGTATGTTTTATCTCGTCCAAATGGCATACGTGTACATGATTCCTGACTCTTGATTAGGGTGGAATCACCACCAGTATTGCGCAATTGATCAACTTGCATCATGTTTTATCATTTGCCATTTAACTGCGGACAACTGAGTGACGACAGGCGTGACATTGGCAAATTAAATATACAACGAGATAAAAATTGATAAATTGATCAAAAGTGGTGGTGATTCCACATGATGTAGTGTCAGGACCCATGTAGGACAAGTGGACCTTGCTAACATGTATTAAAACTTTAAACAATGGCGGTCAATACAAATCGTTACTCCACATAGATAATTCCACTACGAGGAACCAATCAAATGACATTTAGTAGATACAATAATAGGCCAATAATCCACACCTACTACATTAATTAACGACCAAAGTGCCGTATCCCACAATAACCCGCACCAACTACATTAATTAACGACCACAGCGCCGTAAACCCCAATAACCAACACCAACTACATTAATTAACGACCACAGCGCCGTATACCCCAATAACCAACACCAACTACATTAATTAACGACCACAGCACCGTATCCCCCAATAACCCACACCACTACATTAATTAACGACCACAGCGCCGTATACCCCAATAACACACACCCACTACTTTAATTAACGACCACAGCGCCGTATACCCCAATAACCAACACCAACTACATTAATTAACGACCACAGCGCCGTATACCCCAATAACCAACACCAACTACATTAATTAACGACCACAGCGCTGTATCCCCAAATAACCCACACCTACTTCATTAATTAACTACCACAGCGCTGTATCCCCCAATAACCCACACCTACTTCATTAATTAACTACCACAGCGCTGTATCCCACAATAACTCACACCAACTACATTAATTAACGACCACAGCGCCGTATCCCCAAATAACCCACACCTACTTCATTAATTAACTACCAAAGCGCTGTATCCCCCAATAACCCACACCTACTTCATTAATTAACTACCACAGCGCTGTATCCCACAATAACCAACACCAACTACATTAATTAACGACCACAGCGCCGTATCCCCCAATAACCCACACAACTACATTAATTAACGACCACAGCGCCGTATCCCCCGATAACCCACACCAACTACATTAATTAACGACCATAGCGCCGTATCCCCAATAATTCACACCAACTACAAATTCAAATTCAAATTGTTTATTTGGTATAGAATCCAATATTAGATTATTACCAACACATATAAAGAACATAACAAAAGGACATTTACATCAATACATGTATACATTCAAGTACATAAAGTGACGACCACAGCGCTGTATCCCCCAATAGCCCATACCAACAAACAAAAGTATACCAGCACTGAAATACAATGACAACATCTGGCTGCCCCACTGGAATTTGTTTTCAATAAATGGATTGAAAAATCATTCTTACCTTTTGAAGGGAAAATTGTAAATGTCTGTCCCATTTATAAGAAAGACGTCCCTAGTGAACCCTCAAATTATCGCCCAGTTTCTTTACTCTGTTGCTTGTCAAATTTTTTCGAAAAGTGTATCTACTCTCACATGAATACACACTTGAGGACCAACAACCTTCTAACAAATCTTCAGTCAGGATTCACTCCTAATGACAGCACAGTCTTTCAGTTAACAGACGTCTATCATTATATAATATCTTCACTTGATAGCGGTAAAGAAATTAGATGCCCGTTCTGCGACGCTAGCAAGGCTTTTGATAAGGTATGGCACCGCGGTCTTATGTTTAAACTCAACAGTATGGGAATTATCGGCGCGACATACGATCTTCTGGAAAAGTACTTAAATAACAGACAGCAGCGAGTGTTTGTTTCAAATCCCAATTCAAGCTTGAAGAGTGTCTCAGTTGGTGTGCCCCTGGGACCCATACTTGGCCCTTTTCTATTTTGAGTCTATATTAACGACATTGTAGAATAAGTGACGAGTAATATAAGGCTTTTTGCTGACGATACGTCTCTATATCTTTCGATAGAAGAACCCATATTGACCGCAGATGTTATTAATAACGACATCAGGTTGGTATTCGAATTGTCGCAAAAATGGCAAGTTAAATTCAATCCCATAAAAACAGAGTCACTTCTGATATCATGGAAGACCAATGCCATCGACCACCCACCGCTTCAGATGTCTGGGCAGAATATTGAAGAAATTGAAACACATAAGCACCTAGGTCTAACATTTAATGGGGATGGTACTTGGCATGATCAAATAACTGATGTTGAAAATCGAACTGCAGGTGGACTTTATATACTGAGGAAGTATAAATTCATTTTGGACAGGAGAACCATCGAACGCGTATATTTATCTTACATCCGCCCAGTAATGGAATATGCTTCCTCAAGCCATCTCGAAGACATCCAATACGAAGCCGCGCGATTTGTCACAGGGGCAACTAGAAGCTGTAGTAATGAATCTGTATTACGAGAAACCGACTGGGACACACTTTCGAGCAGAAGAGACACGCCTCCTTGTTCCTTGTCCCCCCGTATCTGGAAGCCAAACTAATTACGACTTTAGACAAAAAGGTCTCAGGTGCCCCCGTTTTCTTGCGACAAGATGTGAAAATTCATTCCTGCCAGTCACCGTAAAACTATGGAATAGCCTTCCACCAGAAGCGAAGAGTTGTGACACAGTATTAGACTTCAAGAGATATATGTCCAAAAATCACAATACCATACCACCATATTGTTATACAACGTTTACAGAACCAAGTCAATCTACCACTGTCGTCTGAGAAACTACTGCAGTAACTTGAAATATGATCTGTTTAGTACTCTCTGCAAACTACTGTGTAGGTAGAATGCCATTGGCACTGGGCACATGGTGTGTACATCCAATATATATACAGTATTGTATACATGTGTATACACATGTTGTGTATGTTTTTCTATATTTACACATATATGTGTAAACACTTGAACAGATATGTGTATCGAGTACCAGACATGCGCACTGATAAAACTCAATCTACACGTTGTCTCATAGTAGCCATATTGGTTTGTTGGTGTTGATCACAGTTTCGACTCCAATAAGGACAAAGACCACTGAATTTGAGCCGTTATTCAAGAAGAATATCTTTAGTAAAGGTGAGAATATATATGCAAACATACGAAGAACGTAATTAGATACTTCGTACAGAATGTTGATTGAAGGTAAATTCGACGAAATAGTAGGCTAATGCGTTAGTCCTGGAATTTACACTCGACTCATCATCAATTGGTAATGTTATTTTATACTAGTAGTTGGAACTAATAACTATATATCCAAATTTCAAAAGTTATTTAGTCTAGTATGGAAGCCGGAATCCGGTAAAGGTATCGAACAAATGCGTCCGGAAATTACCTTTCCCTGCGACCGGAAACCTTGACCTTTCTATTTCTGCCGTAAAAATTCGCATAATTTCGTGTTAGATAACACGTATACTGCACATTCTGCAGTACTATTCCTTAAATTATACTCAGTTCTCAACAATGTGAAGTATGCCTACATATTCATTTTCTAAATGAAAAAAACTCCAACAGGCTGTCACTCACTGACTGTGTTCATTGGCAACCTGCACGCACAGGCATTCTGAAACTTTCAGTGAATGTTCTGTCGAGTTCTGAACAGTGAGTGATAAATAATTAAAATACATTTATATTATTTATTAATATCTGCCTATAAGTGAACATTCAGACGAACATGATACAATCGTGTATGACAGCTGACTGTCGTAAGTGGAGGAATCGTGGCCCGATGAGATCATGATTGCGATGTTGACACCATGTTGTCGTACATGATGATATCGTACTAGTACTCGTACCCGCTGGACTGTCGGACAAAACAATTGTCCATTGGCACCACGTTGTATTTGCCGTTCGGCCGCGGAGTCAAGAGTTTGTAACTGTAGCAGTTGAGCACTGCGGTCGAACGGCAAGTGAACTGCGGCCGAACGGCAAGTACACCACGGCCGAACGACAAGTATATACACCAGGCTTGTCAAAGTACCGCCGGTACCAAGGTAGTCGGTACCGATAACGGTACTGCGTCGGAACCGCGGTTTTTGGTGATTGTTGTGGATGACAAATACAACAATGTCAGACTATCCTAATGCACGTATGCACAGCAGCCACACATAAATGTGTGACATACATGCATTATTATTGTCTGAAATAGTTGGATTTATCACCCACAACAATCGCCTAAAATGTGCCACAATTTAGACAGCCTGATAGGTGTTAGAACTTTTATGTTTAGGGTTTCAGGCGCTCAAATACATACATCGGAAAGATGGGTATATATATATGGTTAATGACAATTTAAACTGAAATAAATTTTATGTAGCTGCAAGGCTGCAATCCTCAGATGTAAGTTACAATGTAACACACATTGAGTCAATGACACATATATACATTGTTGAATAAAATGATAACAGCTGCAAAACTCGGCATCCGCCGCCGCGTGCTTGATTCGTTGACACATAGTAGCATGCCATAATGCGAGCGGCAGTTGCGGCACACTTAAAAGAACAAAGTTCCTTCAATTTTAATCGATCTATACTGATCTATTTGCTGTTTTTGGCGAGCACCGAGAACCGTCGGTACTGAGTATCAGAACCGGTACCGTTGAAACGGCCAAGTACCGCCGGTACCGGTACTGGTACCGGTTGACAAGCCTGATATACACTGCGGCCGAATGGCAAGTGCACCATGGCCGAAAGGCAACTACAATGGAGCCGAATGGCACGTACAACATAGTTAGATTTCTAGTTTGTATCGTCTTTTTCAGTTTAATGAACGTACACCATGGCAACTACATGTACACCATGGCCGAATGGCAAGTACACTGCGGCCCAACTGTAGTTAGTATGTGGACCATCGGCGTAGAAGGTTTTGCATTTTGGCCGCGGTGGCAACGCTAACCACACCAGTAAAGTAGCGGAGACTTGTTTTGTCCAGCTGAGTAGGTTGTTTGTATAGCATATGATTGACTACCCTGCGATCTTTCCAGCCACGAATTTTATGTACACACGACTGCGATTACGTCACAAGTGGATACGACACAATTTTGAATCTAAAATCAAACGGTGCTTGATATTATTTTTTGACTTGTGATTTTGACGTGAGCATGCGCAGTCTAACTATCGGTTACCTCCTACGACGAAAATCCTTCCACTTATGATTGAATCGTGGTTGTCTGAAAGCTCACTAAGTAGATGATGTTATTTCATTTCCAATTTTCAACAACACCTAATTTCGAATTAATGGAATATGCACATGTCAACAAAAGCCAAAATTAGTTTTGGCACCTTTTATAGCTCGAACAAGTTATCACAGACCACAGTTGTTGGAAACTTGTGTCGAAACCTCGAAAGAATAAATATCTCCACCTCTACTTATAATACTGTCAATAGCAAGCCCACGGGTAGCCATGGGGCTTCGTACCCTTTGGACGAACTGCCCTTTTTACTGCGAGTGCCCGGTGGTGGTGATCGCCATTCAGGTGAACATGTCATGTGCAGCATTTGCTGAGCGGCAATTACCGACAGGGACCTCTCTTCGAACGAACGATGTATATACGTACCAGTATATAAATATAGTCACATATACTTAATGCAGACTTAGTCTCGACAGAGACTGGTGCACACAAATTCAATAAATACAAATGTATAGACTGCCAACCCATGTCGGTATAAAGCTGCTATTACAGACATGCGACTGATACATGAGACTAGATGGGTTTATATATATAGGCGCAACGTTTCAAATCATATATATTATATAAATCACTGGGGTTGTGGCTGACGCAGTTAAGCACATTTTTAAATCGAATGGGTTAAACTGCATCAGCCACAAATTCAGTTGTCGCACGCGTCAGTCGCAGGTCTGTGAAAACAGGAATTCGACTTGCATAAAGTAGCCTGACAGAATCACTGGATATAAAGACCAATGTATACAGCAAAAGGGTATCGTGTAAAGTATATCCTTCGAATGTCCGGCGAATATCACATCAGCCTATAGCCGGGGCAGAGACTGGTAATGCTACAATTAACCTATGTCCATCAACCTTGGTCAAAATTTTCAACTGTTCTAAATATCGTTGAATTCCAGACATGTACATTTATAGTCGGAAATTTCACAAGAAACAATAGGTTGAAATCTTTTTGTAGATTGATTATCAAACAATCTATTAGTGTGGAATAATTTGTGTTAGACCAACAGGTCAGGTCTGAAGTTTCTAAAACATTGAGGCTACTCAATAGATGCTATTGGATTTTGCAATTTGTATGTTCAAATTTCAAATGTTCTCACACGGTCCAGTGAATTCTGTGTCACCGATCACACAAGGACGAAGTTGTATTAATAATAATAACATGCATGAGCGTTATGTTTTATTAACAGCCCTGGACCTATTTGTGGTCCTTGACTGTCGGGACATTATTTAATGCCCTCCAAAATTATTATTATTATACCCTCTGCAAGTTGTGGGGGTTATACTGGAAACATCTTAGCCCTCCGTCTGTCCATGGACACAAATTTGTGCAGAGTGTTTCTCAGTCATTTTTAATCATTTTCCATGAAACTTGGCACAGCCACCCTCTACAATGATAACCTGTGCACCTGTGATTATGAGGTCTGTCCAATTGTTTTTAGTTATCCCCCTTTTTGACTTAAAGGTACTCAATCCGATCAGAGTGTCCCCATCTCAACAGCTTCCAACAACAACACAATTTTATCAAAGGTCACTTTAGTTATCAGAATCAAATAATTATCCAAAAATAATGCTAACGACTGTGAACTGTCATATATAATTGCCCAAAATCTGTTGTATAGCAACATTTTGTTCATTGGAATTTAGTATCGAGAGTATGTCGGTCGGCTTTTTCGGGGAACTTCTGGGACAGAAAGTATTCCTGATAATGAAAAATAATAGATTTCTAAAATCGATATATAATAAATCTGAGCTTTGATGGGTGGCTTCCTGGACTCGAATCAAATATTGTTTACCCCCGAAGTCATTGAAATAGTAATTGAGAGGAGGTTTATCCGATTGAGTACCTTTAAGAAAATTTTCAATAAATTATACAGGGGTATTACTTTGAGCTTTTGTTCCTATAATTTTTGGTCAATTGTTTCAAAACTTTCAGACATTTAGTACCATGGGAAACTGCATTATTCCTACATTTTTTGTTAATTTTTTTTTAAATGGCACAGATATTTATTACCATGGGAATCTGTGCATCTGCGATTTTAAAGTCGTCAGAATGCACTTGCACTTTACTTGCTACCAAAGCTCATATACAGAGAATACTCTTTTTTATTTTATCTTCTTTTTTCCCGTTTTATGCAGAACATAACTCAACATTTGAGTGGAGTCGCTATGGATGCTTGCGACAAAAATGGCCAAGATAAGTTCATCATAAGTTATTTTCGTTAAAGAGACTGTTCATCAGACATTCTACTAGTACTTATGTTCCAATTCACAATTTTAACCGGCTCCAACTTGATTGGTTTGGTTTATTATGGTTTATCGTCGTTCTAGTCGCTAGGCCACACATGACGTTGTCAATTTTACTGGTGGAGGAAAGACCACGCAGAGGCTTGATTTCACCAAGAAATTGTCCCACTGTGTGTAGAAACCACCGACCCCCAGAAAGCAACTGATCAACTTGCCCAGATACACGATTACAGTCACCCTTCCTATGATGGGGTTCGAGCCAGATTCGTCAGCGCTGGACGGCCTGTGACGGTGTAATGCACCTGGAACTCTACCGATTAGACCACCGGGGGCCCTTGCTCCAACTTGAAAACAAATTTGACTTATTGTCTGATATAATACAATATATGTTGGATATTTTAGGAGGTGGTGGCTTTATACATTTCAAATTCAAGGTGCGTCCCTCCCCAATGGAGACCCCCCATCCACGTCCCTGATGAATGTTGGTGAAGTACATATGTGATTTTATAGCCCTGGAAGTTATTGCTGTGGCCAATTTTCAGATTTCATGTGTATGTATACAATTGCAATTA